>JAMGZB010000001.1:2595042-3317584 GCA_024713795.1 Morchella sp. 2015-shanyang | reverse complement strand
GTTTCTTTGGTAGGCCCCCCACCTCTGTGCCATGCCATGCCCGAAAAAGCTAATACTTACAATTTCTCTGCAGGCCGGGGAAAATCCTCACAGGAGAATTTTGAGTCCCTCATCTCGTACGGAACTTCCCGCGGGAACCCCCCCAGCCCACCTGCCCTGCGCTCCTCCGCCTTCAGCCCCTCCGAGCAGTCTCTCATTGCGCGGCGCCCGCGCTATGCCATCACCTCGAGCGTGCAGACGGCCTCCTTCACGGCAATGGCGCTGCTGCTCGCCTACTCGATCCAGAAGCACAACGACCTCGCGGCCATGGACGCCGAGCTCGTCCTTCTCATCCGCGAAGACGAGGTGGACGGCGTGACGGCCGAGAACAAGACGCGCCTCGCCGCCGCTGGCTGGAACATCCGTGTCGCCGAGGATCTGACGTTTGACGGCGTCGACAACTCGGCCATCCGCGCGCACCACCGCCACAACCTCAACAAGCTGCATCTGTGGACGTGGACAGAGTACGAGAAGATTCTGTTTATCGATGCCGACATGGTGTGCAAGGGCTCCCTTGCGGAGCTGTGGCAGGTGCCGGGCGAGTTTGCGGCCGCGCCGGACGTCTGGTGGGATATCATCACAGATAGTAGGTTCAATTCGGGGGTCGTGGTGTTTAGGCCTGGCATGGAGACGTTCCATGATATGATTGCGAAGGTGTCGGATCCGGCGTACCATCAGCCGAATGATGCGGATCAGGCGTTTTTGAACGCTTATTATCGCTTCAGGTTCTTTGGGCTGCCGTATAAGTACAATTTCAACTTGATCATGGTATGCCCCACTCCCGGATTTTGGGCACCGGAAAGGGTTAACGGGTGTGTGTGTAGTATCAATACCACCGCGAGGCATGGGACATGCTGTGGGACGAGGCGGTCCTGATCCATTTTACGGTTAAGAAGCCCCGGTCGAACCCGGAGGAGCACTGCCATCAGGACTGTGCAGAGTGGGAGGTTCTCGAGGTTTGTGTTTTTTTTTCTTTCTTTCTTTCCGGACATATATATCATTTCCAGTGAACAGACCTTGCTTACATGGTTATTATAGTGGTACGGCCAGTACTTCCGGGAGATGAGGGCCTATTATGGCTGGGATGATGAACTGCCGGATTATCAGTAGAGGATCCGTTTCTTTTTCTTTCTCCTTCTCTTGGGTCCGGTTGAGGAGTGCTATACATGGGGGGTGATATGTCTTTTTCTTTTTTCTTGGGCGTATCTTTTCTTTTTCTTTGTGTGGTTTATAGATGTTGGCAACTCACACATGTTAATAATTGAATGGGAGGAGTTTCTTTTAGTAAATTGTGCCAAATGCAGCCTTTATGCCAATCCTGCAGGGCTCATACTCTGTATATCATTCATGGAAGTATATAAAATGGATTTCAGTAAACTGAGTCACAAAGGCACTTTCTCTCTCATCAGTAATCGAACCACGACCAATAAAAACTCACCAATCGACAAACCCTGCTAAGTGCAAAACACGTCGCGTCGCCCCAGCACAACGCCCTCGACACGAAGGATCCTCACCATCCACATCCATACAACTCCATACAACCACACAACCACCACCACCACCACCACCACCAAACCACCCAAACACACGCAAGAAAGATGGACGCCCACCTCTCCACGACGCTCCCGCCCATCCCAGACCCCACAGACTGGGACCAGACCCGGCTTCCGCAGCTGCACCCGCTGGACGCCGCGCTGCGCTGCCAGATCTGCAAAGACTTCTTCACGGCGCCCGTGCTCACGGCCTGCCAGCACACCTTCTGCTCCGAGTGCATCCGGCGCGCGCTGCACGCCGGGAAGATCTGCCCCGTGTGCAGGGCCCCCGAGCAGGAGTACCGGCTGAGGAAGAATCAGGTCGTCGAGGACCTCGTGGATGCGTTTGTTGCGGCCCGGGACGAGGTGCTGCGGGTTGCGAGGGGGGAGGGGGAGGAGGAGGGCGGCGGGAGGAGGAAGAGGAGGAGGAGGGTGGAGGATGGGGAGGAGGAGGTGCCGGTAGTGGAGGAGGAGGAGGTGGTGCTGGTGAAGGAGGTGGTGAAGGAGGAGGAGGTTGTTGGAGAGGTGCCTCCGCCGGGTATGTACTTGGGTCCCCCCCCCCCCTCTCCCTCCCTCCCCCTGGTGGTGGTAGAAGAGTGACTGACTCTGGACTGACTGACGGTTTCCTGATTACCTGACTGACTGACCGCCCACCGTGAAACCTCCAGACGACGGCCTAGTCCCCTGCCCACTCTGCAAGAAGCGCCTAAAGCTCACACTGATCAACCCGCACCTCGACAGCTGCCTCAGCGCCAGCGCCAGCGCCAGCAACAGCACACCCCCCACCCCCCTCCCAAAGATAAACTACTCAACCATCAAGGAGCGCGACCTCCGCGCCAAGCTGCAAGCACTCGGCATCCCGTCCGCGGGCGCGCGCAAGGCGCTGCAGGAGCGCCACACAGAGTGGGTCACGCTGTGGAACGCAAACATTGATGCGCGGCGGCCGCGCCCCAAGGCCGAGCTGCTGGCGGACCTGGCCGCCTGGGAGCGCGCGAACGCGAGGCCCAGTAACCAGATTGTTAGGGCGCGGTGGAGCGACGAGCGCTGGGGCGAGGAGCATAGGGGTGCGTATGACCGCCTTGTGGAGGCGGCTAGGGCGCCCAGGGATAAGAGGGGGGTGGCGGTGCACGTCGAGTGTAGGGGGGAGGGGGAGAAGAGGAAGGTGGAGGGCGGCGGCGGGGGTGCCGGGGGTGATGGTGGGGATGGTGGGACGCCCCCGCCTGTTGCTGCTGCGGCGGTGTTGTAGTGCTCTCTCTCGCTGTGGGGGTGCTCTACCGGACTTGGACATGGAGGACATGGACGTGGAGGAATTGACTTGTTTCGTTTTCTGCGGTGTATGTATGTATGTATGTTTAATTCCCATTCTGCTCTTTCCTTCTCTTCCTTCTTTACTACATAGTATAGCGATAACCCACCCTCCCGCCCTTCCCCCCTTGAGGGGGGGGGGCGGAAAGAAGAATTAAATACTGCTGTAAACTGTATATATAGATATCTTATATTTTACATACACATGTTTGTGTTGGGGGGTTTGGAAAGAGAAAGTCAATGATCGTTTCGTCGTTATTTTCCCCGATTAGGCTAGGCGTGGGCAGGACATTGCGACGGCTGCGAAGTGGTAATGATAATAATGAATTATATTTAAAAAAAAAAGAAAACAAGACAAGAAAAGAAAACAAGAAACAACTTACGAGGCCGGCACCGCGACCTTCTCCTCCTTCTTCTTGTCCTCCTCCTCCTCCTCCTCCTTCCCCTTCTCCTCCTCCAGCGACAGCCTCCCCAACTCCTCCATAACCCTCCTCTCCCTCTCCCCCTCCCTCCGCCTCTCCTCCTCCGCCAACATCTCCTCCATCTCCTCCTCCACCTCCCCATCCTCGAGCGCCACCCCGCCCAACACCCTCGTCACCTCCTCCACCTCATCCATCTCCCCCCTAACGCCATCCACCACCTCCTCAACCTCCTGCACGCTCCCCACCTCGCGGTTAAGCGCCCTAATCACCTTCCCACAGCGCCTCATCAGCGCCACCATCTCCACGTTCCCCCCCGCGCTCTCAATACGCTGCAGGACCTCCTCGAGCTGCGCCAGGGCCGCCACCCGCCGCCCCAGCACCTCCTCCTCCATCCTCCTCCCGCGCAGGGCCGCCAGCGCCAAGATACGGTTTTTGGCCGCGAGGGCGTCGCGCGCCTTGGCCGTGCGCGCCTCGATGCGGGCGGCGAGGTCGGCGGTCTGCGCGTGCAGGTCTGCGATGGTCGAGCGGAGGCGCGCGATGGAGTGGTCGTGGTCGCTGATTGGCGTGGGGTCGCGCCCGGGCTCGCTGAACTTTATGGTCTCGCCGGAGACGGCGGCCGCGCGCAGGTCCCGCGTGAGGAACTTGAGCAGGATGCGCAGGTCCGTGGGGGTGTAGGGCGCTGCGGTGAGGGGGTTGGGGTGCGAGCTGAGGAGGAGGGGAAGCGTGAATAGGCGGGGGATGGGGCCCGGCGGGAGAAGGCTGATCTGGGAGAGGAGCTGCTGGGCCGATTCCTGTTTTGTTTGTTTGTCTGGGTCAGTGGATGGATGGATGGCGAACACACATGGGGAACCACCAACACACCTCGACATTCTTCAGCACCACAAACTGCGCGCCCTTCTCGACAGCCTGGGCGCCCCCCGCCTCCGCGCCGCCCCTCCCCTTCAGCCCCGCCGTCTCCAGCCCCCAGCTGAGCAGCCCCCACGGGTCGATCCACGCGCGGTAATACACGCTCTCCGCGCGCTCCATGAACGTCTTTAGCGGGAACCACTCGGCGCGCGCGACGGCCTCGGCCACGACGCACCCGAGCCCCAGCGGGCGGCCCCACTCGCGGGTTGCGAGCCCCGCGACCAGCGCCTCCCCCGTGCGCAGCGCGAGCGTGTCGGTCAGGATCCCGGCGCGCGCGGCGGACCCCAGCGCCGCCGTCCACGCTGTTGTGTTGGCTGTGAAGCCGCTGGGGTTGTTGGTGCGGAGGTGGCGGAAGTCGGAGTAGAGGGAGGGTAGGCGGGCGGGGCGGAAGTCGGGGTGGGCGAGGAGGTGGGCGAGGAGGGTGCTCATGGGGAGGTCGGTGATGGAGCTGCTGCTGGTGTCTAGGTCTGGTATTAATGAGGTGAGAGAGGTATTCGGTATTCGGTATTGGTATTGATATTGATATGAGTCTGATATGAGTCTGATATTGGCATTATCCAGTCATGAATCGACAGCTCACAGCTCAAGGGACTTGGCGCCAAGCATGATGTCACTGATTCTCACTCGCTGAGGGACTCTTTCGTTATTATTTATTTATTATTTATTTATATGTTTATTATACAGACCTGCAATTGATTAACTGATTGCCCGACATCACGACTTCAAGTGCAAAGAAAAGAGAGTTGTTTCAGTGCCTCACCGTCTATCGATAAGCGAATCAGACCCACACACACAAACACTCCTCCCCATAAACACCCCCCCCAATGGCAACCCACAAGCCCCTCGCCCTCCGCTGCCAAACCCCCACCGACTTCATCGCCTCCCTGGTCGAGCACCACCGCAGCAGCAGCAGCAGCCCAGCGCCAACGACCGACGCCCACAAGACGCTCCTGCTGTTTATCGGCCTAGCCAACGAGGACGACGTCTTTGCGCTGATGGACGAGGGCGATGACGAGGAGGAGCCGAGACTCCCGGGCGAGGAGGAGGAGGAGGAGGAGGAGACTACACCGCCCACGCACGGCGGGACAGGACCCCCGCCGTCGAGCTCGCCGCTGAGCTCGCCGCCGCCGGTGGAGGACGATGGCGACGAGCTGCTCGCCCTCCACGGCTCCTCGCCCGTCTACGCCGCAAACCCACCCTCCACCACCACCTCCTCCGGGGACGACGACAACACCTACCCAACCCCCACGCTGTCTGTCCTCTCCGCCGCCGCCCACATCGACATCCTCTACCTCGCCGACCTCCGCACGCTGCTCACCCTCCTGACACACCTGCAGCACCCCCCCATCCCCCTGCCGCCGCCGCCCACCGCCGCTACCCCCCTCCTCGCAATCTGGAACCTCACCGCGGCGCACGCGTCCGCGCTCACGCTCTCGCAGACGCTCTCCCTCGCTGCCGACGCCGCAGCGGACTCGGGGCGCGCGCTGGTCCTCGGCGAGGGGCACGTCGACGGCGTAAACTGGATGGATGCCGTTGTGCCTGTGCTTCCTGGCGGTGCTGGGGTGGCGGTGAGGGAGGTGCTGGGGAGGTGGTGTCGGTTTGCGGAGGATCTGTAGGTATGTAGTAATAAGTTAGCTAATAGAGACTCCTATAGTATCGTGCCTGGCGTTGTAGAATACCCCCCCAGGGAAAGGTAATGCTGGTGAGTGGTAATGATTGCCTAGCAGGAAATAATCAATGTGCCAAGACCAACCCCAATCCCGGCCCAGCCCAGCCCTGCCCAGCCTAACCTCTTGTAGGAGACGTGACATTCCCGGAGGGAGGCACAATACATAGAATTACCTTTCGCCCCCCGCTTGTCGATCGCTACGAATTGTTCTGACTAGCAGGGTGCCCCTGCTCTACGCACCAATCTACGCTCAGCCAACGGATTATATTATTACATGTAGCTACACAAGTGGGGAGATATATCCGATCGAGTGATACTGCGTGTCGACGAGATTACCCCCCAGAAACATACATCCACTAAAAATATATCACCATCTATCAATGAAACTCCTAGCTACCATCAAAAGAACGAGAGAGAAAAAAAAGAATAATTCTACATCCATCGAGCAAAAGCAAGTCCCTTCTTTAAAAATTCATCAAGTCTATGCATTCCACGATCAATTAGTAGCTACCCCGGAAACCCAAGAAACGGGGGCGAAAACTCACCTCTCCCAAACAGGGCCCTCTTCCCCCAATCCATGGCTAGTAAAACCCTGGTTCTAAAGCTCACGCTCTGCGCAAAGTATACAGACCTCCAGAGGTAAACAAAGATGAGCCCGCCCCCAACGCTCCACCCGTTGAGATCAAACACAGCTGCGTTCCCGATATAGGCAAGGTTTCCCAGATGCTTATACTCAAAACCCTTGTATGTGGTCTCGTCCAAATCTCCGTCAATGATGTTGTTCAGTTCCAACCCGGGAGCAGCCTGTGCAAGTTTATTGAACTTTCGAGCGAGATATTGCCTGCCAGAAATTAGTGTGAGGATATATAGATATTTTTTTTGGGGGGGGTGTACCCTTGCTGATGTGCTCTCTGTGCAGTAGCTGGCAGTGAAGTAAGCTTGCTGTCAATCTGTTGCAATAGCTCCTTCAGCTCGTCGAAATCAAGAGTTCCGCTTTTATCCTTGTCGTACTCCTCAAATAGTTTATCCAACCTTCTCAAATGATCTGTTGCCTGAGGAAACTTCTTCCTCACCCTCGCCGCCACACCTCTCCACATGCCAAAGTCCAAATCCATCTTCTTCGGATCCTTTCCGCGCTCCCACGCAATCTGTTTCAAAAATTCCGTGATATGGGATGCGATGTTGTTTTGGACGGTGCTACAATCACCAATCGCGTAAACATCGCCAAGTGGAGTTCCAAGTAGGCGGAGATGACTGTCCGTCTCAAGGGCGTGCCTGTTCTTCTGTGACTCGATCTGTGACGCAACGTGTTCGGCAAATCCGGTTTGCGCAACGCCTGTAGACCAGAGACACATTCCGAACGGGATTGACTTTGTTACAATTTTGTTGCTTTCGGGATCGTGCTGTGTAAATATTACTTTATCCTTTTCAATCTTGGAAACGCGAGCGTTGGTGAGGACATCTACTTGATCGCGGGCAAAACGTTCCTATGGTACCGCAAATTAGCTGTGGTTTCGGGGGGTGCTTTGAGTAAATCCAACTACCTCTGCATAACGGGAAAGGGCTTCATCGTAGGTGTTGAGTATATGGGAGCGGGACTGAACAACATGAACAGAAACCTCATTCCTGAGGATTTTAGGGTACTGCAATAAGGTTTCCAATTAATAGAGTTCTTAAAATATAGATGGGGAAAGAAAAAAAAAACGGATTTACCATGAGTGTAAGGTCCTCGTTCAGCATATCAGATAGCTCCGCAGCAAACTCAACACCTGTTGGACCGCCTCCACAGACCACGAATGATAGCAGATTTTTCCGTTCCTCATCTGTAGTGCTGGGGAGACATGCTCTCTCAAAACACTCGATAACCCTACTCCTGATTTTTCTAGCATCGTTAATATCTTTTAGGTATTCGACATGCTCAAGACCTTCGACTCCATGGGTTCTAGTTTGTGATCCTTTGAACGTATTAGTTATATCGCTTCATACTACTTAAAATCGGCGGACGGATAAATATTTACCAACGCCAATCACTAGTTTATCGTATGGCAAATAAAACCTCCTTTCCTCCCCGTTCGGAAGTGTCTGCGATACCTCCACAAGCTTCCCTGAAAAATCGACAGATTCTGCCCTGGCTTTGAGGAAATGACCACGGATCCTACTAGTGATTCTTCTTATTGGTTCTACCAACGAACGCACCTCCAGTGTCCCCACAGTAGCACTAGGGAGGAGCGGTGTGTAGAGGAAATAATTACTCGGCGAAATAACTGTAATATGGTAATTGTCCGGATTGATGTTCTTAAGCAGAGCCACTGAGCCCCAGCCACATCCAAGAACTACAAGCTTAGGTTTGTCCTTCTGTTTTTGCATTTCAGCGCCATCTTCATCGTCAATCTGAAACCCAAATTAGCAATTGAGTCAATTTAACTAAAACCAGAAACCGCATGCGGCGGGCGGACTCGAACGGATGTAACCCACCAATACCTCTGCAATCGGCAGATTCTTAGGACCACCTCTTCTTGGGTTTAATGCTAGTTCTGACACATCGATGTCGTACGTCTCTGATTCCTCTTTATATGTGCTCGCATCATAGACGAAGAAAGCTACTACAAGTCCCGTTACCGCAAGGCCCGCAAAACCAGTGTATGCGCATGTCTTAATAACGAATCTTGCCAGTTTACTGCGTTGTGGTGGACTACTATTGTTTGAGGCTGAGGTAGCTATGATTCTCGATTGTGAGGTTCTAGCTGTCGGCATTGACAGTGGTTTCAACTGGGGCTTAAACCCCGAAGAAAGGAGTGGTGAGGCCCTTCGAGGAGCTGAAACTAGTGACTGGAAACCATGAGAGCTGTTTGGTCGTATAAGGGGAGAGCACCGAAGATCCGAAAGAACGCGCTGTCTCAACATATTGAATTTCCCCCGAGATAAGTATAAAGAACGGAGACAGATAGAAAGTTAGAAGAGAAAGTCTCCGGGAATGGTAATATGATGGAGAGATGTATTATCACCAGACAAAAATACAGGGAAGAGAGCTAGATGTGTCCCCCCTCCCCCACTTATACAGCTTTATGAAGAGGAGGTGGGGGGGACCCAGGATACAAGTACTCCTTAGAATCTAGCAGTGCACATACATGTAGGTACCTACCGTTTATCAGCAACAACAAGGAAATAGAAAGCTGCAACAGTGACGCAACGGTCACTCATCCCCCCATAGACATGATCGGCTCCGGCACGGCCAACATACATGGGATAGAATAGATCCTAGGGTTTTGAAGCTGAATCGGCTTAAGAAATTCTAAATTTAGAACCGACCCAACCCTGTGGCTGAACATTCAGTTACCGCCAAGAAGATCTTATCATTGGCCAGTTGACAACATCTCTTCAGTCCCTTAACCACTCTCACCATTTCGCCATTTCAAAGCTTTTTATTCCGGCGCACAATATAATTATTTTAATATGAACGCCCCAGATAGGTCAGTATCACTCCAAAAATCACTAATCTCGACACAGACCCACCCCCCCCCCCCCATTATACCCTTCGGTTCTAACACAACAATGTAGATTCGAGCTGTTCCTCCTTGCCGATGGAGAGGCCAAAGTTACAATGGATACCGACACGCGCCAACCTAACGCTGCAATCTTCACATTCAACAAAGAGGACCACACTCTCGGTAATCTGCTCCGTGCAACACTTCTTCAGAATGAACACGTAATTTTCTCTGCCTACAAGACCCCCCACCCGCTATTCCCCAAATTCGAACTGCGGATACAAACCGACGGTGAAACAAGTCCAAAAGAAGCTCTGTTATCAGCCTGTCAGGGACTTATCGGGGATCTTCAAATGCTGTCCCAGAAACTGACCAGAGAATGGGAGTTGAACAAGATCGCGAGGGATACCAGCTAGAGGGTTCGAAAGGAAATATGGTATGATTTGATTATTAAGGGCCGAGGCCCAGGCTGGACTTGCGAATGTAGCCTTTGGTTATTGGTTTTATTAAGTTATTGGGGAACTATGTTTTTATTACCATCGGCGCAGTGGCATGTGCTGCCGGGACAAATCTTCAATGTCACTAAAGATAGGAAAGTATGGAATAATAATAATGCCAACCAACATACTAGTTCTTATTTCCCATAAAAACAGATGTGAGAATGAAGGAAATCAAGGGAATACTCGGAATAAGTGTTCCATTAATACCAAAACCACATGAAAAATTAGCAATAAACTCTTTGTATTCTCTTGGCAAATATGCAAACCCATAAATCCGTAGTAGTTATAGAAAGTAATGGCAACCTAGCCCCGTACTCCGAAACAAGAGGAGTAAAGATGACCACTTCCAAAATTGGAAGCATAATTGTAGAACGGTAGAGGGAGTATAAAATGGAGCAGGTTCAGTTAGACTAGAGGTGGGAGGAATAGGGAAGAGAAGAGAAGAGGAAAAAATCTGCAAGCAAAAAAGAAAAAAGAAAAGGATATAAAAGGAAGAAGGAAAGAAAGAAAAAAGAAAAAAGAAAAAAAAAACTCCCGTCCACCCCTATCCAAGCATCAAGCAAAAAAGGAAACTAATACTCCTTCATAATGTACTTAGACAATAAGCATATCCTAATCCCAATCCAGTATGGGATAATACCCCATCATATCTATTGCACTGGTTCTGCTGCCCTTTTCCCCATCTTGCTGCCACGCCCCACATGTCCACCGTTTCCGTTATTGAACTTTCCAGAGCCCTTACGGGGGCCCGTAAACTTTTTGCGGTGCTTGCCCTCTGGAACTTTGCATAAAACCTCAGACACCTTCCCGCCTGGAAGGTGGACCGGAATGAACCGCTTCCCTTCTCCATTAACAAATTCTTTACTTGATGGATCAAATGGATCAAAGGAGTTAATAGACTGAAACTGCTGCACTCCCCCAATTCGAGATTTTTGAGACTTCTGCAATGGAGACATCGGCGCTTTGGAAAGATTGCCGTTATAGATGGGTGCATGATTGTGCGGGATCTTGACAGTAGGCGTAGACCCGAAATCTCGCTCGAACAACCCATGGAAGAACTCTTCATCATCGGGCTTCGAGAGGATACATCCACCGTCCATTTGCGTTCCCCCTGCCACCGAAGCTTCCCCCTTCTCACTAGATTCCTTGCTACTATGAGAGCTACCGGGAAGTGAAACTGAGGGTTTACTGATAGCCCCTCGCATTTCCTCGAAAGAGGGCTTTGTAGCCGAGAAGTCCTTGGATGCAAGGGCGTTTTCTTGTGGATATGGGCGGGCCGTCTGTTGCTGTGAAGATTGCTGCATCAAAGATTCTAAAATTCTTCGCTGTACAAGTTCAAGATGCTCATAATATGGGGGGTTTCGTGGTGATTTGGGGCTATCCATTTTGTGAAAATTGCTATTGGGGCGAGAGCCAGGCGATATTCTTCCACTGGTATGCTGAGATTGAGGTGAAGGTGGGAGATGCACAACACGCGAGTTGGTATCACCATGTACAGGATGTTCGGAAGACATTGGCGGGGGCGGTGATCCCGGTGGGTTAATCTTTGGCATCGACTCATCTACTGACCTACTTGGGTTTCCTAAGTGCTGTGCCACCAAACTTGCAGCGGAGGGGAAGAAACGAGATGTTGGCCGGCCTGAAGCAGGTCCAGTTGGACTATTGTTCCTCTGAAGCTGTGAGTTTCCTGTAGTTGGCTGAGCTGTTGTGCCAATGATCGCAGCCGGTCCTGACAGCGGGTCTCCACTATCCGCTGATGCTTCATCACGTACTATCTTTGAGATACTGACAAGTTTCCTATCAACCTGCCCCTGGCTATCGCTGAGTTCAACCTTCCTCCAGGTTTCAGAAATCTTAGGGTGGAGTATAGGCTCCCTCTTTATACCAGAGGCGGCTTCTTCAGCCTCACGAGCCAACCTCTCTTCTTTATTCTTCCGCCTTTCTGCAGATTCGTCATCTTGAAGAGTGCTTGCAACTGTATTCCAGCGATTCACGGCTTGAGAACGGTCTTCCTGAGAAATAATATCATTGGAGCGGGGGCCGCGGGAAAATCCCGGGGAGATATGGCCAGGACGGCCTGGTCGCCCGCCCTGCCGCCCATCATCCCTATTCTGCTGACCATGCATTGTAGTTGGAGCATTTGATCTTGCAGAAAATCCTGAATAACGATTTTCAAAAGTTCCATTGCCAACGCCATTGAATCCCGAGAACCGCGGTTTCTCGCCGACGGGAGCCCAGGGATTGCCGTCAGTAGAATTCTGAATCTGTCCGTTACTTCCTGAACTTCTCCATTGACCAGTGTATCGATCGGACCCAGAAGAAGCACTTTTCCAGGGCTGCTCCCTTGATTCACGGTTTCCAAGAACTGCAGAATTTCTCGTAGGTGATCTTTGTGATTGCATGTGCCCTGTCTGTCTTCTCCCCTGCATTTGGGGCCCTGTCGGAACTCCTACTGTGCCAGGAGATCGACTACGTATAAAAGATGTCGTAGGCCCTCTGGATGAGCGATCTGAAAACTGCCCTTGACGGGGATGTTCCCTTTCTAATACCAATCTTTCCTCGGATGTTTTCTTCGCCAAGGCATCTTTTTCTGCCCTTATCTCAGCGGCAGCTATCTCAGCAGCAGCTTTCTCATCTATGGCTCTCTTCTCCTCTGCAGCTCTTTTTTCTTCAGCGAGTCTTAATTCCTCAGCCACTTTCGCTTCATTAGCCTTTATCTTGGCAGCCTCTGCCTGTTTGTCCAGTGCCTCAATTTTGCTCTTCAATCTTTCTTTCTTTGCAGCCTCTTCCCTAGCCTCTTCCTCCTGCCTACGCTTCCTTGCTGCCTCCCTTGCCTCCTTCATAATACGCTCTTGTGCGACAACGAGATCCTCATGATCGAGATCTACAACAGGCGCTGGGGGAATAGTTGAAGGCTGCATCTGCTGAGAATTTGGCGCAGCTGCGGGTCTTACATGGTTCATTATCGGGGAAATAACTGCCATCCTCGGGGAAGGATGTTGAAACTTCGGGCTGTATGGACCCGATTGGATATGACTTCCGCGGGTAGTTTCGCTATCAAACGGATTACTGTAGCCAAACGAACCACGTCTGAGATCCTGGCCAGGAAACCTAGGATCATCTGGTGTGGGCGGTTGATCTAAGCTAAACCTACCGGTAGAAAAGGATGGTCTCCTACCACCGGTGCTGCCACTGCCCCCGCTTACATTCGAAGATGCTCTTCTACGTCCATAATCATCAGACCGGTGAAAACCCATACTGCTACGCGATTGTTGAAACGCTGCAGATGGCTCGGCCGGACCGGAAGGGCGCTGAAGAACAGAATGCTTGTACATCAGGGGATCGTTGCGATTCTGCCTCGCCCCTCCGTTACGAGCCTCCCTAACTGGCTCTAACTGTCCAGTCTCGGAATTGAATAACTCACGTTCACGAGTACTATTATTGACTGATCTATCACGCCATGAACGGTCGAAAATCTCTGCGGAAACCTCTTTCATTCCAGAGGAGGTGTTTGAAGCATACTGTGCTGATGGCTCCATACCCAATTCATGACGGGGAGGGGGGGGAGGGGGAAAGTCATTATTTCGAAGGCTGTGGTTTGCGATCATCGGAGGACCCGCGCTCGGGGGTGGTATTTTTGCCCAAGGAGAAGCACGGACAGGATGAGTAGAGGGTGTCTCAGTGGGTTTCGGGGAAGGTCTTTCAGTAATAAGGGTTTTAGGCCTTGATTCCTCCCTCATTAGAGCAACTGGACTAGCCTGAATAGGCACTGGCGACTCTGGAGGCGCAGCTTCCTTAACAGGTTCTGGATGGGCTGGCTCAACATGAGTGGTAGGTGGGGATACCACTGTGTTCGTGCTCGCCGCTGCAGTTGCCGAGGTGTCATCTACTGTAACTTTCATACCATCATTCCACTCAATGACCTCTGGAACCCAATCGTCGTCATCATCATCTATATCAGCCCATTTCGCTTCTTTAGATTCGTTATCTGAAACCAGCCTTGATGCTAGATGAATCCCAAATTCTAACTTCAATTCTTCATCGGTGACATCCTTTTTAGGGGGTGGAGGTGTCGCTGATCATTTTCTATTAGTAAAGCTGAAGTAGATTCTTATATATATATATATATTGGAGTATTTACGTTGGTTTTTATTCCACACAGGAAGAGCCTGATCTCCTTTTTTGGAGCCAACAGAACCGGCGGTCCCGGTGCTTCCAGGCCTTGAGGTCTGGGATGATGCGCCAGTCTTCACAAATTTTAATTTAGAGGCACTTTGCACATTGCGAGAAGCTGGTTGAGGAACGGAGAAAGCTGTTGATGCTATAAACGAAATTTAGGTACCAATGTAAAATAGTAATATGTAAGAGTCCATACCTTTGGAAATTGCTGAACTAAGAGTGTTAGACACAGGCCCTGCGGTGGGGGCCGAATCTTTCAAATACACCTTGTTTACAGAAACAGATTTGAAAGTTGTTTTCTTGATTGTTGATTTGGGTTTGATAGTATCCATTTTGGTTGGTGAAATACTCCCAGGCCTAGAGGTTCCTGCGCTGTCCGTGTCTGTATCATTTGTTCCTGCATATTTGCTATTCATAAGGCCCTATAGAAACAATATATATATCAGCAGGCCAGATCAAAAGCTCTAGGTGTAAAATATCAAAATCTCACAGATATATTCCCTTCTGCCGCCTTTTGTGAGAAAGATAGTGCATGACTATTTTCTTTGTTATCCTGTTCGTTTTGAGGCCCATTTTGCTGTGCGAAAATCGGTACAAGGTTTGTAGTAGACTCGCCGGAGTCAGTGAGCTGGTTAACGGAATTGTTTGCATCAACGCCGGTCGTCGAGGGCTCGACAACCGACCGCGCTAGAGGTTGTACCACATTTCCGATGATACGCGAATCTGCCATAACAAGTTGTGTTTCTACACTTCAGCTTTACGCCAGGAACAGCGCAAAAGCTCTGGTTAGAATTATACCTTGAACAGATGGGGTTATGGCAAAGAATACTGGAAGGTAGAAGGGATCTGGTGCTCATGATGGACCAAAAAGTGTTGAAGTGTAAGGATAGTGGGGCGATATGCAGTAACTCAGTGATGAAAGTTCCATTTCAGAAGTATGATTTAGAAATCCTAACCTATTCAGAAAATTCAGGCGTGATCACCAGTGCTATTCGGCGCTTTCAAAACGGTGAGACACTAAAAAGCGCGAAAGGAGTTATAAGAGAGCACTGGTAGAGAAGGTTGCAGTGTATGCAGAGGAGTTATAGCAACCAAGTGAATTTCGCTAGAGGAGGCCAAGTACTAACCTTGAAGTGTGGAGAGAGGCGGGGTGGGTGTGGTGGGGAAGAAGTAAACAGGAAGAGAAGGAGGGATGTAGAGAAAAGAGGTGCAGTAATGCTTGCTTTTTTCTTTTTCGTCTGTTTATTCCACCAGGGTTCGAGAAGCGGCGGAGAGAGAAGGGATGTGGTAGTGGTGGGGCGAGATGTCTGGAGGCGAACAGCTGAATGATCTTTCTATGTAAATTATGTTTGTACTCTACCCAGCTGTACACCGCCAAGACACCCCAGCGAATCTGAATAAATAAATTATTATCATGTCAATAGCCATTTTTAATACCCAAGGGTTTGAGGCTTTAGATACTATGAATCGAGGGATGTTACACTTAGGAATGTGGTCCGCCTGATCAGAGAAACAGCAGGGACAACAACCAACGGCGGCAAGGATTCGCATAAAAGGTCAAAGGGACTACATACAAAAGACCTAGGCAACTACATGTATTATTACTGGAAGGCTTTAAGAGGATATCATATGTTAGCAGCACCATTTTAAGGTACCAAAAAAATAGCTTTGGTCTAAATAATATATCACTTGAGAATCAATGTGGATTTACACTACAGGGCAATAGTCTCCAGCCATCTCAAACCATCCTTCGCAATCATTCACCCGCATCATTGGCCAAGGCGCTTAGTGAGCATTGTTCTTGTGGTGACCTAGATGAAATTGGCCAATTAGTAAAGGTCGCAATCCAATAAAAGAGGGTCAAATTTGTAGCCATACGAAGATGGAAGTAGTAGTTTTGGGCGTAACCAATCTGCAACACCCTAGAGATCAGTATATAGGCATTTCGATTCGACCAGTCAGATGAGCATACCGCAATAAGAACACCGATAAGGTGAGCGAGGGCTGTAATAACCAGATGACGGCCGTCAGTTATTAAAATGTAACCGCGGAAATTCTAAGTATATATAGGGAACATACGAGCTGCGCTGGTCTCCTTTCCGAAATACTTAGCCTGGTACCTTCCGATCAGGCCGGTAGCCTTAACTTCTGGTGCAGGGCCTACACGGACATATCAATCAGTGTTCCAGAGCCATGAGATCTACCCAAAGTTACAGCATACCTCTAGGAAGTTTTCCGTAGAAATCGACAACGCGGGCCATCCGAGAGGCATCCTTTGCAGCGCCAATCTAAATTCCATAGGTCAATTGACTAGAGCCTCAGGGAAACTAGGTTGCAATAGAATGATCAAAACCGGAGAGTGGAGAGGTATGAGGAGAATGTACTTACACCCTAAAGTGCTCAAAGTGTTAGCCTATGTCCGAGATGCGCCAGCGGGAGTGGGGTAAAACTTACAGATGGCGAAGCGACCTTTGGGGGAATGAGAGTGGAAATGGAGCGGCGGAAAACAATCGACATCGCGGCAATATTGACTGAGTATAGGTGGGTAGAGAGAATTTGGGTATGGGATGGGGTTGTTTCGGTACTTTCGATGGTTCCGAAGAAGAAACGGAACTGATGGTGGTGATGGCCGCTTGCTGACTAATGAGCCCGCCGACCCCAATCTTCAAGGTTTAATCGCCGCTCAATATCTACTAATCCTCAGCTCCCCATAACTACTCCATAACTTGTACAGCTACAGAAACTGCCGCTCAACAATGTCGTCCTTCAGAGCTTCACGGGCAATTCTGTCCTGGAGGCCTACTATGCTTGTAGCGCCTGCAAGAAACACTTCCTGCTTCGTTCGTTACAAGTCTACCGAGTTGAAAGGCGTGGTTACACAGCAAAACTCCCCCGCCAACGACGCCAGTGGCGCGGTTTCCTTGGAGGAAGATATTCATCTTGTCCCTGACCATGGAACGAGGTGTGTTTAGATACTCCTTACCTTGGTGGACTTGCACACTGACTATATACCAACCACAGTGCCTACTCGCCCATGCCAGTCCCCTCCGAAGTTCGAGGACCAGATGAGCCTCTTGATGTAGGTGCCTTTTCAGGCGCCCCTATCGATCTTAAATCAAGAACAGTAAGGATATCAAAGCCAGCAAAACCCGCAACTCAATCCGGAAATTGGAATGGAAGACAGTGGAGAATGGATTGGGATGTTTTGGGGAGGGGTGAATACTCAAAATTCTTGTACTCATGCATGTGGTTGTTGACATTTATGCACGCAGGTCACAGATGGGAGAACAGTCTGATGGGTTGGCAATCTAGCGGCGACCCAATGCAGGGCACTCATATCTTCTTCAAAACCAAGGAGGATGCCATTCACTTTGCGGAGAAACAAGGCATGCTTATATCCTACCCCGATTCCCACAATCGCCTGGTTATTGATATCAATGGTGGTGTTAGGTTATGAGTGGTTTGTCCAGGAACCAAATGAGAGAGGGTTCAAGCCTAAAGCATATGCTGCTAACTTTTACGTACGACTCCAAAGATCCTCCCTTGTAGCTAAAGCGAGCTAACCACATTTCACTATCTAGCATTCACCCAAGAAGTTGAAGGTCATCAGGACAAAATAGAGATATGACATTTGGGTAGGTATGGATAATTGTAGAAACTTGCTTTTTACTGTCGACAAATATATGGTTTCATGATCTTTATTCTGGATATCTCTAGCATCGCAGTTAAGCCCTGGTAATACCCTAATAAAGGCCCTCGTATAGATTCTGATATCTAGAAAAAAGCATGCTCTTTTTATTAGAGGGTCCTACTCTTCAGGGGCTCCAGGTCCAGTCTTTGCACCCTAAAAGAAGAAGAAAGGTTAGTAAATGTTGGGGCCCATGTTGAAGTTTATTTAACGCACCATCTGCCTGGCCTTGAGTAGCTCGTCGCAGAGCAAAAGATTGCTGGCGATACTAGAAGCGCTAGCAATCGAGTTTCTCAAAACCCTAAAAGAATCAAAGACCCCTTGGGCGACTGGATCCATCGGCTCGCCAGTGTCGAGATTAATTCCCACAATATTACCTTCTACCTGCTCATCCTGAAGCGCCGCCACTATTTCTCGAGTCAATACGAGACATGTTGAGAGACTTTGAAGTGGTAACCTACAGGAATCTTGAATATCGTAACCTCCATTCGCAGCAAGAGTTTTGGGGATGATCAACAAAGCATCGGCAAAGGCTTGAACCCCTGTCCTCGCTTTACCTTTGACTTGCTTGCGCATAGCTTCTCCGGTGAGGTGGGCAGCACAAGCGACCTGGAAAGCACCGGCACCGGGGACTACAGAACCGTCAACAATCATGTTGTAAACGCTTCTTAATCCATCGCGAACAGCATCTTGAATTTGTGTAATTGTGTGGTTGTTAGGGCCTGTGTAACTTGATAAGCAGAGGGCCGCAAGAGGTTATAAACTGGCTGCAAATACCCTTGATCAATAGAGTAACTGATTTTGGGTTCTTAACTTCCTCCACGAAAGTGTACTTCTCTTCCCCAAGAGTATGTTCATAAACTAGTCCCGCCCAACCAAGGACCTCAGGTGACAAGTCATCGACACTATTCTGAGAAACACCACCGCAAACCAACTGCAGGCGTTCCATGTTCCTTCTCTTTGCTCTCCTCAAAGCGAAAATGCCATTCTTCACTAGAACGTCCAAGCTCAAAGGATCAATGCCCTTCTGATTAATGATGACAAAGCCCTTCTTAGGGTCATCCCCACAAACTTCTTTCTTCAATTCAACGATCTTCCTCAACTTTTCGTCCACAAATCTTCTCTCGCTTTCCACAAGTTTCTCTCTCTGGGCGGCGGAAGAATAAAAGAAACTAGAGTTGACTTCACTTTTCTCATATTCCAGGGAAACATTGAGGGTAAGGATGAACGCATTTTCAACACGTTTTGGCATATCCGGGTGACGAGCACCATGATCTAGAGCAAGTCCACGAATAAGCTGAGTCTCGGAGGCAGTACGGTGCTGCATCTTCATTATCTCTATCATATGAAGATCTGGCTTGGCGGGCGCATTATAGATAGCTAAGACGGCGTCAACTATACTGGGAGTCAGAGATTCAGCAAGAGTCTTGTTCAACTTTGTTGAAAGAGACGTTCGTGCAACAGAAAGAAGAAGCTCCCGATCAGGTTCACGGAGTATTTTAAAGTCATCGAGGAACTTTTACTATCAGCTTTCCATATAAAGTAATTTTAAGTATGGCGGGGTGTACTTACCTTGAGGGCCTCGACCTTAGCAATTTCAAAGCCTTCGGTGATGATCCGAGGGTGTAACCCTTCTTCAATATATCTTCTTGCTTGTTTCAGCAGTTCACCAACCAACAGTACAACACTTGTAGTCCCATCGCCCGCAATATCATCCAGTGCAGTTGCTGGGGAATAAATGTTAGTGAGTTTTGATTACCCCACCTCTAATTCGGTATTCAAGGACATTGGAATTCGGTATTTTACCTGCCCTAGCGATCATAACAGCTATTTTTTTATCTAAGATTAGCAAGGTACTCCTGGTGAAATACGGTTGGGACTTAAGTGTTCTGTACCTGTAGGGTTCTGAATGGTCATTTCACGGAGAAGCTTCTGGCCATCCTTTGTCAATGTAATCTGACCAGATCCATCTACCAGCATTTTCAGTGTTCCCGAGGGACCCAAGTTTGATTTTAGTACATCCTGTAGTCCTATACTATTAAGTTAGAAGTTGATATGATTAAGGTGGGGGATACCCAAATGTACCTTCACCAGCAGCAATATTGACACGAAGGGCCTCTCCTCTACGGACCGATTCCGCTTTAGGGTTTAAGAGACTAGTTGCAGACATTGGAACTGAATCTCAGAACAGAGAAAGGATGAGATGGGTGGTGAATATGGGTGTAGTTGAGGTCAGGAGAAAAAAGTTAGTTTGTAGGTTGAGAGTAAGTTGAGAAATACCGCCAAGACCTTGAGGTTTGGAGCCCCACCACACAAGCCGCATGTGGCTGAAACAATCATTGCTGCCTACATGTAGGTACATACATGTTTTAATGCACGTACTAGAATATGAAAAGGTAGGAATTACGCCCTTTTTATCTTGGTGGTTGAGTTATCTGACACGATAAGTATGTTGAGTTGAGGTCATCCACTATCACTCGATTTCCTCCCAAATCTGCACGGTTATATGATATGGAAATACAAATCTATCCATTTTAAATAAATAAATCTAAATAGAATAGTCAGGTATCTCTGTCATCACGAAAGGTTTCAATTGGATGGGTAGCTGCCCCAAATTGCTGTGGTCCGGCGGGCTACAGCTGTCAGTAGACAAAGAATCGGGTGTTAAGGGAGACGGCATATACATTGGCAAACCTCAATCACTACATGTATATAATAACCCTCTGGCCAAGATCTCTTCCAAAACTACAACCTCATGCGAGTAAGGAGGGCCCAGCATGCCGCGGACTGCGTGCGGAGATGTTTATCCCACACCATTGCATCGAGCAGGGTTGTGAGTTTTCTGGATCCCCCAGTGTCGGCGGTTTCTCGAACTGACGATTACATATGCGGCCGCTCCTCACTAGTATGTATGTAAAAGTACCCGAAGTTAACTGCGTTTGGTTTTTTTTTTCTTTCTTAAAATTACGTTTGTACGATAGTGCTTTAATATGGCTTGTTTTATAATCATTAATAGAACCCGGGAAAGAAGCTGGGGGATGTCCGGAGAGCTCTAACTCCCGAAGTATCTCTCGTCGATGAACCTCCTCTCAAAACCATCCTCAACTTTCCCAACAATGACCTTTACCCCTGGAAAAACCTTTGTCAACCTACGTAGACCAACTATACTAGCTAAGTAGGTCACAAAAACAATACGGTCCTCCTCAACCCCATAATCCTTTAGAACTGTCACAGCCATCAAGGCTCCTGCACCGGTTGTGATTTGCGGGTCCAGAACCAGAACACTGTCATGTATTAAAGTCGATGGGAGCTTTTGGTAATGTAATTCTGGCTCCCCGGTACGCACATTGGATTGAATCAATAGCCTCCCAATCCTAGCATCTGGAATAACTCTTGTGAGTCCGACCTCAAGAGCACCCCCAGATCTGAGTATAACAACTGCACTGACGTCGCGAGAAAGTTCCAGGCCAGAGTATTTGTTTCCCTGGGGGGTCTCCACTTGTTTTTGTTTGAAATCAAGATGATCCATGCCCCTTTCAACGAGAAGGGCAGCGACACGGTCAAAGTAGAAAATAAAATCTTCACGTGATGTATCCGTATCGTGGATTATCGTGTGCATCCCCTGAAGTTGCGGCGAGTCTGAAAGGACCTTGACACTTGGAGGGAGTGGTTCGTCTGCATCGTGACCTTGGCCGAGGGCTCGGAGTGCTTTGACATGCTCCTTAGATTTGTTTAGAAGGGCTCTTTGGATGTGTTTTACTATCATTTGTATAGCAATTGTGTTTTCTATCCCGCGAGGAACCATGATATCTGCCTTATATTAGTATTTCCGTCTTGGAACATAACGATGAAAATCTCCACAGACCAGCATTCTTCTTCTGTGGTTCAACATAATGCTCGAAGTTAGGCTTAACCCAGGTAGTCCATTGCTTAATTGCTCCGTAAATACTTCGAGCTTTATTAGTATCACACTATAGGGTTGAAAGTTAGTATAGAAGTGGATCGACGTACTCTCTGCCTCGGTATTTAACGTCGCGCGCAACTGTCTCATGTTATTTAACGTTGCATTTCTCGTTTTAAGAATTGATGAAACTTACGTCTTCTTGCAAGGCAGACATCCGCATCCGTGTCTACAAAAATCTAACTACTACTTAGCTTAAGGTGTGCAGGGTGTCAGAACTACTAACTTTCATATCTAACAACTCCAAGACCCTAGGGTCATAGAGAGCAAAGATTCCCTCAAGTATCAGGACATGGCACGAATATATGGTGGTCGACTTCGGCTCTCGTTGATGTTTCTCGAAGGAATAGACCTAATGGATCAATTACAACCCCACTTAATAATATGTCCTCGAAGAATATCCCGTTTGGGGTAAGGACGCATGGAGGCGTACAGGTATCTCCGCTTTTCTCCTGGGTTAATTTTTAAATTAGAGATATCCCAACGGATCGAGAAATATTACTTTCGAACTTACCCTTGTTTTAGGTCCCGAAGTCTCTCTACAAGAATATCGAAGTCAATGGAGTTTGGAGAGTCGAAGTCATATTCGTTTCTGAACGCTTTTGCAGACTGCTCCGGATTTAGCGGCTTGTAGAACGAATCCTAAACCCAAAAATATAAGCCTTAATCTGTTCCGGGAAGAGAGATTATATCGACCCCCCAGAAATTGTGGGGGAGGAGCAACAAGTTTACCATCGACAGAATCACAACCCAGGGCAAATTCAAAGCACTGACAATTTTGACAGCAAGGGACGTCTTCCCAGAGCCACTGGATCCGGCAATACCAATTATCTATGTTTTCGGTAAGCCTCCTTTTCTAGCTAAAAACTTTGGGAAGCTAAAGATACGAACATGGGTATTCGCCCAAGGCGGACTGTAGTGTACTACCATTCTGATAAACCTTTCCTTTGTCTAGAGGTATTGAAGATAGAAGGGTAATGCGGGGAGTCCTCCTCTGTCCAGTACCGTGTCCAAATGAGCATGTGAGCAGGTAGGCACATATATTAATTCAACACGAGAGGTTACCCGTTCCTTAGCATCGGAATCACTTAGATTGGTTGGCGAGGCTTGGCGATTTTGACTACTTGTAGTAATTTGATGCCGAGCCTTTGATTGGATCTCATTTTTATATGGAGTCTCGCCACTGTAGGTACATGTACTCTAACCTGCCGTAGGTATATACATTTGCATGTACCGGTTCATACATCCAGCACAGCAATATTGGATGAAGATACCCTAGTGGGACCGGAAGTCGGTACCTTACGAACAAAAAGTTAATATGTATCTAGAGGTCAGTACCAGTACTAGCGGGTTTGTTTTTATTGTTGTTTAGCTGCAGCAATACTTACAATTACATGTGAATTTATATACTTCCTCCTAGACTGTGTACTCGATGGCCATGGCACCCTGGGATAATCTATTCTACTGTAACTCATAAAACTAAGGGCCCGTTCGGACCGGCTCGGATTATATTGATGGATTATTCCAAAGTGTCGATTATCAATAAGTGGGTGAAATAATTAAAATAAGCAGAACTTGTGGATAATCTCATATCAGTACATCTCAATGTTGTGATTATCACAGTTGAGAAGCTCAGTGTCATTGAAGAGAATCACCTCTCGAGCTAATCATTTTCTTGGCAGATTATTTGAATAAGCAGAAGCTAGAGAATATACATGTAGATTGTTCATTCCCCCAAACACCTCTACTTATTACAATAATCCAAAACTCTATAATCCGTCGGATTATCGTTAATAATCGCGATTATCAGACTGTCCGAACGGGCCCTAAATACAGTATGAAAAGATGGGGTGAAATCACTACCATAGGACTACGGAATTTGGTGACAAATACCGAATTAAATCGGCATTAGAGAGAGAACTGTACAAATACCGTATTCTTACCGCAATGCTAGCGTATCAACGAGAATATCATAGTGATCCCACCTCTCTTTTTGGTACTGTATATTGTAATAAGTGAAACGGAGCAGGACATGTACATCTATTTCTAGCTGCGTGTGCACTTTGAACACATTGTCAGATGTAAAGCACATGTAAGTACATGTACATACAGAGGCTTGCAGCATCAGTGGTGCCTCTTAAATCTCCAGGGCTAGGGTTGGGGATTTTGGCTTTAGGGCGCGCCACCATTCGTTTTCGTGACGTTCATCTCCCACTCCTTCTTAGCCTCTGCATCCAACCTCCACCATAAAACCCATCTTTTCCTCCCCCGCACTCCTTCACCGCAAAACATTTTTTTGCCTGCCCGGTCCAGGTCAGGCAGTGCAGAACCCATGGTAGGCATCATGTCTGCTCTCTTTTCTCCCTTTTGGCCCCCATGGGATTAGCTGGTCACGCATCGCCTAATGTTTGCGCGTGCTGATCATCCGCCTTAAATCAGAGTTCCTCAACGGCCGCCCCCTCACGGAAGTCGTGGGAAAAGAAGGTCGATGAGGTGAAGGTTACAAAAACGTATGTTCCCTTTCGGATGATTTTTCGTTCTGTCTCTATACCTGCATCCTCAAATGATGAATCATTCAAGTTGGGAATCTCTCTGAAATTACCATGTTAGAGAATATGTTAACTTGTTTCTGATACCTTGCCCTCCCTTATTGTTTTTTACTTTTTCTCATGATCTTGGTACAGTCAAGACTAACTATTCAAAAGTGACCTAAATGCCTTGGTCATGAACTATCTAGTCATAGAAGGTTATAATTCAGCAGCGGACAAATTTGCTCAGGAAGCAAACATATCCCCTCAGAACGATCCGGGATCAATCCAAGAACGAGTGGAAATACGAAACGCTATACACCGAGGAGATATTCAGTCCGCGAAAGAACGTATCAATGAATTAAACCCCGAGGTTAGTAAGAAATACACTTAGTAATCGTGTTGCCCCGCTATGATTAAACACTACTCCTTCATCTTTTAGACCTTCTGGTCGGTGATGATAACCCTAGTCAAAAACTTCAGTCTTCAATATGAGCACATCTTTTGACTTTATTTCATACGTTAGAGTTTAAAGATTAAATTAGTACTGACCGACTCAACACGGAATAGATATTAGATACAAATCCCTCTTTACACTTTTCACTTCTTCGCCTTCAACTGATTGAATTGATCCGCAAATGCACCTCAGATCCAGATGGCGATATATCCGCGGCGCTTACCTTTGCAACCAACGAGTTGGCCCCCAGGGCCCCCAGTAATCCAGCGTTCTTAAAAGACCTTGAACGAACTATGGCTCTTCTGTGCTTCCCGCCCGCTAGTCTTGCTCCCCCTCTTGCGGGACTCATGGACCCGGCACTGAGGAAAGAAGTCGCGCGTAAAGTAAACGAGGCTATTCTTGAAGCACAGGATATACCAAATGAAGCCAGAATACGGCGTTTAGCAAGACTGAGAGCATGGTCTGAACAAAGAATGCGGAGCGAAAAAAAAGATACTCCTATAATGGATCTCGGCCTTGATCTAGGTCAGGCAGTAGATGAACAAATGGGCTCGTGCCAATGAGTTACACGTAATACATAGATGATTGTACGAATTTTTTCCGTTTTCCTATGTTATCGGGATGGTTTGGGTGTTGATCGAATCAGGTTCGATTGCAGTCGAGGTGCTTGTTTCTCACCCCAAGTATTCATAGGCTTCTTTGTACTGGGTCGGCGTTGATTGTTTTTTTTGTAGCGATATCAGTCAGTAAATCAGGGCCAGTTTAATAAATCCTGATTAGTCCTCACTAAATAGTTCCTTCTGTTTCATTTTGGACCTTAATTTACCTACATGTAGTTACATGCCTCGAACCCCGAAGACGGAGGGGTCGCGGGAGGAATTGTACCGGCTGGGGTAAGTGATCGGTATTTGTCTTATCAGATTCCCCCCTGTACCGGGTAAGTACATACGAAGAATCTGGTGTTTATCTTGGTATTTACTACTAGTGCCATAGTACAAAGTTGCCTATGTGCTCTGGTGTTATGGGTAAGTGAGTAGAACGCGGCAGTGTTGCTACGTTCTACTTACCCTTGACACCGTAGTATAGTACAGTAGCAAAAAATGGGGTGTGGAAATACTGTAAGAATGCCGCATTTTTGCCGATTTATGCGCATTCATATTCTATTGACAATTGTACAAGCACTGCCTCTGTTCCAGCATCATTTGCTCTGGCGTGACAGTAACACCTCATGACAGGGGGAATAAGACCAACTCATCCCATGATGACCACCATCAACCAATTAGAATTATCGACATCTTATATCACCCTAGCAACATAGTAGAACATCTGTTTCGTAATACAGTAAATATCAGATGGACAAAAATTATTTTCCAAAAGTATTCCCCAACTCTCTTTAGCCCTTTTATGAGGGGCCAAAGATGTCCGAGATATTGATGAATTAGTTGGCTGTTGTTTAGACAACTGTAATGTCTCATGAGAAGAAAATATTGCACGTAATCAGTATATGTTTGGCAGGGTACAGGCCGGAAATGGCCTGGAAATGCATAGCATTGAGTAGAAATGCTGCATTCAATACCGCTGCGTGTATTTATTTCCTACGGCATGGATTACACTCCCCTTTCTTGTTACTGTAGCCTGTAGGTTTTAGTGCAATAGCTTCCACATGGGAGCTAGTGCGCCGGGTAACACCTCTTTCTCGACTAGAAAGTGCGCTACCTACATGTAGTTTTTTTCGTTTAGGAATATCCTCCTACCATGTGGAGGAGAAAGCCTTCCTTAACAATACCCCCTCAATTGTGACTTAAAATGGCGCCCACAGACCTTTCAAGTAACTGGAAAATACTCCAACAAAATTTACAAAGTAGTGCGACTTCAGGTGAACCACCAAAGCGAAAGGCTGTCGTGACCGATGATTATCGAAAGGGTGTCAAAAAGACAAGATCTAGTTTGTATGCGCAACATCTATACCCCTCTAATAAATTATGCATGCTTATTATTTAAAACAGCTCTGAGAGCACTACCAAAGTCATGAAGAACCAAGAAAGCAAATCCACACCTCGAAAAATAACTAGTACCGCAATGACCTCAACCTTTGCAACTAAGAATTCTCTCTCATCATGGGCGGAAGATAATGATATCCCCGCCAATGACCTCGCGCGGGCCTATAACCTCTCAATGACGGTCTCACAATCAACGAAGACGTCTGCCGAGGCAGTTGCCATCTCAGAGGTGGACCCATCAAGGTCAGTCAGACTCATCAAAGATTCGGGAGACATTATTCGATGGGCGGACAATATTCTGACTATCAGGAATACATAGGACAGAAGTAGGGAAATATGTCGCAATAGATTGTGAAATGGTTGGCGTTGGTGGAGCAGGGAACGAACGTAGTGCACTGGCGCGAGTGTCACTTGTTAACTTTCACGGACATCTGGTATTGGATAGTTTCGTGAAGCCGAAAGAACCAGTAACAGACTGGAGAACGTGGGTTTCCGGTGTCACTCCTGCCAGTATGAAGGACGGTACGTATCCACCACCTGCGACGAGACTGGTTCTTAGTTGACGGATCGGAACGTGATAGCCGTCACATTTGAGGAAATCCAGCAGAAAGTATCAGATATTTTACAGGACCGTATCCTTGTTGGACATGCTGTACACCACGATTTGGAAGCACTTATGCTGTCTCACCCCAAGCGCGATATTCGCGATACAAGCCGACACCCGGCCTTCAGAAAAATGAGCCAAGGGAGAACGCCAGGGCTGAAAAAGCTCACAAGGGAGATATTGGGGTATGAGATTCAAAGCGGAGAGCATTCATCGGTACGTGATCTAGTCTTGTGAAATTGACCCAATCTGACTGATACAACAACGGATAGATCGAAGATGCTCGAGCATGTATGGGCCTTTATAGGCTACAGAAAGATTCTTTTGAGACCTTACATGCAGCAAAATACCCGGGACATGCTAATAAACAAAAAGGGAGAGGAGCCGGCGGCAAGAAGAAGAAGAAGAAGAAATAGAAGACATATTCAGGGTTACCAGTACTATCTCAGATTTTATTTTTGATATCTTAACTGTGAAAGCGCCGATATACTGCCACCATTTCCCCACATCCCCTTGAATATTAGGAAAACCAAAGGTAAAGGAGGTGGAATCCTTACTGAGATCATTCCTACAAACTACAGTTATCCACCTTTCGTTGTCTAGGAATGGCGGGGTTCTTGCCGGCCAGAAAAGATTTGCTGTTTATAGCCATGACATCCACAATATCACCACATCAGGCTCGCCCTCATCTACAATGGAATTCCCTCATATAGCTCCATAGCCCCCTCCCTCCCAACGCTAAAAATGATATCATTCAAAGCCTTACTCTTAAATCCTGCCTCGCAATAGGTAAAGTAGTATTCACACTTTCTCCTGAATACCTTCACATCGTCATTCCCCATACTAGGGTGCTGCTTCTTCAAAGCAGGGGTTATCTGGTCATCGAATCTCTTCAGGAATTCCTCGCACCATATCCGGAGGGTACGGGTGTAGTGCCCACCGATATTGTCTACGGATTCAAGGACAAGCTGGCCTCCAGAGCCTCTGCTTATAGAGCTCACAAGCTGTGTATGGGAAGGGAGGTAGCCGCCTGGGAAAATATATTTGCGAATAAAGTCATTGCCTCTGGCATAGCTATCGGATCTCTGCAACCGAATGGTTAGTTAGCGTCTCCTAGGAGTGTTGAGTAAATGAATAGGTTACTCTTACAGTTTCGGGTATAGTAATGCATTGGAACACCGCGATCCCGCCATCGGCCTTTAAAACACGATGAACGACCTCGAAATAGGTGTCTAAATATCCCTTCCCAACTGCCTCCAACATCTCAATCGACACAACCTTGTCGAATTTCTTTTTCGGCGCCGTTAGCGCACGGTAGTCGCATAATAGTACCGCAATCCTATCTGCTAACCCTGCTTGTGCAATTCTTTTCTCTGCTAATCCTTTCTGCTCTACCGACAACGTCAGACTACATGTAGTCACCCTACACCCTGTCCTTCTCACTGCCTCCATGGCAAAGGATCCCCAGCCTGTTCCAATCTCGAGAACATGGTCTGTACTCTTAAATTGTCATTGCAGTCACTGTTATCTAGTTGTTTATATCACGGTTTAAACTCATGAGCTCCGGGACTGGGGGGTGCCAAAACTTTGCGGACGCGGCTGTACGTAGCTATCTAAGACACGAGCTACTACAGTACCAAAAAGAGGGGTGGGATCACTACGGTATTCTCGTTGGTACGCTAGCATTGCGGTAAGCATTACGGTAAGCATACGGTATTTATACAGTACTCTTCCTCTAATGCCGATAAATTCTGTAGTCCTATAGTAGTAATTTCACCCCCATTTTTTCATACTGTAGGTGTCCTCGAGGCTTCAACTCCTTCGGTGGGCATATTGCCGCACCTATCTGCATACAACTACATGTAGTTACAACAGAGAATGTTGCTATTTACAAGTTATTAAGGGTTGGAGGATGGGGAGTCTACATGTAGTATTGAAATCCCAATAGAGAACTAATTTATATTGCCTACGATCACCTTTGCAAAATCAATGACGTCTATTTTCAATCTCAACTCCAGGGTTGTAAATATTAATTTCACTGGAGCTAGTACATATAAGCTTACCAGCAATCAGAACGGGTTGTCTATGCTTTAAAACGATTTGGTCCCTTCATTTCAAAGTCTATGCATGTAGTCTTTTGTGCCTAGATCACACAGTAATTTTTTTTTGTTGATGTCGACATTTATCTATGATCTGAAGCCTGTTTATATGTTCTGCTTATCGACACTGCACAGGTCATAATAGGGTTAGGGGCGCAAACAGGGGCATTCTCTTAAAGTATTGCCCTTTTTGGCCAAGGATTTGGGATATGGGTGTTAGTTACTCGCGTACAGCCCTACCCAACGAGGTGGCCCCTAGTGTACTACATGTACGCTCTAGGACAGCCCAACATGCCATCCTTTTTATTATATACACAAAAACCCCTGGTTGGGCCCTCTAACTATATAGAGGAAATACTAACTTAGTACATGTAGTTAGCACTTAGTGCCTGGATCATAGCTTATCACTCATGGTAACTGCTCTTTTCTCATTGTGGACATGGATGCATATCGTTGCAACCAAACGCCTATCAAAAATTCGGACCTTTTAATTAACGACCGAGCACACGTGAAATACATGATACATCTAGAGCTGTAAAAACCTATTCCTCCAACCAAACAACTTCTTCCTCGTCTTCATTCGCCCTACCACCTGTTTCCACGTCTTTCATCTCCTTCACTCCAACAATCTTACAATCACAGATACCTTGAAACTCAACCAACCCGTCACCATTGAGCTTTTCAAGTGCAGCCTCACTTGCAGAAATTCTTGCGGCTTTCGTTGACGTTCCTTTCCCGAATGCGAATACCTTGCTATGGATTAAGATCCCCGTGAGAATAAAATATCCTTCTTCGGTTTGAATTTGTTCACTTTCGTAGCCCCAATTGGTACAACCCAAGCCGGTCATGCGTTGGGTTAGGAAGGTGGTTGGGTGCTGACCGGCAAAATCTGCAAGTCTGTCAGCACTTTGATATTGGAGTAAAGCCGATTAAGAGAGTCCTACTATCATAAACAGTCATATCAACAAAGTATGGAAGAATGAAATCAGAAACAAATTTCTCAACTATCTGGTAGTTGAACTCAGAGTCGACAAATAAGGCGCCGATGAAAGCCTCGAGAATGTCAGGGAGTGCTTTTGGCGGTGGGCTTACAGAAGTCCAGAAATCAACGGCTCCGTTTGATTTGTCTTTGGCCTCTATGATTTCTATCGCGTAGTCTCTAATGGCGATATCTAAATGTTGGCCAACCCTTTTAAGCTTTCGATGAAAGCCCATTACGACGGAAACAGCACCGAGAAACTTATTTGAAACCATAGCCATCTTTACTTGATTAGTACGTCGGGAATATAACAATGTAGGGTGCCTACCTTATGCTCGGTCAACCATTGAGGATCTGCTTCTGGGTATTTATCGAAGATGTATCGTACACAGACCAGATCCAGTAGGGAATCTCCCAAAAACTCAAGTCTTTGGTAGCATGGCACTTTCTCCCAAGAGTAAGGATTGCTCGAATGTGTGAATGCAGACACAAGTAACTTTGGGGATTGAAATTTATACCCAACCTGTTTCTCAATGTCGCTTGCTAACTTTATTTGTGAAGCAGAGGGCAAGGCAGTCTGATATCCAGGCTTTATATAACCTTTGTAGTAATCGGCCCATTCTTTCTGTTGGTGCTCTGGTGTTTGTAAGATTGCAGTCACCATTTTGGTAGCACCATCAAGACCTTTGTCGATGACTGCTGCTCCTATCAAGGCCTCGCATACATCAGAAATAGATTTGTCGGCAAGCCTATGTAAACCACCCGGCTTAATAATCTCCTTCCCGATACCCTTCCCTAGGATCTGTTTCATGGTAGCTGGATACCACCAGCGCCGGGAGAATCCCTCAGTTTGGATATAAGCCGGTAGATTTATCTGTTTTGCTTTGTCAAATAGATGTTGGTTGCAAACAAGTAACATACGTTTAACGTGCAACTGATATTCATCATTCTCGTGATTTTCAGCGAAAAGACTGATGGAAGATGCCTTTTCAAAATCCAAAGATTAATATAGAACTGCGTGTTAACATAAAGTAAGCACTAACATACCACTTTCAAGAAACAATCTCCTAAAAACTCCAACCGCTCATAGTTATTACCCATTCCCTTTCTTAAATTGACTTGATCCTTATTGTGTTCGTGAGAATTATCGGAGTCTTTTGTAATAGCCTCTAAGGCCAGCCTAAGATCCATATCTTCCATTCCCACCAGCTTGCAAACATCCCAAGCATGAAGATATGCATCGATTCTGGTGCTGATAGCCGGAAATATCATGGCCATATTTATAATATGACACGGGATCTAGTATAAGCATGTTAATGAGGGTCTGGGGGTTTGTAAAGGATTATAAACCCATACCATTGAGATCTGAAAAGCTGAAGGGCATATCCAAGCCTCGGTACTCGTATTAGCATCCTTCTCGGTTGGTGGATCCAAGTAATTTAGCCGATGGAGCAAACGGTCAGCTACTAGTACAGGCTCTGTTTTTGGGATCTCCCATTTTATATATTTCCACTTCACAGCACCCTTTTTCCCAGCATTGTATGAGTAATCAAGAATATTAGAGATAGAGATATTAGACATTTGCACTGGAACAGGATCCTTGGGACTTAGTGTAGGATCACAATCATAGACAATGAAACGCCTGCTTCGTTGCCTTTTATCTATAAGAAATCTGTCCATGAAATCATTGATCGGGGTCTCGCTATTCCACTCCAACTCGAGGGAGGACATAATGCACTTCATCATTTCCCAGTCAAGCACATCATCAGCTAGGGTATCTTCATGCCACTCTCCGCTTTTGCATGGTGCGATCCAATATGGAAACGTCGAATCGTCTTGCTCGAAGAGTTTATTGAATAAATCATAGAATAATCGTATTGTAAACCTGCTAAGCAGGTCAAGCTTTTCGACGGTTATATCCAAAGGCCTATTTAGACGTAAGGATATAACATCTGAACGTGCACCCCTATCGGAGTATATGGGAAATCTTGGGATGTTAGGAAGCTTTTCCCTTGTAGCAATGGCTATTGGCAAAAGCCTTTCATTAATCTCATCTTGATTTGATAGAAGAAACACAGTTATCCAAGCTTGTTTGGGAGGTGTGCTATCTTTGATAGTCCAGAATGCCGGTTTCTCTTTCGACACATAATTTTGAGTCTTGTTAGAATCCAGGGCCAAATGTGCATTGGCCATCTTCGGGATATCCTTCATTCTATATTTGGGTAATAAATGAGAATCCAGATATTTTTTGGCGCGTAGTTGTATGCAAGCTTCGAATGCAGCAGCTCTTTTTGCTCCAGCTTTGGTAGCCATGACTGTCCCCTCAACACAAGTGATCGGTGATCCAGCAGGGAGAAATAGTTCACAGATATATGACCTAAACCCAAGATTACGGACTTTATAGATAGCCGAAGATAAATCCTCTCCATCATGAGGCTAATATATATTATTCTCAGTATGATCATCAGTTGAGAGATATTTTTAGAACTCACCAAACTACCAAGATAATGTCCCACAATCTGCATTGCAGACGAAAGGGTCAGCTTAGCACCGCTTTCTGGCTCAATGTAAATACGATCGCCTTCATCAACAAGATGTCCGCTATTGGTTGCCTCGTTTAGTAGCCTATCTTCTGGGAGGCTTTGACAAAACTTTCGCATGATCCCTTCAGCACTTCGTACATCGCCGAGAATTCTCCTGTGCTCTATATTACCAGCTTCCAACATATGGATATAACGAGATCTCGAATGGCGTGCCCGCCCTCTAGACTGAATATACTGAATCATGGTGGTATATAGATCAAATCTATTATGGGGTTAACTCCTATACTGAGACAAATCACTAATTTGGGCCAAAATCATTTCACTAACCTGATAATCAAACTGCAGTCTGGTATATCCAAGCCCTCCTCTGCCACTGAAGTAGCGATGAGGCAATTCAACTTGCCTCTCCTGAACTGACTCACGGTTACCATCTGCTGTCTGAACGTAACGTTTTCATCGCCAGCACCACCCGAACTTGACCCAATAAGAATACCAAGCTTCATATGCTGGCTCCCAGTTTCTTTTAAAAGTGCAGCCAGGACACGAGCAGTGTACCGTCTGTTGACAAAGATAATACACTTGTTGTTGTTTTCCTCGGCATATACACGCTTAAGGAACCGATGTAGTAGGACAACCTTCGAGCTTAGATCATCGGTTTCTGGATCTGGGGGGTCAAAGACATGGTTCTGAACATCCAATTTTGCTTCTCTGAGGAGTTGGATATCCTCTTCGAGGAGATCGAGGCCCTTTTGGCTAGTTTGGTTATTCGAATTGCGTTCCTCTTTACGTTTGAGCTTGCGGTATTCCTGTTCGGATAATGCAAATTTCCATACTTGATCTGCACACCAGGGGCCAAGCTCAGACGCACATTGCTTGGAGAAAGCGAATATCTTTCCAAAGGATCCACATTTACTGTATTTGCTATAAAGCTTTGAGCAGAGCTGTGTTTGAAATGGGGCTTGAAGCTTGCTGTATACCGCAACCTCCTCTCTAGGGCGGATTACAGAGCTTTGAAGTAGCATCAGATCACTTGCAGTTGTGATTTTGCTGTGGAGGAGTTCTTCGAGCTCTCTGTTTTGATTTAAGGAATTAGACAAAAAGAAAACTAGGCATTTAAGATTTTAGCACTTACAAGGCGGCTTGAATAACATCAACCCGTGCATCAACTGGTGAAGCCGTCATCCCGAAGATTTTCGGTCTCTTATCCTCAGACTCAGGTATATAAAAGTCTTTAATTATCCGTGCATATACATGCCTTTTCTTTGCATGGTGTGCCTCATCAAAACAAAGAAGATTAATATCTTCTATCTTGATAAACGCATGTGTAAGACAATTATAAAGCACATCTGCCGTCATTACAATAACCTGCTCGTCATCAAGAATTTTACCCCAGATATCCTTTTCCCAGAGATCAACTCCCATATTCCCACAATACTTGCCAACCTTGGCATCGATATTGCAATTCAAAACTGCTGCCTGCTGAAAAACAAGTGTAACGCAGTCGACGAGAAAAAGACTAACACGGCGGTGATGGCCAAGCATGCGAGATTCAAGCTCTTGATCGACCATGTATCGGATTAAAAGACAAGCAATGAGGGTTTTTCCGGAGCCTGTATCGAGTACTGCAATGGTATTTCGTTCTTTGGCAATCTCGAAAAGCTCCATTTGATATTCACGAGGGTCTGAGATGATAAATTTGTGAGACGTAATCATTGCTCTAGCAGACATCTTTTCCTCATCTTGTTGATGGCGCTCAGCTACTGTCTCGATTTGTATTTCTTTAGTTTTCTCTTCGCACCTAGTATTCATTAACTTAAATACCGTAAGACATTAATGAAAGTTTGACTAACCATTTTACAAATTCACCTCGGCGTATTCGACGCCTAGCAGTTATGCGTTTTGTATATGGCTTGTGGCTAACGAGCCCAATATCTTTGAGACTTCCTGAATCTTGAAACCCCTCATTTTCTTCATTTTTATCTTCACCTCTCCTCGAAAATCGAGAACTGTGATCCGAGTCTTCATTAATTGTACTGAGAAGATTGGGTGTAGTTTCATCTGGGGCTTTTCTAAGCTCCAAAGATTTCCCGGAAGAATCACCAGCTGTTAATGTTGTAAACATCGATATGGGAGACCCCCCCTCAGTATTGAGGCAGCCTTTAGAGGAAATTTTGTTATTGATATCGGTATCTAGCGTTTTGCTTGATTGAATAAGACTTTCCGTCGGATTTCCTTTTTGTAGTGATTTCTTAGGCGATAAATCGTGGCTAAGTTCAGACCGATTCAAATTGGGAGTTTCAGTCGCAATATCTTTTGAAGCCGCCCTGCCGTTATCGCTGCCTTTACTAGCTTTTTGAGTGATAGCAGCGGATCGAGATTCTGTAGAGAAAGAGTATCCTGCGCCTCCTAGCACCGGGCCACTATCTCCCAAAGAAATAAATGTCTTCTTTATATTTAAACCAGCACTTAATTCAGAGCCAGAAAGCTTTCCAAGCAGCGGTACCTGAGCCTATGGGTGAGAGATGAGGGGGGGTATCTTAGCTTCAGATCCACATTTCAGTACGCTGGAAGAGATTGATATCTCTTTCTGATCGAATACAGGACTCGATTCACTATACTAGGAAGGACATACCAAGCTTTGTGCCTCGTTTTGGCTAATGTCGGGGGAAACGGAAAGACTACTAAGTGTTCCTAGGGATGGGTCGGCCATGACTGGGATCTTGGATTCCACGTGAGACATAGGGGTTGCACTAGTTGAGTATCTTTCTTCACTTTGGTAGGTGAGGGAGCGCTCGGTACTTTGCGCCGATGGAAGGTCGGGTTTACAAGTCAGGGTAATGGGGGAATTGGTACTCCTTAGGGTTAGGAAGTCTCCGCCTGAGCTAGCTTGAGGGGGAATTATTAAATTATCAGGTTTGTGGTCTATCTCGTCATATGAATTCATCCCAGACGAGGTCGAATCACTGTACTCGTGGCTTACTGTGTTGCTTTGGGTGTTAGTGAAAATATTCTATAACTCTAGCTTCAAGTTAGAGTCACAAATGGTATCACAAGCTCTTATTGGGGCAGTGTTGGCTTGTGTTCGAGCACCTGTGTGCACTAAGGCGCTCGAAGAGTCCTGGGTTCATCTTAGACAAGGGATTTTTAGAAGAATCGGCTCACTCATCAAGACAGCTCCCAGATCATGCGGATTCTGAGAACCCAACGTGCCCATGGCTTTGAACATATCTAAGGGCTTCAAAGAAAGGAAGTCGACGTTTTTCTCCGGCTCGGCTTGCTTGGGTGAAGGATCATCATGTGCGAACATGCCTATGCAGTGCCTAATTGACTAATTAGTTTCTTCCAAAAAAAAAAAAAAAGAAAGAAAACCGGAACCGGATAGGTACCAAAAGAGGCGGGTTCAATAAGTGATAAATAGAAAGCGATGAATTCCTGGTGAGTTGTGGTGATGGTTGCGATGATGGTTGCGATGGTTGTGATGTCCATTCGAGGTGGTTCTTCTTTTGTAGTTCGTTAGGCCTCCCGGTATGTACCCTACATTATATACATGCATATGTACATGTAGTTTATCCGAGCTAGACTATGCATGTGTTCTGGATGCAATGCGCAAGTATATTTAATGTTATCTGATCTTAACTGCATTTACATTAACTGCATGACATTTCCGAACACGACCGCTATTGCATGCCATGCAAAGGTAGCCTTGGCGGATTTTTTCCATGAAATTGTATGTACACGTACATGAATGTATATGTGATAGACCTCGACATAGAATAGCACACCTAGTGAAATATATTTCCAAGGGTATTCCGGAGCAAACCTATACTCCAGTATAAATCATTTGTAGTAAATTTCTATAGAGGGAGTTAAAATAGCTTCATTTCAAAAGCTGGATATCGGATATATATAACCGTCCATATGGCTTTGGGCCAAGCAAATATATATAAATGGGATTCGGAAAGTACCCCGTTTCCCTGTTCATCAGGTTCCCTGACAATTGAGGCTTAGGGCCTTCTACCACATAAAAACTGGCCGCCAAACGTACCTGCAGCCAGGAGATATTTGTATGTGAAGCCCTGCTCAACAGGGAACTCGCCGAGCAGGGAAACTGAGAGTTTTGTAGAATACATATACTAGCTACATGTAGTACGATGGTACATGGTGACTGTTATTAAATAGAGATAAAGAATTGTAGGTCCAGGCCAGGTCCAATGTGGATTGAATATTAGAGTATCTATCATAGTAAAGGGTTTGCCTAAAATTATATAATGGGGTGTGCTCTAGTTCAGGCACCCAACGAAAGGAAATGATAAAAATGACATGAAGATCGATAAGGTAAGCGACCACCTGTTCCAAGTCTTGGGAGGCGCGCTAAGATAAGCTGCACAAGATAAGATCTCAGATAAGATCGGGCATACCACTCGAGCCTCAAACACCTTCACGACTCTTACTCCCGTAGTATCGTATCAAAAATGGCTTACAACGAAGAAGACTCAACCTCTCTACGGTCTATCTTCGATGCCGCTTCGCGTCTTCGCTTACAAATCGAAGAATCTTACGACTACCAAAGCGACGCCTACCAAGATAAACTACGCACTGCGATCACCTCATATCAGAAATGTAAGGAGCTCATTGATCAAATTTCGCTATTTAGCCCAAATGAAGGATTAGAGGATGTAAGCTCGAGTGAAATTAGGTTTGTAAAGTTGGTCTTGTGTTTGAGATAACTTCTTGCTGACCGATTAAAGATACATGCTCGTCGACTTTTACCTTGCGGAGCTGGGCTTGAAAGAGAATGCACAAGATAGAGAGGCTGTTTTGAAGCGTTCTAGGACACTTTACAATAGATTCCTATCACTATGCGATACCTATGACTTACTTTCAGCGGCCGACAAAGGTGCATTTGAGAAAGGTGCTGTCTCATCCTCTTCCGCGGACGCCGCAGCCCGAAGAAATGAGAAGATTGCAAAATATAAGGCCGAGAAAGAGCTTAAGGCAAAAATTGAGGTAGTTCACCTATTATCATATAATACTAGAGTGGCGTCGCTGATATCGAATACAGCAACTCTCACAAAGTGCTCATAATCTTGATGAAACTGATATCCGTGCTCTCTACCTTACCTCAATATCATTGTCCGTTATGAAGGCCCTGCAAGGGCTTGAAATGATCTTTCTCGAACTTGATATCCTCTCACGCGCTCCAAAACCTTCGGACACTTCTCAAGCTCCTCCTAAGCAGGACTCTCGATCGCAAGGCCGTAACAACCCTACTGACAGCTATAGCGAAAGGCTCGACCTTAATATTACATCCACGATGAAAGGGGGGCCCTTACTCTCTTCATCTGGGAAGCCTTTGCGACCGTTTACTCTATTAGATAGCCGGGAAAGGTTGAAAGCAGGTGTATTTAAAAGTGGGCATAACTTGCCGACAATGACCATTGATGAGTACCTTGAGGAGGAGCGGAGAAGAGGGGGTATTATTGAAGGTGGTGGAGAAAAAAGTGGGATAATACCAGAGCCCGATGAAGACAATTATGAGAAGGCAGATGCAGATACCATGAAGGCGAGAGAGTGGGATGAATTTAAAGAGGCTAACCCAAGGTTCGTTTCTGTAGAACATATTTTTCCTTTAGGGTATGCTAACATTACTTTAGGGGCTCTGGTAATACATTAAACCGGGGGTAAATGATGGGTCCCTTGGAGTCCAAGGACATCTTGTAGGGGGGAGTATTTTGTAAATTCAAAAATGAATAGACCAGCTCGAGTGATTCAACTACTCGCGTCATACACATACATGTACTTGCTAGGTGACAGCATAACATAAAACACCAGCCATAGTCAGATAGTTTATGTAATTACATCCACATTCTATCCGTGTATTTGTACTAATTTAATCCTGTATTCAAAGTCTCAGTGGTACAAATAAGTCATGCCTACTCACTATTGGCTTAAATCCTGTTAGCCCATTCATAATTGGGTACAGTATCTTGTCCGCGCTAACAAACTTGGGTGTTCTAGATACCACAATCCAAACAACCGAAACTAAGGCAAGGACCTAATTTCATCATGTAAAAGGTGCGTTACCTACATGTATGCATGGCTAGTACTTTAAAAAAGACTCATTTGTCAATACTATTTACAGTGCCAAACTCTACCGGATACATACATGTAGCTATGGTATATAAGCCTGGCTACATGTATTTCGGCGAACAGGTACATCATACAAAACCTCAATCCCCACCTCCTACCCTCCCTCCCATCTTGCCCACCCAGGCTTTCTTACGAAATGAGCTCTCAACAAGAACACCTCATGAAACTTGTAGTCGAAAAATTGACTCTAAAAGACACCCAGGATATCCTGAAATTCGTCAAATATCTTTATAAGCAGTGTCTCATCGACGAGAATAGCGAAGACCAGATCGCCATCTCGATTATAGAGGGAAAGAACGGACCACATAGACCCGAAAACCAAAGAACATTATGGATTTCCGTCAGAGAGGTGGTGAATATTCCGCAAGATTATATCAAGCTACGAAGCCAGGTCCTCCAGAGGCGTACTTCGTATTTTGAGCATGTCGGGTCGTTATATACAGAGGCCGATCTACAGTGGAAGGTACTTCGTGCGCTTACAGAGTTACTGATGAGGATGGAGAGGGATGTTGTATATGGGCCTGGGTGTTGGAAATGCCAGCAGCTCTCCCGTGTGTCGCAGAAATCCGAGTAAGAGGAAAGTATGGTATTTCTCCATAAATGTACTTGTGATGTTATAGCAATCAATATAGTAGCTGGGGGAAATACTTTTGAAGCTTTGTGGGTCCTTTCAAATTCCTTAATAATTATGTCTCCTATCTACCGCTTACTTTTGCCCGCTTTAATACAGTCTCAAAAAAGGGATGTAATAGATACCATATATAGCAATACGGTATCGCGAAAAACCCCCGAACTAACACGGAGTTTCGGCCATTATACCATAACAATGCTGTAGCAATACCGGAGTGTCATAGTATTCTAGCAGATACATGTAGGGTACCAGATACACCCGCTTTTTTAGTACTGTATTCTTTAGCGGGACCTTTCTTTTGCATTAATTTAAGCACAAATACATGTTACTCACTCATTTATGCACGCAGGTTAGCTACAAAAACTTGTAAATGTGCCTACATGATACGAGTAACCAAAAATATAATTGCATTAAATTCATAAAATTCTAAAGACTGAGACCTGATACGGAACATTATTTACAAAAAATGGTACATATACGTGATTATCTTGGCGAAGAGCTGGTACTATTACCTTCCTTCGGCCTACCGGCCCCAGCATCCTCTTCTCTTAAACATCTCTCTTTACCCTTCTCCCCACCTTTATTTTTAGCGCTTAACTTCTTTACCTCCCTTAATATATCTTTAACATCTTTCATACCCTCTTCCAATGTTCCAATTCTAGCCAAAAGCAGTCTACCAAGCATATCATCACCAACACCGCCCCTAGCCCCGGTAGCCATCGCCATTTGAGTTGCAAAGCTGGATGGGACCATTGCGATATCTATCTGGCGAGCAAGCTCTTCCATAGTATCGGAATTTCTCCTTCGCTCTTCATGTTCCTTCATCAAACTTGAGCCGTCCAGTGTTTTTCGTGCAGAAAGGACAGGGCGTGATCTACTCGCGGTCTGCGGTCTGGAAGAACGTGGAGACTTTCTTCCGGGGGAGCCCTCACCAGGGACGCTTAATCGTTCGCTCGCCCTTCGTGACATCGGGGCAGCTTGGATATCACCAAGCCGTTCGCTCACTCTACGAGACATTGGAGCGGCTTCGATGCTAGAATTTTCCCCAGATATCCGCAACATTGTTTGGGAGTTTAAGGTTGCCGTTGAGGTCTCTGTACGGTGATGCTTCTTTGGACGAATTGGAAGACTATGTTTGGGAAACTCGAGGCTTCTAGGCTTAAGTGGGGTTAATGTTTTCGGCGGACTGATTGATCGTTCCGACTCCTGTATTATAGCATCAGGGTTCTCCGTGTCTTCGTTTATCTCGTCGTCTTCATCTCCGGAGTTTTCCTCGTTGTCCGCATCTCCCTCGGTCAATATTTCTGCAGGTGTTGCACTTTCTTCCAATTGTTGCTCGCCCTCGATCTTTGTCGTAAATTCCTCAGGATTCGAAACAAAAGATCTCGTCTTACCAGCAAAGAACTTAGTGTGTACATTCCCTGGATGCATCCCTTCGATTGTCCCATAGCTGTCTATCCTGCGAAGAGTACGTCCACGTCTCGTTACGGCACGCCTTCTAGTAGCAAATCCACCTTCAATATCCGTGGTTAACGAGCCAGTAGGCGACATTACACCATTCATCCATGAGTCTACCACACCCCCGGTTCCAATACTCCTGACATCGCCCCTACTTGAACGCATCCGCAATGAGCCCTTATAAGGCCTCCGGAACACCTCGTCTAATGCCGCCTCTTGATGTTCGCTACCCATTACTGAACCGCCACGAAACCTCCTGGAACTAGTATCAAATCGTTCCAAAAATTCGGGAAATTGAGACTTTGCTGAAAACGCATTTGTTTGATTGAATAGTGAATCGTGAAGGGCCGTCCGCTCGTAGAGAAAGATAAGCAGCAGGATTGGAAAGTGTGTGATTTTAATGGCGGTCCGGTTTAGCTTGACAAATGATCTGAAAGGAATAAAGAACCTCAAAGGATGGATTATCCAAGCGAGAAGATTGAGTGGCGCTGTGTATGAGAATAGACTATCCGATTTTACCAGAGAGAGTGTATTGACGGCAACAAGAAATTGATGTTCTATCAGTGATTAATTAGCGCTTATATCGCATGTGAGACTCAGAAGTGATACCTTCTTGTGAATTAGCAGCTACTGCAGCAAATGAGTTTGTCAAAACTGTGATCAAAATTGTGACGATCAAAAAGTGACATATTATCAAGAATGCTGTCAGAAGGATCCTGCCAAGTGGGTTGTAGTTTTCCCAAACTTCCCAGGCCTATAATTGATTATTAGTTGCCCCATTGACCGATACGAAGTATAAATGGGTACATACTGCGGGCGTAAACCCCATTAAAATCTGGAATAGGGCATATCTACAGATCGAGTGATTAGTTGTGACCAACCCATCATGGAAGATTGGCTACATACGAAACATCCTTCGCCGAGTATGAGTCCCTCGCAAAGGCAAGTGTAAACGCGACAAAGAACCCCGAGCAAGAAATTAGTATCAAAACTAGTAGCGCGGTCATGTCAACCGCCATGATCTTGAAAGCGATAATAAGTTGACTAAAATATCGATAATGATCGCTTTTTCACATAAAACTAGTTAGATATATCCAAGACTAGGTGTAGCATTAAGGATTCTTACAGCACGGAGAATATTCTAGGGAATAGAAAGACAGCACAAGATGCCAGAATATCATAGCTCCAATTTGTAATACCCGTTCCGTTTTCGGGTGCTAGGAAGCCGATTATCCGCAAGACATAGAAACTTTGTTAAAGATTATTAGCAAGACATTATTATAAATAAGGAAACCGAGACCTACGCCATGAACAATAGGTATATACCCATGTCGAACGAGTTCCATAGTGATATAAAATATAGAGAGACGCCGGCTTCAGTAAATCCCGCAATCTCATCCTATAAACAGAGCGTTTAGCTTTCTTACTTTAGCGATTAGGTTTTACTTACCATCATAAACCCAAAAGACCAAAGCCAGAATCCTATCTCTAGAACGGTTATTTTATGCGATCTTTGCACAAGGACCATGACATATCTGTGTGTTTTACGGTCAATTTCATAAATTAAAAAAAGGACCCTTGTTCACCTACAGAAATAACAAAATTGCAAGCGAAATGGTAGAGGCAATATGTTTATATCTTGGAACCCTCAACCTAGACAATTTGAAAAGACTTGCATCGCGAGCATCATATAGCGTAGCAGACCTGCGGAATGGCATCATACTCGACATAGTATTTGCCGAATATCTTCGTGTATCTTTAATTCGGTGAAGCTGGTCTAGAGCTGAATGGAAAACTATCTTCCCTGTCCATATCGCTTCCAATTGTTGGACCACCAGAGGATGTGAAAGAAATTTCTTAGCCTAGAGAAAGATGAGTCAATACAAATTACCAACCCCCGAACTCCAGCTTCCTATTACGATTGGCACTGTGGAGTATTAATCATAGTGCCACACTCAGTAACCATACCTCAGCACGAATTGAAATCTCTAAGGCCGATATTCTACTTGCTCTCTGTAGTCTTGGAGGTGTAGGGGCGAAAGATATGTGGCCATCTCCAGGAACTAAAGCAGCAGGTGCTGGTTGGCCCTGAAGAGGGTAGAAATCATAACTCAAGGCATCAATCTATTGGAAAAATGGTTAGAGGTATACCTAAAAAACATCTCGGTGGTTATTATTCCTACTAATTCTCTTGGTGAAAATTCTTTCAGAAGCTTAATTGCTAGCAACTCTGCCAGTAATGCTCGCGTCTTTGAAACGGATGCATTTCCAGGGTTCTCTCGGGCTTCTTTTCGGAACTGAAGGCAATTGGCTAGAAGACTATACAGAATGCCCTTTGAAACCCTCTCGGGTCCTTGAATTAACGAGGCCAGAATTGGCTTCACCAAAAAGCTAGAAACCTGAGGTGACCTTAATTGATCCCATGTTAAGGTCGTATCCACACGGGAAATGATATCTGAGCGAGTGGAATGGACCAAGGAATAAACTGGCACCGAATCTGTGTACTTACGAGCATTAGTTCCATCCGGCATTCATAAGACGAAAGTCTAAAGGTGGGACTTGCCAAGTTCTGCAGCCGAAAATATTGGAAGCAATGGAGCATCCTCAGTATTGCTCTCCTCTGTAGACGAGGCAGATGAAGACGGTTGTGAAAGGGCCGTGTTTTCATCGTAAATTTGAAAATATTCACTTCTCTGGTCGTCGTAAGCCGAAGAAAATGGAGAATGTTCTGTCCGTTCTTTTCTTTTCGATCGTAAAAGCGAGGACAACATTGCTTCTGGCTGGTGACAATTTAGAAACTAAGGTGACTGGGAGGAATTCTCACTCTTATCCCCAGGTCCTTTACTTCTTATCATGAGCTAGTACTTGTGGGAATACTGTAGTGGTGGCGGACCGCTCCGCGCGACGTACATACGTACATTATTAGAGTAGTGACTAGCTGGTGACTCTGGAGCCGTTAACGGCAGCTGTTCCGCAGCGTCGACCGCCCTGGAACTGAGCATCTGAAACCAATGGACATTGAAAATTACGCCACGGACCGAGCGCTTGCCAAGTTATCTTACCTCCCCACGCCCTGGTTCCAATCTTTATCTAATGCAGGCCCGATAACAGCATACCTATCTGCTGGTTTATTGAGTCGTACACGAGTAAGCTACAAGAACGGCACCTCAGGCAGCTGGATCTACATACGCAATGTTGCTGGCACCTCACCCATATATATTTCGAGTACCTCTATCCCCGGCCCTTCATTCCTCTTCTACTATTACATAAATATTTTATTTTTCTAAGATTGGTTCACTTCGATGTATTGGTATCCCCTTCTAACTCATATCTTTAGCAACCGTTTATGACCTCATAAATGCCCTCGAAATTAACTGCTGGGCCCCATAGGTAGAAAGTTGATTGTTGACGCAGATGGGCGGTGCGGCTACATGTAGCTACGAGTACTTTCACCACATGTACTCTGCGATGCGGGAGAAAGCAAATACCTCAAACAATTGAATTACTCTAGAGCTCATGCTTGCCCATGTTGCGGCACAATGCCCGACATCCCCTAGAATCATCAAGTTATTGCTCGTATCTTTGATACCTATTGTGGACTTTCTGATGACTTTGTATCCATAGATTTGTTAGTGTCGTCCAAAATCTCTACTGAGCAGGTTGCGGGAAATATTTGGTTGTGGCGGTGCAAGCCGTCACACCCAATGGTATCCTTGATTTTCCCAACCCCTTCGCAAGTACCATACGAAAAGAGATGTTCCAATCTATTTATTTAGGAAATCCCCTATCTCGCTGCTACACTCATACAGCCACCGTTAAGTGTTGTTTCTCGCCAATATTTACTCAAACACTTGCGGTGAGTTGACCACATGGCATGTGCACATCCATATTCAGTGCCATCTCACATCCCGAGCCCTGACACGCTCCTCGAAATCCAGCCTGAATTTCTCTCGGGAGCAGTCGGGACCAAACTCCAACATTCACGAGCTCTACGGGAAAAGACGATCACCCTCAGCTTTTCGATCTGAACAATAGGCCCACGCTACAAAAACAAAACCTATCATGCTCACCTCACCGTCAGAATCTAAACAATCATTCATTAATGTCCAGGAAAGAGCAAAAACTACACTAGAATACTATGAAGGTTTTTCACTTTCCTCAATGGTTACCATATATGCCCTGTATGTTACGGCCCAAAAGGCTATTGGATGTATGTAGGTGCTACTGCATGTGGTTGTTTTCTTAAAAAAGGAAGTCTCGGCGGAGGAGTACTGGATAGATGTAAGTATGATCCACTTCGGAAAATTACCTAGATTGACAAGCTCTAAAATTATAAATGCTTCAGCTAAATCTCTCATAGTTATCCCCTTCCTGTAGAATGTCGACGGTGAAGGAATGAGCTTCGGATTTTATTAAAGGCGATGCATAAGTAAACTGGTCAATTTTCCGGATCTTCGGGGCCACCTGGACAGGGAGGGTCCTGCAGGATTGTTTACCGAACTCTTGAACCTCAATTGCAGTTCTAAGGGCCTTCATCCGAAGACCTGCTTTACTTGGCGGCTGGCAACCACCCCACACCCTTACTGCAGATTTCTTGTGTAACTTTCAACGCCCCAAGGCTCTGAACGCCCTTTTTGAAATCAGCGGGGTCAGGTAGCTTTAGAATTTTTCAATTCCTGAGTTTCAGACTACGCGCAACATTTCATGAATCTCCAAAGTATTAAATCACCTTAGAGAGTAACTACATGTAGAGTATCTATGCACATACAAAAGGTTTCGGCTCGGGCATGTGGCCAATACCATCCGCTATTCAGGTATCTGGACTACTTTGTGGTGAGATTCGGTCTTAAAAAAGTACTGTAAGGCGATAAAGTACAGGCCAACTGGCGTCACCGCCTGGCCGGAGGCGATACCAAACCCCCATAGGCGCGGCGGCTTTCCCCACACCTAGGGCCAAGAGGTATGGGGGGCAGGTGGTAAACTTCGACCAAAGGGTGATCCAATCAATCTATCGAGGGAGATCTACTCTAGAACTAGCGTCTGGGCCAACGATGGCATTTTCTCTGGTTCCCATATATGTAGGCCTTCTCGCGCCATACATGTATGTAAGTAGGTCGGAAAGATGACGAATTTGGAGCCCGCCTGCCTGCAGAAGCCGTACCACTCTTAACAACGCCACATAGCCCCCTATTCTTCTTCTTCCCTCCTGTACTGTACATAGTTGACCTAGGGTGATAAGATGAGGAAAGAAGTGTAGTGACATCACAGTCTCACCTCGGAGCCCCTACTCCTACCATATATATCAGGTTTCGTTAGATTCTTGTTAAAACATATGAATACACTTAGTGCTTTATGTATAAGAGTTTTTACTCAATATTGAAAAAAACCCCACGACGGGAAGGAAATTTTCCGACCATGCAAGTAGAAAAGAAGGCGCAACGCGTAATGAATACAGAACCATGGTCATCTTGCCTGTATCTAGCCTTCATTTTTTTCTTTTTTTCTATGGCTTTCGGGGTTCGGAACGCTTGCACGGTAGATGAATGAGACAGCTTATCTCAATGATCGTCCGTCGTTTGTTTTTAAATTCAACCCTTACATGACGCGAACTAGGCTTGTTAAAAGTCCAATACTAGCACTCACTTCACCCCGCAAGCCCGTACCCCTTTCAAATCAGGCGGTAAATTTTCAACACCTTTATAACCCACCACCCGTTCACAACCCCTGGGAGCCCCACCTTGCTGGGGTTCTAGTAGAAGCTGAATATCGAGTGACAACCCATGATGAAGAACAGTGGGGTTCGGCAATGCGTGAAGGGCACTGACAATGTCTAACTTTCTCAATAAACCATAACATAAACCATCAGACACTCAAAGTACATGTATATGTAGACGCGTGAAATGAACACACCACGTACGCACACGGCTTTTGGAAAACCAAGTCCTAGGATGATGGCTATCAAAGTACATGTATGTATGTACTTACAAGCAGTTGTATAAGGCTTTCTACCACGCACCATACGTATCAGTGTTGAACACTACATGTATTAGCTAATACCAGCTAACTGCACATCAACAATGCATGTACATACGTACCCACCAGTACAGGCGCAGGCTTCTTGTGCCCCGAATAAACAATGATATCTCTATATCCACTGCAACGCCCTACCTATACCAGGTAGTAAAAGGAACAGGTATGAGAGTGTAGCCATTGAGCTAAATGAGCTATAGAGCATCGACTTTGTGGTTTATGCAGGCAAAGTGGACAAAGTGGGCAAAGTACCACTAAGGGCAGATGCCAAGACTCACGATTACGAAATTTCAAGTGATCATTGGCGTCGGCTAATTGGAATAAGGCGGGCTCTCCTGAGCTACATGTAGGTTATTGAACCAAGTGCTATATGAACCTAGACTGTATAGGGGTAGGTAGTAGGTGGTGGAACGCTCTGAGAGCACAAAAACCAAATAATGGTGACACTTTATCAAAACAAGTATCGACGTATCAATGTGTTCCATCACTTATTACGCCCTACCACTGTACCCACATATACATGTACTTACCAGTGGAGAGTCTCCTACCAATTGCAACCTAAGTACAGAATCAGACTGAAGATACTATGCTTTGGTGGCCAACCACCGGCCTAGTGTTTATCAAGTTAAGCCAGCCTATAGCTATATATATATGCATGTTCAGGATGCTGTTCTACGTAGAAATGGCGGATATTCACTTCGATCTCGTGGTAGGTACATATATATATAGGATAGTTCGAAAGATAAAAGAAATAGTTGAATGAAGCATTGCAGTGGGCAACACTTAAGTAGTGGCGACATCTCCTCATAGCCCTCATATCCCTCATAGCTATATAGCACCCCAGATTAAAACCAAAAGTACGTACATACATGTATATTTACATTGTTTTAGCTCGGCTCATAGGCCGTTTTCCATACGCCCTGGGTGGTGCAGTTTAAGGGTTGCCTTATCTGCCACCGAGGTACCTTAAGCAGTGAATTAATTAAGGCACAAATACCTTATATATAAGGCCGTTAACTCACATACCCCCATGTATACCTGCATGGTACATATATACTATAGTCAGTAGTTGGCCTTGATTGCACGTCCTCGTGGCAAGAACAGGTAATGCACTTGAGGTTTCTCGTCCTTTTGGACCACATAGATCACGCCAGACCTGAGTAGAAATGTGAGGTACCAATCTAGGCCCGCCCCTGGCACCTATTAATTTAGTACCCGCTCCTGCTGCGCTGGCGGCCTATTGTTGATCATAGGAGACGTACTTACATACTCACTATAGTTGCACACGGTTTTTGTGTTGGCTTGCAACCCATATGAACGGTTTCCATGTATGGTTCGGCACAACACCGACTTATATCTTTTGATACCCGAATTAATACTTCTTAGGTTGTCGATACTGACCCCCTTAATAGAAGGTTAGGATTTGCATAGGGGATTAATTATTTGATATTAGAGATAATAAGATCTGTTAGCAAAAGCTAAGCCGCCAACCTTTGATTTTTATGGGAGTCTTGATCAGCATTTCTGACAGTTTAGGGATACTGTTCTCCGAAGTCTTTCCTCCCAATAACGGAATTTCCTTACAAAATATGCAGGTCTACAGCTAAATTCGTATTTTTCGTAATGCAATCATGCTCCATCACTCGGAAAACTAACTTGTTGGAAATATACTTGTGGGCCTCGTATTATCGTTAGAGTTGTAATCAATATCAAGATTGTTGGTTGTTATTTTTATAGTAGCTTTCTTAGGGCGCATATAATTTGTTGGTAGAGTAATAATATTTGTAGCACTTACACAATGTGCACACTACACGCAAGGACTTAACCCTCATGCCCCCAAATTACGCAGGTCGAGTGTATATCCCCAAAGTTTCTATACATCTAGTTGTCCAAACAGCCATTGTCCAAAGAACGCCTGAAAAAGCACTTCCTTTTATTCCTATCCCTTATTTTCACATCTTAAAAGCTTTAAGCTCTTCCGTCTACTTCTTGTAAATCTGCTACGCCCAGGCCTCGCCCAACCTTGACATTTCTCTTCTTTGACTTCTTTTCTTTCGGGACGTCGCCGTCAATGCCAACATCCTCGCCGCCAGCCTCATCCTCAGCTTCGCTCTCGCTCTCAGGCTCCTCAAGGAAAGTAAGGTCTTTTCGCATAGAGTATGCATTCTCACCGTCGGCATAGTATTTTTCTTCTACTTTGTCGACCTCGAACTGGAGAGTATCGCGGTAGAGGTGGAGCGCGGCCTTGTTGGAGACACGGACGTGGAGAGACACATATTTCGCACCGAAGGCTTCAACCATGGCTTTCTCTACCGGGGGTTAGTTCTGTGTCAGCGCCTATATAACCCACGAGAATATTTATAGAGGTATTCGACTTACGGCTCTGCCTCATCAACTTTTCCGCCAGCCCCAATCGTCGGTGAGTTCGCATGACACTTAAACTAGTAATGTGTCCATGCTGCACACCGTCTGTTGGCTCTTCCTCCATCTTAGCAAGCACATATCCCACAATTTTTGGTGGCTCTCCAGGGTGGTTGTCGGCGTGCGAGAGATCGACCGCTACATATGATAATTGCGGCCATGAAAGAGCATGGTAGAGGTAGTATTTGAGGAAATAGTTTTCGGGCAGGTTTGTGATGTTTGCTAGTTGCGCATGGGGAATATCGGAGGGCTGTAAAACGCGAATATCCATTTTGATATTTATGTTGCTAGAAATTGATGGATTACGGGATAATGGAGTTGGGTAGGAGGGTAGTAGTGGGGTGTTGCGAGGGGTGGCCGGGGATGGTAAGGTTTTGGCTTGGCTCAACCACTGGAAGAGGTTCAATGTCTTGGCGTTCTACGACAAAGAGGTTGGAGAAGTTGGGGCTTTGAAGCTCCCTACATGTACGTATGGCCTACAAGTTCCCTTTCTAGAGCACATAGAGCAGAGTAGTACATGTACATGTAGTTACCTACATACAAGTACCCTTACCTTCCTTCTCTGCAAGCCAATGTATGTAGCTATGAGCTGTCACCAAGCCACTCGACTGCTGCATTCATTCCCGAAACAAGATTCTCAGCCAGTGTAGTAAAAACCCTCGTGCGATCAAACGAGTTTAGTACTAGAAACTCGTACATGTAAGTAGGCACATTCTTGTCTAAAACAATCCTAGAATCAAAAGTGAAGAATTTTCATAGAATTTTGACCATATGTAAGGCTGTGGAAAAGGGGAAAAATCGACTCCAGAGGAATGTGGCTGCAGGAACAAAGAACTGGCCTTACTGACATGCAGACAGCTGTCTTCTTAGGAAACTCTGCGTCTCGGGTGTCTTGAACAAGACGTGTTTCGGCTAACTGCTGGTGAGTAAGGCAAAGATCGACCAGGTCTATTCTGGAAAAGTGCCTAGAAAGGGAAAATATTGGATACCAGAGTGTGGGTGGGGAAACCTGGTTACATAGAATTCAATGGATTAATTGGCTCTCCTTTGTTTCCCATTTACAACACCTTTCTTCTCCTCTACTTACCCCTAATCCCTTTTACCCTCCAGAGACTGACTTCTCTTCCTCCATACGAGTTTCTCCAGCAAAGACAGGCCTTCTACGTACTTTTGATTGTATTGTCACCAACTACAGGTACTGTAAGTAAGGTGTCGCGTCCGGGTAACAATTTTCCCTGTAACGACAACCCTTGCCGCGGTCCTTCACTTTTCAAGGAAACTTGCCGCGTCTCTAGAATCTCCTCCCTAATAAATAAACACACCACAAAAGTACACATTCCAGTTTGCCAACAGCCACACAAACACTGAATTCATAGAGGAGTGTCACAGTATTCGCCTGCATTGCTCATCACGAATCCTCTATCCCAACTGGTGGCCTTACGTGATTGACGTTTGACAACGTCACACCATCCCAAACACTTAAAGGAAATCAGAGTGGTTGGGAATTCCAACCACCACCACAAATAATTATGGATTTCTCAGGTTCAATATCTCGAAAGCATCCGGCAGAGTCAACAAACTTTGCAACTCCCTTAAAAAGACGTCGAACAACAGTAGTTCATACACCTATTCCGCAGAATGCCCGGAGCAGTATGTTTGACAAGTCACAAAATTCATCATTTACATCCACATCCTCAGCCGAAGAAGGAATTCCTTCTACTGCTCCGCGCTTACGTATGAATGCACCAATTACTCCCAATCAACCCCGTACAGCAGCACCGGGAATGGGTGCTCCAAACACCGTTGGTGGCAATAGAATGAAGCTTCCAGAACCTCGTTCATTTGCCCCAAAGCCCCTGCAATCGCCCTTTGCAGCACGTTCGATGCGCAACAGAAAACCCACAGAGTCCAGTTTTAGGTTCCTTTCACAGCTAAGGAGGCAGCAGGCAGAGGCAGCAGCTCGACCTCCAGCCAAAGCTGACCCTGGCGTGCCCATAGTGATGCCACCACCTGGGGGTCTATCTTCATCTAAAGGCTTGGCGGACTCCGTCAATGGATCGCGTGTAGAAACCTCTTCAGCTACAGTGGTGCAGACCTCGACTCCTGCGCGTAGAATTCATAACCCTAATTTTAGATCCGAACGGAAGCCATCACCAAGACCTCCAGGCTCGTCCTCGATGTATCATTTTGGTGGTAATACGGGTGCATCACATTTGCCATTTTTTGGTCTTAGTGCGCAAAGTCCTGGTGCTTCTAGCCCAGGTGCACCTGAGTCGCGTTTAACATCCTTCATGTCTAAATCACCTGCCGGGGAGACCGCTGTTCGCGCTGATCGCATTATAAATTTCTTTACCAGCTCAATTGAGAAAGCCAAACAAGCAATTGCTGGTAACCGCGCCGACCGTAACGAAGAGCGAAAAGAGAAGGAAAAGGAAGCTATCCGAAGAAGGATTGAGGAAGAGCAAAGGATAAAAAGAGATGAAATTTTTAAAGAAGAGATGCAACGTGAGAGAGATGAAAGGGAAGAGAGAGAACGCGAAGAGCGAATGCAGATTAGTCGTCCGGAACATGAGGGTCAAGATGCGGAGAGGGATTGGGTTGCGGCTGGCGCCCCATCATTTATGACCGAAGATGCAATCATCGATTCAGTGGATTACACGCCGAATGGGTACCATGAAGTTACTTTTATGGAGGATGAGTCGACCCAAAACCCCCCAGTTATTACGTCGTCGCCCACCGTGAGGTTTAGAGATATGTTAGAAGAATCTATCCCACAGGCCCAGGAGATCAATCCTGGTGGTCGTGGAACATCCTCTGAGGGAAGTGAAGAAGAGGAGGGGGAGGGGGTGCAGAAGGTACCGGCTGCCAAGGATAAGCTCAAGCCCAAGCCTACGGAAGTGATTTGTATTGACTCCTCGTCCGAGGGCGAGGAAGAAGTTGCGGAAGAGATAGGGGAGGAGGGGATAGTGGAGGAGTACGATGAGGAGGAGGAGGAGGAGGAGGAGGAGGACGATGAGGAGGAGGAGGAGGAGGAGGAGGAGGATGAGGATGAGACTGTAAAAACCAAGTATTTCCCCTCGAATTATTCTTCAAAGTGTATCTTATCTAACCAAGCCTGGATAGCACTGCACCTAAAATTTTATTCAACCACCCCCGAAAGCTCACTAGTAGCGAAGACCCTGAGGGCGTAGAAGGTGGGGAGGTCGAAGGGGATGAATACGAATATAACGAGCAAGAGACTGCAGAATATGACGACGAAGAGGGCGAAGGTGAAGAGACTGCGCCGCATTCGGTCTTCAAATCGGGGAAATTTCTTGAAGATGATGAAGCCGAGGAAGTCATTGAGCAATTTGGGGACGAACCAGAGGACTCCACCGATGATGAGGAAGAAGAAAGGGAGCCAAGCTATGTTGAGGAAGAGACTGAGAAAGATGAGCCTGACAATGAAGGCACCTTCTCTTGGGGATCTGAAACTTTACCGGCAGGGGGTGATGCGGGCCACAGCTTGGACCCAACTGTCGTGGTTGATGGTCCCAGCCAACATTCACCTACACCAATCAAGGATTCTTCTCCAGTTCCCAAGCTCCAGGATAAGGCCCCCGAAACCGTTATCAGCTCGCCTGCGCAAGACCTAGATACCGCTACAGTCTCCCCACACAGAGAGCAGGATGGTGGTCAGCTCTCTCCATCTTGTCCGGCGGGCATTGTTATCATTGACGATGATGCCTCCGAAAGCGAACCGCAGCACGATGCCAAGGATGTTGAGCCGCAACCACGTTCTCCCCAATTGGTTTCACACATCGAAGAGCCATTAACCGTGGAAAACACGGGCATCTACCGAAACGAAGATGTTGATGTGTTCAACCGATATGATAAGCATATAGGGGAGTGTGACGATCAGGGTTTTGTCTATGCCGATACAGATGACAAGGCCATTGGGTTCATCAGTGCAGCAGGTATCTTCCACAGACTCCGGGAAGATCTGGGGCAAAATACCAGAGCATTGTCGAACTCAGAGCTGAACGGGAAACCAAAGAATGACGGTCCTGAGTATGAAGATGAAGCGGCAAACGAGGAAGAAGGAGATGATGAGATTGAGGCGGATTTCAAGAGGGCCCTTGAAGAGGAAGAAGACGCCGAGGCCGAGGATGACACAGAGCTCGAGGGGCAAGAAGCTCCGACGGAAGTTGCCGACCCTGAACCAAGGACAGTTGCTGGAGATGAGCCTCTGATTGAGGAGGAGGAAAATATTGGTATTGATCTCCATCTCGAGAATGAAAACAACCCTGCTTCTGGTTCTAGGGAAGTGGTTTTCACTCCCGCAAAGGAGGCGGGGGATTCTTTCTTCCGCGAGGAACAGCCCTCAACCCCGAAGACCCCGCACCGTTTGATGAGCAACGATGAATTATCGAGACGTTTGAGACTTGATAAGGATGGTGGTCTAGTTGTTAAAGAGGCTACTCCCGAGCCTGAGTCAGACGAAGATGAGGTACGAATTGGTCAAACTTCGGAGAACAAGGCCGGGTCAAATGAAAAGATCGAAGCTCCTCTAGTCGATCCATATTTGTTGGGAACCCAAGCCCCAGCTACAACTTCTGAAAAAGAGAAAGAGCCCCTCCCAGCGCCTCCGACTGCCGAAGTTGAGGTCACCGTTCAGGTTGAAGTTGAAGTCGATGTTAAGGTTGAGATTGGACATGAAAATGAGGAGGACGAAGAAGCCGATACAACAATGCAGACCTGTGCTGAAGAGGGCGATGAAGCTGATACGACAATGCAGACTTGTGTTGAAGAAGTTTCGATTCACTCTGAAAGCATCGTTATCATCGAGCGCGATGATGGGAGTGAAGCCGGCGAGAGCGAGGTTGAGGGTAAACCTTCGCCTACCTTGCTTCCTGACTCATTCCACGACCGCTCTCCTATGGCTAGAGAATTTAGAGAAGCTACTGTTGAAGAACAGATCATTGAGTGGCAACAAGGTGACAAGAGGGAGAGTTATCATAAGTACAGTATTAGGGAAGAAGACGAGGAGAGTGGGAGCGAGATGGAAGAGGAGGGAGTTATCGAAGAGGAGGCGCCGATGGATGCGAGCGCAGGGGACGAATACCCTGAGGATGAAGAGAAAACTGATGTTGAAGAGGAAGATGAGGTCATGGTCTCGTACCCTAAAATTCCGATGTTCGGATCCATGCCACCCACTGCACCTTCCTCGTTCGATGCAAAGTTGGCGACTGCTCCTCTATATAGCTTCAAGCCACCATCTGTCAGTACTTCAGAAGCAGCTGGAGAAAAGTTGGCGGCCGCTCCATTATACTCATTCACCCCACCCACCTCTTCTCCATCAGAGTCTTCATCAACTGAAAAGCTACCTGCAGTACCATCGCTTGGCCCTGATACATCTGCCGCTTCTAATCAACGCCCTAGTGATAAGCTACCAACCACACCATTGTTTAAGTTCAAGCCGCCTACTGTCATGAAAGAAAGCGTATCGACTGAGTCTGTTGTAGGGAAGGTTGAATACCCCGCATTAGCAATCAAGCCATCATTCGGGTTCAAGCCTCCTATCACCTTATCTTCCCCTAGTAGAGAGAGGCTAGCATCTACACCAGTACATGGGTTCAAGCCTCCCACTGTATCTTCGTCTTTTACTAGTGGAGAGAAGTTGGCGGCTGCGCCACCGTTTGAATTCAAGCCGCCTACTACTACTTCGCCTCCGGCCGATCACGAGAAGCTGCCATTCGCACCGGTACATGGGTTTAGGCCTCCTAGCACCTCTTCACCTTCCACCAGCGGGGAGAAGCTGGCATCTGCGCCGGTATGTGGGTTCAAGCCTCCCACATCTATCCCATCGAGTTCAGCCGGTGAGAAGCTAGCGACCGCGCCGTTGTTTGGTTTCCAACCTACTGTCATGAAAGCAGATATATCAAGCGAGTCTTCTGCCGAGAAGGTTGAGTATCCCGTACTGGCAAGCAAGCCATTATTCGGGTTCAAGCCGCCCACCGTCTCCTCCTCCGCGAGTGGAGAGAAATTGGCTTCTACGCCGGTATATGGGTTCAAACCACCCACTGCTTCTTCTTCTTCCACTAGCGGAGAGAAGCTGGCATCTGCACCGGTATATGGATTCAAGCCACCCGCTTCAGTACCGATACCGGTAGCGGACAACGCAACGGACACTGGGGTTGAGACTATTATTGACGAAGCTCACAGCGAGGAAGAAGCAAATGTCACAGTAGACCTGGGTCTTGGCGATGATGATGTAGCCCTGGAATTAGGGGATGAGGAAGACCATAGTGCAGAGGAAGCTCAAGGAAGAAAGTCCGCTAAGGTCGCAGGAGATTATGAGATAGGAGATAACACATCAGCATCAGAGCGTGAAACAACTGCAACCCCCCCACCATCAGAGGCTATCAGCAAAAAGAGGAAAAGACAGGTGAAAACGTCGGATATCGTCCCCTCAGAGGAACCCCAAGATGTGGAAATGGTTGACGAACTTGCTCACTCTCCCGTACCTAAGTCCAAAAAGGGACGCGCTGCGCGGCCACCCAGACGCGCTGCTGCGAAAAAGCGTAAAGGCGATACCAACTATGTCCCTCAGGGCGAAAGCGAAAACGAGGAGGATATGGATGTTAAAGAGCCTGAAATAAAAAAACGCCGTACCACTCGTAAGAGGGCTTCAGCAAGCAGCGCAATGAAAGAGGGCAAGGAGCCATACCTTGAAGACGAAAAGCTAGAAGAAGAGCTCAAGACCGTTGCCACTGCCGTTGCCACTGCGCTCGATCCTGATATCCCACCAAAGGAAACTGTCGAGTTGCCCGATGGAAGTGAAGTCCCCGCAATTCAACCGGAGGAAGTTGACATCTCACTTGGTAAGGAACTGAGAGATGGAAAGGTTGTTGAATCTTCTTCACAGCCAAGGAGGGCGACTAGGAAGAGGGTACGTGAAGCCTCAGTCGAACCAACGAAGCAGGTCACCAAAACGACAAGATCAGCCGCCAAGAAAGTAACCTCTGTCAAAGAGCCATCACCCGAACCTGAGGTCGCTGAAGCCGAAGTTAAGGAAGTTAAAGAGGAGGAGGCAGAGGAGGAGACCGAACCCCACCCAAAGACAAAGAGGAAGGCAGCTGCTCCTGCTGCCCCTCGTCGGGGGCGTTCCGCTTCAGTCGAGCCTTTGCTCTTGTTTGAAGAACGACCAATAAAAGCGGCTAAATCCAGGAAGACACCCTCTGTCAAAGAACCTTCCGTTGAACCCGAGGAACAACCATTAGCAAGATTCACTAGAGCCAAGAGAACACCTTCCGTCAGAGGAAATTCTGTCGAGCCAGAGGCCACAGGTGATATGGATATCATCACTCTTCGCAATAGAAAAGTTGTCGTCAACCGCCAGGGATCTGTTGACCTATCGGCCGATGAGACTGATCGTAGCACCAATACTATTCGCCGAAGTTCCAGGCATAAAAAAACATCTGCAGCATCTGTAGCATCTACCGATGCACCGTCGCCACCTTCAAAAGAAAATGTCCCCGTGACTCCTAAGGCTAAAAGAGCACGGAAACCACCAGTGATGAGTGCGATCAAAGAGGCTGAAGTGGAAGCGAGTGCGAAGAAGTTTCGAAGGAGCAAGAGGAAGGAAACATAATTGGTCTTGGCGTTCATAAATCTAGTTGGGGACAGGATTATGGCTTTGGGGTCGAGGTGTTATTGTTTAGCTTTTAGTCACGTCTAATCATTCCTTTCTTTCTTTTCTCTCTTTCTTCCTCCCCCATCGCATCAATATCACAAGAAATCTTCACTGGTGTTTTATGCTTTTCCTATTCTTCATGCTGTTGGTTTTGATCGGTGCTTCTGGGTAACTATGAGTGAGGTAGGGTACATGTTTCCAAGATTTGATGCGGGTATTTCCTTCTTTTCGTTTTCATGATGTATATTTACTTGTTAGAACGGGGGCGAGCTTCTTTTTCTTAATACATGTATTGCATACAAGCTTTTCATTATGGGTAATTTCAAATAGGGTTTAACTGTATCTACATACGATTTCGCAGTGCAAGTAAATACATGTATTTCATCTAGTTGACGTTTTTCTACGGCGGTGTTGTATTTTTGCTCATTATCGTGCATATATCGACGATCTCTCTCCCCTCCCACCGTTTATCACTTGAAAGATTTTGCTATGGTGATTTCAACGGTTGTAACGCTGGTGATGGTCTTTTTTTTTGGAGGGGGCGGTGTGTGTCTACTAGTGGTGGGCTGAGGTTGTTATGCTAACATGGGTGTGAATTAATCAATGACTGCAAGTGCGTGGACATGGATTAAAAGCGCCAGTTCCAGAGACAGTACCAGCGGCAGCAGCAGCAGCGCCACGAGCGTGTGGCACAGACCCCCGTTCACAGGGTATCACTCGTGGTTGCTATTACTGAGCCCCCCGTAGGATCTTGTTCTTGGATCTCGCTGATCTTGGATCTCGCTGGAATAACATAACATATTACCTGAGCTTTATTTCATGAAGGAGATGCATGCCAGGTAGTAGGCGCATTGGGGTTTGTATGTAGGTACTCTAGTACAAATGTGTGAGCTAGTTAATCTAATCTAACCCATCGTCAGAGCGCCGCATATATCCACCTGCACTACATGTAGTACAGTGGGGCTGACCCCAACTCCAACCTCCAACTCCAACTCCAGCTGAATATAATAGCCAGCGAGGAGGGCCCATGGTCAAGGTTGAGAATTGCCACCTGTAGTAGCGAGTCTCGCTAGTACTGTGTACCTACTGTTCAGTTGCTTACTCTTTTTGGCTCTAGTGTTTGGATCCAGCGCTTGCCCGCGAGTCCCGAGACCTATACCGGGGTATCGCTCCCAGAGGGATCATGTTTCTTTCTCTGTGCATGCGTGTAAAAACGCCCTCTTTTCTTTAGGCTGAGCCGTTGGGGGTCTAGACCGCCGCCCTGCCAGCCACGGCTTCCCGGCGTCTCCAGACACAGGTAATCACTCGGTACTTGCTCTCAGCTTTGTTTGTTTGATTGATTGATTGATACTCCATAAATGCATGTAGTCTCGGCTTTATTTTGTAATCTGAGTTTAGAAGGACTGAACAGTACGAGACTTTTGGCTAATTAAACTAACTACATGACTATAGACAGGTACGTCTATATGTATTAGAGAATAGCCCTAGGCACAACATCAGCCCAACCGAGCCCAGGGCAAAGGAAAAGGGGGGGGGGGAGGGGGGTCCATGGGTGATAAGCGAACACAAAGACTTCCGCGGCAATGCAGTAATATATCCAGGTCTCGTGTAACTACCTTTTTGTAAGTGATACCATTAGGCTGTGCGCCTTAACTTAGCTGACGATGCGTAGATATAAAAGCTGCAATGGCCCGCCCTCTACTTATGCCATACCGTCCCTCACTCAAGTCTTCTACCCTTCAGTACGTTTACAACAAAGCTCAGCAAAAGAATAAAATAAAATAAGAAATAATAGACCCAAATACATACAAATATATCACACAATGGCCACCAAGTCTACCCCCCTCGAAAGCCAACTCCTAACTCTCGCCCCCCTCTCCACCAAGGTTCAAACCTCCCTCCTCGCCCTCGCCATCTCCGACGCTCTCGGCGGCCCCGTCGAATTCAAGCCCCGCGGCACCTTCACCCATGTCACCACTATGCTCCCAAACCTCCACTTCGCCGTCCCGGCCGGCGCCTGGACCGACGACACGTCCATGACGCTCTGCCTTGCGAGCGCCATCACCTCCGCCTCCCCACCCAACACGCCCCCCACGGCAGCGGCCCAGGCAGAGCTCTACCTCAAATGGTACCGCCACGGGCACCTCTCCGCCACCGGCCACTGCTTCGACATCGGCAATGGAACCCTCGTGGCACTGGAGATCTGGGAGAGTCTCGGCTGCGACGAGGAGGCCGCGCTGCAGCAGGTGCGGAAGAAGCTTTCTGCGCCCCTCCGCGCGGGGAATGGCTCGCTGATGCGCGTGCTTCCCGTGGGGCTGGCATACTGGCGAGACACGAGCCTTGCTATGGAGGTGGCGCGGGCGAGCAGCGATGTCACGCATCCGGCGGCGACATGCAAGGATGCATGCGCGGTGTACACGCTTCTCATCAGCAGTGTGCTGGGCGCGGTGGAGCGCGGAGAGGCCATGAGTAAGGCGCAGCTGCTGGAGGTGCTGTATTCTTACCCGTTTGCTGATGCAACGCTGGCGGATGCCATAGGGAGGGAGTCGAGGTTTTTGGAGGTGCCCGTGGAGAAGGTCAATACGAGCGGGTATGTGCTCCATACGCTGCATGCTGCGCTGTGGGCGTTTTTCCACACGGAGAGCTTTGAGGAGGGGTTGGTGGAGGTGGTTAACTGGGGGGACGATGCGGATACCGTGGCGGCGGTGTATGGCGGGTTGGCGGGGGTCTGGTATGCGGACGAGATGGGGACGGAGGGGTCGGCATTTTGGACGGAGGGCGTGAAGGGGTGGAGGGAGGCGCTGTTGAAGAGGGATGTGGTAGAGGATGTAGCGAAGGCGCTATGGGAGATGCAGAAGTAGAGAGGCGCGTGTATATAGCTGGTGCTGTTTTTGGTTGTATGTATGTATGTTAGTATGGCGGTCAATACGAGTGATTAACTGTGAAGGGGTGTATCGTTAGTGATATTGGCAGGGTCGACGACGGTGATTTGGTCATAGACAATCACTCGAGTTCAATTCCCTGCACATCCCACCTATCAGGGCAAGTATATGTATTTACAACACTGTTCTTCTCCTTGCGTGTGCATGATTGATGCCAATCTGACAGATTTGGACGGAGTTTGAAGACAGTTGCTCGGTATGTATCCCAGACCAGCCAGTGTATAAGTTAGGGGCCTGTGTCTAAGATAGGCAGATCTAAATACATGTGGGCATCATCTACAGTACATTGTGCCCACACTTTCGCTCCATCTGGCAGTGCAACAAAGGTAGAGGCACAAGTATATGCAGTAACCTCCCGAGAGAATACTCTCCGTGTATCTCTTGCGGCTATTGTAATATTAATTACCGTATTATCATCAACCCCACCGCAGACATGGATAACGGCTTGGCGGGAGTCGCCCCACATTTCGCTTGTCAGGACCGCGGCCCCCGGGAAACCGACCCGTCAGTCGTCAGTCAGCAGCTTCATAGCAAAAGTACTCGTAACTAACCAACCTCACCTCTCGATACTCGACGTATAAGACTCAACCATCTCCAATTCCTCTCTACCAAAGCTATGACTGACATCTCCTCAATCCTCCAGGGTGGCTACCACCACCCGCTATCCCGCAAGTGGCAAGCAGAGCGTCAATTGACCAAGGTAAGCCCAACAAAACAAAATTCCATTGCCAGAGTTCAAAGAGCGGTATTCTAAAGCTTCAGCTAGTCCATGCTGGTATACCCCGTCTTCATAACCGACAATGACGACGAAGAAACGCTCGTCCCCTCGCTCCCGAACCAATACCGGTATACCGCACCCCCGCGACTCCACAAAAGATCAAACTACTAACCACCCCTATACAGCCGCGGCGTCAACAAACTAATCCCGTTCCTCCAACCCCTCGTCGCCAAAGGCCTCTCCTCCGTAATCCTGTTCGGCGTGCCCCTCGCCGCCGACGCCAAGGACCCCACCGGCTCCAAGGCCTCCGACCCCGACGGCCCCGTGGTGCGCTCAATCAAGGCCATCAAGAAGGCCTTCCCGCAGATGTTTGTCATGACCGACGTCTGCCTCTGCGAGTACACGTCGCACGGGCACTGCGGCGTCCTGCACGAGGACGGCACCCTCAACCAGGTCGAGTCCGTGAAGCGCATTGCAAAGACCGCCGTCGACTATGCGCTTGCCGGCGCGGACTGCGTTGCCCCGAGCGACATGAACGATGGCCGCATCAAGGCTATCAAGCAGGGCCTTATGGAGGCCAATGTCGCGCACAAGATCATGGTCATGAGCTACGCCGCAAAGTTCTCCGGCTGCCTCTACGGCCCCTTCCGTGATGGCAAGTAAAAAAGAACCCCCCCCCCCTCTTCTCTACCGCCACATATTCTAATAAACCGTCTCTTATAGCCGCCGGCTCCGCACCCTCTTTCGGCGACCGCAAGTGCTACCAGCTCCCTGTTACCGGCCGCGGTCTCGCCCGCCGCGCAATCATCCGCGACCTGAACGAGGGCGCTGACGCAATCATGGTGAAGCCTTCGTCGGCGTTCCTGGACATCATCTCTGACGCCGCAGACCTGGCCAGGAACGTGCCGATTGCGACGTACCAGGTCAGCGGCGAGTATGCCATGATCCATGCCGCGGCCGAGAAGGGGGTTTTCGACCTCAAGGAGATGGCCATGCAGACTCTAGATGGAATCTTGAGGGCTGGGGCCACTATCATCCTGAGTTATTTTACGGAGCAGATCCTGAACGAGGGATGGCTAGATCAGTAGATAGATACATGTATATATACCAAAAAAAAAATGAAAGAAAGAAAGTGTAGGTCTTTAAGGGGGCTTTCTGTTCAGCCCCCAATCTGATTATATGTTCGTCCCGTAATATCAAAATGCAGGCATAGTGAGCTTTTGAGATCATAAATAAAAATGGAACGATGGATCTTTTTTTCTTTCTCGGCGAGCCCGAGGCCGCCAAATTCTTGTCACAAAACATCACTCGTTGTTCTATCTGATTCATGGGATATCACTCGTACGCTATATGGGTCACATGCCTGCAACATGGCCCGATCTGATTCCCATCGGGTTTGGGTTGGGTATGATTATCAATCTCGTTTTCAAGCACGAGCCCATACCATTACCGGCTAAACCCGGCCCGGCACTGTTTCCGAGAACGCAGAGTAGATTAGATAGCCAGTTATCTGTAATTCAGGATATAACGTATAGTAGAGACAAGGAAAGTAGAAAGATCACCCAAGTACATGTAGGTAGCTTAACCATATCGAGATCGAACTGAAGGAAAAATCCGAGAAACCACAACCCTTTGTTCCTCCTGCATAACCCCCCCCCCCCCACCCAAAGGGACTCAGTGCACAGATATCTTATTTTATTTTTATTTTCAGCGCAAGGCGGTGCGGGCTGCTCGAGATGATCCGATGGCATGGGCACAACTCAAACCACTAAATTAAGCACTCTAATACGAATGTTATATATAGATATAGCTTTTTAGATTAGGTGCCTCTCTACCCACACCCTGTCTGGTATGACATCTTGCAAGTGGGCCTCCCGTACAACTAGCTACGGGCCGGTGAATAAGGTAGTGCACCTTGGCCGCCGGCATGGGTGTTTGATTTAGATTTGAGAACACATGAGCTCAATGTGCGTCATGTAGAACTCCTTAGACATTTCTCAGTCAGCTTACCCAAAGAATGGGGGGAAGGGGGGATCCTTAAAGCATACATAAATGAGCTGAGGGAAGTATATATGTGCGGGGAGCTGAGCTGAGCTGAACCGTGCCAGAGATGTTGGAATAGGAAATTGGTTCTCGGCGTAGCCATCCGCTAAGGGCTATTTCTAAGGAGATTCGTAATTAACCAGCAAGTTGCCGAAATTCCTGTCCCACAACCGCCTTTTATCTTCCCTCCAGCGAGTACTGTGAAAAATCTAGTGCAGTTAATCGAGATTCTGGAGGGATTTTGCTTGTAGTTGTTCCTAGAGGAATGATAAAGCAATATCCTATAAGTGACGTATAAGAAATTAAGTTGTGTCCTGATGGCGTACATCCGGGCTGACCGTCCCAGTACCGGGGTTCGTTTAAGGGGCTAGATACGAAGGGTTCGCCGTTGCCAAGAACCTCGGCTATCAAATTAGATATACATATGACAGTTGACGAGGGCTATAGCTAAACTCCTTGCTAACTGGAGGAAACAATTTAGTGGAATGAAACAGCGACTGAAAGGCCCGAAACGAATGATTGAGGGACATGTCAGATAGAGGGAGTGTATATCGTGTGGTCAGAACTCCTATAAAGGATATACGCCATCAAATCCCAAGAAGTGTGGGTACACCGACGGCCCGGTTTCTGTTTTTGTTTCTGTCTCTGTTGCATGTTTTGGTTAGGTGGCCACAAATGTTGTGTATTGGTACCATACCCTTGGCATGTTACTCCGCAACTGAAACTTTGCTCAGTATGGCATCCCGGTCTCTTGGTAAGTGGTTGTACGTAATAACGTGATTCTATTTCTTTTTTTCGCTCCCGGAGCAAGTGGGGTCAGGACACCTAGTGAGGTCTTCAAAAGATTTCTTTCATCCATATACGGATATCTAATCTCCCGAGTCATGGGCCGTCACTCGGACTTAAAAATTTGATATTTTATGACCATTATCACCCTATTTTTGCCATGGGAGAGACAGTGGTATGCCACCTTGTACGCCGTTTCTGCTTAGTGGTTGAAGGAGTGACATTCTTTCCAGTTTTCCGGGTGGCTATGTGGTATCGACATAAGACGTAAATACCAAAAGGCCGGTGTATGGAGGCTACAAGATGTTAATCTCGAAGCATGGTGATTTAAATATCAAAAATCGGGATTAACGGCCCGGTAAATGTATTCTATAACGCGGAAGTCACACCGTCGAGGTCTCGACCCGCTTGTCAGAGTTTGCGTATGAAACCTGCATCGAGGAAAGTGGGAAATGTGCACACTAGGCTGTCCCCGCAAGAGGGTAAATTCCCCAGAAGGTAGTACGCAATTTGTAATTCCACGAGAACAAGGTGAACCCATGCTGCTCCCGGATTGACATGACGTCGTTTCCCGGGGCGTGCCGACAAGCTTGTCGCTGACGTTGTTGGTTGGAGGAAGCAGGTTTGTTCCTCAATAACCCTTGGTTGTTCCTAATGATGATTTCAAGGTTTGACATGCTCCATTAGGGCGGGGGTGGCCACGGACGAAGGCAGGGGAACTTCTATGTTGAGTAGAGAAGGGAGCAGCTGACACTTTTTTGACGAAGGCACTCCATTGGAGCCTTGGACATTTCACTCAAAACGCGCGCTTTGAGCGGTTTTAGAGGGGTAGCACGTGTCAATCCTGGTAAAGTTGGTGGTTCCTTTGCTCCCTCCACACTACACTGTTAAAACCTCACGATATGGAGTGGGGGTGCTGAGGTTGTTGTAGTGGTGATGATATCGATACATATCTACATGAAATGTACTCATTTACCACGAAAAGGACCAGAAAATGCAAGTGACGGAAACAGGGATGATTCGTAGGAGAGATCATCGCCACTCCATACAAATTATTCCTGCCCTGAGCAACTGTATTTTCTGGCCCTTATGGTGGTAGACGAGTATGTAAGTCATCTCATCGGACAACGCCAGTTCGGTGAAGTATACACCTTCCCGATTCCATTCTGCACTATCAAGTACTACATGTAGTTCCCGTAGAATTGGAATGGAGTCAAGCCGTTGGAGAACACCGATTCGGGCCGATAGGTGGATACCATTTGGACCGGATGTACAGTACACTTGGCACCCTGCGAGTCAGCAAAGGGTCGCAGATTGATATTTGTATAGTAGTGTGGTACTTGCAGTGACTCTGTGAGAAGATTGGCCGAGATTTGATCCGTATCGTCTTCCATCTTAAATATGGTCTTACGATAGAACACTTTAGGTGTGCAGTGTAGGGTAGTGTAGGGTTGTGTAAGGCATGGGCCCAGCAGCAGCACCTCAGTTAACTCCGAGTTGTCCAAGTGTCAAATGCAGCATTTTCTGATGAAGGACTTCAGATTGCGAGGTCAATCTGTAATTTCACCGTATTGCGCCCCATGTGCTAGTTTTGAGAAGATCTATCTGGCCCCACGGTTGAATATGTATCTACTCCTCCACTACTATATGTGGGCATGTAGAGCAGCAGCCGCAGCATCCTACGTGTGTCGATGTTAACCTCGACATGTCTTGCATGCGCCACCCAGCTGCCCGAATTTGCTCCCCAAGGTCCCCGTCTCATAGAGGCTGAAGATAAAAAAAGCAAATCAAAATGATATCCGGATTGCCTGCTCAATCGCCAGCGTGCACAGGGCCATGTATGTAGGTGGGACAGGGCAAAAGTGGTACTACTCAGGCATGTAATGGCTACAGTGTAGCCATCACGATTCAACCCCTTACATACATGTACCTACAATTTGTAGCACCTCACACACAGCACACGTACGATTGGGGCTTGAAGGCGCAACAAGAGCATTACAAGGTGAGGGCATGTTCGAGAATATCCCTATACCTATACTTTCGGTTTACGATTTTTGTTTTGACATCCAAACCTCAATTCACCTCCAAGCGGGGAAATAAATCCGTGACTGCAACGGCTAGATAATGATAAATAATAAAATAGACGTAGGCTGCTTGAGGAGGAGGGGAGGGGGGGCATCCAAAAGACCCTTCTAGATTTCAAATTCACAACCGCCCAGCAATTGGAAGATCGCTGCAAGTCGTTGGCGCCAGCAGAGAGAGACACAAAAAGCGATGAAGAGGGGAGGGGGGCGATATCACTATCCATGGGGTACATAGTCGAGCATCCGGTAACAAGCAAACAAGTAACTGAGGAGGGGGAGGGAAGGCAGGACCTAGGGAGGGGGGGGTAGGCTGGTAGGCTGTAGGGAAGTGTGAAGGCGAAAGGGTTCGGGTCTCGAGGAAAGATGAAAAAGCTAGCCAGATCCCTGCCTGCATCCCGTCGATTCGACCGCCTCCTTCGCAATGCAACGCTTCAAGTTCAGGGTCCTCACGCGTGGCAGCCAGAATATATTTTTCTCTTCGCTTCGCGGGATAGTTTACCTTTCACCTGGGAAGCGAGAAAGGTTGCTGGTGTGGGTGTGGTCATTTCAACAAAGTACTTAAGCCATTCGTTACTTGGGTCTTTTTTGGAATTTTTTGGAATTTTATTTCTTTTTCGGAATTTTATTTTCTTTTTTAATTTCTTGAATTCGAATTCTACTACATACATACACATACATACATACACCTGCTCGGATTTCCCACTTGCTCTCGATCTACCTACTTATCTCTCTCTTACTTACTGCGTTGCCTTAGATATTGATTGTTACAGGGCTTGCGGCGGAGAAGCTCAGACAGGGCTTCAGTCTCGATTTTTTATTTTTACCCTTTCTCGCCATCCCACAGCATTCTCCTTCCTCGGGAATAGCATACATACATTACATACATACCCTACAATAGGCCTGGGACGTTGCAGCAGCTATTGTATTTTTTGTTTTTGCCCTCGCGCACCCCTCCCCCTCCAGCGCTACAGCAGTGATGTCTAGCCAAGGTGGTGGGAACTCCAGCACCATACTCTGTCAACCACAGCTGAACCATCGCCGCGGAGACAATCTAGACTCGGGACTCAACGGCGTGATTATTGACCTTCATGGCGATAATGGTACTACTACCAGACGGGATGATTCTCTCCCAGCGGCTTCACTACGGGACATCACACGCTCAACGCAGCCCCCAAACTCCCCTCCTCACGATATTGAATCCGACATAGAACGTTTGAAGAAAGCTGAGGGAACCAACTGGGATTTGAAAGCTTTGACGCTGTGTGCAGCCCAGAAGCTAGGCAAGGAGAAATGTATAGGGATATGCGAGCTAGGTACTTGAATATTTCTCTGAGCTTCCCCACATCGCATTTATTTTCCTTGCATGCTGGGTGGTACATACCCCCCCCCCCAAATCTTCCTCGTTTACAGGCAGGTACATACATGACAGCGGGAGCAGCGGTGCGGGAAGCGGTAGACGGAAGGGAAGAGGATCCAAGGAACATACCCACGCCCTGCCTTATTTGCCAACAACCATTTGTGCCGATTACTTCCTTGCCTGCCATGTTCATGTAACCCGAGTTTCCTTAAAAATTATAGATACCACATCTTACTAGGACCATCACGTTTTTTATTTCCTTCTGCCTTCTGAAAACCATACTCAATTGCATGGGTGGCTTGCTTACCTCTCCCACACACGATATAGGCCGTGGATCCCACAACTCACTATACAGGCTCAAATTCTCCGATTCGACAGAATGTGCAGCCTCCATATCCAACTCGCCCGAGCGATACTTCAGCCCGCAGATCAAGCGGTCCGAGATCGCCACTATGCAATATCTTTATTCGTCGCCCCTCTATAATATCCCAATCCCACGGGTTTATGACTGGGACCTGTCGTTCACAAACCCCGTAGGTGCCCCATACATCCTACGTGAGATATCTCCGGGGAAGAACATGGCCGAAGATGGCAGGTTTTACCGACTCTCCACTCGGGATAAGATGAAGGTGATTAAAGGGCTAGCTCTGGTGCAGGCTGAGCTCTCAAAGCCCTCGGAGTTTACGAAGATTGGAAGTATATACAGCCAGGAAGACAGCAAAGGCTTTTATGTCGGTGAGATAGTTTCGGCAACCTGCATGGGAGGAGATAAAGGTCGGACAACATGTCCTTCCAAGGGCCCGTATGCCAGCATGCCGGATTTGTGGCAAGCACGTCTGGAACGTGAAACACTAATGGCGATCGAGAAATGGTCCTCGCTGTCGTCCGACTCTGCAATTCATTCAGAGTCACCGCCTTCTCTGGCAAACCCTCAGCATTTCGGGGAGATTTTGCAGCTATTGAGTGGACTAACGGGGCTATTTACGCCACCAAAGGAATTGGCAACGCTGTGTATTCACCATTCCGATCTGGCAATCCGGAATGTCCTTTTTGATGATAAGACACTTAAGGTCACAGGAGTCATAGATTGGGAATTCGCCTGTGTCGTACCCTTGGTAATCACGGGAAGGTTTCCAAACGACCTAGGATGGGAAGGAAACGAGTTTGCACGGTCCCTGGGGAGGCTTGGCGATAATGGAGAGGTGTGGAACCACCACTACTACGATTGGACAAGTCTCGAGGGTGTTAGCCCACCACCGCCTGCTAGGAATGCGGCACTATCTTTATTAGGTGCTGAACAAACAGATGACTACTTGACCAACCTTTATACAACCAGTATGAATGGATACAGTGAAGAAGCAGGCACCACGCCATCACCACCATCTCCACCGCTGCCGCCTCCGCCAACGTCAAGGACAAGTCAGAAAGATTTGAACAAACGTGCGTCACTCCTAGTGGAACTGTTCTATCTCAGAAAATATTATGCATCATGCGTTGCCTCCCATGACTTCAAACTCACCAGCCTGTTTATCGACTCGGTTGCCTACATCAAGTTCAATGAGTTGGTTATGGGAGGATACGAGAAATGGTTTACGGGTGTAGAGTGGATCCGGGAGGTCTTTTGGAGACTAAAGACACTGGAGGATTCAGAGATTGAGAGTATGCGACGCGGGATGATGGTGATCAAGGTTCCAGAGAACTTCAAGACCAAAAGCGACCGAGGGGTTGTGGATTTGGGTGCGTGGGAGAAAAGACTGCAGGAGAAAACGTTGCCCTGAATTAAGTGAATATCACTTGGATATGCTTCCTTTTGGGTAATAGGTATTACAGTATCTAGATGGTTTTTGGGTATTGGTTGGTTAGGGGCTATATATATTGGACTTCATTCGCGGAAACGATTGAAGATGGCTGGATTAATGAATGAATTTGGTTGGTGGAATCTTACGATGGGCATCGATCGGCTCGGAAGGCGTTATTGGGGGTATTGAATTTTTGTGCTTCTCCATCCTCCTTGTTTTCCAATTATATTTTGCTGGTGAAGTAGTGGTGGGAGATTAGGGGAATATTTCTTTTGATATTAACTACTCTAGAGCAAATATTCTAGATAGAATTTGTGTTTCAACTTAGCTTTTGTGCATTTCTATGGCGTGTTATCTTTTTTTTTCTTTTTTTTTTACCTTTACCGCCTTGTATTTTGTGAAAGACTTCTAAGGGCTGGCTAAAACACGCTGGGGGCTTTTAGTTCGCTCAAGCATACATAATGGGAGAGTGTGGGGGAAGAATTTTTTTTTTTTTTTTTTTTTACCTCTTGCTATTACTGTTGGTTCTATTTACAGCATATGATATCAAGATAAATTTATCAGGACCAATCTTGGAGCTTCTGCCAGGTCTCGGTGATAGCGGTAGCCTTATCGATAAGGAGGATCACCACCACCAACGATTTGGCTATTGGTTGGTTCTAACTTCAGGCAGGGTCCGTTGCTCATCGCAGGATGCACAAAGTATTGGTACGGGAACACGGGCCCTATGACTTCTATACATACACATACCCAAAGTATACTTTCTCTCTAAGCGTGAAATCCGAACGAAAAAGCATAACACCCCTACAATAACATGGCGGACAAGATATGGTATCCCGGTTCCCCTTTCATTACTTCAATATACCGTCTCCACCTCGGACCACCGATCATATGTAGATAAACGCACATACTCACAAGTCCAAACAAAGTACTTTAGTGGGTATGACACGTACATACACATGTTGACAACACTTTTCACAGTAGCTACATCGATTCGGGCCCCACTTCGACGGAATTGTGATCCACAAAATATATGACCAAAGCCAAAGATAGGAGGAGGGACGAAACAGCATTTGTCTTGCTCCTGCATAGCCAAACCTGGTATGATATCTGATCGGTCTGGTGAGGAGGTAGATACCCGAATATGCATATGTGGGCGACTTTTTCTGCAAAGAAAATCTATCGATCATTGCGAATAAAGGGGGTGCTTATTTATCGTATATTATAGATGTTGATCTCGACTGCTTAAAGAGCCATAAACAAAGATTAGAAATCTCGCCACTAAATTACTGGACCCATAGAAAAGCTTATCCGTTTCTTCCTGCAGCCCTGAGCTTGGTGTTCTATGTATCTGGCATGCAGGCAGGCCCACGTGTTTTAAGTCCGAGAAACGATCGGACGATGGGAAAGGATGGCTTTTTGAAAGCAGTAAGTAAATCCCATGAGGGAAATCAATTGCAATATGAGAACTTTCGTCGTATACCTTTCAATTCAGATGATGGTGCTTTGAAAGTTGTGGGCAAGTTTCAGGTCAGCCTTGCCTGTAGATAGGGCACCTAGCTATTGGAGAGCTGCTGGTAGGAGAAAATCGATAGTTGTTTCTCGGGAATCAACGTTATATATCATTGTAAACAGTGCATAATGGTATTTACCGAATGCTGTTACCTAGATAGAAGATGTTTTGGTGCGGGGAATCAGGGCCCTATCTGGCTGGTAAGAAGATCTGGGCACCATACATGGCCCGTGACGTGGCATTATCCTGAATAACAGAAACACAACCTTAGATACCTCAATTGATTTTCTCCGTTGAAGGTAACCAGCATAGAGGAAACTGGGAAAGGCTTCAAAAAAAAATCCTGGTACGAGACTTGCAGATATGCATCAATGTGTTGTGTACCTACGAGCTTTCTCCGGGTCCCCACGGTTGTCACATGAAGAAACGCGAACTACCGTATGACAGCAATGATATCAACACCAGCCTCTAGAATTGCCAGTCCCATAAATCAGTGCATTATATTCGCTCAGTAGCTTACCCTTGTCGTAGTTTTTTCTCTATTGTCTGAAATAATACTTGTTGATTGTTGCCAATCTTGTGAAATATTCATGGCTTGAAGAGCGACAAAGTTTCATAAAGTTCCATGTATGCGCACATGTGTTAGTTTGAGAGAAGGATGTTGAGGATCCATGAAGAGAATTACCGAGACCAACTTCTAGAAGTGCTTGTTGACTTCTTGGAGCGTGAATTCAGCAGAGGCTATACATATGCAGCTTATCCGCCATATAAGTTTAATTCGTAGAGAAAAAGATACGTTATCCAATGTCGACCCGTCGTCGGCGATAAAGTATGTAATAGTGCGCATATATGTGAGCAAGTTGTTTCGGAAACTGTGTATTTCAGGCTATATTTTTAAAATTCGCTTCGGAAACCACTAGTAGCAGTGTTATGTTTATCTATTCTTATCTCAATCAAATCGAGATGTACCGTATGTATATAGCTCGAGTCATGGGAGGATAACATGATGGATCGAAAGAATCCCCCCCCCCCTCCGCTCGTATTGATGACGTCCATGGTGCACTGTCCATACCCTTCCTTAGGATCAGAGATAGCCATTCGTTAACGGAAGGCTCCGGGAGGTTGATATTAGGCTACGGGATGCTCTTTCCTTTTGTCTCCGGGAGGCCGCATGCTGCATTAGGCACTAACCTCTCAGTCAGGTTCACAACTCTGTGCGAGTGACAGAATGTGATTAGAATTGCTTTTGGCCCACACCGGTGGACAATACCGAGTGTTCCCACTATGATAGTAAGACATCTGCGCTGGAGTTTCGGGAATTAAACAAGAGCCCGGCGCGATGTAGTTCAGACAGGAAAGTGTCAGGGAATGCCTGGCCGGTGCCGTTGAGTTCATAGGTCTTTTAGCAATATAGGTCTAGTCCAGATCAAAAGTAATATGCGGCTAGCCAAGCATCGAGAGATTCCGGTAGGATCCTCCGCGCCTATGAGCTAGGACGAGTGATAATCTATGACTAACTCCACATATACGCTTAATACCAGTCCCGATACTTTAATCAGTTAGTAAATGGTTGAAGTAAGAGACACATGTATTTCGATAGGGAGGAGCCCTCATGTCTCGTGGATATAACTTACAGATTTTAGGTGTATCGTGCATGAGCTACAGTAGGCTCGGCCCCTCCACGAGTAAAATTCAGTGAAAAAGTGCCCTTTGAGAGGATGAATGTTCTCAACTGGCTTTTTAAATCGACACCCCTCTACTTATCTTCAGAGCAGAAAAAATATGGTTTGAGCCCCTGATCCGCTGTAAAACCTCTTACCTAATATGAGTCTCTGATTTAGACTATTAAGGGAGTGATCGGTACAAATCGCTTCGTGAATTACTTATGCTAGTGACGAGCTTGGCTTGGCTGGATCCGCTTGTGGTATAAACACCAGGGAAAGACTTTTAACGTCTTTAGAAATACTAATTTCGAGGTACCACTGCAAAGCCAGTTAATTATGAGATATTCAGGAAATCTAGATCATGGATATACCTTAGAAATCATCCTATACTACCGCACAGTTACCCAAACACACACGCAGGAAGGCATCTTGCTCGGCGAATTGATCTGGATACAGTGATACCTGAATTCTCTTAATCTTAAGCTGAAGTCGATGCAGTAAGATGAATTGACTGGTCTATGATGAGAGAAAGAAGGTAGAATAGGGAGAGGAGATATAGCCACATAAATGTAATACATCATCGGGTGTACGTGTCTCTGGCTGCTCAACAAGGAGGGGTCTTAACAACAACAGATATAGCTACCGCTCGATAGAGTAAACACGTAGACATCCCTAATTATATAAATATACAGATACTGGAACATGTGCTTGCAACCGTATAAGGCCGCCTACTGGGTTATCAGTGACATTACTGTCCAAAGTAGGGTTGTGATCGGCGCCGAGCTTAGTCAAATCCCTCCTATCATCCCTCCTATCATCCCAGGCAGTCGGACTCAGTACTACAGAAGCTAATAGGGCCCAAAGGAAGTGCAGCACCAGTTTCAAACCATAACCCATACGTTATTGTTCTTTCGTGTCGTTTGTTAGGGGTTTCCTGAAATGTTCACACCCTAAAAATTCTGGGACCTGGGTACACGGTGAAATTAAAAATATGTATGTTTTTGCCATCTCTCTTCGACAAACAGATCGTGCAGTTGATCTAAAAGATGGTTAAGTCGGTATTGGCTGGTCACCCCTACTGACCTGTGTCTCCTTCCCTTTCATCTACTATACATGTATGACTTAGCTCTTCGCATCATAGCTTAACTCTCTACTCTCTATATGAATACATGTAGTGATAAATTAAAGAAATTAAAGAGGAAACAACTGCAATCAGGCCGAACACCCCACACTAACAAGGTCAATTCTGTGGAGGTTTGCCGATAACAAAGTTTATCAGCTCAGTAGGAGGTACATGCATGTAGTACCGCGTTTTTAAGAACCATGGGTCCTAGCGCGATTAGGGCGGACCAAAAGCAGATGAGACAGATTTGGGGCCAGAAAGCAGGAAGGAAAAGAAAAATTGCGAAGTTGCGGGGGAAGTTATGTGTTCCGCCCGTTTTTTTTTTGCTTGTTCTTGTTTGATTTTGATTTATATGGTGTGCACTGGTGAGAGCGGGAGATGGGGAGGGAAATTGTTAGATATTGTCATACCAATAATTACACCAGAGCCACCGCTTAGTCACGATTTCTCACTCGGTTTGTCTTAGCTAGCAGATTGCCCTCGTCCTTGGGATTTCCCCACAAAATGTGCTACTTCAAAAATCCCATCAACCCCTGGAGACATTCCTCCTTCTCTTTACTCATCATCAAACACCCACTCCACGTCACGGATTCAGCAGCACGATATCGACCCGAGGTAGATTTCCATGTCAATCCGCACATGTAGTTCAGGGATCTCGTAGCGGAACACGATGCAAAAAATAGGGGGCATTGTATCATATAGGTATCACGGATGATGTATGCTTGATTCGGTATGGTTAGAGGTTTTCATTGGCTGGAATTCTCTGGATTACTGATGAGATCTGCTGTTTAAAGACCTTTATGCTGTGATTACAAGATAGGATATCTCCATTGTAATTGGCGGATTTAAATATAAGCTTACCATCGTTTTAGGCCAAAGATATATACACGTCTAAAACAAAGATTTGGGCTAAGCGAATATCAAGCTGGCCCATAAACCTTATCAAATGAAACCGACCGAATTAATTCTACAGAGCAAATATATTACCAAACCACCGCCAGAGACAGATAACACAGAAAAGGCAAGGTAATCTATTTATCCCATGCATCACCCCAATCAGCATCATCTTCGTTCCCCCACGGATCCTCTACCTTCTTGACTTCTGTCTTCTTCGCTGCAGTCCCACCTATAATTGGTTTCGTGACGCCCCCCGTTTTAATGGGCGGTCTAGCAGCTACAACACCCCCTTTCCCACTCGACATTGCAGAACCGAGACCTGCCCGCGGCGCAGTGGTTGTATTCTTCTTCGCAAGTCCTTTCGGAAGAGGCGCCTTGGATTTATTGAGCATTGCAGATATATCCGGCTCATCATCGAAATCCCACCCAGACTTTTTAGAGGGAGCTTGTGGCTTTGGTTTACTCGGCTCCGGTGCATCGAAGAAATTCTCTTCGTCCAAACCCCCCCAGGCCTCGGGGTCATTATCTTCATTATCGGCATCATCCAGGAAGGACGGAGTCGGCCGAGATGAAGTGACAGCTATCCGGTTGAATGATGATGCAGATGCCGTCTTTGACTGTATCGGCGCGTTTGGTCGAGAAGGCGACATGGTCGGAACTGATGATGATCTTGTTTCACCAGCCGTGTTGGCCACAGCTGGCGATTGTGCTCTCTGGATCTCGCCGCTGGCGGCGCTAAGTTTGTTTGTAAAGCTGCTTATAGCCCAACCAGTCCACGAGGAATTGTCGGTCTGCATAGTACCCATGCTTGGAGTAGCTACCTCAGAGGCAGTGGTTGGAGAGGGAATAACCGTCTCTGGGTAATTTGTGGTTAGAGACTTGATTCTTTGAAGGTACGCTTCAAGAGTTTTGGCGGCCTGGGCTCTAACGACTCTAAAGGGTATTTATATTAGCTTGTCAAAGCCAAAAGATACTTCGTTTTTGATAACTTACTTTTCCTTGTCCACAAGCGATGGTGATATCGCAGGAACCATCCTTGTGGCACAATCCGTCTCATCAAAAAGGTCCACCGTAGCAGATAAAGCCATCAATGCCGCATTGCGTGCGTGGACAAAGTTATCCCTGAGAGCCCTCGTAAAGGCCGCCGCTAACACTTTACTCCTCGTCTGCACAATTACTTAATAAGTATATAACCATTCAAAATGATATTGGAATAACACTTTACATTTGGTCCAAGATATTTGGCAATCTTGCCAAGGCAGATTGTAGTGTTTGTTCTGATCCCGGGTTGTTCATCATTTTGTGTCTTTGCAAGGTACTTCAACAGATCTCCGTTGATACTACGGTCCGAAAGCTTCATTATGTCAGAAAAAGGGTTGAAATAGGATATTAATCGCATACCTTTGGGACTACTGTGAGAACCGCTTTTACAGACTGCTCTCTTACAATCGGAGCAACATCCGAGAAGCCGGTCAACATTTCCGGGAATATTTTATCATTGACGATCTTGTTTGAGAGATGATCAATCATTTTCGGAAGATTGTCCAGCAAGAACACTCTTGTTGCCCTGTCCGGCACCGCAAATAACCTGACAATACAAGGAGTAATGGTAGATTCCCATTCCTCATCTGATAACTTATCTCCTATACTCAGGACGACCGAGAACACCTTTGGTCCGCCTACCCAACCACATTAATTAGCACTTTCCAATCACTTGAGAGGGGTTTTAGAGCTTATTCCTACCTCCACCAAACTCTACACTCTTCAACAGTTCAGGCAAAATCTTCATCTTGAAGAAAGCTTCTGGGAACTGATCGCCAGTATCTCCTAATTTATCCAAGAACTCCTCTCTTTCGGCTGGTGTTTTTACACCCATATTTTCTACAAATTCTGTTACATGAATTAAAGGGGTATCAAAGAAACCCCTACTTCTTTTCCCTTGCTCTAGGAAATGCGCTATTGAAAGTCGCGCCTTTGGGTTCTGCTGAATTAAACGTTTATACGGCGTAGCCATATTTTGGGGTATCTTCTTGGCTGACATCAATTGCTCGCTGTTGGTAAATGCGCCGGCATTAAAAACCTCGTAGATCAAGGTTCCAAAGTTCCATGAATCAGCGGCATTGACAGGCTGGCTGTAAGTTACATGAGCATCAGAGGCCACTCAGTTCACTCTGATACTCTAACTCACCTCTTTAAAGCATCCCAGCCACCTTTCAATACCTCCGGGGAAGCGTACCTTCCCGAATCTGGTAGCAAGCTCCCAAATTTCTAAACAAAGTTAACTTTCTCCGCAGACGCTGATATAAGAGATTGCACCTACATATATAATTGGTTCATCGTCCTTCATTGAGCTAAGGACCTCAAATCCCCCCAGCTTCCACTCCCCGCTCTCAGTCGTAAATATTGAAGACACTCTGATATTCCCATGAATAGATGCGGCATCCTCGTTAATGAATTTCAAAGCAATCTAAAGCCTCCCATTTTCGTAGAATCAGCCTTTCCAAGCTCCCAAAAGCACATATCACAGGTATAGGTGCGGACCCACAGCGGTACTATAAAGCCCCCATTTAATCGTCTCGGTATTCAACGAACCTCTCCTAACCTGCCAACTCAACGGCGTGACCCTCTCCGTAGCAATATAGATATAGGTATCAGTCTCGACCGTATCGATAATCCTGACCACCCCCGGGTGTCGCAAGGTCCTCAACTTCCTAAGCGCATTCTTCGCCAACGGCAATCTGCTCCTCGTCGAATCGTTCACCTCGAACGAGAAGATACTACAGTTTGACCCGTCTTCCTGAAATCCTTAGTGACCCCCCCCTCCCCCCAAAAAAAAACAAGCTTGATCGCCCAGGAAGTTACCTTTTTTGTCCCGTTGAACAACGACCATATGGAATTTTCGACATCCACCCTGTCGCCAAAAGAGTAGGGGAACGGTGGGCCCTTTGAGATTGCGGACCCGATTGCGGACTTGAGGAACTCCATGATTTCAGCTGCTCTGGGAGGTCCTTACTGTGGGGGCTATCTATAGCTGTTAGAGCTTCGTCGGCTGGCGGGACAACGTGAAACTAAGTAGGTAGGTAATGTTAGATAGCCAAGTGGCTTATGCGTCTTGTGTAACGATCGAGGAACTATGTACTGGGTCACGTGATGTTGCCCAGCACCATCAACAAAGAGTCCAGACCTTTGGGTAAACAGCAGAGTCAAAATAATTTATTTCTGCAAGAACGACAACCGAAGGCGCCCATATCTAGCCTAAGTATATACAACAGCAACCACATAATTGAAAAGCAAGATAAAAACACACGCAAGCTTCGACTTCATCTTACCTATCTATACTCATCACCAACACTACAACTCAACTTCCAAAAATAGATCTACACAGCATTCATTTTTCACATAACTACTTTTTTGAAGTCATGAACAACGTATCTCATGATCATCATCACACATCAATGCTAAGCTGCGTCACCATTGACAAAAGAGGTTTTAGGCATCCCCGCTCCCTACAGAATGCACAGGCTACACAATATAGAAAGCTCTCTTTCGCGGAAAGGGAAAGGAAAAAAAAGACAACATCGAGGGGCTCTCTTAAGCGTAGACCACCGTAAATGTAAGGTTTGGAAATGGGGATAAGGCATGAAGAGAGTGGGGCGGGGGGAAGGGGGACGAGACTAAAAAGAAATAATACACATCGGTTTTTCTAACGTGAGTAATAAATATATAGCAGGGTAGAAGAAAAAATGACAACCCAGGTTGATCGGTAGGTAATAGGAAAGGAAAAGGAAAAAAAAAGACAATTCCCCATAGCCAACCCAGGAAGCAAAAGATAGAAATAAGAAACCCCTTTTCTAAAGCTGCCATCTCTACCTTTTTTCTTGAGAGCCAAACACATCGCTTGGCCTCCTAGCATTTCCAGACTTCATTTTCGCAAGACCGGTCTCCAACACGCCACTAGGATTCTTGCGCATCCCGTTCTTGGAGTTTGGCATGACGAACCGAACTTGTTTCGAATTGTTTGCCGCCGCCGCCGCCGCGGGAGAGATCGGCGTCATCAACGGCGTAGGTATCTGCATGAGAGGCCTAACCGGAGTCACCATATCTCTCATAATTTCGTCGGCCGCAACCGAAAGTGCGGGGCTGATTGGAGCCACAACTGCTACATGGCTGGCAACAGGACGTGGACTTTGTGGGCTGGACGAACGGCCCATCCTCTCTACCGGGACGGGAGGAGTGCGCATTCCAAAACCGGTATCGTGAATAGTGGTGTGGTCTCCAATACTGCTAGAACTGGACGCGCTCTCAACTTCCATTTCGACGTCTTCGTGAACATCTGCATCACTCTTGTATCCATCTTCATCGTCACTAGAGGATGCATCGTAATCATAGCTTCCATCCATGCCCATCCCGGTAAGGCCCAACAAGGGTTTTTTCTCCTCGATTGGAGATTGCATCATCGCTGATGCTTGCTTCGGGTGACCAAAACTTGTATTAATTGCTGGCGGCGGCGGCTGTTTTTGGGTTTTGGGTTCTGGTGGCGATGGTAGTTGCGCACTGAATGGAGTTGGTGAATCTCTTGACATATTCCGAGCAGAAGCCACAGTTAGGCTTTCAGGTTGAGCTGCAACCACCGCAGTGTGTGTTTCTGTTTCCAGGGGGCTCCGAGCTTGTTTAGACCCTTCGCTCTCAGCAGGGCCATCTGTCATAACAGTATCCCCGTCAGTATCTTTGCCCGACGATACTGGTGCCTCGGGTTGGTCTGATTCATCATCATCCTCTTCTGAAGAGGCATGATCGTCCCAGTTGATTCTCTGCCCCTTCACCTCCTTCACCATCGTCGCCAAATCAACCTCAATCTTCTTCCTTTTTAACAGCCCCTCGAGGTGTGGTGTCTTGAATGTCAGAGCATCTATTGGCGGTGTAGGCGGTCTCCGGGACCCTTCTACCGGTCTAGAAGCAGTCGTCATAACTGCCCTTGTCCCACGGTTCCCAGTCTTTCGTTGCGCTGCAGTTGTCTTATTCTTTGGCGTTGGAGCAACCTTTGGGGGTGGCAGACCAGGGACAGGAGCCCCGGAGGGACCGGAAATGCTTCCCCGAGGCGTAGAGCTGTAAGATGATTGCGGTGAAATCGCCTGCTGTGTCTGGCGGGTATTCCTTGATGGCGGGTCTACCGGATTTCTGGGGTACAGCGCGAAACCTTCCTCCGTCTCCTCTACTGGCTGTCCGCAAGCCAGCGCCGCAGCCTCATGAGACGCATACTCCCTCTGGTGCGCGATACGACAGTGATTGATGAACCCCTGAGCAGAGCTGAAATCACTTCGTTTACAATCAAGGCATTCAAGCCTTTATTTCCCCATAAAGTCAGTTCCGTAACCAATCTTCGCAAAACGGTAATAGCTCGGCGGTCCCGAAATAGGAGGTTGGAGGCCTCTAAAGAAGAGGGAAAAGGAAAAAGGAAACATACCTGACAGTGGTGCCATCGCTCTTTCGGAAAAGACACTGCTGTACGCCCGTGCCACTTCTTGCCTGCACCTTCATCACACTTTGTCTCTGAGGTCGACCGCTTACGGTGTATGTTTGAGTCGGCTCAACGGTCTTTTGACTCCGAGTACTTTTACCTGCGGGCAAAACTACTGGCGGGCCCTCGGGTCCATATCCATCAAATGTAGGATCCGGCAGCAACCACTGCTGGTAATGTCTTGTGTACGGGCCATTGACCACACTCCAATGTGGCGGTGAGTAATCCGGGGGACCATTCTCCAGCTCCTTCGCATCGGGGATGTAGGGCTCGAGTGATTTTTCAGGGGATTGATAGGGCTTTATGGTGCAGCGCCGAAGCTGCTCGATACAGATTTGCGTTTTGGCGATTTCTTGCTCGATAAGGCCCAGTTCTCGGTGTTTTAGGAGAATCTCGATGTCGAACTGTTGCGAAATTGTTTCGCGAAGATTTTGGAGACTTTTGGGATCTTTTATTTCATTTTTCCAATTTGATGTGGTGTTAGCCAACATTCAAAAGCGGTCTTCTCTTTTTTTTTCTTTTTTTCTTTCTCTCTCTCATTCCTCTGGGCAGCAGCAGATATACGCAAGTAAATAAAATAGCAAAGCCGCAAAGTGGTATAAATAGTAATATTTGTTTTGTTTTTAGGAATATAAAAAATGTAGTATATTTTATTTCCGATATTAAAACGATGCTGCTTTGTGTAGCTGCAATAATAGTAGCAAAAGAAAAAGGAAAGTGAGAAAAAGGAAAAAGTAAGTAGTTTTGTACCTAAGAATCTTTGCGCCGTCGTCTGCGTCGCCCTTCCAATATTTGCCGTTGCTAGACCAGCTGTAGGCGGGGGAGGAGGGGCATGGTTATTGTGTTGCGGTGCCACCCGATCTCCGCCCATCCTCCAATCCCCTCCAACAAACCGCGGCGTCTCCTCGGCTGCAGAGTTGATAACCCCAGTGGCGGTCCCCGGATATGCTAGCTTCACCTTCTTGTTCACAGGCGGCCTCTCCTCGGCTGCATCGCGGGCTGGACCGGCGCCGCCGCCGGTCTTCGATATCCTTCTCCGGACTTCCGCCGGTGGTGGATCTCTAGCCGCAGCAGCAGGAGTGGCCGCCATAAGCTTCGAGATATGCCGAGTCGTTTAGGATGAAACCGGAGGAGGAGGGGGGTTGACGAAGTTGTCCGAAGGTTGTACTTTGGTGGGGGGGGTGGGGGGGTGGGACGCCTATTAAAGTGTGAGTCCTGTTGGGGGGAGAGGAGGGGGTTGTTGATTATTAGAGCGCGGGGTGTAGTTGCTAGTTGATGCCGGAGTTGTTGTTGTTGAGGTGTGTATTTACGTTGCTGACGTCGCTATTTCAGCAACAGCAGCGGCGGCGGCGGCGACGGTAGTTGTTGCGGTTGCGGTTGTCGTGGCTGTCGTTCCCTTTTTCCAAGCTTTCAATCGGGACGGGGGGGGGGGGAACTGACGTTGGCGATTGACGTGTGTGAGTGAGAGTGCGCGCGACTTCTCTCTCCCTCCCTGGAATTTTTTATTTTTTTATTTTTTTTTTATTTTTTTTATTGCAAAATTTAAAGTTTACCTTTGCAAGGCAGGCTTCTGAGCAGCTGTTATATTATTGATGGCACCGACAGCAAGCAGATAGATGGTGGGGGTGGGATAAATATAACTGGGTGCAGCACAAATAGTAGGGTACAAAAAGCGCAGAGCCAGAGGGAAGAAAGAAGCAAGATGAAAGGGGGGAGAAAAGAGGAAGAGAAGGGGGAGGGGGAGGAGTCGAAGGGGAAGAATAAATGCGGGAGGAAAGCAAGCAAGAGTTGTTTGAGAGAAGAGTTGTTGGATCCTAAGGAGGATCAAAGCGTCAGGTAAAAAGTGGTGAGCGACAGGGTTATGATAGACACGAGTAGTATTTACATGTAGCAGTATGAGTAGTGGCAGGCAGGCAGGGCAGTAAAAGTAAATATGAAGTAGGTAGGTACAGTAGATCTGGCGCTACAGATCCTACGCCCTCTGAGTGAGTGAATGAGTGAATGCCTGCGGGGCTGAGGTAAGTGGCTAGGAAACTATATTATATTATACAAGCTATTTTGAATAATGTGTGTGGTTGAACTGCTATCTATGGATCATTGTGTCTTTGATATCCCGGAATCTATCGATCATCGAGAAAGAAGGGAAGGTAGGTATTTAGGTATGAGTACCGTACCTATCTATCTACATACTTTCTATGTAAGTGAGGAAGTGGCAGTGATATGTACCATGTATGTATGTGAGTATTACCTATCCAAGTACCTACATGACATTAGGTGTGCGTGCAGGCAGAGGTTAAGGCAAGGGAGTTTAATACGTTGACTACCACCTTGCAGGGTTTAAGGGTTCGAGCGGCGAGTGGATTCATGGAGATAGAACACCATGGTAAGGGCAGCCAAATAAGAAGGGAAGGGAAGGGACAGGCTCCGTTTGGCCCTGTAGGCTGTACCTGGACATGGAAAGCAGCGGTTGTTGGTTGGTGCCCACCGCTCTAGGGAAACACTCACACTACATGGAGAATATACTTACCCTAATTACAAACAAATCGTTGGGGAAGCAGACAGAAACAGATGGACAGCAAGGGAACATTTAAGATTATTCAGCGGTTGGATGTTTCCCCCCTCTAGCACCCTTACATGTACGACATCCGGAAGAAAAAGAGAGAGATATCAAACCCGTCGAGAATATGAGAATTTACGAAAGACATGTTGGTTGTTGTTGTTGTTGTGGTGGTGGTGGTGGTGGTGGTGGGGCAGGTATTGGAATGGAGAATGATGGAGGGTGAGGGTGAGAATAAGAATAATAGGTTGTTACAATAGACGGCCCCCAGAACAATCACTGGCCCAGTTGCTGCTTGTGCTTGATACTTGATAGAGCATCTGCTTCTTCGATGATCTTGCAGTTTTCTGCTGCCTCTTTTCCATCCCCCCTCTTCTTCTTCTTCTCCTCCTCCTCTTCCGCCTGCCTTCTTGTGCTGCTTGTGCTTGATACTAGTACTACGGAAGGCCGACGTCGACGTGTCAACGCCCGCTTCTCGACAAAGCGGAGGAGAAGGATCGAGGAGGAGAGGGGTGCCAGAAAACGCGGGGAAAGATTTCACAAGTAACAGGGAAAAAAAAAAGTGTTTCATGTATCCACAAAGATTGGGAAAATCTGCCCATTGATGCTTGTGATTTGCATGCGGAATACCCTATCACTCGTTCTCGTTCGTGGTTGTGGACCGTAGCTTGCAGCAACAAGCAGCAGCAGCAGCAGCAGCAACCGCTCGGGAAGAGGAGCACGCACGAGTCTGTAGCTGGGAGACCCAGGCCTAGACACACCTACCTAATACTCCACACACAATGCTCCTTCCCCCGTTTTCTCTCAACATAATTCCCCCCCCCCTCCACCATGGAAAGTACTGTATCCGGTACAAGCAGAACGGAGCAACCAACGCAGCCGAACCGACGCACCGTGCACGCACGAACAAAGAGAAAATGCACGCCCAGAATGCGTGCATTTCACTCATTTTAGTCGCAGAGAAACCCGAAGGCAAGCAAGCAGGTATGATCTGCCTGTTCGTTCCAGTCTCTACCTACCCGTTTTTTTTTTTTTTTTTCCCTTTCAGTTTCACTACAAGTTATCCGGGGGCCTGTCTACAAGTACATGTAGCCAGAGTAGAGTTAGAAGTACTACAGGTGGTAGGGGTAATTCTGGCAACTTCATGTAAAAGGAAAAAATGAGTGCCTGCACAGTGCAGCAGCACATCGATAGTGGCAGCAGTGTACCTACAGTTGCCCGGCCCCCCCCTCCTTACCCTCCCGAATAAGTGACTCGTCCTCCCACACCTCCTCAGAAAGGCCCGAGCGCTGAACACCGCTCACTCGCACACTACTCACCAGCTCTGCGAACGTTTCATCCCAATTCCGCGCACAATCCATCCTGGGCATTATTGCCCAGCCACTACCCGTTCGTGGAAGATCGACCATGCGCAAGTCGATCATTGGCTTGGCAGAATCGTTAAAGAGAATAATATCATGCATGTAGTGTTTACTCGTAGGGGGAATCCAAACACTCTTCCTTCTCTTATGCACATCTCCTCCTCCCCCACTCTCCTTCCATTCTTTACAGTAACTATGGATAAGCCCATTGCTGATTCTCCTGCTGCTGATGCCCTCCCCGCTCCCGTTCGTGATGTGCAGACTGTCAACATCACATCTGCCTCCGCCATTATAAAAAAAGTTGACCAATGTCTCTCCAAGCTCTATCCCGAGCAGCACAGGCCTGACCAGAACCCCAACCCTATAGCTGCAACTGCAACAACAGTCTCAACCATTACCACTTCCATTTCTTCTACCTCCGACTTCCCCGCCGTCTCAATTACTTCAAAATCCGCCACCGCCTCCAAGGCGATCACGGTAGCTGAGATCGTCAAGCGCCGCATCAGCGAAAAAGGCGGACAATGGTACCAGTACACGGCCCTATCAAGTGTGACAAACGATCTCCCCGGAACGCAGCAGGGGCAGAAAAAGAAAAAGAAAAGGACAGGTGGTGACGGGAATAAGGCGGGGGAGGAGGAGGATCCGTACACTCTCCTTGTGGAGAGGGTACTGCCAAAGAAGAGGGAGGTGCCCTTGTTGACCATATACATCTCCAGGTCGCCGGTGCCGGAGCTTCAAAAGCTTCATGGGTTAGTTTCTCACTTGTTCTCTTATAGCATCTTTTTCGGTTGTTCCGTTCGGTAAAAATATCTAAGACCTCTTTAGCGAACAATCAGGGCCTTAGCCAAAAGGAAAAAAAATAAAAGAAAAAAGAAAAAAGAAAAAAACACCTATCTCTTGGAGCGAAAAAAGAAACGGTAAATAAGCTAAATGCGGCACGAAAGCTTGTGGCTACTTGAGGAAGGGTCCACAATTATAGTTACACGGTGGGAGGTCTGGCCGAGATAGCTGTTGATGATTTTGTAATATCAAAGATCGTAGGCTGTAGGTACATGTATTAATATGCACCTCAAGGACCTATCGGACCTCCATACTCCAGCCAGGGAGGAATTAGATCAGTGGTAGCATACGGCCCGGAGCGGGACTGGGACTTTATGCTTGTGAAACTGCACAATATCTCCGACCAGCCCGTACTTCAATTGGTCGACTTCTCCCACTGGGAGTTAGAGATTATATTGTGTATGAAAGCAAATTTGTGTCCTCAACCATAGCAAAAGTAGCTAATATACATGTATCCAGCACGTGTACCGGCCTACATGTAGTGTGACCTCCGGTAAAGATCTATGTAAAAGCTCAATGATCAGTAAAAGAGAAAGCAACATCTAGTCCGGAGTAAAATAGAAGAGAAGCCTTCAGCTAATTTGCAGCAGTTCAAAAGCCCAAGCATCAACTTAAGGATGTAGTAAACGTAACCACCAATCTAAATCATCATAGATGGCAAATCCATCTGCAATTCATCCATATCATCATCGTCATCATCTAGTCTTTCATAACCCCTGGAGGGCTTTTGTTTTCCGGCCTCTTTGTTGAGTCCACCTTTGCCAATTCTTCCGCTTGGTTTTTTCTTTAAGGGGACTCTTGCCCGGTTGCCCCTGTGGGGCTTTTTCCCAGCTCCACCGGCTTCTCCTTTAACCTTTAGATCCTTTTGTACATGCTTGCTTGTTCTTGAGTCACCAACGTGAATGATATCTTTACCGTGTTTCCGCCTCCGATTTAACCCATCTTGAGAGCCACCGTCGATGTTACTGGTGGCAGGCGCCACATTCGATATTTTTGTATTTTTCTTTTTATAAGAATTCTCAGCAATGCCCCCCCGCCCATGGCCCCCTCCATGCCCTGTGGCGCCATTCCCATATGGGGCTTGATAAAATTCATCCTCAGAGGATGCAGCCCGTAGGATCAGGTATTTTTGTTCTGTAAACCTTGCATCCCTCTTTTCTTTTGCTCCATACTCAATACTCTGGTTAAGCAATTCGTTTTTGTCACGAATTGCGGTTTCACTACCCTCGTCGTGTAATCCTTCATCTAACAATCCTTCCATATCCCCGCCCTTGAAAGAGTCGGCATCGGAGTAAAATGAGTGCTTGTTAGACCCTAGATGGTAACGTTCCTTTTTAGGGGTCGATTTAAATAATGGACTTGATGAAAGCATTGCGTTGTCTGATGGGGCATATACGCTCCCCTGCGGACTGATATTAACAGAAGTCTGGAACGAATTGGGAGCTTCATTTCCTGTGGGGTATTCGGGGATGTTGTGCTGCTGTTTTTTTGTGTATTGCACTTTCACAGATCCTATCATTAGTAAATCCTGGATATTCTCTGATCTCCATAAATTCTTCCGGGGGCTAGGATCAGCCGTTCTATGAAGACCTAGGGACCCCTCGTTTCTAGAACCCGTGTTTTGGTGATCTTCTGGTTGAGAATGGGGTTCCTGTGAAAACTTATGTAGACTAACGTCACCCTTGTGTTTACTGGAAATGCCATTAGCATGGCCTGCCCTAAAGTCTACATCCCCCCCCTGCACCACCTGCGGATGAGTGTTCATAACCCCACGAGAGCCCTTCTTAGAAAGTTCACCCTTTTGCTCTCTACGTTTAGCGCTTGATGGCTTAACTCCGAGAATGCTTCCAGCTGCCTTCCTTGTTTCATTAAAGATGTCCCTTGCCCTCTCACGAACCCATGTCACTGGTGTAGCACTAGCACTATCATCCATATCAATGCCTGAAGCCCCTAGTGATGTGGGCCCCTCGCTGTGTGTTCTATCTGATTCGTTTTTTGGTACGGTATATCCTCTTATCTTGGTAGGGGATTGAGTTGTTAGAGGGTCTTGTTCCCCGCCTGTTAGTTTTAGATATCTATATCTTCGAGGACGTAGCGGTGTTTTTGCGTCATGTATAACCCTTGGAGTATTATCGAATCTTTGTTTTTTCTTTCGATGGTTCTCCGAATTTTGGCGAAGTAAAGGTGCGGTAGCAGATCCGAAGGCTTCCCTAGATGTGGTTGGCTTTACCAGAATTGGGTGGTTTGTCGATTTCTCTCTTAAAGCTGTAGCTTTAAATGCTCTTTTATCATTGTGGTGAGAGGCTGTAGGGTCTGCAATTTTTGCTCCATTTACTAGTTGGAGACTTGATTGAGGGTCGATCCTATGCCCAAGTAAGGGTAAAGATGGAGGGTCCGCAAATGGATCATCAAGATCGCCCGTTAAGTCTATACCAGATATTGGGCCAGAAACCTGCTGTCCAACGACGGGAGGAGAAGAGGGTATGTCTGTATAGTATGCGATCAGTCACCAGAATTATTAAAGTCATTGGTCCCTCGTAGGACTGTAAGAATTATCAAACCAGGGGCATGAGATAATATATAGAGATGACCGATCCTTACCTGGCCAGCTCTTTTTCTCCCTATTGACGACGTCTTGAAACACTTTGAACGAACTTGCTCTGGAACGAGAAGTCTTCCCGTATGTCTTTACTGCCTTACGACGCGTTGGGAGAACAGGAGAACGTAACATGGTGTGCAAGGAGACAAGGGAATATGAAACAAAGAGGATGAACGGTAGATGGAGCTAAATGATTTTTGATGGGTATTGATGTTGAGGACGTGATAGGGTAGATGGCTTCGAAACAAACAGCCAATGATGACACATGATAAAGACAGTCTACATGTAGCGAACCCTAGCACCCTCCCAAAGGACCACACCAACACACAACCCCCAACGCCCCCTACCCTTTTATTTTAAGGCAAGAGTACTAGGTACATGTAAATGATCAAGACTAAACTGTGGCGGGAAAGAACTCAAAGATGGCATTTAATGGAATGGTGAAGATCCAAAAATGCGTTACTGTATTCAGTTCCAGTTTTGTACGTCAAGTTAGTGACTGAAAAATCTCCCACCCCCGCCTCCCACCTCGGCGTTCCAATGTGCAACTACATGTAAGAGGGTGGGTAAGGAGAGAGCCCCATGGGCTACATTCAGTACATGACTTAACAACCACCCTTATACATACAAGTACACAAGTACAGTACCGTATGTACATGTAGTCATAACCGCTCACTCGTGTCTGGTAGCTTCAATATAACCCTAACCACAAGCGAAAGTATGCAGGCCAAGAGAACATGTACTCGCAACTTCACAGCGTTTCTAAACACAACCGCTATTACATGCCATACAAAAATGTAGTCTTGGCGGTTTTTTTGGGTGTATGCAATATTAGTCGTGTTCAGAAACGCTGTGAAATTGCGAGTACTCTACTAGAGACTTATTTTTAGCTCAAATAGGGATCGAGCTTTTCTTTCCATATAGGGCTCAATCACAACCTAGTGATACATTTTCTATGTACTAGTATCGTGGCGGAGAAGACATCTAGTTATTAATCCCACCCCCTTTCACCAATATTTTCAAACGGAAAGATAAAAGGAAAGGCAATAGCATGCTTGAAACGCAACCCAGGTTCCTCCCTAGAGGAAAAACAAAACAAAGCCCACGGATTTTCTTCCCAAAAATACTGAAATAGGACCAGACAAAAAGACAAAACAAGTAATGAATAAGCACCGTCCTACATATACCAACACAACGAAAGGCAATATATAGTATCATCCGAGGAATATCTACAACGGCCGTGTTAGAATATATAGGCTCTGAGATATTAGGGATACTAACAGCCAATAGAATAACAGTCAATATAATAGCCAGGATCAAAAGCAAACAGCAAGCTCTATTTCTAGCGCCTTTTTGATATCTTGCCGCACTAGTTAATTCCCGATCACTATTGAACACAGACAAGATATTAGCATTGAGCTCGCCTCCCTTGGCTAAATAACTCCAATAAAAGAATACTCACGCTGCCTTCGTGCTCGTCGCCGCATTACTGATGTTCTGCTCAATGTTGTCAATCATGACTCCCTGTTCTGTGACCATTGTCCCCAGATCCCTGAAGATCTCATTCAGTTCTGTGATACCCTGTTCGATCCCTCGAATTTCTTGCTCTCGCTCCTGAATCAACCCCTCTTGGAAGTCAACCTCGCTCTGTTCGGCAAGTGCCATTTGCTGCTGAACAAGCGGCACTTGAACCTGCTGTTGACCCGACCCTGACTTCGGGGAATAAGATAGGTCATCTATGGGCATCCCTTCATCATTGACATGGCCTTGCGCCTGCCGTGCTGCAGTCACATATTGTCTGGTTTTTTCGGCAGATAGCCGCTGAATTGTCTGGAAGTCTGTAAGGGCAGATGTCATCCCACGGGAAAGCTTTTCTTGTGTGTAGCGTTGTGAGGGCTAATCATGATGTTTATATTAGCATTATGCCTCCCGGAAGCTACACGTCGCAGCGTCATCTATTGAAGAAGTGATTTCATAACTTACAGAGCAGTCCTCCCAGTTCTGAACCCTCTTTACCCCCTCCCCAACAGCTTTAAAACCCTCCCTAGTCTCATCGAGAAGCTTCTTAACCCTCTCCCTAAGGCTCTCGCTATCTCTTTTCGTACCAACTAAGCTCAGCTCACGGTTTAACGTCGAGATATTACTCGTAAGCTTAAAGAGCTTTGAAGAGAGCTGGGTTGTGAGCCGGTCAAACTCTGGGGAATCGGAGTACCCCGTTGAGTGAGATGTCGTAGGCTGGGCCTCAAGAGAGGGGAGACGGTCGAACGACATATCTTTCTTTCCTTCTTTGTTCCTGAGCCGTTCTAGATCTTCTTTAAGCAACTGTGTATATGCAAGTGATCGGTACGTGGGGGGTTGTGTTGTGTTCTTTGAAATCAAATCGAAAAAGGGTACTGGAGCTGTTGTCTCTTGATTCCTGGATAGGTTGCGATGACGAACAACATCTGCGGCTTGGCGTGTCACGTGAAGTGAAGTACGGCGTGAGGCCGGTGGGATAGTAGTAAAAACAACACATCCCTGTCCACGGCATGATACATCACTCGCTTGCCAGGAAAAATGCTCCGCAATGTTACTTCCTGGGTACATATAAGTACATGTATTTAGGAAGGATACATGTACTCATGGTGCCAGAATTAAAATGCCGCCGATCAACCCCAATTAAGTATTATTTGGTGGTAAAGAATTAAAGTAAGCGGCATTTTAAATTTGGCGAGTGAGCATACGCGTATACATGTAGTACATGTAAGTACATGTAGTATCAATAATAGTATGTCCTTTTTGCACATCGGCCACACGGAATTGCTGGGTGTAGGTAGAGTCCTACATGTAGAAGTACATATTGTAATTTGCAAAGCAGAGGGTATTACTCTATAGAAATTCGGGACATTGTGTACCTGATCAATGCAAAAAGTAATGAGAGGGGTTGGGAAACAGCATTGTGGAGTTTGTCACACTTAAACAGATTTAAACTGGTCATTAAGGCGAGCAACAGAGGGGGAAGTAAAAGTACATGTATTGATAGAAACTTCCAGTCATCTGACGATGATCAACTTGGACTGGCGCAACCTGGTTTGGGCCTTTGTGATCGACGATCTTTTGCCTCTTCCCCTTATCCTTCAATGATTTTGCCACGAAGTCTCGGCGTCTCGGAAAATCCTTTGAGTGGTTGTAGAACATCTTGGTCGTGGGCCTAAAAAGCGGTGAGTCTCGGTACCGTTTGTTACATCGGAAAGCCTTCAGGATTAAAAGAATTATATCTCGAAAACGGGGATTGAATATCATTACTCATGATCAAATTCCCTTTAAATGAATTTTATTCCATTTACTTTTGAAATTCAAGGAGTCTCCGTCTACAAAGTTCTAACGCAGCTTAATTACTTAATTAACCTTATGTGGCCGAAAAAAGGCGTTGCGGAATTCCTTGGCCGATGATGCGAGTTTGGTTGCAAGTGCGGCAAGCAGGGTTCAGAAAAGTGTGGGGAAGGGGAATTGGGATTGTGGGGTGGTTGTGTCGCATTAGCCAAAGCAAGCCTTAGCAAAGGACCAACAGGGAGTGGTCTCGTGCAAGCTGTGTTGCGTGACGCGAAGGAGGGGGGGAAGCTTGGTGAGTGAGGGAAAGAACACCGATAACTGGCACTGCCATGGATTGGTTTTGGTAACAGACGCGCAAGAACCTCTCGTTCTCCTGGCAACTTTTGCCAATCGGCTGAGGATGGTGGTGCGTGAGAAAGCCAACTTGTGGTCCCACCATCCAGGTGGCGTTATCCAGTACAATATAAATTCACAATGCTTCACCCACCAACAACGCATTCTTTGTTCATACAGTTTCCATCCACAGTGCTCAATTATTCTCTTATATAAAAATCTCCAGGTGAGCAAAGAAAAACAATTTCAATTCTGTCATGAGAAAGCACATTCCGTTCCACCCTTGCGTATAAAACCTCCACCACGACGTCACCCGTCAGCACTTCTTCCTATCCCCGGGAAATATGTACCCCAGAGCTCCACTTGGTGGCTTCACATCCCCGCATTCCACTACTAGGGGCGTCTACATAGTATCAAGAAATCTTGGCCGACTAACAAGCCACTTTGGTACATATATATAGACCCTCCTCACCCCACGAACAGTCCACCATCACTCTCCTCAGTCCATCTTCCGACTTTAACTTCATATTCCTTACTCTTTCCCCGAATACTTATTACGAACACAATTAAATAACACTTAATCTTTATAATAACATCCCTCTACTAAACAAACATTTGCAATCATGACTCGCTCTCACAAGGCCAATGATATCCCCCACAACCACCCCGAGGCTGAGGCTGCCTTTGACGAACATAGAATTCCAAAGTACTTTGGGAAATCTGGCTTTGTCGACTCCGCTCCCAACAAGATTAAGAAGAACGGTGGTGGCAAGGGCAATTGGTATGATCATCAAATGCTATTTATCCTTACCCTACAAAACACATTATTTTCAAAAAAAGACCCTTACACATACAACTCCCCCCCCCCCTCTTACCCTAAAAAACCTGCTCCGTTCAAATACCATTAGGAGGAAGCATTGACTAATTAAATACTCAATAGGGGCTGTCGTGGAGACGAATCCGAAGATTTCAAATTCAATGCCTTCAAGGCTCGCCGTCGCTCCAACTCCATGGGCAACATTGAGAACCAGTTTGTTCCCAGCAAATTTGAGATAGTCGATGATGAACCTATCTACGATGAAAGGATTCATGGGGCTAGTAACCCTGGGGTCGCGGATGATGGGGCCGAACTGGCCTCTACAATTTCTAACACTTCTTCTGTTGAGGGTGAAAAGGCTTAGATTCGGCGTTCTTGTTTCGGTGATTGTATTTTTTTTTTCTTTTTCTTAGCTTCCTGCCAGATGTGTGCCTATGATTCTGGAAATCTTTCACTCTAAGGGTTTTCTCTATTATTTCATTTTGTGTTCTCATGGGTTTCATTTTCTGTATAACGAAGTAACGGGTGGTGGAAAGGGAAGGTTGGCAAGCTTTTTGAGTTATCTTTCTAGTAAATCTCAACTCTGAAAAATAAAAGGCAGTAATTCCTGCACTTCATCATACAAGTTCCTTTCATTGCTTCCGCTACTGTTTCCGTTACTGTTTCAAGTGATACCTGAAAATCGAAAATCGACCGACTGATTGCATTCTATGGAGGCCTGCATTCTATGGAGGCCTGAGTCTTACCCTTGGCCCGGAAACCACTATCATAGAAGACGATCCATTTATTATCGAGCGGCAGATTATCACACCCTCTACAAAACTCCACTTCATCCCCCAAACCGTTGGTGTGAATGAGGCAGCTCCTAAGCTCTTTGTCCTTCCTTACCTAATCCGTACACCCTTCCCTCCATAGCTCTCACCGGCTTACTGATTAGCTGCCTAACCTCTATATTGGCCGTCAATTATACATATTCATTCATGGGTCGACGCATAACATAGGGCAGATACGCACGGTCACGGACTCACGGTTACAGTTTGAAGGTGAAGCCAAAGGGTAACAGCCGATCCCACCAATGGCCTTAAAGAATGACGTTACATTACATGCACGCGATCGAGGGATCGGAGCTCTATCCTCCTAAGGTGCGGGAAATTCAGAGTACAGCTATTTTGCCTAACAAGGAGCGTTCAACGGCACCGGGTATATCTTTCGAATGGGACGTAGAGGGGCGTGATATATAGAGAAAGCTTTATAGGGAGTGACGGGACCGGGTTTGGTTTGAGAGAGCACTATGTATGGATATGTCACGGTGTGATAGGAAAATTTTTCGGGACTGACTGCCACCGGCCGACTGCCAATGATAGGATGGTATTGCTGGTAGCTCCGTTTGAAACAACATCGGTACCTACTTAGTATCTACATGTAGGCACATGTACTGGGTAAGTAGCTGTGGGATGAGATGGATGTCACTCTACCATCATAGAAGCAGAGATTTAACGGATATATGTAGTAAGCTGGTTTAAAGTAGTTTCATTAATAGCCCAATTGACACAACACCTAGGTTTCCCAAATCCTAATGCCCAACACAACAAAAACAGTTCTGCTAAAAATCATAAACCCAACACTAGCACAGTACCCAGCCACAGCCTAGAATACAAAAGGAGTATTGTCCGTATTTCTCCCAACCCTTCATCGATTGTGCGACAACCGACCGCGACCGCTACCAACCAACTGTATGTTCGTACTGAATTTATCTGAGTTTAAAGGAAAACTCTGAGTACGAAGTTGACGACAACGGCACAGAGAAGAGTAATCGCCTGCATTCAAAGTTCTATTAGCACTGATCGCAAATATTTGACCCGACCACAACTCTGTTGGGTGATTGCCTAGAATATATGGATATCGAGGAGTACACACCAAAACTGTTGGTCCAAAACGATCATCAAAGCTGCCCTGTCCTCGTTTCCTGATGGCCGCAGCTCTCCAATGGAAAGTCGCAAGCGCGTATATCATTGCGCCCATCGCGACAAACGTGAAAAGTCCCGCACTTATGCGACCGACCCGATCACCAAAGTTCAACAGTCCAATTGCGAGACTGCCTAGGATCACGGTGAAGTTGAGCCATGAAAGAAAAGTTCTCTCGTTGGCGAAAAATACCTGTTACACCAACACAACGTCAGATCATGTCATAGAGGATAATAAGAAACTCAATGATATCTCGGTCCCTCACCTTTGGCTCGACACGAGTGGGAAGGGCAATGCGCTTTCCGGGAGCACTCTGGAGGAGGGGTTGGGACGACATGGCACGCTGTTTTCGTTTGAATGAGAGTCCTTATAGAAGTGAAAAGTTTTGCCTGATTGTGTATCGGGTAGCAGTTAGATGCCTTTGGGTCGTCAATTGATAAGGGAGGGGGTAGTGTAACAGAAAGGAAAGATGAAGGGGGTAACACTCACAAGAGAAGAGGATGGTGAAGATTTTGACTGCTGCTTGTGTCGCGTGTCTTGTGAAGAATTTGTGCGAGCTGTCGGAGAGTTGTTATTGTAATCCGATCGATGCGGAAAAAGAGCACTGGTACGACGGTACTGGATGGCAGGCTATGGCGGCTGGGCGGGAGAATGCATGGGCTAAATCACTTGGCTCTCCGCTTCCTGGTGCGTAGAAGCGGGACACTAAGGCAAAGCGCCAATAAAAAAGAGGATAGGAGAACCCGTACAGGGAGACTTGAAGAGGTAGTTGAAAGTGCCCAATGAGAGGGCGTCAGTGGGAAGATTATTGTTAAAATATATGTACCAAATCAGAATAAAATACCCTCTCCAGTATCTCTAGACCGCTGCTGTGACGTGGTGTTCTTAGCTCATGAGAACAATCTGTCACCCAAAGACCAGGAACAGGGCTTATTCCTTACCACCACCCCACACAAGCTATCGGTGTTGTTTACCCCTCCAACTTCGCCCCGAACAGTTCAGGTCCACTTCAAAACATCACAATTTTTTTATACATAATACGAACACCCCTACGACAATGTCAGATCCTAAATTTCCAAATCTCTCAAACTCTACTCCTGTAAGCTCTCAAAAATTAAACCAAGCAACTAGGATCTTGAAAGCTAATGCAAGTGGCTCTCATAGCCAGTGCCGACAACTAGGTTGAGACAGATATGCAACGATGTGTGTACCGTGAATATTGCTTTCAGAATGACTCCGGCTTCCCATTGATAGGATATCTAGAGTTGAGACTAATCAGACAAGGCTTGTTTTGCCACCTTAGAGAAGGTAGAGGCCTATGAGCACTCGCGGACAGAGTCCTGGAACACCTCTATCATTGTATGAATTTCCGAGTTCGTTCAGAGTCAGTGTGCGGATACTAATAATAGCACCCGATAGAACCATATACTCCGTGCATTGATTTCAGAGTCTGTTCCCTCGTCTGCAGTGTCCTCTACATCTTCGTCATCGCCTTTCAAGTTCGCTGTAAACTCTACCATCATTCAACACTTGACTTCACGCCAGACTCTGCCTTCTACCAGTACGGGTACTGGCGACGGGGATAACGCTGGTAGCGAATTGGTATCCGGACGTGGGGGCCCTGATAGTTCAGGCGTGGGGAGGAGAGGAATGCATAGCGCTTGCGGGGCCTACTGGAATAACGAGAGGGATGGCATGTGGAGCTTCAAGTATGAAACCAAAGGTAAGATTATAGAGGAGGAGCCTTTCATATAATTGGATTAGGATTAACATTTAGGTTTTTAGGAATGGATGTGGTTATTTCTGTTATCTGGATCGCTGTTTGAAAGGTCCATTTGTTGATATCAATTGGTTAGGGAGAATCGAGATGCTTGCTTTTGATTCAATGTGGCGTTTTTTTACTTGGTGATATTTATTTTAAGCTTATTTGTTCGCGGGAAACATCTACATTATCAGAGGCACGCGGTCTCGTTACCTAAGCGGTGTAATATGCACGCGTGTCGCCCAATTGAGGGATCTGTCCTATATACCTGGATTATATAGATAATACTATATGTAGGTACCCTGAGTTATGTATGTATCCAGCTGCAACGCGGGTGTGCACATGCAGCCCAGTTCATGCCGTCATAATCTCATCCATCAATAGAGATTTCAAAATGAGAAATCCGTTAACTGCCACATCTAAGCGCGAAACGCTTCATTTCGTACACACATTAGTCTCAAGGGGTTGAGTGTAAATGTAGATATGATTACACCCCTTAGCACATTCACGGCCGATCACTCTACAAGCTAATTGCATCCCTGATTGTCTAGGAATATGCCCATTTGGGCTTGGCCGATCGATACTTGAGTTTTCAGATAGATCAGGTTGGTCAACGGATTTAGGCAACGGCATTGACGCCATGGAAAGTTAAATGATGCAACCCGACTTGATTCCGGTGACAGAATTTATATAAGGCTCTCGAACAAAACGGTAGTTACCTACCTAACCTCATACAATATACACTTCGGCGTGGGGACACAGATGCTGGGCAATGATATACTTATGTGGGACAACACAACTGATGTACACTAACCACCTATACCTAACCCCAAACTTAAACTTTGTTAATTCATTTGTTGCATGCAGCTTGGCCAAACTCAAATTTGACAGTTTAATGGTCATGTGTATCGAGCACTCTGGTTCTCATACGAAAGGCTAATTAGTTGACTTGTTATATAACTCCTGGTTTTAATGCAGTTTGCTATAGTTACTACTGCCTAAACGATGAAGGGGTGGCAGAGTAGGCTTTCTCATTCAGCCCAAACGGCCACCCTACCACCCATTTAATACATACATGTAGATGCAGTATCCTCATGTGTACATGTTTAAACATTGGCATCACACGTGGTAAGCCAGTGTTGACATGGGTTGGTGGTGTACAAAGAATGAATTATCAACTAATCATTTAATTATATGAATGCTGGTGAGAACTTCGAGTGATATTGTATGATGAACATATTTTTTCTTAGCTTGACGGGGCTTTTTGGTTGAGTGTAAGACTACACCTAACTCAAACTGCACATAGGCACGGTAACTGCTGTATTGCTTAGCACAAATTACATGCACCAATGGTGGCCCAAGGTGTTTATAAACTGCATACAATGTAGCCAAGCCAAGGGTCCACAAGAGCCTTAGTTAGAAATATAAAGGTTCGGTGCGTCTATATCTATTGATTTATATAGGGGTGTATGTACATAAATCGGCCCCAAAATATGTGCAATGCAATTTGCATGTAGGTACATGTATATACCTAATGAATTAATTAATTAATTAGTATCTGAGATTTTCCTGGTCGAGTGACATCCTATGAATTAGTCATAATAACAAAGGCGCCTTTGTACCTGCAGCTTCCTTTAGTAGCGTTATGGGCGCATAGTGTATAACACACTATAGCGCTTATTGGGGCTAGAAGGTCTAGATGATTCTTCCCGTGTTTTGATGGGCCCGGGAACGAACATGGGTAAAGAAAAAAAAAATCCGGATAAAATGTGGGGATATAAAGCGATACTATGCCCTAATAACATGCGTTCTAGTAACCTTTTTATCAGGAAGATCCAAATGATTGGGACTGTGTACGCGAGGTGCATGTATATATAGCATGGGGGATGCTGTGTGCTCTAGTAGGGTAAAGTTACTGAGGATTTGTATTACGTATAGGGGGTTATGGTCTCTTGCTAAAAGATTCCCTTGTACCCCAAATGGCACCCGCATACCAGAATAGCTGATATCGACATGAAGATATAATGGGCTAAGTACATGTATTGAGGCTGGAAATCTAGATGGTACTGCGTATGATACTAACGTCTTGGATGGAGGTATAGATTGTATGAAGTCCGTGAACTACTTAGGTTCTGTTAAACCCGACAACTCGGCCTGATGTATGTTTATTTTGTCCTTTTAACCCCCCATCATTAACATGGCCCCTGGACGGTTTTAACTCTTCGATGCAGTTCATATACAAGTCGTATGTAGATGACTGCATGTAAACATTACAACGTGTTGTCCTAAGCTCGAGCTGGCTAGCGCTATAGCAGCTTGAACGAACCCTATCAACAAGTTACCTTTCAAGGGCTTGTAGGTACCGACTGTTACACTGTTTTTCCTACTGTAGCGAATGAGATACTGGAGATGTATCTATGATGATGTTTTGTGAGACGAGAGGAGTCGCGAATTTCGACGTTAGTGGGGCCATCAGCCATTTTCAGCAGCCTTACTCATAATAAATATGTGAGTGAAAGATTTATCTTGGTCCCCATGCCCACCTTTAACCAGAACAGGGTCTTTCTGCATGTGGAACAACGCATGGTGTAAAGTACTGCAGCCTATTGCAAGTGAATCCTCACTTTCCCCGTTCGTGTACGAGACGTATGTAGGGTCGTACGACCGTCTCCGGCGGCGCAGCACGATTTCACTGTAGGTGTGTATAAATATATTGATACCGCCATGGAATAGAGTACTGACGATATCAGGTCACTATTTATCCCCTTATATAGAGAAAGAAGAAAAAAACGTTGAGGCTTATGCTACCCTCGAGACGAATGAAAGTCCATGGTTTTATCCTTAGGACAAGGTAAGTAATTCCTCGGAGAGAACATCGGTAAATAGTAAGGAGGGAAGAGGTAAACATACGGGATTGACCAACGCTCAGTGGCCCACTTCAGACAGGAATTACAAGGAATTTCGTGTCCCTGGGCTGATCATCACCGGGGGTTGGAACTAAGAGGGGTAAAGAAGTTCCTTCAAACTTTTACATGGAGTCTGATTGAAACGATAATAGGCACACGTGATCCAAATGCGGCGTTATCCAACCCGCATGGCCTTTCCCTACTGCATTCACTCTCTCACAAGTCACAATTTAGACAAAAATTATACCTCCATTAGACTACTTACATACATGTAGGTACCGTGAAGTTCCTTCTACACACCCACTCCCACTCACCCCCTTCACCCCCCAGCTGCGGCTGCCGCCCTCCGTAACCGTAACCGCCATCACTCAAATCACTCGGAAAAAGTCAAGGGCAGAAAAGGTAAAAAAAGAGCGGAGGCTCTCACTTTTTTTTCTTTCGTTTCCAGAAAAAAAAGAAAAAAGAAAAAGAAATCTGACAAAGGAAAATGCATAAAAAAATGAAAACAAAAAAATACATCCACTCACTCACTCCAATGCGTAAAAAGAACATTATCGAGGTGGAAATGGCAATCTCCATCTCGTCTGGCTGATAGATACGAACGAACTTAAAGAAATGATTAAAAAGAAAGCAAGCAGACCGACAACAAAACAATATCTAGCACTTCGCCGGAAACCCTTACAGACACACCACAGTAACCAAAAGACCACGCTGATAGCCGCAAGAAAGCCAAGCCAAGTAGAAGAACTAGCAGTAGTAGTAGTAATAGTAGAAGAAGCACTGAGAGACACTAATATATGAAACAGAAAGGTAAGAAGGACAAATGCAAAAGCAGAAAAATACCGACCCCTCCAGCAAATTGCACAAAAAAGCAAAACACCTGTAAGAAAAAAAGTTCTTTTTTGTTTTATCATTTTCGCAAAGATAGGGGAACGCCTCGAAAAAGAAGATATGCTCCGATTCGACACTTTCATAAACTCTCCGCCAACCAGACCCCCCCAAGAGTCCATGACAGCCTATCACCTCTATACCGACCACAAGCATATTTAAATTCCCACCCTCGCCTCCCCTCTTCCCCTTTACCTCCCCACATGCTGCTATCATCCAGTTTTTGGTCGTAGCATCGTCGAAATGTCCCCTTGGATGAAGGGGAGTAGTGTATCAAGGAAAGTAGAGAAAGGAAACACGCCATGAGGATATAAAAGGGATAATATTAAACAGTTTCTGGAAGAATAAAAACAAGTGTAAGCAATCAGAGACGAATTATTCAACCTGTGGGAGCAAAAATTAGCAACGTATAAACCAAGGCGAAAAGTCATGGGTGTTGACATACCACAGCAAAAAACAGAAGAGAGCTTCTGCATGAAAGTTTTCTTAGTTGGCTCCTGCTGACTGTTTCTCGTTTGTGGTGACTGGCTCGCAACCTGAGGTGACTGGTTTCTCACTGCCGGCTGCAGTGTGGGGTTCGACGCCTGGAACTGGGCTTGTGTACTCGCTGTTGGCGTTGATGCTTGTTTTGCTGTTAAGCCCCCCGCAGGTCCGCTCGGTCGTTTGGTTGGCGGCACGCCTTGTGCGTTTTGCCTGTCGCCGCGCGTCTGACCCATCGGTTTTCCTGGCGATGGTGGCGGGGGATGCGGGGCGTTTAAACGGCCGGACGTCAATTGAGCGGGCTGGCGAACCTGAGCAGGAGGAACATGTCGCAGTTCACCAGTTGTTGTGGCATGGGCCTGGTTGTGGGGTTGGTGGTATTGGTGAGAGGAAGGGTGTTTAGAAATAGCTTCCCAGCCCTTACCGTTGTTAAGCTTCATCCAATCGTATTCTCCATCCTCAACTTCTCCCGTGTTCTTCAACGCTTGCGTGAATAGCTCACGAAGCAGGTCGTAGTCGGGCGTATCCTCGAAGCCGAGGTTCCTTACGTAGGTTAAATATTGGTTGAACTCATCTAAGCGAAAAATATTAGCGACACGGGGCGGTCCGGGGGAGATGAGAACATACCTGGGAAACCCTCGCAAAGCTCTTTGATCGCGGTGGTCTGTTTCTTTTCACCAATTTTCTCGTACTTCTGTTTGTTGGTCGCAGCCTTCAGCCCCTGCCAAGGCAGTCCGCCTCGCAAAAAGTACATGAAGACGTGACCCAATGCTTCCAAGTCATCTCGTCGCGACTGTTCCCTCCCCAAATGTGTGTTGATACTCATGTATCGGGCAGTACCAGAAAGACTCTTACGTTCTCTGTAGGGAATATGTTGCTTGGTCTTCGGATCCCTGTACTGCTTGGCCATACCGAAATCAACCACATGGATAACATTTGCAGCTTTTGATCCAGGCCTCCCAATAAGAAAGTTGTCAGGCTTGATATCCCGGTAGATCAAGTTCTTTTCGTGGATCGTTTGGACTCGTGACAACTGCGTGGGTGATTAGTAAGGCATAACTCTCGAAATACGTCGCAAGTTTTAAAAGTACCATTTGTTTAGCCACCATTACGACTGTTTTGATAGAAAACCTTCTGTTGCAGTGGTCGAAGAGATCTTCTAAACTGGGACCCAGTAAATCAATTACGAGGATGTTGTGAAGGCCCTCCTGGCCGAAGTAATAAACATTAGGTATTCCCGCTGCAATCCGGTCAGCACGCATCCTAGCCAGTATAGACCGAAGCGATGGAGAAGACTGACGGCAGCCAACAAGTATCTTGTAAGTTCTGTATTCATCCCTAAGCTGGGGAGCATCACTTTTTCTCGGTTCCTACACGCGAAGAGTTAGAAATAACGCGTACTTAAGAGGTTAGGAACCTAGAAAACTTACAAACTTGATCGCAACATGCTGGTTGTTTAGCAAGTTTGTCCCCTCAAAGATAACACCGAAAGATCCCTCTCCGATCTTCTTGCCTACGCGGTAGTGCACACCGACAACGTTCGAGGACGAAGAGGCCATAGTCTCGAACGTTTCTACTCGTAACAAATATTGGTTAAGACAGTGCTTGCGTCCGCGGAGGTGTTACTTGCTGCAGCTACCAATTTTGGAGCTGATGAAAGCTTGTCGACGGCTGGTAATAAAGGAATGATTTTTTTTCTCCGTCCGCGGCACGAGAAACAGTACAGTGAAGGATTTCTACAGAATACACTTTGATGAGCGACCTTGATGATTGAGGGAAACAGTGGTGTTTATGGCAAGTAAGAAGAGGTGTTGATGAAGTGATAACAACTAGCCAGAGAGAGGGAAGGGAAAAGAAATAGAAAGGTAAAAAGCAAAAAAAAAAAAAAAAAAAAAAAACTCAATACCAGAAAGGCACAGGGGGAGGGGTGGGGGGGAGGAAGGGGATTACGGAACACGGATGGGCACGTACGTAGATCGATCTGACTGGAGAGTGAGTACGGTGTGGTTAAGGGGATGGATGACAGGAGAGAGAGTGAGATGGAAAGAGACGAAACGGAGGGCAGGAGCAGAGTAGGAAAAGAGGGAGAGAGAGAGAGAGGAGAACTGGCTGATGTAGTTGGAATGAGAGAAATATGAAGCCACTGACAGACTACCGTGCTGCACTCCACGCCCTGCAGGCTCCTGTGTACCGAATCGAGGTGGACAAGTAGAAAGGGGGGAGGAGGAGGAAGAGGAAGAGAGCAGAGAGAAAGAGAGAGGAAGGTAAAGGGGGCAAGAAGTGGATGGAATAGAGATGTAAGAAGGGAATTCGAGAGTTAGAAGCACCAAAGGGTGAGCGGCAGTAAGTACTTGCAGTTGAGGCTGGGTTTGTGTGAGGGTTGAACGCAGCCTAGGCCTCTTCGGCTGGGCGACGCAACCCGCGCCCGGTCCCCGGCCAAAGTCCCCGTACCAATTTGGTCGGAGAGAGAGGGAAAAAAAAAATTAAAATTTACGGAATGTTCAGAGCAGTGGGTGGCGACCTTCTGGAAGAATTAAGCAGCCACCATAAAGAAACATCTTTTGAAGCTTCCTCTTCTCTCCTCCTCCTCCTCCTCCTCCTCCTCCTCTTCCCCCTTCACCAGTAGGAACTAAAGAAGGGCTAACTTAAGAGTCAACCAACTAGAGGACAGAATCCGTTTTCGGCTACGGGACCCTGGTTGGCTGGCTCAATTGCACGGTCGAACCAAACCCTAGTGGGTTTCGTTTTGTTCCACTTATGGAGTTGTTCCTGGCGCTGGTACAAGAGTCTATCAACTTCACGACTTGGGATATAGACAAATATCTAGAGAAATAAAGGCGCTTCTTTGCTTAAAAAATTGATATGGATCTTCGCATGTTTCCTTGGATTCCAAGAGATTCAACCGCAATTAAGTAAGATGCAAGTAGCTTCGTGATAATTAAATTATACATGGACAATGCTTGGGATCCGGATGCGGCGAGGGAATCTCGCTAGGACACATTTTCCCGCTATTATGAACGAATGTTGTGGTCCTTCCGCACATGCCGTGTGGTGGTAAATATCCAAATACCACTACTGAATGGTAACCCTTGGTCCCATGGTAGTGATGATATTAACAATGTGCTCCCCCCCCCCCCACATTCATCTCTTTTGTTTGTAGAGATGTGTATAATCTTCGTATCCCTTTATATTCATCCGCACGGGCCAGTCAAGTAACCGACGCCAGCCAAAACAGGGCGCTGGCGCTGACCACCATCCATCGGCGCCTGAAGTCAGAATAGGTAGGTATGTAAGTGGTTCATAAATCAAGTGATCCTATACGAGGACATCTACTGGATAGAGGTGTCTTTCGCTAAATGCCATTCTGTCAACAGTCCCTGCTGTGAACCGCAAATCGTTTGCTGCGCTTATTATCGAGGAGAAATTACCAATAGATCGGCCCCGCCACGGGTAGGTGTCCAGAAATTATGTTCCAGGGCATAATAACCCGAGTGCTCGGAGGGGAGGTAATACCAACGGAATCAGTCGGAGACGCTTGGATATATGAACTCTACTCCGAGGCTATGTAGCCTTAATATCAGGGTATCACTCCGCCTTTTCAAATCGATGGTGGAGAGGAAGTGATTCAGGATTAAAGACAACCATAAGGCTCAATATTCATCCTTATAACTCTAATATTTAAGATAAAGTCTCCCATCCGCCAGGCATTGCTTTTGTTTCCTTTCTTTTACACCTCATTCTCAGAGGAATAGTTACCTACCATTACCATCTTCGACAAGCCTGATTGGTTTCCTCACACCCTTGAAAGGAAACTAGCAATGTTGACCGTTGACGATAAAGATGGGGTCGGTTCTAACCCGCCCCCGCGGTCATGATTTTAACATCTTTCGCCGGTTGTACCTACAGGCTGTGGGGTAGGTGCCCTGCAGGCACCATTTCCTTCAGCACTTGGATGGACTACATCTCCTGTGGCTACCCCTCGCTTGCTTAAAGATCAGAGCCTCAATCCAATATATGATGCATACATACATACATGCTTTTCGCAGTCAGTCAATAAACGACCAACTACAAAGTGTATTTCTAATTCAATTATCAAAATAGGAGATGACTGAGACTTTCACATAGGAGCCGCAACAACACCCTAGTCAGCGGGAATTTGATACAACAGGCTCCGGTATCTTGTCGCGCGGACTTGCCGTATCACGGGATATGTACAATCATGGTCGTCTCCGTGTTACTCTACCCCTTATAGATTTGTACCTTACCTATTCCTCCGATAGTTAATGGTTTTTATTGCTGGCGACTGATGCTTTCCGGTGGGGGGGACGGTCGTTTAAAGGTCCCGCTATAAGAAGAAAACACTTTAGCACACATCCTTGCCTCCGATTAAAGAGATCCATACAGCGGCGTACACACAGCATGCGAAATCAAACGTTCAGCCAAGGGTAGGATAGGACAAGATCCCCAAGTGACAGACTTGGGCTGTCTTCTCCCTGTCGACACGTCACCGGACAAAGGTTAGGGTTACTTACTCTAATTACATCAATTTAATTTCACCGACAGGGATTTCTTAAATCTTTGGAGCGATCTCTGGCACGGTGTATGGGGGGCCAAACGACGAACCTCTAAAGAGTTTCTCTTATCCAACAGGGTTCGCCTAAATACTAAATGCTGTTCCTGCATCTGCGGGCCCGTCTAGGGTGACGCCTCTCTAGTCTGCATGACCTTAAATTTGCAATTCCTCATGCATTTTTTTTTTTTTTACTATAAACTTTTCCGCAGATAAGTCAGAGGATTCTCGATTTGTAGAGAATGTCGTTTCCTCAGGCCAATTTTTCTGTTTCCTGGGGAGATGAAAGGAAAAAAAAAAAAAAGTTGCGTCGAGAGAGTGGAGGAGGAGGGCTCTTATGTAGCTGAAAACCCAGCTGCACAAATAATCAACCACCCTGGTGCAAATCGCGTAACAGTCCGCTAGGGGAAGAGATGACGGTAAATAAACACACACACACACAAGAGCCGTCCACGATGTTCCTAGCTGCGGTTGTTTCCAAGACTGGGCTGGGTAGTAGTTAACCGCATAACGTACCCGCTACCGGAGCATCCTTGATGGGGGCATCCAATCTTGTTCTTATCAGACCCCCGGCGCCTCTCCCATGATACTAGGAAATTCACTCGCCAAGCATCTACAATTAAGGAGAGCCAAGCCCCTAGAGCTGCCAAGCTCATCAGGTTTTGATAGAGCTCTCTTTTGACGTGCTGCGCTAGGCTTGACATGTTCAAGACACTATTGCCAATGGCATGGGTCGCCAGAAGCACATAGGATTAACGGTTATCGTGAGCCGAGAGAGATTCCTGAACTGCATTTTGTCGACGTGCGCATACGTTCCGCGTTGTCAATCATAGGTAATGGTAGGCCAAAAACCGGAGGAAACAGGAGGGACACGAGAGCACGTGACGGAATTTATTGAAAGTTAAGCACAGGCCAGCGGACTCATGTGCTAATTTGGTAGCATCAGAGTCACGCTTGCTCACTCGGCCTAACTCATCAGTCCTTCCGGTGTATACTGGGAAACGGACAACAAAACAATCAAGTGTAGTCTGCAAGTGAGGTCTCTACTGTGTTATATGTAGCTCTCTCACACTGGATACCTGAACAATGTGTAATAGTGGGCGGGGATCTTACTAGTTATTATTTCCGAGGCTAGCCGCGCAACATCACACTCTCAAACCTCTAATTATTGAACAAGATATTAATATTTTGCATTTTCTAGTATGTAATGAAGCACAGATGAACGTAATCCCTCACTCGTACAAAGCTTGACCCATTCGTTAAAAAAAAAAAAGAAACCTGTTTGGAAAAAATACAACTATAATATCAAGCTAACAAATCACACACTATCCGATCATTTCTGTGTCATCCTCATCATAACCCGCCTCAATATAACTTTCCTGGACGTAACTTCCCCCAATATGAGCATCACCGTCAATATAACTTTCCTCGCCAACATAGCTTTCCTCACCAACATAGCTTTCCTCGCCAACATAGCTTTCCTCGCCAACATAGCTTTCCTCGCCAACATAGCTTTCCTCGCCAACATAGCTTTCTTCATTTTCGTAGGCGTTTTCCTCTTGGCTACCCTCCGGATGTCTAACATTTTCCATCGCAGCCCGTTTGGCGCTATCACAAACGCCCAGGAACCATGTCCCTAATTGAGCGCCGATGACGAACTTCTGGAGTTGTTTGTTCTCCGAGATCAGTTCGTGGGCGAGGGTTGCGAGCTCAGATTCGTCTGCACGAGTGAACCGGATCTTTAGTTCATTGAGGGACTCAGTAAAGTATGTTTGTACAGGATCTAAGGGTTGGAAGGGCGATTCCTCGTTGAATAGACCTGTAGTAGGCATGTTAGCATCATTTAGCTATTTGCGGGATCCTTTAGAAAACAACATACCTTTCTCATATCCTAGCTTGATAGTAGTAAATAGCGCTGTGTCGCAGGTCGCACTTTCGACTTGACTATCACTTCTGCCTTTTGTGCTTATAATGCTCGGCCAGCTGAAATATTAATTAGCACTCGCCACCTAGGCGTACACATTTGTGTAGAAGACTTACTCATCCCTCAAGTAACATCTCCTCCAAATTGTCCTTTCTGCAAACTTTCTACGTTCATAGCTTAAACCACCAACCATAGACAGGACCTTCAATGCCCAGTAAAACTCCTCCCCGCGGCTTCCTGGTCCAACAAGCCCAGAATCACCACAGTCATCCACCAGTGTCAACAAATCACCGATCTCTTCTACGCCAATCACCTTACCCTCAACTGCTCGTCCAAAGGCTCGTTTCCACAATTCTCGACACCCTGGCCGTTTCTTCAAGCTTGGGGCATATGTTTCCAGCCCATCCTGAATGGCCTTTTCCGTATCGATCTGCTCCTTGTGGTGCTTTATGCTCGAATATATCCTTTCTTGGATAGCTACGAGCTCTAAATCTGCGTCAATGTATCTAATATCACCTGCTGCGCTATTGTCTATGACACCACCCTGGCTGATGGCAGCAAGTTTGGCTAGCTTCCCAATGGAAAGCTCAACCTTCTTATTCCATAGATTTTCCTCCTGATCCATCGCGACTGCATTTAGGGTAGTGGCAGCAAGATCAAACTCCCCCATTGAAACGTCATGGATCCACTCTAATTTGGCGTACTTCCTATCACTCCTGAGGAAATCTGTAAGATACCTCTCACGCCAAGCCTCGAAACCGTCCATGAGTGTCTGCAACTGTTCCTTCTCAACAAGGTATTCGTACAGCTCCCACGCGAAGACCGAGCCGAAAATCTCAAAATACCTCTCAAGCCTATTGAGAGTCTGCTCCTTAATTTTCTGGAGTTCTGCCACCGTGACTTTACTCTCTGCCATAGCGGCGGGGGCTTTTTCAAGATTCGCAATGGCGGCATTAGTTTCTGTAAGTTCCTCCGAACACAGCTCCACGAGGGTGCGATAATCCCGCCACTTCTCGGCTAGCTTATAGGCCTTCTCTGGACGACCGAAGTCCACCAGAGGCTTTATCCATCTCCCCCTGGCGTCGATGTAGCGCTCCTTGACTGTATTTCCCTCCTTTATGAAGTTTTCGGCGCTGGCATGAGCCTGCTGCTCACACCACGCAATGCGCTCCTCAAAACCACGGCAGCAAGCCTCTGCTAGCCCCACCAACTGCCCTACAATTCGCTCAGAAACTTCTACAAACTCCTCGTTTGGGTTCTGTCGTTCTGGCCAGAGTGTCCTTACTATTCCGAGGGATACTTCGTGCTGCACACTCAATGCCTGCAGAATATCCGTGTGGCTAGTCCACGGCGCTGCAAGTCCCTTGGCTTGTTTCAAAATCCCGTGCGTGTCGACGAAATTCTCCATGCCATACAGTTTTGCAGAATTGACCCGAAATTTCGACGTGGCAATTAGAGCGCCCAGGACAATGTCATTCGCTTCAGCATCCCGTTTCCCGAATGAAAGATTGTCGATACGGCCATTGTTACTGTTATCAATTATAATATTCTTCGCAGATTTCAATAGCAGACCAATGTCCCCTACAGACCGTTGAAACCATGTTCGGGTTGGGTCGTGCCCAGTAGCATCTTCCTCATCGGTTTGCATGATTTCTGCAAGGACGGCCTCTAGGACACCCTCACCCGCGTCTGGGTCTTGTCGTAACCGTGCGTCTCTTGCGGCCCAAGCGGCACGTGCAGCCTCACATTTCTCAGCGTCGCTGAGGAGACGCCACATTGTCCCGCTGGATAATGGGGGAAATGTAGAACGGAGGTGCTCGGCGAGCGCGCGAAGATGGGTTGCGCGCAGCAAAAGGTGGTTCTCAAGGGAGGGGAGGAGTACGGGAAGGTACTCGGATGTCGAGGAAAGGATCTCGGTGCTGATTTCCAAAGCAGCGGCCTCGATCTCGTGGATTGGATAGCTTACTTCCTTACGGCCCTGAAAGTTGAGAGGATTCTTTAAAGAAGTTAACCTTCGTATCTATAGCATTGTGCATGTATAGTCAATGATAAACTTACGTCTTCTTTGACACCATAGAACACAGCCTGTTCAATCTTGCTCTTGACCTTAACAGGCTCCTTCGATGTCTTTTTGACCGGTTCGAGATCAAAAGTCTCAATTCGCACCACACCGGCACCCTTAGCGATTAGTATAATGCCAGGATTCCGGACCTTCTTTCCTGTGGCGGAGAGCCCGCTCATACTCATGAAACTGTCCTGCATATAGCTCCCATTCATATCCATCCGCGGGATAGCATCATACATGACATCCTCCATGCCACTACCTACTGTCTCGACCTTTAAGTTTCCCCTAAAGTCCACTACGTCCTCGAACGCCTCTCCCTGGTAATCTGAGCCTTCGTCCATCACGGAATCGTCCTCATTTTGCTGCGTATCTGGCCTGTAATTGGATACTAGAACTACAGCCCTTGAAAAGACCAAAAACGCAGTTTTGCAGGGTTTCGGTAGGTACAACCTCGGCCGCGTACGGCCCTCCTCCAACGGTGTCGTATATGTCTTCACGATATGGACATGGTCGACCTCCGTCTTTCCTGCCGCATGGAACGTGATCGAAACCAGCGCGTACAGTGCGCCGGGGCTTGAGAACCCTGGCATAAAACTAGCCAATACAAGCATCTGCACATCCTCAGCGCTCGTCTGTAGGGTTGGCTCCTCCAGCACTGCTGCGTCAACAACCACAAATTGGTCCCTACCACGCACTGCCAACTCTTCCTTCGCAACATTTTCAATTGCGGATAGCATACTCTCACGTAAATCCACGTCTGCGATGTTTGCATAGGTACCGCTGCGGTTAACCTGCCATCGAGAGAAACTACCACGTGCGGTGGCAACTATAACCTCCCGTTCTCCCATACGGAGGACCTTTCCGGCGCGCACAGCAACGATGTCACGTCTATTTGAACCAGCACGCAGCGCCCCAAGGAAACTGCCCATCATTCCGGTGCCATAACCCCTCATGATAGTCACGGAGATGCCGGGGCGGCCCGCCAAGTCTCTGAGTGCCAAGTGTGCTAGCCGACCAGAGCTGAGTGATAACAGGAAGCCCGCTGGTTCGGCGTTACAGATTGCTGTTACACTTTCCCCAGAGACAAGGGAAACCTTCCCCTCGACGCCGCGTTTCTTGGTGAAGAGGCCTTCGGCGACGGCGGAGCCGACACTATCCCAGTAGGCGATTCGACCAGACATAGGCATGACAACGACAAGACCAGGCTCAATACTATTTGCAGAGGGAGAGACAAGGGAGCCGAGGGGGAAGGGGTTGAGAGGGGAGGGCGATTCGTCGCGCGGGAGGGGAAACGAAAGCGTATGTGGGATTGTGTGGGTCGTGGTGTATTGCCAGACATAGGCGTCGGTGTGGGAAAGGAGGAGGGCGTGGCCGTTGGTAGAGTCGGTGGTGGCTGTAATGGGGGAGTCATTTACTGTGAGATATCTGTCAGCGCCGGAGGATATGAGCGTTTGGAGAGGAATTGGGGCGGGGTGAGGGTGGGGGTGGGGGGAGCTGGTGATTGATTGATCTATTTATTGCATGTGGGATCGGGGGGGTAGAACCTGTGCATGTTTTTAGGATTGAAGGGAGAGCTGGCAGTTTAGAGACGCTGTATTTTTCGTTTTTTGTCTAAAGCGAATAGGTTTTCAGCGATAATTTTTTTGATAGTAAAAGGGTTTACATGGCGGTGATCAACCACTTACCCAAATGACAACACCACCGTCTGGATCTTTCCCGCCAGTATCTCCCCTCATTGCAGTCAGCGACACTGCCTTCCCGAGAGTAGTATCTCCCCTCTGTGATATTATGCTGCCCTCCCTGGTACTCCTGTTCATTGACGCGTTGCTGGCTGGTCTTTCATTATACTGTGTGTTTCTTGAATTTGGCCTCGAGATTGGTCTTGTTCTCCTTCGCGCCGCAGCAGCAGCCGATTCAGCAGCTGTTGGGTTAGCGGTGAACATATCTCAGATCGCGTAAATGAGTGCACAGATTTTGATGTATTGTTTTGTTGGTAGGTGATAGATGTTTGTGTTTCTCTTGGAGGCTTTGATGGCAATGGATGGATGGATGGATGGATGGATGGATGGGATGGATGGGGAGAGTTGTTGGTTGCTGCTGTCTGCAAACGCGAATCCAAAGGCTGCTTGGCGGAATATTCACGTGATATCGGGGATGGATCACAGTATGTCACTTATGTGAAGTTATGTGAAGTTACATACATGTAGCTACTTACACCTAACCCTACATGTAGTTGATGTTCACTAACTGCATGTGGTACGTAGATAGCTGTAAGATAGAGTAGAGTGTGTACTGTAGGTAAGTAAATGTAGATACATCGAAGAATCTGAAAGGCTGAACCTGCAGGGGCTACAAAAAAAAAATCATTATTTCTTTTCTTTAGACTTTGATGTTATGTACCTGTTTTTCCACCAACTTTCAAACGTCCAATCCTGTACCTCCCACACCCCTCCTCCTCCTCCTCCTCCTCCTCCCCCATCCTCACTCCCTCTGCCTCACCCCACCTCCACGGACTCTCGGTCTGTCTTCCGGTTTCGCTTCTTCCCGTCCTAGACCTGCAGTGCCCTCCCCCCCTCGATCCCTCTTGCACGTGGCAGCTGCCATCATAAACTCACCTTCTTTAAAACACAATTCTCGTTCCCTCTTCTTACCACTCATACCCTCCCCACCACACAAGTGCGCGCGCGCATACACATACACACGCTGACAACCACGTCCCATTCCACTTCCTCCTCCCTAACTACCTTCACAGATAACTGCTCTCTGCAGCTCCCTCAATACACCTTTGCAACATGAGTGTCATTATGGGTATGTTTACTCTCAACCTGTCTCGGATTCGAGCCTAGCCTTAGCAGGAATAAAAGAAGCTGACATGCTACTCAATAGCCACCGCTGGTTACGACCATACAATTAGGTATACACCTCTGCGCTCCACTACCTCACATTCTGTGTCAGCTACTAACTATATTTCTGCCATTGCCAGATTTTGGGAAGCTCTTTCCGGAATCTGTTCCCGTACCATTCAGCACTCCGACTCACAAGTCAATCGCCTCTGTATCTCCCCTGATAAACGTTTCCTCGCGGCTGCCGGCCACACCACCGTCAAGCTCTACGATATCAAGTCAACCAACCCCAATCCTGTCCTACAATTCGAAGGCCACACAAATAATGTCACTGGTGTCGGGTTCCACTGTGAAGGGAAGTGGATGGTGACCTCTTCAGAGGATGGGACTGTAAAGATTTGGGATACCCGTAGCGCAACAGTGCAGCGCAACTATACTCATGGGTCGCCGGTAAATGATGTTGTTATACATCCGAACCAGGGCGAACTGATCAGCTGTGATCAGGCGGGAAATGTGCGGATTTGGGACCTGGGGGAGAATAAATGCACGCACCAGCTAATCCCCGAGGACGATATCCCGGTGCGGAGTGTCACGGTGGCTACGGATGGCAGCATGCTTGTCGCTGGAAATAATGTGGTACGCTTGAGTTTGATATAAGTACTCATTTGAACTATCACTTATCTAACAGGCAATCATAGGGAAATTGCTATGTTTGGCGCATGATACAGAACCGGGACGTGACGCAGTTAGTCCCAGTATGTAAGTTCCAGGCACACACCAAATATATTACCCGTGTGCTTCTCTCGCCTGATGTACGCCATCTTGCCACTTGTTCCGCGGATCATACCGCAAAGATCTGGAGCGTGGACGAGAAGAAGTTTACTCAGGAGACTGCCCTCCACGGACATCAGAGATGGGTATGGGATTGTGCATTCAGCGCCGATAGCGCGTATTTGGTTACAGCGTGTAGTGATCATTATGCAAGACTGTGGGAGCTGAGCAGGTATGTTATTACTTCCCAAGGATTTCTGGCAGATACTGATGAAGGTACAGTCAACAAATCATTCGGCAGTACAATGGACATCACCGTGGTGCTGTCTGCGTTGCCCTTAACGATTATAGCGAAAGATGATGATAAAGGACCTATACTTCATCCTCTAGGTCTACTTCTCCCTCCCCCCAAAGAAAGGGAACTCTGGATAACTAGGAAACTTGGTTTTGAGAATACTCCAGGAGTATTCACAACCTATCAATTTTTTTTATATGTTACTGTTTCTCAAGGGCGTGTATATCGGGATCTGTTAATACCGTTTTCTTTCTATCTTCTCCCTTCTGTTTTTTGTCACTTTGTCGTATGTTTTCACAGGCTGGATTTTTTTATGCATACATACTATTTTTATTCTCTTCTCCCGTTTTCTTTCATTCCGTTTCTTTTTTGTTTCCTTTAAACGACGGCTTTTTGGGAGGATAGTTTTGTGGTGCGGGACTTGGGATTGATGGGCTACGTGCCATAGGCGATGTGAATGATATTTATTGGAGTGAATGGAAATAGACTCGCGGACTGAAGCTGGACTTGACCTAGTGGCAATTAATTTTTATTGCGATCAAATCTAGTCGTGTAGTATCGTGGATATCTTGACTAAGGTCCTGGGAGTTAGGAGAGTCGAAGTGTAATTGATATTCGGGGAACTAAGGTGGGGTTGTTATAGGCGGGGGTCTAGAAGGGATTGCCACGCTAGAAGCCGGATATCCATATGAACGGAAAATGCCTGAGTCTGAATCGATCCTAGACTACCCCGCATACCCACCATGTATGGCATCTATGCACGCCGCGGCGTTGATCCGTCATCGATATCGGCAATTCGGTATAGACCACCATGCCTGCTAGTTGAGTTATCTATCCTCAGCGAATACATATATATATATATATGTACGCAGCCCCCATAAGTTGATTGAAGAGATACATAATATCCACGTACTTAATTCCATTCCTATTCACCAGGCTACGCCGCCATGTCTATATCTCTTAAAAATAAAAACATCCTCGTTACTGGCGGCTCTCGAGGCCTAGGCGCTGCCACGGTAGAGCGCTTCGCAGCAGAAGGGTGCAACGTTGTGATAAACTATCTCTCCGCCGCCGAGCGCGCTGAAGCACTCGCCGAAAAGGTGCGCAGTACGTGGGGTGTCAAGGCTGTAGTGCTCCAGGGAGATGTGGCGACGGATGCCGGGTGTGTGGCTATTGTCGAGGGGGCTATCAAGGCGCTGGGAGGGCTGGATGTGATTGTGTCCAATGCGGTATGTTTCATGGTGGTGATGTAGGTGGGGGATTAAAAGATGGGAGGGGTACTGATGAAGATTTGCGGGGATGTAGGGCTGGACGAAGATGGGCGCTTTCAGTGATTTGTATGCGCTTGCAGAGGAAGATTGGGATAAGGTACATGATAGTATTCATAGCCTACATAATTTAGAGGGCCAGCTGACAGTCAATGATCGTAGTGCTGGAACGTCAACGTCAAAGCCAATATGCATCTCCTCCGCGCCGCAGCACCCACCTTTAATTCCAACGCCGATGGAGGGTCCATGTTGATCACTTCCTCAGTCGCTGTACGATCTACCATCTGGCCTTGATTATTCCAATTAATAGCCTTACTAACAACTTGAAAGGCCACAAATGCATCTGGAAGCTCAATCGCTTACTCCGTCTCGAAGGCAGCTGGTCTCCATCTGATGCGCTGCCTAGCAGCTAGTCAGGGACCAAAGATTAGGGTCAACGCGATTCAGCCGGGATTGCTGTTAACGGAGTGGGGGCAGTCTTTCCCTAAGGAGCGGATCGAGGCCATGAAGGAGAAGGCGGTGTTGAAGACCTGCGTGAGTATTCTGTCGAGACTAAGCTAGGATTAAGCTTAGGTAGCTGATGTTGAGGATCAAATTAGCCCACGGTGGAGGAGTGTGCGGATATGTTTGTGGTTATGGCGAAAAGTACGTCAGTTACGGGGAGTACAATGAAAATTGGTAAGTTTTCTTAACCTGGAGCCGAGGGCGTGAGATGAAGCGAAGTGATTCTAATATGTGGGATTAGATGCTGGGCTGTTCGTATAAACTTCATGGGTTTAAACTGTAACATCAAGAGATTTAGCTCTTTCCCTCTTTTCCTCTTTTCCCTTAGAAAATCGGTGGTGCTTGGCAAGTCAACTTTGATGCCATGTTCCCAAGATGATAACTGTCATAGGAAAATCGACAAACTGAGCCATTTAACTTATGCTTACCGTGGTTGTTTTTGACGTAGCATGGAGTCTTTAATTATAAGCTATTTACCTCTTTGATAGGCGGAGTACCGCCATCCCGTTTTTTTTCTCTCCTAGTTAAGTATACATATCTAGCCTCTCGACCTCACTCATGCCACAATGTCTAAAAGTAGAGGCTATCATGCCATCAAAGATTGTTTCCTAGCCCCTATCTCTCTTTTTGGCGCCCATATACTCGTGCATTCATTAGGTGGGTCGAATGCCGTTGTATCAGGTGCTTAAAAATTTCCGACCCCTAGTTAGGTAGAATTAACCATCTGCGTATGTTCCTGCGATATTTGGCTGCCTGGCGCTTTGATTTGCATGGTCTCTGGGCTACTTTAATATTTGGTCAATCAAATAATTACCAATCAATCAACCTGAGGACGAGTGCATGCGTGAAATATAAATAAATAAATAACCTGAAGACGAGGATGCCGAGTGATATCCCATGAAGCAAACGGATGATTTTTTTTGTTTACATCATTAATTGTATCCAGCCCTCAGGCTATGACAATATCGCACTGCCCTAGAACTACCCTCTCCTCCGCCACCATCTTCAACAAAGGAAAATCATAACAACATAACAAGCAAACGGATGATAGTCTACATGTAGTATCTAAGAGTTGCGAGAAAAAGGACCTCTGTAACTCCGTAACATGTCCCTTCCTCTTCTCTCTTTCGAGTTATATGGTGTTAGGCCAACACTCCTGGTGTCACGCCCACCAGACCACTAGCGGGATACAGATATAAGACCGACAGTATCGTGTAGAAACATATTTCCTTAAGTCAACGGAACTATGGCAGAATACGAGGCTGTAAACCCGCACAAGCTTGCACATATATGACTTCATAATAACCTACAAGCTGAACTTTGTCCCTTCTGTCGACACTCCGGCTGATTTAAGGTGCACCGCTAGCTTGTAATGGCAGGGTGTGCTCACCATAAATACATATTATACAATTACTAAAGGACAAAAACTGTGAAGAAACCCTAGAGATTAGGCCTCACAGGAAATATTGAATACCAGGATAGTTTGGAAAACCAAAATGAAAAATGAAACCAAATGCGCCCGCTAACACAAGAGAAAGCAAACCATATTCCCTCAAACTCATTATTAATCGAGCAAGGAAAAATAGAATAAAAATAAGGATAACAAAGTCACAACAAAATAAGAGTCATGAAATAAAACACAACCGGAAAAATAAGACAGATTAGAGCTACTCAAATTAACTCGTATCCAAGGTCACAAAAATGTGGAAGATCTCCAAAAGACACAAATAAAAGATCAAAGCATCATGCTTCGTCTTCTGTTCGAAGTACCAGTTGCCATTGCAGGGTAGTTGTCAAATTCGATCTCATCATCGACCATATTGTTGGTGCTCTTTGAACTCCGAACGCTTTTGGTAGGGTTTCCTAAACTAGTCCTCCGAGAGTTTCGTGCAACCTCATCACCTGCTAGCTCTACCTGCAAAGATGATGGCGGTAGGTTACTGTGGGTACCACTCCTTCTCCTTGAACTTGTGCTTTCGCGATTTCGCGATTGACCTTCTTCACCGCCGTGAGTGCTTTCTGGATCAAATGATACAGTCTTCCGTCTCGGCTCAGTTGGTGCTGTAACATGCGGCCTTCCTGACTTTGCGTCGTTTTCCATGTCCATTAGGGTCCCCTGGTGAAGGTTGCTTGCCCTCCTCTTTCTATATGTCATGACACTTTCTGGCAGCTCCATTTCTCCGTTTTCACGTCCTGATCTCTTATCTAAAAGCCCGCCAATTCCAGTGTCCTTGGGCTTCCTAGGCTCTTCTACTGCGTCAATAGTCAAAGTTGTTGCCTGGGGCAATGACGCTAACCATTGATTGCCAAAGATATCTTCCCCCTCAGTAAGCCCGTCCTTCTTAGCAACAAACCCTTCAGAGCTGTCTTTATTCTTCAGCCGACTAGCTGTGGACCTTCTGGCAGTCCTTCCTTCACCTTTGCCTCCTTCACTTGGTTTATCTTCCCTCCTCATTTTATCTCTCAGGTTCGGTAGAGCATAGTTGACGCTATTGGCTTTTGATCTTCGTGAGGGTCTACCTGTACCACCTGTCTCCGTATCCACTGAGGAGGGCTCCGTATTCGAATCACGGTAGGTCCTCATTTTCGGTGGTGCAAGTTCTGTCTTCTCCGGTTTCTCGAGATCTTTCTCTTTCGGGAGGGCAGCCTTGATGTGCTTCTGAGGCGAATTGAATGGATCCGAATTCGTGCTTTCTACAAATATATCAGACCTATCTTCGCCCTTGTTGAGTGGAGAAACCAAGAGGAATATAAACTTACTGGGACCTAGTGCTTTTCGCCCGGTGGCAGGAGTGGGGCATAAGGCCGTAGCATCTCCCACAGAAACAGGTCCCTTTTTCTCAGTAAGATCCATTTTGACGCCCCGCTTCCCAACCTCTACGATTTTTTCGATCTCATCTAATCCACCAACTTCCTTCATTGGTGTGTCATGATCTACATCATTAAGGTTAGGCATCGATACAGTTGACTTTAGGGTCTCCGTCCGGGTTCTGGTCATATCTGCAGTCTTTGATGACTGTCTTGTAAATTTAAAATCGAGGTTCAAAGGTGTTCCAATATCTTGATCCTGATCCCTGTCTTCAAACCTTCTCTTCTTAGGTTTTTCTGCTGGCGTATCTACCATGAGTTGGTTCTTGAGTGATGCGGCTGATTTTGTACTTTCCACCTCGGTTGGACGAGTACTATCCCTTCTTCTCTTTGAACGGATTTCAAGCATGCTAGATGTTGGTGGTTTAAGATCCTCATCTGACTCTGCATCATCGGCCCGTGGTGGTAGTAATGTTATTGTTTCCTCGAAACTATAATAAATTAAGATTGTTAGGAACTAAAGTAGCTGTATAAAGAATCGAGGAGTGTTTGGTATCTACTTGAGGCTACTCCTTCTATCTTCGCTGCCAAGACTGGTGCGTCGGGGTTCTTCAACATTGAGACTGCTTCGCCGGGAATCTTCAGAAATTGCGGGAAGATTGTCCTCAGCTCTCATAGCCTCGCTGAAGCTAAAGCTGAGTCCTCTCCTATATGTAGCTTGATCTGGCGACACTACATGCACTTTCTGTTTTGGCTGCGGCTTTGCTATAAAAGCGAAATCGAGTCAATAATTCATAGCGCAATATGTGGTTTCGGAGTATGGATCTTGTAAAATTGCATATACCTCTCGGTGATACTGTGATAGCCTTTCCCAGATCTGCTAAAAGCTCCTGCATCTCGGCCACCTTCCCTTCCAGCTGCCTCTTGGTAGCCTCGACATTCTCGATCACGGCCTTGCCCCGTTCACGTCTATCCAATTGGGCCTGTAGCTTAATGACCTGCTCTCGTAGGTCAATGTTCTCGGTAAGTAGGCGTGTGGTTTCGGTTTCGAGGCTGCGAATCTTGGTGGATTGTGTGGAGTTGACTCTGTAAACAATCGGACACCTGGTTAAAACACTGAAACAATAGATTGGTAGCTTAGGCTACAAGTGTTTACGAGTAACCAACCTGGCGATCTCGCGGTTCTGGCGGATATATCTTTTCTTTACTATAGGTTTTGGTAAGCATATTTTGTTCTTGAGGCTGGATGCTTAGAACAAAGGTTTGAAGATGAAACAACGTACTTGCTTCGAGAGATTCTTGCCCCGGCTGGGGCGGATCGTTTAATCTGGCCATGACACTGTGGTGTATAGATCGGATTTAGATGCGTGATGATACTTTAAATGGAAAAAAGGAAGAAGTCCGGGTCACGAGGAGGGGGATAAGTGATTATGTACTTTGTGAATGGATGGTGAGTGGTGGGCAAGGGAGGAGGGTTCAGTGCCTGTCTGTTGACATTTAACCGAATCCGGGCAAGTGGGAGCTCTTTTATGTGTTCAGATCCACGACGCGTTGTATCCATGGCAGCTGGATGCCCCACCTCACTGGTATCGAAATACCTACATGTATTAACCTCCTCACTTGCTAGTTGCTACGCTTGAACCCTTGCATAAGGCACATACAAATACAAAGGGTATCTCTTAAAGAGTCGCAGGAATATACAATCTCCCATTGATCGATTTTCGGAATCAATGTCAAACTACCCAAACCGCTACTCCCAGCATTTCCGCCAACCTTCTGCTTCTACTTCCGCCTCAGGGTCCCCAGCCCTGGTTGCAAGGATAAACGAGAAAAAGCAGGAACTTGAGAATTTGATGGCACTGCGAGATCTATCCGCTGGGCTAGCAAAACAGATGGAGGAATTAGAGGGAAAGCTAGCAACGTTAACTGACGGAACCGAGGGTACCTACAAACCCAGCCTGATGTAGACTAAAGTTATTCCAGGCTGATATGATACGCATTTTATATAGCTGTTGCTGCAGTGTTATCGAATTGGCATAATGTCCTTAGGGCAATTGCTATGGCTTCTTGTAATATCTTATCTTGGGCTGCATTACAAGCTTGACACTGACACAGCCGTAGCAAAAATCCCACAACCTAAAGAAACCGAAGAGGACAACCCATTTTCACCGAAGCCAAGACAAGAAAAGCAGGAGGAACATGATGGATTACGACGAGATGAGAACGGTGTCCCAATGCCGCAGACCTTGGTCAGAATTCCGGTACTTCCTCAAAAATGATTATGAAGGGTGTTATGGGGTGGCGAAAATCTATCAATTTCTCAAGAATGCATTGGGTCTAGAGCATGGAGTATACGGTAAACTTAACGCACTTTTGTGCTGATTATTGACTTAATCATACTCCTAGATGAGATAAATCAAGCAGCCATTTTAGTAATTCCTGTGAAAATATTTGCGCATGCCTGTTTGTAGCTCTAGACGAAAGCTTATTGGCCAGCATCTCGCAGATAAATCTACTGGTAGGGCTGTAGGCACAGCGTTAAAGAGCTGATTCCACAGAAATAAAGCCTCATCTTGTCTTCAGGGCGCGCATCGCTAAGTGCAGCGTAGCTCTGGTCCCATGCGGGATGACCTGCATGAAAATAGCTTGATCTGATGACATCAGACCCTGTGCCCCACATTTCGTGAAATCTCTCTATCTAAACCACGATAAACCACAATAAAACCTTTTAAGACATAAATAAAGACCATGGCAGACCATTCTCATTCCCACTCCTGCCATCATGAACACGATCATGATGACCATTCTCATTCACACGGTCCCGGAGGCCATGATCATTCCGGCAGGCTCAGCCCATAATTCCCATCGTAGATATAAGTAGCTAACCAACACACTTATATACAGACGATCTAACTCCAGCGCTCCAATCCTCTCTTTACCAACACATCGAATTTGATAAAATCACCACTCTTAATGAAAGCGTCCCGGGCACTGGCATGAAGGTTGTCAAGAAAACATGGGATGAACGCCTCGATAGCACTATCTTCCTCGAGAGTGATGTTGACGAGCAGCTTCTCATGTTTATTCCGTTTGTGATCCTTCTTTCCCTCAGAATGAGCTCTCTACTAACTTAAAGTGACGCAAAAGCTTTACAGGAACCGTAAAACTACACTCAATTATGATCCGTTCACCCCCGGGGACGACTGCTCCCAAGACGCTAAAAATCTTCATTAATCGCGATGATCTTGATTTCTCCACTACTGCCGATCTAAAGCCTATACAAACGCTCGAGCTTCCTCTCACCAGCGAGGTTGTAGAGATGCCAGTCAAGAGATCCTTATTCCAGAATGTTCATTCTTTAACACTATTTTTCGAGAAGAATTTCTCCGGAGATGTTGATGACGACGATGACGAAGAAGAAATTACAAAATTGAGCTATTTAGGGTTCAAAGGGACATGGACAGAGTTGCGGAAGGAGGCAGTGGTGGCAAATTATGAGGCTGCTGCCAACCCAGCAGATCATAAAAATCTTGTCCCTGGCGCCAATTACGGGGCGATGGGAACGGGAGGACATAATCAAGGATTCTGATTTTTACAGGCGTTGCTCTTCTTCATTATATTAAGCATCGGGATACCTCAAAAATCTATCTTTGCACACAATTAGCTTATAACAATTAGCATGCAATTTCCCGGAAAGAGGTATATAATAGTATATTATTTCTATGAGATGACACTTTGTGTTGCATATAGTGTTCCAAACCTCAGCTATTGAGGTCCGGTAATAAATTTTGCTTTAGAGAGTCCAAGTGATAACCTAAAATGCCATATTACATATATATATATATATATAGCGATCCAGCCTAATCGATGATAGAGTATCACGCTAGAAAATATACTGCAATCCGATGAACCTCGAATACTAAAGTCTACCATACGCCGGGTATCCAAATTTTGCCATAAAAACTACCACTAATAATAATGAAGAAATGAAGGGTGTAAAATATACAAACCTGTCCCATGACAGGTCACTCTCAGTACTCGCTCACACTAACATGATGCCTAAAACTATTGCTAGGCGTCTAATATTTCGACCCTCATACATGGCAAATCCTCTGCCACACCACTAGAAAATCATCAATCCTTCTATGACGTAGCTTCACCGTTTTTTCTGAAAGTGACCTTTTCTACCCCGACACTTTCGTTGCCTTTTTCGTCAGTGCGGAGCTGATAGACATAGAGAACAAGAACACTGCCTTGGACCTATAATAGGCATAGATATTTTAGCAACAGCACATAAATTGCGGTAAAACGATGAGAACATACGTCCATCAAACAGAAACTTGGGATAATCGGCTCCTCGTCAGAGACCCATCCACCCGATATCGCACCTGTTGCCGAACCTACTCATCTACTATTAGTAACCACCCGGCCCACATCTTGTCTTTATGTGCTATTCTGCATCCCAATTTTCTTCTGTGATCTACTCACCTGGGTTGATGAAAAATCTGCCTTCCAGCTCATAGGCTTCAAATCGATGTGTCCCTCCCCAAACTAATACATCGCAGTCCAGTCTCCTAGCTTCAATCAGCAGGCTATCACTATCACCCTGCGGGATAATAGTGTGCCCATGCGTGAACCCAATGCGCAGATTACCGTGGGTTACAACCTTTGATAACGGAAGGTTTGTTGCATCAACGTCGAAATCACCCTTGACAATTTGAAGATCAGGGGCGGTTGAACGTAGAAAGTCGTATGTTTCTTTATCGGTCAAGTTGCCTAGACAGAGGATCTGGCCAATTTTACCGGGAGAGAGAAGTTTGCGAAACTAGAGTGAATGTCAGTTATTGGTTCTATGATAACTGGCTATCCGAACCGGGGAAGCTTGAGAAGCTTGGGAGCAGGATAAGACCTTCGCCGGGATATCCTAGACATAAGATTAGAAGTTACTCTACCAACGCACTTTGAGTGGGGGGAAATTACTGGAGCTCTGTCTGGGATATGGAGGTCTCCGATACATAGGACCAGACGAGATGCCATTGATTGGGAAGTATAGATTGTAGATAGGATGGTGGGGAGAGGAAGCTTAAAGTATTTGTTTCCTTTTTACTAGATCAGTCATTGTATAAAAAGGAGGTAGCTCTGTAACTCACTAAGCGACTTAATTCGTCAGTTTCTGTTTGTTCCTGAGCTCAGCTTGTCCCTGAGCTCTTGTGTGTGTGGTTGTGGGGTTGCGCGGTAGGGCAGTTACCCGGCACGCATGCACACCTTTAACTGTGGTGGCACAGCCTAGAATATATCAGGTTAGACAGACAGCCCTGTTGAGGCTCTTCGGGGATTTCGGATGTCGTCACCGGAGTCCGGAGTTTGCTTTTATGGTGCAAGATCCTCCTCGCCCAGGTCAAGCCTTCCATTCAGCACGCACGCACAAGCATCCATCCATCCACCACTCAGATAGAGTACGCGCCTCTCGCCTACCCCGCCAATCTGCCCCTCCCCTCCCCACACACACACACAACACGCGCGAACCAGCATAGGTAGCCTCGGTTCACCGCCCCTTTCTTTGCCCTAATTCTGAACCTAAGAATTCCCACATTGCCTTGCCCGGCTATTACCGTCACTCTCTTTCAAACTGGCTGCACGATCCTCTCCCCGCCTGTCCCTCATCAACAGGCATCTCTCCTCTGCATCACCTCCTCCTGCCCGTCCCGTATCTTGTCCTCCCACAACTTGTATAACTACTGCACCACCATTCAGAATGTCTTCACAAGCTGCGCACCCAACCCTTCTTATTCCTGGTCCCATTGAATTTGACGACGATGTCCTTATGGCGTTGTCTCATCCTAGGTAAGTCGTTGTCTACAGTCCATTCGAAGTGATTCACTCGGCCTTGACCTGGTGGCTAATATTCGATTTTCTTGATCTGGCACAGTGAGAGCCATGTTGGTGCTCCATTTGTAAATGTGTTCGGAGAGACATTGTCAATGTTAAGACAATTGTTCTTGAGCACTGATCCTTCAGCGCAGCCATTCGCTGTCTCTGGGTCTGGAACATTGGGATGGGATTTTGTGGCGGCAAACATTGTGGAGAGGGGAGAAGATGTGTTGGTTCTGAACACAGGTACGTTCTCAAATTACCAAGCAACTAAAACATGTTTAAAGAGTTTTCTAAAATCAAATATAAATAGGATACTTTGGCGATTCATTCTCAACTTGTTTTTCTACCTATGGCGCAAACCCTACCCAACTGAGGGCCCCTATCGGCTCTCGCCCCTCTCTTTCGGAGATCGAAGCCGCCTTAAAAGAAAAGCCGTATAAACTTATCACTATTACTCACACCGATACATCCACTGGTGTTCTTTCGGATGTCAAAGCTATCTCCGAGCTTGTGCACCGAGTTTCACCAGACACACTCATCATAGTGGATGGTGTATGCTCCGTCGGTTGCGAGGAGATTCGCTTCGATGACTGGGGCATTGATGTTGTTCTCACTGCTTCACAGAAGGCTATTGGTGTTCCTGCTGGACTGTGTATCCTCATGGTCAGCGGCAAAGCAATTGAAAGGTTTAATGCTAGAACAACACCACCAAGCTCATACTTCGCATCTTTTGCAAACTGGCTACCAATCATGCGTAATTACGAGGCTAAGAAGCCTTCTTACTTTGCCACTCCCTCCCCCCAACTCATCCGTGGTCTTCACACTTCCCTTAAGCAGATCACATCCATACCAATGGAAGAGCGATTTGCGAAACACAAAGAAGTCAGTAGGCTAATTAAGAAGGCCATCGGCGAAATGGGCTTGAAGCAACTTGCCGAGGACCCCGAGTGCCAGGCGAATGGGATGACGGCTATATACCTACCCGAGGGTATTGGTGCGCCAGATCTCCTACCTAAGCTGCTGGAAAAGGGTGTTATCTTTGCGGGAGGTTTGCACAAGGAGATTGGGCCCAAATATTTCAGGTTTGGACACATGGGTGTCAGTGTTATGAATGGTGAATTTGGACACATCAACAAGGCACTGGATGCCCTAAGAGCGAGCTTGCTAGAGGCTGGCTATAAATTTTAAATAAATTTGCTTATAACTACGATCTAAAAGTTAACGGTAAACGCGGGAAAGCGGGGTGCATGAGTCCTGGGTGATTTTTGTACGTAGAATTATTTCGATACCTACATAGGTGCATTTAGCACGCTCTATTGATTTTATGTGACTAGAGTAGGAATGGAGTTGGCGGGCGCCATATTTCATTTTCCTTTGCAGGTTGAGCCGCATGCGTGATCAGTGCTTTTTTACCCCGCCAAAATTGAACTTAAGCCAACAACTTCCACGAACCATCATTTTCTTTGTTTTTGTTTTTGTTTTGCGCGGGGAGAAACCGAGATGGTGTACTACTTCACGTCGAACGTGGTCGAGCCGGCTGCGTATATTTACATGGGGAAGGATAAGGTTGAGAGTAAGTTCTGTGCTGTCAAAGCTTGGGAGGGAAGTTGAGTTGGGCTGATATAGAGTAGACGAGGAGTTGATAAAGTATGGATGGGACGAAGATCTTTGGTATGTGTACCTGCTCACGAATACCGCTATTTATAAAACTTGAGTTCAGATTAGATTGACATAGCGCCTAGGGTATTCAACTTCCACCCTTACCAATAGACAGGATATGCGACTGACGACCACAGTTCCACGCAGATAAGCTCTCATCGGCGCATATCTACCTACGACTCAAAGAAGGCCAGAGTTGGGAAGATGTCAGCCCAGAGCTCCTAAATGATTGCTGCCAGCTCACAAAGGCAAACTCAATTGAGGGTCTGTCTATATACTTGTCCCCACCATCTTATTCTACTGCTCTATCCCTAAGTCGTATTCGCTTCTACAGGAAACAAAAAAGACAATGTCAATATAGTTTACACCCCCTGGTCCAACCTCAAAAAAGACGGTTCCATGGCTGTCGGTCAGGTCGGATTCAAGGACCAACGGAAGGTCAAGAAGATACTTATCGAGGCCCGCACGAACGCCGTCATCAACCGGCTCAACAAAACCAAGATAGAGAAGTTCCCAGATCTTGCGGCAGAAAGGGAGGAAAGAGATAAGACCATCAGGGACAGAGAGAAGAGGTTGATGCTGGAGAGGGTATGCTGCGCCCCCCCCCTCCCCCCCACACACACAGCCTTTATTTTTTAAAGGGAGCTTTTTGGGATAACAGTGTATAGAGGAAGGAAGAGGCTAGAGTGATGAAGGAAAGAAGAGAGAAGGCATGGCAGAAAGACCATGCCTATGACGACGTGTTCACAGATGAAGCATTGGAGGAGAGTTCTAACGATAGAAGGGACGCAGATTTTTATGAAGACTTCATGTAATCTGGGACGGAGTATTAAGTTTTTTTTTATATCACACTTTCCCTGTTTTCACGGGCCTATAACCGCCTGGGGATATATATACAGCCACTCATCAAAAGTGTTCGTGATGACATGTCCGGCTCATGTCAGTTATCAAACTGTGCATTGAATTGTTTAAAATCTCAAGCCACCAGTACTTAATGGGGGCTAAAATCAATATTAGATCTTCATGGTGTTTTTACTCTCTGTTATCAGGTTTCTATAATCTTATAGATACATTTGAGTTCTTTGATACAACTCTGTAAGCCACATTGAGCACTGACCATCTTATATATGAATCACGAACACTTTTGAAGAGTGACTGTATATATATCCACCGCCCTCGTGATCAGTGAAATCTCCAGAATGATTGTGATGGGTACCGGTGATTGTGGAAATACCGTAGCCAGCAGTGGAGGGCCGTAGAAACATAATTTTGAGTTCAACATTACTCCGACCAAAAACCAACAGTCCCATATAATGAAGCTTAATTATAACTAACACCAGTGAATATACCCTCCGGCGGTATTGGGACAGCTCTAGCCAAACCAACCACCAACATGTACATACATGTAGTTTATCAATGACAACTATCGCGTGCTTAAGGGGTATGTTACATGTAGATACTAGGTGCTATCCCCTGCATGTAGCTTGAGGGTGTGTTATACGTGTTTCATGAGCTATTCACAAACTATCACTCGATGACAAGAAACGAACGAGTGACTCCCACCAATCGCAATATATGGGGCCCATACACGTCGTTTTGTCGAGACTTAACAAGGCAACTTATTTACTCTGTGAATTTTAGAGCTATCGTTATTCCATTATCCCAACCCACATTCCAATCCAGAGACCAAAAAAAGAAAGAAAGGGGGAAAAAAGGAAAAAGAAAAACAGGAGAAAAGAGATAACCTGCCCGAAGAACCACAAAGATGCAAAGATAAGACAAGAGATATTAGACAGACAAAAGGGGGGCGAGGCGAAAAATACCAGGGACTCTTATGAAATGGAAACAGGTGTATGTTAGAGAGTATACGTGTGCCCCGTTACTATGAGTAGAAGGTGCTAAATATAACATTTCCCCATGGATCAGACATATCCCCATGATAAAGGTAGATACAGCCTTCAGTTTTTCAAACGAGGGAAGAAGAAAAAACTTATTTGCATATACTCTTCAGGATTTCATGCTAACTCCTCCTATCACTCGCCATTTTCAGATCCGTCTTCCTCCTCCTCCTCGTCGTCGTCACTCCCCTCCTCCTCTCTGGCCCGCTCCTCTTCCTCCATTTGCTTCTTCCTCTCCCAAACTTCCTTTCTAACTTTTTCATCCCTTGCCATGCGTTGCCTTTCTACCTCATCTACACCACCGGCCTTCTTTAGCTTGTTTTCTTCTACAAACTCGCCGAGCTCCTTCTGGAATTCCGGAATCCTCCCTTCAAGGTCCTTCTGTCTAAGCTTTTCTGCCCTTTCGATCGCCTCCAATCTGCTCTCGTGGTTAGGTTGTAAAGCACGAACTTCACTGAGAATTGAATCCTTGACTTCGCTTGGATCAAGCCTATCGTCAGGGAGGCCCCTACTGATAGATCGTAATGCGCCGGGGCCAGGGGTGGGGCCATTCTTAAGTTGTTGCTCAGTGCACTGTTCGACCAGCTGGAACGTCTGTGACGCCTTGTCTAGGTCATCTTGTAGGTCTTCGATGAGGTTTTCTTGCATATTGAAAAAATCTTGTTCCTGGCAGACAAGTTCGACCTCCTTTTCCCAAACCTTCCTGAACACAGGCTTCTCTCGCTTGATATAGTCCGCCATCTTCTTGAGCTCTGCCCTGGCCTGCGCGATCTCCTTCTTGACCTGGTTGAGATTTCGTGCCAGAGGACGAACACCACGCTGTACAACATCTTTCCGTAGATCTTCCACTGTATCCTGAAGATCATCAACTCTATTTACTAGTGCATCTGCATCCGTTCCAAGAGTCTTCTTTCCGTTTTCAACATAGGTGCGACCCTCATTTGGACCAAGCTTAGGCTGAGCAGCAACAGTCTTTACTGCGCTGGCTTTGGTCTTGATAGTCGACATCGATGTATTGATATCAGCGACAAAGGTAGAATACACCTGTCGCAGAACTGCCAAATCTTTCCTGAGATCTCGAAGTTCGATTAATTGAGCAGTATTATCATGCTTTGTAGTGGCCCCCGATGCTGCCGAAGAACTAGGAAATGATGGTGGTGATAAAGTTATCGGGGTAGAAACAGGGGCGGCCACTGAGAGCTCGGCAATCTTTTTGGCGGCCTCCTCCTGTCGTTCTGCTACCCTAGTTATCTGCAGACTTTGTCCTTCTACAGAACCACGCAATCCGTCCACTAGTTTCTTTAAACCGCCTATTCCGTCGTCGATATGCCGTTTGACCTCATCAAGAACTTCAATATTTAAGCATAACACTGCCCTGTCCTTTACGTCTCTTAAATCTTCTAGTTCGTATCGCACACCGGAAACAGAGTCTTGAAGGTAGATCTCAGGGAAGTCTTCACCAGAAGGAGGGCTGTAATTGAACTTTGAAATAAAAAGAAGACGCAATGATGTCAAAGATAATTCATCCGCCCCATCCGCAAGAAATACTTTCTTGATTGACCGACCAAGTTGTAAAAACAAAGTGAGATCTTTTGTAGGAGGAGGCGGCGAAGAACCCCTTCGGCCCACAGGTTTGGATGGCGACGGAATAATTCCTGTCTCGGGCTCTTTTACTGGGGCGCTGAGGGGCACATCCTCCGATACATCGTCTTTTTTCGGGGGCGGTGGAGGGAATGCACCAGTTTCAATTTCGAGAGAGGGCTGATTCCGAACGGATTCACCATCTTTAGCAGGAACTGCAGGTCCACTTTTCTTCTCAGGCACATGGGCTATGGGCAGATCAGGCTCAAGCTCACGCTCTTCTGATATCCGATTTACATTTCTCATGGGGGAGGTTTCATTGCTTCGGGGGATCGATTTGGCCGTGTATGAGCGTCTTACTCGAACAGCATCCAAAGACTCCTTTGATTCACGACTATTTCGGGGTATGGCAGATGGGTTGCTGCTGGTTGGTAGCATAGCTACCCCATTTGGTGATGTCCCAGTGAGTTTAGCAATTTGATAGGCAGAATACCGGCGAGATGCTCGTCGTTGTAATGGATCTTCTCGCTGCAGGGCTGCAAGAGCATCTTGGGCAGGGGGTGGGGGCGGGGGGGGAGGGATATATTGAGGTATAGAACTCCTGGTGGGCTCTTGGACAGTAGGAGTAGGCTGAATTTCAGCTGAATTCAAGGGAGGCGAGGCAAGATTTGATGATATAGACGCAGAATGTTGGTGAGAGTTTCGAGACCCCGTTGTCGAGACCGAACTTCTCATCGAGGTGGGGTACGGTGGAATTGGCGGCGATGCAGCCCGGACTACTGTATTTCCTCCCGGTAAAGATGATGTGCGTGGAGGTGCGCCCTCATCTAAACCATCGCCACTTCTTGCCCTTGTTGTTTGGGTGGACTGCTGTGGGGGCAGAGGCCCCCTATCTATAGATGCAGATCCAGAAATGTCCCCAGTGGTTCTCCCACCCTTTTGTTGCCGTAGCCCTAGTTGTTTTCTCTTAAGTCCATGAAGGAGATTAATGATAATCTCCCTGATCTTTGGTAAGTAGACTTCCAGGCTTTGAGGACTCGCATCTTGACTCAAAGTACTCTCTAATATCGTTCTCAGTGCATCTGGTACATTTCCTAAATCGGTTGTGTCTACTCCTATGGCTGTAAATGCTCGACACGCCAAGTTAAATTCGGATCCAAGGCGGACATATACATCTGAGACCTCCGCCTCAGTGGCCTGCTGCCGCGACCAAGCGGTGAGAGTTTCAAGAAGTTGTTTAGTTGCAATGAGAAGTTGAGTGACGGATTTCTCGATTGTAGATAGATGTTGAGATGGCTGTGGCTCGAGTTAGCAAGGTCATAGCGGCGAGGGCTACTGAAGCTCGGATATATTTGTTTAAAACGCCCGAAAGAAGATTTCTTGTGAAAGAAACGGGGAAATGAAGCTCACACTTATTCGAGACCGCTGTCGAGGACTTCTGGCTGAACCTGTTGAGTTCTGGGAGGACATTGAGGTAATGCTAAAAGTAGGTGAATGTGATGGTGATACTGATGACGATGACGATGGCGATGACGATGTTGGGGTGAGAGATCTTGTAAGGCCTGAGCGGCGAGAGCCTGATTGCATTAGATTCTAAAAGGGAGGCCTAGATAGCTGGTACCAGGGAGGGGGCACCAGAGAGTGTATGCGTGTGGGGGTTAGTAGTGGGGGATAGTGGTCGTGGTGTGTTGAGGTTTACATGTAGTTATTTACTGGGACATGGTGGGTGAGGTTACATGTAGTTTCGTGTTTACCGACTGTGCTAGAGGCAGCCGCAGGGACCAATGTTTCCCTACCTTGGTGTAATTTATATACCGATGCCCAATGAAAGTAAAGCTTATCCCATTCGCAACACATCTAGCACTGCGCCGCCTTGGATAGTAGGTAAGATACTGGAAGAAGATCAGGCGGAGCCCAAGGGCCCGAGGCGCACTCTATGGTTTTTCTTTATAAAAGATATATATCCACATTTAATTGAGTTTCACTTACGATGACAGGGGCCCCGCGCGCCAATACGTACGATATCTATTGCTTTAGTAGGACTGAATATGAACTTTGAATGTTAGACGTTTCTAGCGTGGTCAGGATCGCAAATCTTGGACCATCATTTCATGCGTTCCTTAGATATCTTATGCACCCCTTACAGATCGATCATTTACCAAAAGGCTTCCCCAGTAAAGCCCTTTCTATTTGCAGTTGATTAAGATCAGTTTTGTACTGCAGCTAAACATGACTGACAATGATTCGGGGTAATTATAATACATGAATTTGTCCTCAAATTATGATATGCCAATATCTATAAGAATGATCTTCACCGGAAATCGTGCCCATATAGCATTCGCACAATCAGATGACCCACACAAACAAACCCCCGACAGCTTGTTTCTTTGCCCAGCCAGCGCGCATGATTCAGCATTATTGAAGGCCGGGTCGTGTGTCGGGTTCAAATTCTGGTACTCGTGGACACCAGTTCGAGAAAGGTGCGAGAATGCGTATAGCAGCGCGTACCAGGTTTAATATAAAGCTTTGCGAGAGAGATAGCCTACATGTAGTAAGTAACTGCTACTGTAGATACATACATGTATAGTTAGAGATAAGAGGAGGGTCTTCGAAACATGATAATTTTATACTAGGACGTATCAGATGGTAAGAATGTGTGGGTGGCTTGGCAGAAATCGTCTCACCTGAAGGAAAGGGAAAAAAAATATCACTGGCAGGCAGGTGAGGTGAAACCAACCTGTTGGTACTGCTTGCTGTTGCTTGGTATGGTAGAGAGAGCTGCTACGCTCATCGGCCCCGGACTGCGCTCAAAGCTCTTTCCTTTCCTACTAAGGACCTTCTCACCTTTCCACCCTTTTTTTTCCTTTCTGGATAACTCGCGGAATTTTTTTTTTTTTGTTGTTGTTGTCGCCTTTGCGAGGAACCTATAAACGAGAACAAACTTTGTCTCTCGCTCGCACCCACTGACATCGCTCCATCTAAACCTCCCCCCCCCCATAGCCTCCCCCCCATCACCTTACCTTACCTCCTCCTCCTCTCCTCTCTGCTATCTCATCTATCTAGCCCCCCCCCCCCCTCTACACCCCACTATCCATTTCAGAACCTAGATTCTTCTAGAGGGGAAGAAAAGTAACACAGGCATCTTCAAACCTCCTTACTGACAACGGATTTACTGCACTTTCCGTTTCTTCAACATTTCTTCCTGCAAGCTTGGTTCTCGTCACTACTCTCCCGTCTACGAGCTTTACGAAAACTTACTTTCTTCGCCGTTGCATCTATCCATGGCCACCACGGCAACCGCTCCGTCTACAGCGGCCAATGGTCCTGCTTCCGCTGGTGCTTCGTCTGCTGCCTCGGCCTCTGCAGCGGCAGCAGCAAGGCCTCAGTTAAAGAGCACAATTTCTGGAACTTCAAATGGCGGAAATACTAACAGGAGGTCAGTCCAATCACCCATTGATGCCCAAAGGTAAGCAGCTATTACCTCTTTCAGTCCTTAGTTTCTTTAATTCAGGGTACTGGTTTGGGCGGGTCTAAGATTGAAACCTTGTATCCTGTGGTTATTTCAGACCGTTGTTCCTTGGGAATATTTGATCTTGTTGAGGCTCACCCCACAACCCCACATTGTACCTGTTGCCAATTCCGATTTACTTGTGTTTCCCAGCCTTTGTGCCAGCATCTCCTATCTTCATTGCTTTCCCGGCTCATTACCTCATTTTTTCTCTTATCCTAATACCTAATACCCATCTTACTATTCCTGTGGCCTACGTCATTTACACAAAGCTTCAGAGGTTTATGTTAAGCTCTGTTATATTCGGTGCTAATAAACATCTAGACGGAATGCCTCCCGGGGACCTTGGCAAGCGGGTGCTCATCCAAAATACAACGGGGGTTCTACAAACACAGTTACCTCATCATCACCTACACCAAGTCAAGCTGCCGCTATGAAGGCGCGGAACCCAGCTGTACCCCCCGGGGGCGAATCCGATACGCATGACAAGCATATGCATGATCGGACGCTTTTTTTGCTCGCAAACCTAATTGTAGGTTCTATACCCTGAGGCTTTTGATTTTGAATCCCGGCTGCGAGAGGCTGCCGGCCCCGCCGTAGCATCTTAGTGGCATTTACTGATTAGCATCCAAAATCAAATAGGGCAAAACAGTTACTATAACCCTCAAGACTGGTGCACGTTATACTGGCGTTCTTGTAGGAGCCGACGCAAAGAATCATGATATCGGTGTTGTGATGAAATGGGTTAAGCTTGTTCGAGCTCCTTTGGGAGATAATGGTGATGGAGTTGAAGAGGGAGATCATGTCGGTGGTGGCCCAGAGAAAATTGTGATTTTTGAGTCCAGGGATCTCGTAGATATCTTTGCAGAAAAGATTATTTTGGGCGAGACTGAAGGTCACGCTAATCATCAAAATGGTAGATCTGCATTATAGGCGCTTTTGGCCTTCTATTTCTCCGCTTTGCTGATACCCGTTGGTGTTATTCTAGGTACTTTTAGGACGGACGCCGACATCTCGGGAAATCTCACTATGCGGGAACGGGAGCTTCATAGATGGCAGCCTGACGAGGCTACAAGTAACCTCTCTCTTGAGGAGTCTGCCCCTGGTTCGCAGGGCCAGGTGTGGGATCAGTTCAAAGCAAATGAACGCCTCTTTGGCGTTACATCAGATTTCAACGAAGATATTTATACCACAAAGCTAGATCGCGCTCACCCCCTTTACCAGCAACGTGAAGCAGCAGCTGCAAAAATTGCTAGGGAGATCGAGGGCCAGGCCATCAGTGCAGGCATGAACCCGCACGTTGCCGAGGAAAGAAACATCACTTTTGGAGATGATAGTGGAATTGATGAAGAAGACAGGTATGTTGGTTGGCTTTTCAATTGAGTCTGAGTCCAGTGAGCTAACATTTAATCCTCTCATTCTTCGAAGATACGGCGCTGTTCAACGCAATCCCGTGGCAGGTCGTATCGCCCAGACGCAGGCCACACAGGCCGGAAACTCACGATACACACCGCCGGCTTTGAGGGCGCCTACAGGGCATCCAACCGTTCCTGGCGCTCCTCATGATCCTGCTATAATCGCCTCCCAACTGGTTCGCCCGGAAACTTTGCAGCAGAAGCAACAGCAGGCACCACAGGCCCCAAGAGCTCCTGTTCCTCAAATTAACCTACCCCAATCTCAACCTACAAAGTCGGAAGAGACTACTGATAAACCAAAGGAGAAATCGCCTCTCTCTGAGATCATTGCGCCGAAGAGGATGCTAGGGGCGTCTGAGGTCTCTTCAACAAGCCAACTTCCTTTGCCCAAAGTCACACAGGACTTTAAGCATTTTGTCAACATGGAGAAAGAGCGCTACAAGAGGAAAAAGGCCGATCTAGAGCAAAAGGACAGGGCTTCAAAATTGGAGGAACTCAAGAAATTTTCTGTAAATTTCACCCTGAGAACTGAAATCCCCCAGGACTTGGTACCAATACTTGCAAAAGATAAGCAAAAACAGGCCGAGATTGTCGAAAAGGCTAAGGCAAATGTTGCTAAGGTAGTCTCTCAAACGGCCCCGACTAATTCACAAACGGCAAAACCGCCTGGAACAAGGGAGCCGGCCCCAAATAGCTTTGCAGCGAAGAATCCGACCGAACACCAACAAACGAAACAACGACTTCTAAACGGATTTCCACAGAGGGGTTCCCCTCTTAGTGCTCGTTTGAAGCAATACCAGGATGCAAAGAATGGGGGACAACAACCTCCTCATGTACGTTCACCAGTACCTATTCCTGAACACCCTCAGAACATCCCAACTGGCCCTGCTGCGGGAAATATCCCTACAGCCCCTAAATCTTTATCCCCTGGATCTATGAGCATGAACCTGAGAATGAATGCAAAGGCGATGGAGTTCAGACCCAACCCTGGAGCAGCGACCTTTACGCCTGGCCTACCGTCTAATACTGCCACCCCAAGCCCTACTACGTCTGCTCCCGCACATGCTTCGCCCCGGGCTGCAAGCCCATCTCTATTTTTTGGAGATAAGAAGCCAAGGTCAGAACAAGAGAGGAGATATATCAAAAATTACTTTAATCCAATCAAGAGGATGATAAAGGCTGGTCAGAAAAATGGAACAGACCCAAAGTACTTGAAGGGAAACTCTAACGATTTTATCGACCTGCCTTTCACTATTCCCACCTGGCCAACAGCTGAAGGCAACGAAGAGAAGAAATATGTACAGATGTTTGCTAGAGCGGAGCTTTCTGCGTCGAGTACCATGCACTCCCCACAACCCCCACACATTGTTCCCCACCAGCCACACCACCATCCACAAGGTCCTCCCCATATGGCCCACCCCAGCCAACCCCCACACGCACCGCATCAACCACACCATCAGCACATGCCTCAACATCACTTGGCAATCCCGCCCCAGCATTATGATCAAGACCAGCACCTTCGACAGATCCCATCTGTTATGCCTTCCCCAAACCTACACAATGCAACCCTTGCGCCTTACTCGCAGCCTCAAGTTGCCCCCCATCATCCGCAGATGCCTGCTATGTATGCCACTCATCCACAGGGACAATATGTTCCTGGTGGCCCGGGCGCTCCATTTGTTGGTCAGTTCTACGGTGGATTCAGAGGTCCTGCCGCTGCCGGGCAGATGATGGTGCCTGGGCCTCAGCCTATGCCGTATCATGGACAATTCATACCCCAAATATATTCACCTCAGCAACCTCATGCTTACATTGGCACTGCTCCCCCACCACCCCCAAGCTCTCAAGGGTATCCAAGCCCTGGGCGAGGTGCCCCTATGATGATGCACCAAGGATCGTCACAGGGGACCCCCGCGGGACCCCAGATGATGCCATACGCAATACAGCCTGGACAAGGTGGCCCAATATATGGGCAAGGACAGCAACAAAGTGAGTTATTCCTCCAAGGCCAAAATTGGTTACCCCAGCGTCCACAATCCACTGTCTCTCTGCCTCCTGCCCCTTCTTCGTCTGCGGCCAAATTTGGTGTTAGTCGCACTGCCTCTCCTGTTGCTGTCCCATCCCCGCGTATCCGTAACTCGCATTTGTCTCCTCAGCCCTCTGCTGCTTCTCCACTCCCTATGTCTTCGCTTGCCGTATTCTCTCCCGCCCCCCCGGCTCCCGATACGGGCCTGTCGTCATATCCACTCCAACGGAGTAGGACTGGGAATACGCCTATGCCCAGTGGGGGAGCTCGTGGCGGGAGGAACGGCGGCGGAGGGATAGGGGTCCCAATGATGATTCCGACGAATTTTGTAACTAGTGCTTATTCTAACGATGGGTCAGTGGGAATGATGCGTGGACAGCCTCTTCCACACCAGGGAGGACCGCCACCGCCGCAGCCATACTATCACCCACAGGGACATTATTCTTCTGGGGGTAGGGGAAACAATTATGGCGGACATCCTCAACAACATCAAGGCGGACAGCATGCCCCTCCACCACAGCCGCAACAGCCCCAACAGGCGCAGCCGCCGACTGCAGTGGATGGTGAGGGTGGGAAATAAATCCGAAAATGAGAACTTTGATGGAATGGGATGGGCGGCGTATGTTTTTGTATCTTCGAACGAGACATGTGTTGGACGAACTAAATATGATCCAAAAGAGGCAAGGTTTTTCTCTTCTCTCTCTCTCTCTCTTTTTCTTTCTTTTTTTTTTTTGGTACGAATCGAACTGTTCTCGGGCCAAACTTTTCCTATCTTTTTATGGTCATTGGCCAAGAGACTGGCATTTCCTTTGTTCAATTCCGGGTCTTTTTCATGAAATGCTGTGTATATTTATTTGTTTGCCCATCTTCGTCCATTTCTTTAACCGACCGCGGGGAGAAATTACGTGCAGGGAAATAAAGTTTCGATGGAGACGGCCATGCGCCGTGCATGTATGAAGAAAGTAACAGCACTAGGCGTTGGGCGTTTTTTCATGTCTGGGATAGGGGGCGCTGTGGTAGGCATGAAAAACGGAGTTATTGGATTTACTATTATCTTCTTTTTTATATTTGTTCTATCCTTTCATATTCTTTTGTTCCTTATTGGTATGGGAAGGCTTTTTGAAGGGTGTACAGGTGGGAATTTGGGTAATTGAGAGAACTCGCTAGTAGTCGGCGTGGTGGCTTGAGATATGATGGGGAAGGGGGGGGGGTCAATGAGTAGGTACCCTCGGGTTTAGGTTTGAGAAGGTGAGACTTGGTCCCATTAAGACCAATAAGTCGGCCTTACTGACAGTAGATACCCAGAGGAGATTGACTGCTACTATCTTGAAAATGGGTGAAAGGCCGGGGTTCAACCACAAGCTGTCCAATTAATTTAGTTCCAGAGCTACTGTGCGGCTCGACTCCTAAACTGGGAGGGTGGATAGATGTTAATAAGGTGTTTGTGTGGGGGGATTTATAGGCCTTGCTGCTTGGTAGGTGACAGCATATAGGTGTTGGGGGTTAGTGATGAGGAGGAATTAACCTTGCTTGATGGTCCGAATTGCACAAATTGCAATGAAGCGGTACGTGGTAATCCAACATACATGTAGTTACTATATGTATCTTCGATTTGATATGGTGCGGTGCGTCTTAAAGGTGACATTCCGGTATATCAGTCTTGGCCACTCCGTTTGCTTGTGAACCCCATTTTGTGGCTGAAAACTAAATCTTCGCCGCAGGTCTGTGATGTAGGGTATAAATGACTATAATACTGTTCCACTTCACCAGGTCTTGGCGCTTTTTACATACAAAAATAGGTAAATGGCAGCTCAAATAACTTTTCAACCAGATAAGTTATCAAAAATCTATGAGATCAAAATTTCTATCATACCTATGCCTACAATCTGATCTCATAGATTTTTAATATCTTGTCTGGTTGAAAAGTTATTCGCGCTGCCATTTTTGTCACCTTTATCGTGCGCGCCACCATACCCTGTATCTAGCCGCGGTCAGTGATGGGTTGATCACAAGATATCACTCGGTAAATGATATGGCACGATATTGTCTAAACGAGATTCCATAATTCTGCGCCTATTCCAAATGTGGGCAGATTTGAAATAGCACTTTATTCATCCCGTGATCACCGTGAGTATACAAGGTACAATACACGTACCGTAGTATTTGAGAAAATTCGTTGCGCTGCAGCAGGGGTCTTCTCTACCAAATCTGTCTAAATACTGCCTCTGGTTGGCTCATACCCCTGCTGCAGCGCAACGAATTTTCTCAAATACTACGGTACTTACATGTACTTGAATGTATTTATAAAAGTACATGACACGTGCTGAATTAAATAATCTATGCATACGCTTCCAGCGAGCATGACAGCGTCATCCGACCTTCATCAACGTTCGGGCGGTCTGATGCTGCTACCCCGTAAAGGACTCATGACTCTAGCTTGTAGCTTAGTTCGCCTATCCTACACTTACTAAGGCTTGCTCTTAAACAAATACTTGATGTGCGTACACTTTGTGTGCCTGTTTCAACACACTGCTTGTTCCTGTTAAAATGAAACCTACTAGGCCTGTTGCTTGAAACCTTGGGGGGGAAGCTGCACCCAAGTCCCTATCTTTTGGGGGCGATCCCTGGGCTGTTACTAACCATATTTAGACTAGTACCAACAGTAATATAATACTCTAACTAACGTTGGTTCCCGACTAGGTAGCGCCATAGCGTTACTGAGCCGCAATCTAAGTGCAACAACCTCCACTGAGTAAGGGTACATGTAGGTACATGTAGTAAAAGATCTAGATAGAGTATTACAGCTGGACCCGTAACGGACGCGGAAGAACCAAAGTTGGAATTAAGAATAAACGCAGATGGGAAATAATAAGTGAGTGCTCTCTATATATATGCTATGGAAAGGCCGGTATCGGATTCCGAGATCTTCACTTCTGAGCTATGTACCCTAAACCTCTCAGATAGAAAGCCAAATAACCCATCACAATATATATGCATACCTCAACCTGGTTTCTGCTCGATCGATGAAAGCCACAAGTTAACTCCGATATTGCGCCAGGGGGGTATAAGGAGCTTCGCAAGGACAAGCGCCCTTAAAGGTACGGCGGGACGGGATAAACAATTTTCTCACAAAATTCACTCTTCATTGTCGCCCAGCAAACAGGCTCTTACTAGGGAGGAGTTCATATCTGCGAAACAGTAACAAGTGGGGTTACTTCTTCATCATGGGTTTGGTAGGGCGGCTACTAACCATGACGGATTTATTGACCAGCACTCTACAGGCCCCCGTTCTCTGGGCAGGTAGATACATGTACGTATACACTATACACATACCAAGTACCAAGAACTAGGTTGGACATGCATGGGACGAATAGTACTTTGGCAAATTATAAGTACTATCAAAGACAGAAGCGATCAAAGCTCAACTATGTCTATATAAACACTTATTTCTTCTCGACGATTTCCAGTCCCTCACCACAAAGCTTGACGCTTAACCGGCTGGACCATTGTTCTGGAAAAACCTTTTTATACACCTTTGATTCAGGTGGACATTCTTTTTTTTTTTTACATTCTTTTGCTTCATTTTTTATTTTTATATCTATTCATTCTTTTTAAAACACAAGATGTTTTTCAAAAACGCCATTTCCGTTCTTTCTGTGCTAGGTGCCTCCGGTAAGTTGATATATATACGGGCCTATAACATTTGAGAAGCGGTTTCTGATATTGTCTTCTCTATGAGCAGCACTAGGATCGGTTTCGGCCCAATCATCCGCAGCTTATACTGACACGGAGACTGGTATCTCGTTTCAGCGGTTCCTTACCACATCCTATTCCGGATTTTCCTTTTCTATTGCATTTCCAACCAACCCAACTAATGAATTTATTGGACAAATTGTAAGTAACCTACTTACTCTCTAATAAAAAACCTACGGATGATAGTTCTGATAGAGTAGATAGGTTGCACCAATCCAAACTGATGGAGGTTGGGCTGGTGTCAGTTTTGGGGGCGGAATGACAAGCAATCTTTTGGTCGTTGCCTGGCCCAATGGTGACGATATCGTGCACTCGTTCCGTTATGTCACGTTAGCATAAATCTTCCATTACAGATATTTGAGCTACGCCAGATTCTAACGTCGCCCTGTATAGTGGTTATGAGGCCCCTTCGGTATATAGCGGCGATGCCACAGCCACCACAATGTACACAAATACCAACTCTACACATTGGTCATGGACCTTTCGATGCGAGAACTGTGTCTCGTGGACCGATGGCGGGTTTGATGTGACATCTAGCTTTGCCGTTATGGGTTGGGCTATGAGTAAGGCCTCAGTTGGCGATGTAACTGATGCATCCTGCACTCTTCAATACCACGACAATGGGTTCGGACAGTACGGCATGTTAATTGGTTCGGCAATGTCTGATCAGTACTCAACTTGGCTCTCTGATGCTGGTATTTCTGCTGGTACTCCGTCAGGCAACTCTTCCACAATAGCTGTGCCAACTGCTACTGCCACAGCAAGTAGCTCTGCTACTGCCACATCTGCAGTTCCGGCTGCCACTGAGACTTTGGGCGAATATGACTACATTGTTGTTGGTGGGGGTGCTGGTGGTCTTATTAGTGAGCTATTCCCCCTAAGTAAATGGTACAGATACATGTAATTAACGTATAGATTAGCTGCCGACCGCCTCTCGGAGACAGGTGCCAAGGTTCTCTTGATTGAAAGAGGTCCGCCGTCAACATATGCCACAGGCGGGACAGTTGGACCTGCTTGGCTCAGCGGGGAGAACCTCACTCGTTTTGACGTTCCCGGCCTTTGCAACCAAATCTGGGTCGACTCCACTGGCATCGCTTGTAATGACATAGATCAGATGGCTGGATGTCTCCTTGGAGGTGGAACTGCTGTTAACGCTGGTCTTTTCTTCAGGCCTCAAGACCGTGACTGGGACTACAACTTCCCTGATGGATGGAAGGCTACCGACATGGTTTCTGCAACTGACAAGCTTTTCGCGAGGATTCCTTCCACAGATACCCCTTCTTTGGACGGTAAGCGTTATTTGCAGGAACCATATGAGGTTTTGGCCGCCGCTTTGCCTCAATCTGGATGGGAGTCCATTACCGCCAATGAGAGTCCTAACTCAAAGAACAAGACCTTTTCCCACTCTCCATTCATGGTAGGAGAGCCTTACATTATCCATCAAGATTATAGATCATAAGCTAACTTTACACCAAGTACTCAAACGGTGAACGTGGTGGGCCTTTGGCTACTTACCTCCAAACTGCTATGGCTCGTAGCAACTTTGAGCTTGCAGTCAACACAACTGTCCGTCGTGTAGTCCGTAGTGGCTCTACAATTACTGGCGTTGAGGTCCTTGCTAGCGATGCCGGCGGAAAGACTGGTATCTACACCGTCAAAGCTAGTACCGGAAAGGTCATCCTCTCAGCAGGAACATTCGGAACTGCAAAAATTCTGATGCGCTCTGGAATTGGCCCTCAAGACTCCCTTGAAGCTGTTCAATCATCCTCCATTGACGGTGGTTCCATGATCTCCCAGGACCAATGGATCCTCTTACCTGTTGGCTACAATGTCATGGACCATGCTAACACTGACATGGTTGCAAGCCACCCCAACGTCACCGCCTATGATTTCTATGGCGCCTACACTGACCCGATTGAAGCCGACAAAGAATTATACCTTGATAGCCGTGCTGGAATCTTTGCTACTGCTGCCCCTGGTCCTAACACAATGCTTTGGCAATCGTTCGTCTCTTCTGATGGAATCACTAGGCAGCTTCAGTGGACCGTGAGAGCTGAGGGGTCCCTTGGAGAAGAAGGTGACAGCCTCATTACCATCAGCCAATACCTTGGTACCGGTATGACCTCCAGAGGAAGAATCACCATCAAGGAGAACCTCAACATGGCTACCACCGTCAGCCCTTACCTAAATAATGAATATGACGTCGAAGCCGTCATTGCAGGTGTCAAGTCGATCATGAGCTCCATCGCCAATGTTAGCGGTATCAGCCTTGTGCAGCCTGCCGCTGGCGTTGATGCTGAGACCTTTGTAAGCAACTATATCGAAAGTCGCCGCAGCAATCATTGGCTCGGAAGTGCCAAGATGGGAATTGATGATGGGAGGAACGGAGATGGAACTACCGGAGCTGTTGTCGATACTGACACCAAGGTTTATGGAACCGATAATTTGGTAAGTTTTACATCCTCAGCAATAAATAAATAAGCCCATTTCTAACGTTGGATATCTGTAGTTCGTCGTTGACGCCTCCGTCTTCCCTGGTCACGTGGCCACAAACCCCTCAGCCCCTATTATGATTCTTGCTGAGAGAGCCGTTGAAAGAATTCTTGCTTTGGGCACAAGCGCCAGCCCTTCAGTCGCTATCTCTAGTACTGCTGCTGCCCATACTTCAACCTCCTCTAGCGCGGCAGTAGTAGCACCTGTTTCATCAACAAACGCAGTGGTTCCTACTTCAGTTTCATCTACTTCGGCCGCTGTTGGAACCTCATCAGTCCAATCCTCTGCTACTGGAGCTTCATCTATCCGCACATCTGCTATTGCAACCTCCTCCACTAGAGCCGTTGTCTCCACCGCATCCACTCCAGTAGCCGTCCCTACCTCAACCTCTACCACAGTAGTTGCTCCTACTACATCCGCAGTGGCGGCAACATCAGCTGTAACCACCAGCACGGCAGCCACTCCAACAGGTGCAGCCACCGTCGGCCACTACTTCCAGTGTGGTGGAAAGGGCTGGACTGGTTCCACGACTTGTGAGAGTCCATACACATGTACCGTACAGAACGAGTGGTACTCCCAAGTAAGTTCAACCCCCAGTATAGCTCCTATTGATTACAAATACTAACACAGAACTAGTGTTTGTAAACACCATCAACGCTCCCCCATAGTAATTTAGTTGTATGGAGTATGAATTTGGAAGATCACTTAAAAAAATTTTATAGACCTTTTTCTCATCGTTCTTAAAAGGGATTTGATTGTATATAGTTAGAAAGGCGGGGACATCAACCATTTGCATTGGGCGGGGGGGACTGGGCTTCTTTTTCTTTACACATGGGAGAACAGTTGCTGGTACATAGCTCTTGAATTATACCTTTAGTTTTATTTCCTTCAGTAAATTTTCGGGCAGTTGGAGTGATACCATATTACGCAGTAAGCTAGGTTCTCTTACGTCTATGAAGGCCAAGGAGGTGTAGCCTCCGTCTATATAGATATAATAAGCCCCCTATTGTTCTTATTGTATTATTTGGCGGCCTGTAGCTCTATATCAAGGCCTACTATACCAGCTTTACATGTGCCCTGTGTGCCCGCTACTACCCTACCCTTGCCCTCCCCCAGCAAGTTCACAAGCCATCACTCGGCGTGTCTCACCCCCCGCAAACATTCTCGCGAGGATGTATTTCTTTGCACGTTCCATGTTAGGGTTTCGAGGAAAGCGGATTTTACCACTAGCCTCTCTCGGTCATACAGCGGAACCTTTCTTTCGGTCGCCAGTTGTAACCAAGCCAACTCGACCCTATCTACCACATAGACAATATTTCAAGTAGCTAGATCACCTTCCCTCAACACCCCCAGGGAGGTACAAAAGAAGCCAAAAGGATCAAGTCCAGGTAGTAAATTAAACCTAGGGGGGTGAACTTCCCCCCCCCCCCCCCCAGTGCCGGGCCAGCAGCCGGGGTGTTAAACCCACTCGACCATGCACTGGCCAGATGCTAAAACTCCCGGCAACGCACCATCTGTACCCCACGGTATAGATCTGCACGAACGACGGCGGGATAACCGAGAACCAAGTATGTGTGCGCCGGTGCGGACATACATTGGGTCCGGTGGATTAAAGTAGGTACTCTACACTACAGCCAGCCACACGCCATCCGGCCAATTACAAGCTCATCTCGCGCTACTATAGGGAAAGACACTGATGCGCCCTAATGTACACACGGGTATGTGGGATACATCATATATAGGTACCCTTGATCAATTGAGCAGGTACTAACTCTCGCTCTACTCTAAGTTCCAATCTGAAGAATCAAAGTGTTTATGCAGGCGACCCGATATTATAACCAATGAAGGAAGAAGAAGCGCATGAGGGCAAGTTGACCCTTAAGGACGTCAGTCACATCAACAAAACAACAACACCCAAACAGCAAAATCACGCACGCATACATATTGTAACATACATACTTGTAACTACATGTGAGCAAAGGGATCAATCGGTTTATTACTGATTCGAACCAGGGTTAGGTTGATGGAGGGAGCAGTGGCATATTGTAACATACATAACTACATGTGGGCAAAGGGATCAATCGGTTTATTATTGATTCGAAAGGTTGATGGAGGGAGTAGTGGGGGTGGGGGGGGGGGGCCTATTCGGATGGTACCGAGTACGGGTACATACGGCAGAAGGAAAAGGGAGAAGAAAAAAAAGGCTCGGCCCGGAGCGACGATTTCAACCTTCCCTTGGAGTGGAACTTCCACATCAAGATGTCGTCTTTCCGTGGGCTCGGATGGCTTAGCTACTCTAAGTACCTGTTGTACCTGTATACCCTACGCATATATGGGGGATGGGGTCCCGTTTCCACTTTACGTTTCCCGAGATTGAAGGGGGAGGGGGGGAGGGGGGTTAGGGGTACTGATGTAAGTGAAATACAGCACAGCACTGCATAAACCCTAGAGTAGAGTACATAATGTACCTAGAGTACATGTACCGACCCTGCCAAGTAGTTTAGGTGCCTGCTCTGAGCAAAAATGCATCTGAGCACACGGAATCTACTTACATGTATGTATGTACATGTATGTATGTAGTTCCTCGTGCCGTCCCAGTGGTGAAAATCTGGAGAAATAACTAAAAAGCTGGTCCACGTGGAATGCATTAAGGGGGGAGGGCCCTGCTGCAAGTGGTTGGAATAATGTGGTTTCCTTCTCATTCCTAATCTTCCCTCAGTAAACCGAAAGAATTCGGTCTTCTCTCTCTCTCTTTATACAGCCAGTAGGTCCGTGGTGGTGTTGTAGGTAAAGTGGGAGTTAAACCCAATGTAGTTGAGTCGCTCTGATTAGTGGAGACTCCGTGATGATGTAAGTAGACTACATGCGGTTAGTAGATAGGTACAGGTGCCGTAAGCGGTTTAGCCAAACACATCAACTCCCTCCAATATAAACCCGCCGATCATGTCCCAATATAGTATATTGGACTCCCTCCACTTCCTCCTCCTCCTCTCCTCTTCCCCCTTTACAACCTTTACAACCACGGAATCAAGGGACGGAACTCGGCGGCGCAGGGAAAAGTGTGGGGGAAAATAAATAAAAAAAGAGGGGGAAATTAAAAACCGGGGGAGGCACGGAGAAAGTGCGGGGGGATGCCGCTAAGGAGGGAGGTTTTTTTCTTCGACACTCTAATATGGGGTGTTAACAATCGTAGTATATATTGGGATGCCTATTGGGGTATTTTTGTATATCCAGCCACGTGCATTCCTTCCAGAAAGGTTACTGATTGATTGATGCAGATAACTACATGACATCCATGCTTGGTGATGTCAGGTGGTAATCATTGTGCGTACAATCCATACATCTCGCAAGACATCTTATAAGCCGTAATAAACACAATATATTGCTAACGGATCCATATATCCCAGGTATTGACCTACAACTACATGTATACAACTCTACGCAACTACATATATGTATGTATATATCTAGTTAGCAATAGAGAGACCAGCCGGCCGCCAGGTCCACTAAGCAAATATCAGCATCCTAAGAAAATGCCCGGCGTCGTCCCTAAATGGTTAATAGTACTCATATATATGAAAACAGCTACAAACGCAACTCCAGAACCTCTCAAGCACTAAAAATGAAAAGAAAAAAAACGTTTCACAAAACCTCCTCTTCCAGGGCAGTAGCTATATATATTTAATCACATGTAGTTACAGCTGAACTCGTTCTGGTAAAAAAACAACCCCAGCCAAATCAACGTCAGCAGAAAAAATAAAAAAATAAAGATGGCTGTCCGGTATAATATATGTTATATCTAGACGTTATACAGAATGCTCACCATCCTGAGAATCTCCGGCGCCGCCCCTCTGAAGACCTTTATGCGGTGGCGGGGGATTGCGCGGGCGTGTTCCGGGGGGGAGGAGGAGCTGAAGGAAGCTATGGATCATGATACTCCTGCTGGGGGATGTTTGGGTAGATTGGAGGGGCTGTGGGTACTGGTATGTTTTTGTTTGGTATCTCGATCTTTTTCGGAGTAATATGAGCACTCTCATTGACTCTGGTATCTCGAGTACGTCCTATATAGAGCTCGCCGTTAGCTCTCAAACGGTTCTCCTCAAGCTCCTCAAGCTCCTCAGGCTCCTCAGGCTCCTCAGGCTCTTCAGGCTCTTCAGGCTCTTCAGCTACTCAATCGATTAATTCACTCCTTCTTCACCTTCTTCCTATCCACCATGCGGGCTGCATCCGCCGCCTCCTTCCTCCTTCTCCTCCCCCTCTCCCTCGCGGCCTTCACCCACCCAGGCCTCCTCCACACCAGATCCGAGTTCAGCTTCGTCGCTGGCAAAGTCTCCGCTGGCGCCGAACCCTGGACAACAGGGTTCACCAAACTCACCTCCAACTCGCACTCATCAGCCAGCTACACGGCGCGGCCGGTATCCACCGTCTACCGTGGCGCCAGCTCCCTCGGGAGTGAGAACTATTCCCTCCTCTTCAACGACATGGCAGCAGCCTATGCGCTCGCCCTGCGCTGGAAGATCAGCGGCAACAGCACGTACGCCGACGCTGCGGCCGGCGTCCTCGACGCCTGGTCGTCCACGCTGGTCGCCATCTCGGGCTCCTCCGACAAGTTCCTCGCCGCGGGCCTGTACGGCTTCCAGTTCGCAAACGCGGCCGAGATCCTGCGCGACTACGACGGGTGGGGCACGGATGGGTTTGAGGCGGCGAAGCAGGTCCTCCTCGACGTCTTCTACCCCATGAACCGCAACTTTCTGCTCAACCACAACGGCGCCGCCATCGACCACTACTGGGCCAACTGGGACCTGTGCAACATTGCGAGCGCGATCGCCATCGGCGTGGTGGCCGACAACCAGACAATCTACGACGAGGCCATCGAGTACTTCTACCACGGCGCCGGGAACGGTGCCATCGAGAATGCCATCTGGAAGGTGTACGATGGCGCGGATGCGGGGCTCGCACAGCTCCAGGAGAGCGGCCGCGACCAGGGACACTCCATGCTTGTGGTGGGGATGTTGGGGACCATCGCAAAGATGGCCGACAGCCAGGGCGACGACTTATTTGGGTATCTGGACAATCGCATATTGAAGGGCGCCGAATACGCGGCAAAGTATAATCTGGGGAATGACGTCCCGTACACGACCTACACCAACAGTGACGTCACGCAGACGGTGATTTCCTCCGCGAGCAGGGGAGACATCAGGCCGATATGGGAGCTACTATATAACCAGTATGCGAAGAAGAGGGGGTTGACGGCACAGTCTACGTGGACGGCGCAGTATGCGGACTTGGTGAGGACGAACGGGAGCGGGGCAGAGGGCGGCGGTGGGAACTATGGCCCGAACAGTGGAGGGTATGATCAGCTTGGGTATGGGACTTTGATGTTTTCTTTGTAGGAGGGGGGAATGAGTATTGTGGTGTTGGGAATTTCTCATGTTTGTAGTTGAAAAAATGATCATTGGCCCTTCTTTTTCTTTTTATCATTGATCAGTGCGCACAAACCCAAAATCTTATCGAATCGTGCAGAAAAGGGTTAAAGAAACACACAGTGACACACACATACACACACCCGCACCCTCATTGGCTGGACCAGCGAGTGAATTAAAAATTAGCGAGAGGACATCATGGAATTCCTTCCAGCTCCCTTCCTTGATCTTTCCTTCCTTCTCTGCTCCTTCTGTGCTCCTTCTGTGTTCCTTCTCTGCGCATTAATATGTATGTAGGTATGTGATCTGCGTCTGTCGATCAAGCTTTGTGGCGCCGCGAGTGATGTTTCATGACTGCATAATCATCAAAGCAGACAATTCTAAATAGATATCCCGGTGTGGATATTCTACTACTGGGGGGCCTAGATAGGCTAGTCACTAGCTCTCGTAGATGACTTTTGTTTATTTTTTTCCGCTTCTAATTACGACGTCACGCTGATTTGATAGTGGTGTCTAGAGCATGGTATCAGTACAACTTTCTATCTGGTCCAATGAAACAAATGGAGTCGGTTTCATCAACCTCGTACTCGCTCGCTCACTCTGCCCTTCACTCCTGCAAGTGGTTGAAGAGAAGAGAAGAAGTGGGGGAAGGGATTAGCATACTGGCTGGCGGAAAAATGTCGACATATGGCCTAACGGCCTTCACGGTACCGAAAAAGAAAAAAGGTAGGTAGGTAGGTGTGTATGTAGCGGAGCTATCGGATACGAAAAAAAACAATAAACTGAAAGTCCGAAGGAGCTCCATCCGTCCATCCAGAGTGAGTGAGTGAGAGAGTGAGTGAGTGAGAGAGAGAGAGAGAGGGAAAGAGAGAAAGAGCGAGCTACCCGCGTGTCTATGTCGTGCATCATCATTGTGTAAAGGACATACATACATTGCCGCATACATAGCTTGCATTCTTCTTTCTCCGTACTACTCTGGCTAGGCGTAGAACGTAGGCACATAAACAATAGCCGGACGGATGTTCCTTTTTGTTTTTCTTCCCCTTTCTTATTCTAAACCCCGATAAGCTGTTTCTTCACCACCACCACGACCACCAGCTCCCCTCACTTTGGATATGGCCCGACCAACCGACAGACTGGCTGTCTGGCTGGCCAGCACTGTTAACTGTTTTGTCCTCCCTTTCGAAATGTCCTGTTTTTTTTTTCCTTTCCCCGCCCAAAAGTCCGCCCAAAAGTCCACCCACAGTTAAGTCAGCCCAGACAGAACCTGCAGATTTGAAACTGGGCCGTCCTCCCCACAGAACAAGAATTCAAAAGGGACCAATGATAATAATTACCTCCGCCCCACCCCCGGGACGTATCGACTACATGCCGTGCAACGTTTCGTTTCGTTACTCTTCTCTACTCTGCTCCTCTGCTCCTGCTCCGAGGGGTTGGTCCGCTCAGTGGGTTACATATATATATGCAGTTCTTTTTCTTTCTTTTTTCCCCCACCACCCCGTAAAACCCAAAACCCTATTCCACCCCCCCCCTCGCCATTATCCTGCCCTATCGCGCGTTCGGTTGGAGGCTCACGGCAAACCCAGCCCTCCGGGCTCGTGGGGTTGGGGTTGCTGATCCCCCCCCTTTCTACCATTTCTTTAGTTTGTTTTTATGTTTTTGTTTTTGTTTTTATTTTTTTATTTTTGTTTCTGTTTCTTTGTTTTGTTTGGTCGGCTTTGTTTGAAACGAGGCCGTCACCCTCTCACCTCACCTTACCTTACCTTACCTTACCTTACCTTGCGTTGCGTTGCGTTGCGTTGCGTTGCGTTGCGTTGACCTGTGCTGTGCATGTATGTTCTATCTACATCTGCCGTGCCAATGGGGGATTTGGGTTTGGGGGTTTGGGTTTTGGCTTGGGCTGGGGACCACTGAGGGGAGGAAAGGGGGGGGGGGGGGTAAGGCAGGTGGATGTGGGGGAAATGTGGGTGAGGGTGAGGGTGAGAAAGAGTATCATGGGAGGTCACTCGGCGGATCCGAGTGTAACGTTGTAGGGTGGTGGGACCCTGGCGACTTGTTGGGGGGGAAGAGAGAGAGGGGGTATTATGGCGACTTGTATGATGATGTTGCGATATGTCGCGATGGAGCTGTATGTACCTACATTTCTCTCTGCCCAGGACGTACGTTGTGCGGGGGACCGGGGGTGCTAGAGCATGAGCAGAGCAGGGCAGAGAAGAGTACATGTTGTTTTGATCATTGATATGTGTTAAAGGTGGGTAGGCAGCACAATTAATAGCACAGCCCTTGCTTTCCTGACTAATTATGCAGTCCGACGTAGCTAGATAAGATTCATACATATGCATAGATATAATTATAAGCTCCCCACGGAAAGAGAAAAAAAAAAGATAAAGATAAAAATCTGATTGATCGTATCCTCAGTCAAGTCGGTCAGTCAGTCAGTTAGTCAGTCGGCAGGTAGAGAGAGAGATGATGTATGTAATGTACGGAGAGTGCATATATGTATGTACAAATATCTCGGGAAGAAAGAAAGGAAAAAAAACTCAGAAAAAAAAAAATATAAAAGAAATTTAAAAAAAAAAAAAAGAGGGAAAGGAAAAATTGTTTCTCCAGGTCTCCGCTCCGTTTTACTTTACATGTAATTTCTTCTTGGGGGGTTGATTGGAGTCGCCTCTGCCGTGCCGGGGATGCATGCTACATACATACATGTGTGTATGTAATTAAACTACAATATAACGTATGGGGGATACTACATTTACACTTGAAGCTACATACATACTTACATGTAGGTACATGTAGATAGATTACTTGAAAACAAAAGTTTATCTCTCTCCTTATTTCCTTTTCCCCTTTTTTCCCGCCCATATATCAAAAAAAAAAGAAAAAGAAAAGGAAAGGAAAGGAAAAAAACCCCACAAACAAAAAAAATTAAAATACGGTAATGGCGTACATCAACTCCAGCCTACATGGGTACATGTAGTACCTAAGCCAAGCAGCAGCTGGTCGTACGTGCATTTACATACGCGGAGAGACGTCACTTTCTTTTTGAGCCAGAAAGAGAAAATTAAAAAATTCCCGGGACAGAGGGAGGGATGGGGTCATTTTGCATTACATTACGGTCCCCGCGGACGGTATTGGAATTGCGAGGGAAAAAACCGGGTACGGGTGCCTTTTAATGGGGGGGAGGGGAGGGTTTATGTGGTTTGTGGTTTGTGGTTTGTGGCCTCTTTTTGTGGGGGTGAGGATAATGTGGTTTGGGGGATATGTATAACTATTAATGGTGCGCGTACGTTGATCAATTGATCCTATAGCTATCGTGAACTTTAAATCCTATCTCCGGCACATCCTAATCCTACAAGATGGAAAAACTCCAGCATAGACCCTCTATTAATTGTCACCGTCATTGACAAGGTTCGTGGGCGTCTAGATCCTAACTGTACGACCTCATGTAGAGTATCTGGTTGGAGCGTTACTAGATAGATGCTTCTAGTACCGGCAGCCTTCTTCTTCACCTTCACCTTCACTTCTTCTTCTTCTTCTTCTTCTTCTCCTTAATTGCAATACCCAGCTACTCTATATGACACCCATCTAACCAGATGGGCCACGCATAGCACAGCGCAAGCACGCGTTGCAATTAACCGTGCTGAGTTGATTAATGGCCGATTTGCTATAGATATGGTTGTGGCCCTGTTTGGGGGAGCCTTGCCAATATGCCAATGCCAAGCTGGTGCTCAGTTAGTACTTCAGGGGATACAATTATACCTACACACATGCACAGTATAAGCATGCCCTTGTGGTACGGGTACGTAGCCTTGTTGGATGGGCTAGCTATTATCATAGCTACATGTAGCTAGTTGCAGAGTTACATGTAGTTGCCTGGTTAATTTTAGGGTCATTTTATTATTATTATTATTATTATTATTATTCTATCTTTTTTTATTCTTTTATTTTTATATTTTATATTATATTTTTGCTGGGAGGTTGCCTGGCGGGCTTGCGTGTACGCAGAATATTGATATTGATTATTGATACTAATGCTATTCTAGCCTCCCCCTAAAACTACATTTACGAGCCTCCTCCATGCTCACGACTGCATGTGTAGTTATTAATGTAGCAATCAGAGTTGGGGGGTAAAAAACGCATTAAAAAAAAAGCACAGGTTAACTAATCTCCCTTCCTGACCCGATAAGCCCAGCAGCCAGCAGCGAGCAGCAAAGAACCACACAGCCTTACCTTTACTGTAGGCAACGAAGGCCTCATCATGCTATGACACCTGTTTTTCTCCCACTTTATCGAGACATAGCAAAGAACGTGCGTCCCCCTCCCTCTCAATTCCTATACCCGTAGAGTGCAGGATTCCTGTATTCCCCCTACTTTTTTTTTACCATTGTTGTTATTATGTAAAAGCCCCCAAAGGTGGGCACGTTTTGATGCCCGCTTTGAGGAATTGATCTTCCTTTCTTTCTGTATTTTGTTTTTTTTTCGGGGGTAGAGGAGAGGATGAGGGCTCAGGCAATCAGCTTGAGCACGTGGGGCTGATCTCGGCGGTAGTGGTAGGTCTGGTGGTGGAAGGGAAAAGGTGTTTCCGCCCGCCGAAGTCAAAGAAACAATTTTTCCTACTAAACCGGACGGTTGTAGGGATAAGTTAATGGTATGTTCGTGAACTTTAAAGGATATTAGTTAGTTAGCCTTAGTTGGAATAACGTCCCTACTAGGGCTAGGGTAGTAACAGAAGGGTTGTTGGCTATGGTGCAGAAAAAACAACCCTTGCTGACTTGCTGACTGTTAACTAACTCAGTCCCCTCACACAATGGCAAGGCTACTAATTAGATTAAGCATCATCGATCAACCATGGGCTATGTTCCACCACCAACCACACACGTAGGTGGGCTAGGAACGAATTGTCAAGAGTAATGGAAAGGGGACACCCCGATCCCCATCACCCTGGTGACTGTTAAGTCTAGTGAATATAGGGTTTAGAGACGTATGAAGACCCGCAGAGTGCGAATCGGTGATCCCATCCATGGATGATGAGTCAACGGGGAACAACCTTCTGAAGAAGAAGGTTTGTCTATAATGCCAATTGGGCTAGTGTACGTGTGGTGCCAGAACCAAGATCGCCAAGATGTTATGCTGAGTAGCATAATTCCACCTCACCCATCAAGCTGTTCACCTTGCTGGACGTATCATGGGCGGTTATAGTTACGTTTTCGTATGGCTTGCCCCCTGGAGTTTCCATGGTCATGCATCCCATCCCATAAGAAAATCCATCCATCCATCCGTCCAGGGAGAGTAAACGCCATTTCTCGATTGCCCTATGTTTTTGATAGTCGTTGATGAAGTGTCAAGTGTCATTGCGCAATGAATGTTGTAAATTGCACAGGATTGAGGGAGTTGAGGCCCTTTTTTGCCCTTTCGTTTTGCAGTACAAAATACCTCTTCCTCCGGATCTTCATACAAGCTGCAAGGTAGCTAATAGCTGGGGGTAGCTAGCTGGTGAACGTGGGTTGTTGTTGATGGATGATAGCTGCACTTCTTTTTCTCATACATACTGCTCAATCTGTCTCTGCCTACCAAGGTTCTTTGTGCTCTCATAGTACCGTATGTAGTATGCGTGGGCTGGCTCGTAGCTCACGGCCCTCGGACTTCTGAGGGTTGTGATATGTACCTCTGTGTATGTACGAACTTCCCATACCTTGTACTACATATACCGGCTACTAAGTAAAGGCGGCCAAACAAGCTCCAGACCTCCGCAAAAACACACACCCCGTGATGATGATGACCCCATTGTGCGGGTTAACGCGGTTAGGAGAATTAAAAACGGATATGACGGAGCTTTGCGCTCTCTCCCTTACCACTCTTACTTCTCTGGTAAGATTTGGAGCCGGAGGTCGAAACCTGGAGAAGGAATGATTCGGTGGTAAAACCAGGAACACTGCCTCCTCCCTCATCGATCCCCCGCCGTTAGCACCGGGGCCTCAGGGAAATCAGGAACGGACCAAGAGAGGAGGCTCCAATATGCTGTAAGGAGGACTAGCTCGCCCTCTATTCTAACATTCAATTGGAGGGAATTCTGCTACTCAAAACTTCCCGCGGCACCTAAAACCCCACAAGGCTGCGATCTCTGGAGCCTCTCCGGCTCGTTTTACTTGTTTGTACTTTTATATCCGAGAGTAGAAGAAAAGAAATAAAATAAAATAAGAAAAATAAAGAAAAAACAATAAAAGAGGCTCAAAGCTGCCCCGTATGTCTGAGCGTAGGAGAGTCTGGACAGGAACACGACACGGGAGCGGAACAAAGCCGACAGGGGTGTTCCTGTAAACATTCCCTCTTCCCCCTGCTCTCTCTCTCCCTTCTTGTCCTTTTCTCCATCCATCTGCGGGCTTTGCGTCATGCAAGTCATCCTCTTTTTTTTTTTTGTTCAAACCCCTTGTCCATTATCCAAGGCAGCGAATCAACTTCTCGATCGAGTCCTGGAGTCAAGGTACCATACCAAAGGGGAAGCAAATCATCCTTCACCTCGACGTTTCGTTTCAATCAGGGAGGGACACAACAACGATAACAAGGAGAGACCTGTTAGGGTCGCGAGTGAGATAAACCGAAGGTACCAATCCAATGTACCTGCCGTCCTTCTCATACGTTCCTTCTTTCCCGGTTCCGCGAGGGGTCTGAGATCGATGATGGTGCAGGGATATATACACTGCCAGAGAAAGGCTTCTATTCAATTGCTTGATCGGTGTCTCAGAGGAGTGGGCTGAAGGAAAATCTCAGCAGCAAGCACGACAAGCGAAGCATGAAAAACTTCACTTTTTGCAGCGATATTCTCAGCTGATTCGGTCGCTTTGCGGTACGGGCACCGGGGGCATAGATGGGTACATTTCCATTGTTGCTAGATGTGCATGAAGGTGTTTGGTTTGGGTATTTTGACAGGTCAACCATGGGAATTTTTTTCATGATGACTCTCTGGCGCTCCCAGCAGTATGGGGGTGGGTATTTTATTTTTCCCTTCTGTCCTTTCCTACCTATTACTTGCTTGACATGACTCCAAGAACCCAGTTTTACGCGCTCTCCGTACATACATTACCACTCGGATAAACCGGAAAGGATCTCTTTTGCTTGATCTCTTGTAAAGATGCTTGGAACAAGTCATCTTTTTTTACCCTCAACTGTGTGCGCTGAACCAAGGAGAGAAGAGATAGAGGCAGAGAAAGGAAGAAAGGAAGGATGTAGGCAGGTAGCAAGGGCCAGGGTGTCAATCTCCCGCCATGTACTGGGGTTTGATCTATAGCCTTGTGTGTCTGATTTGGCAAAATTCCAGATTGTTTTTCTTTGCTGCGCGTTTGAAGGGATTAACGATGAACGGAAAATCGGCTGTTTCTTGAATACATAGCAAATGCTAGGCTTCCCTTATGATCGTGAAACACGGCCACTTTAACCTTCATGGTACCCCCGGACTTGGCTTTTCTCTCTCTTTCCAAGACAGATAGAAAGTGAGAGAAAGAAAGAAAAAGACTCTCAAGGACGCTTCCTTCCATGGATCCACGCATGATTCATACATAACCTTAAAGGCAAGGCAGGCAATTGGCAAGCGCCAGAATTGATTGTGTGCGCAGTCGTACGTATTCTACAGCACACTCCCGGTGCCAAGAGAAAATAAAGACGCACAATCAATCCTTTCCATGGTCGTTGAAAGAAGGGAAGGAAACTTAATTTGAGTCTGGCTATCCTTACCGTCTGGGAGGAGGGAGGAGCGTACCCGTAGGTACACTACAGACTAAAGTACTTTAGAGTTCCAGACCTGTAGGTACTCTATCGGAGTTTGCGGTAAAGCCTAGTCTAGTAAGTAGTAGAGATATTAATACCTGAATTAGCACGCCCAGACAGGCAAGAGACATAAAACGTCCAAAATCTGTACGGTTTTCAAAACCATACAAGCGTCTCTGTTTCGGGCCCGGCTACTCACAATCCACCCCCATACACGTGGTGCAGCCAATGCATATCCATTCCCGTCCGCTTCCTTCCGACCCATCACCATCATCAATCCGGACTGCTTGCTTTGCTCTGCTGCTGGTGAAATTTGCATCGCAACCTTGGAATTGGGGAAGTCTGCGGGCCACCCCCCGGACGAGAGAGAGCCCACTCTAGGCACGGAAGAGGTTAACTAAATTTTTCCTGGTGATACAATAATGATACCTGATCGAATCATTATTCAATTGACAAGGCAAGGCAGGAGAGAGAGGGGAGGGGGGGGGGAATCCACTGGCTGGCTGACTGACTTTACTGTCTCTCATAAGCCCTGTAGGCAACTTTTTTAGTAGCCTAACCTACGTATCAGACAGCAAACTGCCAGCAACGTGCAACGGTGTGCGTAGCAGCAAAGAGGCAACCGAAGGAAGGAAGGGGGGTTTTTTTTTTCTCTTCCATACGTACTAGGCGTAAGTACTAGGCGTAAGTACTTCACCTGGTAGGTGTATGTAGGGAAGGGAGGGGGGTACCTTAGACATCGAAGGAGGCAGTACAAGGTGCGCACGATGTATGGACGAACCTGCTCGCCAATGCCCATCCCAATCATGTCCGAAGAGATAGATGGTAGAAGGGAAAAAAAGAAAAAAGAAGAAAAAAACTTAATTCTTTCCATTCAGTACCGGTACCGGTACCGTGTGTGGAAAGCCCTTAATGAATCTCATTACCTATAATTCCGTCGTATGAGGTTGCCTGATGGTCCAACATATCAGGTCAGCACTTTAAACTCTTATTATCGTTATTATCACCGAGCCGCTGAAAAAAAATATGTTCGATACCGGTTGAGAAGGATCGCCGACCGGATGAAACAGAGCCCGCGCTCGATCTCGGCGAACGTCACATACCACAGCCCACCAAGAAACTCAGCCAGAGGAACCTTTTGGAAAATTTTTCGCAAGAATCATTTGGGACAAAAATGTGTGTGGTGATCAAACTTAATTCTTTCCCTTTTTCCCTGCCATAATCGGCCTAACTATTCAGCTACTGGAAGATCACCTCCAAAAAAAAAAAGTAAAAAAAAAACTCTAGTAGTTACAACGCCTTAATCGTACTCAAACAGCTCTCCTTATCCCCCAAAACCCACAAACATAGGGAAAAAAACTTTGAACATCGAAAGTCGTAGTATGTAACAAGAGAAAGAAACCAATTAAAGTCTTAGATGGCCCATCAGACGCCTCCCTCTGCAACATAGCTTGTTAAGTAGAAAGTAGGAAATGTAATGAGTGTATAGATGTTGCAAATAAGCAGACCCAAGTAGTTCACCTCTCCGAGATCATGTTAAGACATAGAATGGAAAAAAAAAGGTACGCCCCAAAATCTCCCATACGCACACAATAACCTAGAAAACCGAACCCCGAACGCAAAGAACCAACAAAGTAGAAACTTTTTTAAAAAGGGAAAAGAAAAAAAAAGACCCCGAAATATGCAGATAGGAAATGAAGACGTAAAGAAAAGCAGCCCTCGATGCCAGCCAACCTCCCAAGCGATAACCAGGAGACGATATCGAATGCTGATGCGAATGGTATAGCGTACGCAAAAGATGAGATGAGATGTAATGTGACAATGCCACCCACAAAACCCGTAGTTAAAATATGTTCGTAAGAATTGAAATGATGATTTTTTTTGTCGAGACCCTTGTAGCCTCCTCTTCATCGTACAACCGCCCAGATGTTTCCCCTCACAATTAAACCACTGTCATCCTTCGCTTCCAGTCCCTCACATGGTCGAATGAACTGGCGTAATCCCGGAGCTCGTTCTTGACCTTGTCCGAAAGCACCGCCGGTTCCTGTTGTCCACTGTAGCTGTTCAATGATGACAATGAAGTCCGTGATGGTGAAGTGTAGAGCTGGGAAGGCCTGGTGTTGCTGGGTGCGTATGGTGAAGCGTAGAGGTTAGGAGGGGTAGATGAGATTGGGCTCCGTGATGCTGGTGATGAGGATGCCGAGCTTGATTGTCTTCCAGACATTGCTGAGAAGTTGAGCGGGGGAGGAAGGTAAAACCCAGCACCAGTGCTCATGTTTGAGTTCTGCCATGAAGTTGTAGGAGTGGTAGTAGGTGATGATGAGCCAGAATTGCAAGAAGCGTGCTCGAGATCAGCCAAGCGGCAGGATTGTGAGCAGTATGCACCGTGACCAGATTGCGAGATCTCACGATCGCAAGAAAGACAGTAATCAGGAGACCAGTCCATTGTATTGATGTTTTTTTGAGTAGTAGTAGTGAAGGTGTATATTTTTTTTTCTTGCTTCCGGAACTTTAGCTTGTGATGCTAGGAATCGGTCGATTGATGGATTGGATTGAATTGATGAAGGAACGAACTCAGAGAGTAGTTGATATGATTGATTTGCTTTGGTAGTGATAGTGAATAGTTATGATGGTGAATGAAGGGCAAGCGAAACGTGTTGTGAGAGAGGGGGGTTAGAACGAGATCGGAGGGGGAGACTGGCAGCATATATTTAAAGAGTGTTAGGCAGGGCGTGAGGTTGCTGCTAACTAAAGAGTCAGTGAGCGAGTGAGGGGAGGGTTTGCGTGCTTTGGTGGTAAAGTGAGTGGGTCTGCCAGGATCCACAACCCATCCGAGACGATCGCTGCCTGTCTTGTGTGAACCAATGAGGTCTTTACTTGGGTCGAGGGGTGTGTGATGCATCGCAAAAGTACTAGGCTCTTGAGTGTGTGTGAGAGGGTTGAGGGTGGTGTAGTGAGTTGAGGAGTGCAGGCAGGGCCACCAAGCATGAGGGTGAGGCCACTTCGATCCCTGTGCAGCAGCAGCTGCTGCTGCTGCTTGCTGCGTCGTCTGCAGCAGTTAGTTCAATCTCCTTCCCACCCCCCTTCCAAGAAAAAAAAAAAAGGAAAAAAAATCAAAACACAAAAAAAAAATCAATTTTTCGGGATGTGTTTTTCATTCATTTATTCATACCCTCCTTCATCCCAAAAATAAATAAATAATCTCAAAATTGGAAAAATGAAATAATTCGTCCCGAGACAATCCTCTTTCCTAATCCACTTTCTATTTGGCCTGCATTCGTGTGTGCGGCACCTCCCTCCAGAGTCTCTCTCTGCCCGTTGCGCCTCACACCCAATTAATTCATCTTGTCACCCTCCATCATAACTCTACTGAAGGCGCGTAAGCTACTGGAGAGAGAAAAAAAAAAAGTCAAAAACTCTCACATCTGTCCACTCACGAAACGCAACGAATTTTTTTCCCTGGGTAAAGACTATCTTCGGGATTTTTTTTTGTGCCTCGCCACAGGCTGTTCAATCAACTAGGAGAGTGGATTGCTTCTTTCGATCAACTCTCTAGACTACTGCTGTTGTGCTGTCTAAATCCGTTCTTAAACTACATGTTACACGGTACTACCCTCTTGGGTTTTCTAACATGGTCTCCTATCACCCCCTACTGTATTATACCCTTGGAAAACATATGTTAATCCGCTTTACTTGCATCACCTATTATCTCACGATATTTCCGTTTATTTCTATTTTCTACCTGTTGTTCCCTATGTAAGGTAAAGACGAAACACAGGCTCCAGCTGACCCACCCAATCATATACGATTGCTCATAAAAAAATATCCAAGAGTTTCATAGCCTTTGCGGCATGTGGTTGGTGGCAAGTGAGATAGACGGTTCGCTGAGAGAAGCTCAAAGCCTCATTCCTGTGGTACTCTAGTACTCTAGGTAACCATCGTGAAAAGCTTTTCTCTTCTATCACTTCCCGCTGCCCATCATATCCCAAAATCAGACTGTGATTGACGCTGATAGGTACGGGTGGCGAACCGAAGGGAGGCGCGAACAGACTGTCAAAATTTCTATCCCGAATCCGGGAGGGGCTCAGTTTCTTAGACGGGATGTGGTCGTGAGACCCTCAGCCTAGGTCCATGGTGTTGAATATTCATATTCATGATATTGATTGCGCATAGACGTCCTATCCCCTATCTTTTTTTTTCAGTCGCTAACTGCGAGTATTTTCTTGGTGAAACCCTGCATTTCTACTCAATATTTGTAGTGAAACACAATAGCCCTTGGACCACAATATTAAAAGAGGCTTCCCGTTGCGGCGAGATCTAGGTCGTGAGCTTTGCGCCCGTTGATCAATGCCATCATTTCTTGGCCTGTCAGTCGCTAATACTCGTTATTGAGTGAGGCTTCCGCGTTGTTCTTGAGACGAACCGTGTCTAGTCTAGCTGGCCATCAACCATATCACAGGTACAGCTCATGGTTGCGCTTAGACAAAAAAATGATTGGGAATATATTCATTCGACGTTAACCTACGGACATAACCTGGACCCCATCTCTTTCAGTACTCCGTTTCTTATGATTGGATCATCAGCTGAGTTTCCAGGGCTTGCGTCAATTGTCATGCATATTGTGGAGGCTCGTCACCCTCCTCAGTCAAGAGGACCATGTTTCTTTTTCTCACGAAAGTGTACTCGTAATTAGGAGAGTTAAAAGCATGGGAGTGAGTTAGAGACGTTCAGTGACAGTTCGTAGCTCGTAGAGTACGTATTCATAACTGTTCCCTGCGCGAGATGTACTTCATCACCCATTTCAGCAAGTGAATACATGCGTCATTGACGTACCTACATTTTGCAAAACTACATGTACCTCTAGACCTCCGCTTCCAGGTGTACATTGCCTCATGACTTGTCCAAAAGACCATGTTCCCTTCCTCTTGATGTTTAAATGAGCACTTTAATAGAAATAATCCCCGTGGTTTATTTTCTTTTTTTTTTCCCTCCTATACAATTCTTATATATTCTTTTGACTTTCTAAGTTGAGGCCGTAGTACCAGATTGATCTACATTGAAGTGGTCCTAGTTGAGAAATTGTTGAATCTCACGAGAGTGTCAAAGATGTAAGCCTTTCTTCTCCTTTCAAAGTGATATGACATTTTACCACTATGCACTTTCCCCCTAGATATGGGGAGACTTGTCATGCGACTTCCCGCAAGCAAGCATTATCGTTTTTTCTTGTCCATGGAAAGGGTGAGTGAGTGTGAGGATTCTCAAAAGAACAAAATATAAACGGAAAAAATGTAGAGAAACCATTACCCAAGATCGCCTATTAGAATCCATCCATATCACGTCTCTCCTTTTTTTTTTATTTTTTTTATTTCTATATTTTTTTTTATTTCTTTCTTTCCCTTTCTTTTCCCCATTCCTTCTCCGCCAACTGGCTGGCTACTGGACTCCCATGGGCCATGGACAATATGTACGCGAGATCCCGTGTCTCATCTTCCCTTTCTCCAGGTTCTTCTTAGCCTGGGTCTGCACACTCAAGGTAGGTTATGTAACTCGTGTATGTAGGCTTTAGGGGGTTTGGAGGGATGGATGGAGGAGAACCGCTGCAGCGTTCGTCTCGTCCTAGTGGCATCCTTGAGGTGGCCATGGCGCGCACTCATTACACAACTGTCGTGTGGTTTTTTGCTTCTTCTGGGGGGGTGTTTTTTTTTCCCCTTCCTTTTCATGGTTGTAGTGTGGAGGGAAGGAAGGAGGTTGAGTGACTGGAGTAAGTGATGCCTTTTTTTACGTTAGCGTCGTTTATTAGTGCTTCCCCGCATTTAGTGATTGCCATCCAGGAACCACACTACTCTCGTCATAGACTAAAATCCTATTACTTTTTAGTTTGGTTACTAGAATAGCTGTGCCGAAGCCGAGTGGACAACAATTCCCATGACCGGCCAACTTGCTTATGAAGTTGACATAGTACTTTCTTTTTTTCTTTTGCTCTAGTTTTCTTTTGCGCCCCATTGCTCTGCTGTCTGTCTGTCTGTCTGTCTAGCAGACTGGCTAACTGGTTAACTGGCTGGCACGGCTGCACTTAAGTTACTTGCACAGTTGCACAGTTGCACTGTCGCACTACTTTACTCTGCTCAAAGGCTTTCGCTAGTTCCCTTCGGATCCCCCCTTCGCTTTCCACTCTGGGGTAAATTCAGGGTTCGGAGGGTCGTGCTACGTATGGTACGCTAAGGCCACGCTAACCTAACTTCTTCCAAAAGGTTGTTCATGGGACCGACCCATCTTGCAGGAGCAGTAAGGTAGGGGGGTTTAGAATAGCTTGGTATTTTTTCTTGGTTCTTTCAACTAACGCCTCCCCATACTTTGACGTCCACGATACGATTTGAAGGTTGTGGATTATCACGATTACCGAACATTCCTGCGCTTGCTCTTGCTCTCCAGGCTGAGATTGAAATGATCTCCATCCCTACATACGTACGGGCAAAGTGCTCAATGTCGTACGTACCAAGAAATCAGTTGATGAAAAATCAAGGACAGCTACCTAACTACATATGTGAGCAATGTAGCCTCAATTACATGTATGTACATGTACCCTCTTTACTCTAATTCGTAAATTACGATCTCTGCGGTTATTCAGTTTATATACCTTACCTTACCTCTACGTTACCGGGAAATTGAAATTAGGCATAGTACCTACCTGCCTACATAAAAATACCCATACATACATCGTCTGGGGTTTGTTTAATATTCCCCGTACATCGTTTTCTGACATGTCGTCGACCCACCCCCCGGCTCACCGAGAAAAAAAATACAGTCATCTCGAGATTCTCAGATTTCTAATCAACTAATTGTGAAAACAGAGAGAGAAAAAAAAAAGAAAAAGAAAGAAAAGAACTCAAACATACGGGACGAAGTTTAGCTTTGTCGCCAAGTACATGTATACAATTACTCCATGATATAGGACGCATGGGGCCAATAGTCCCGCTGCAAGAGCGGACGCTGCTTGCGAATCAGTGAATCTGCCCGCAACGCCGCATCAAAAAAAAACCCTTCCCGAGATGCTTTGCCGGGGGCGCACGCGGTGTAGGCTATATATGTTATGTTTGGCTTTTTGCTACACATCTATGTGTACTAAGCGGTAGGTAATATGCACTATGGACAGAGAGAGAGTCAGACAGAATAAGAGAGTGCGGCTGTTCCAAGGGTGTAGGTACGGTTTCCACCTCCTTCTCCATCAAATTTTTATTTTTCTATTTTTTTTGTGGGGAAGGGAAGGAAGGGAAGGGAAGGGTGAAACTGCATATTGTACATGTATGTACCGGCCTGGGGATGAGATACATGCACTGCACGTCGCGTCGAAACGAGCGTTGAGGACAGGGAAAACACTTTTCTCTGCTACATACATAGGTAGTACTTCCGGATCCCGCTTTCTTGGCTATCACTCGTTGGTTATGTTGCTTGCAAAATATCAACTGATCATTGACTTCTACAGAGTATGATATGTACGCACAAATTGGAACAGTTACATTCCAATGCATTGGACAGCAACCAATGCCTTTGTCCAGTTGTCTCATACCAGCCGTTTCCATAGGCCGAGGCATAGGAGAAGACTTGAGAAAAAAGTGTTCAATTAAGGGGTGTACTTGATCTTGGCCTTTTCTTTTCCCTTTTCTCTCTGCATGTCTGCCTTCAAACTCAAGAAACAGTTGCTGGGTTATTAATGGAATGCTCCGCAAATTTCGTGGAAAAAGGAAGGGATCTTCGTATTTCTTACCCTTTTCTCTTACTCTCCTTTTGCTCTGCGTAACCCGTAACCATGGCGAGAAACAAGTTACACTGCAGCTACATACATACATGTACCCATTATGGGGTCGGTACGTGATGGTGGTAAGTTAGTAGTGGATGGGGATGTGGTTAGTTAATTTATTTAAGTAGTACTGACAAAGCCTTTCTGAGCAAAGAAATCCTTAATTATTTAACCGTGGTTATGCTATGCTATGCCATGCTAGGTAGATATACCTAGAATGTAAATGTAAATACCTGCGCCCCCCCTAGCTTTTGGTACCTTCCCTCCTCGTAAAGTGATGGTCCAGAAGTGGTGAGCTGCCTCAAACACACCTGCAGGCATGTCTCGCTTCAACTTGGGCGACAAAACGGACCGTCTTAATGTGTGTCAACACCGGGAGAAAAAAAAAAGATTCGAAAGACAAAGCGGAAAAAAAAAATCAATTTTTTGGGCGCTCCTTGTCTTGCAAATCTTTCTTTAGGTTTCCACATGGTTAACCACCACGATACTGCTGGTTACCGCCGCAAAACAAAACAAAACAAAACAAAAACGTACTCCTTCGTTCAAATCAGTACCACCACATTTCAACTTCAATTAGCTGCTTCGTGGAAAAAATAAAAAATAAAAAAAAAAGTCCTACATACAGAGACACAGCGCCTGCCGTCGTACTCACGAGGAGAGAAGCCGCGCAGGTTTCCCCTTCCTTCGAGTTCGTGCCCTGAAGAGAGGTACCGTGCGGTGCGTGCTTCGGGAGGGAAAAAAAAAAAAAAAAAGGGAAGAGGCCCAATATTCTATTTTGTGCGCACAACAAAGCTGTATGTGGTTTTTTAGTTTCCTTCCCTTTCTTGATCGCCAACCCTCCTTTACCAGTTCACCGGTACGCTATATACGGCTGCGGCGTAAATACCTCTGTAGAGTTTAAAGTAAGTACTCGGTGGCCGCCTCGGTGATTGATGTGTGGTTGTGCGAAACAGTGATCTACAGCATCTGGATTGTTTGAATAATTTAGAGTATTATTTCTCATTACGTTATTTCGCGCTCAATCAATCAATCAATATCCCTTCCCTGTGTATTTGTATTATACTCTGTTCCCCGGTCTGGTGTAAACCTGATTGTTTTAAACGTACACGCAGAAACGCCGATTGTATATGTTGCCCGCCGTCATCTCTTATGTATGTAGCGTAAGCAGCCGCACTGCACAAGTAATAGATCTTCGCTGCTCCATGTAGCTACCCTTGGGCCCGTCGAATCTTGAAGACTTAATTTTCCAGCAGCATCACCATCGAGAAGGACCGGAGAAGTACTAATTTGAAAAGAAATAAAAATAAAAAAAAAGTGGGAAATAAATTGTAGATACAGATGTATGTGCGTAACATGAGGATAAGATATTGGCCAGTTAAAATAGGGCAAGTCTATTTAAGCAATGATGAGTGAGCATGAGAAGGCGGCGTCCAGAACTCGGTAAGTAAGGTCCCTGCTCAAGTAGCAGCTGTCAATCGGTATCCTTTAAAATGGAACTGATCGAAGCTAGGCTAAAGACCCTTTTTTTGCATCTTGCTCAGCTACCTACATCTTGCTTAATGAATTTCATGCTCACCCACTATTTCGAATCTTTCATGAACCACCTTCGCCGCGCGCGCGCAAGTTGGTACTAGCACCGGGAAATATAGCTTGGCTCACTGCCTGCCTGGTGTCGCAATCCATTTCGACGTGAGTGAGTGAGTGAGAGTGTTGTGTGAGTGGTGTGCGTGCGCAGATCCGATGCGTGGTCTATTTCAAATTTATCAAAACCTTGAGTAGAAAGTCTTGCGGGACCAGCGGAGAGAGTAGAGAATACTACCTAGGCTGGGTGCTTATCAAACACTTTACACCGGGGTTCGGCAACCGAGATCATTTCCACACTGGTATTGATTGAATGAGGTTTTGAATTACTTGAGCCTCTTCTCTCCCCCCCCCCCCCTTGTCCCTCGAGTATCGCGGTTAAGTTGTTTGTGGTGGTGGTAAAAGTGGTGGTGATGATTGTGGTGGTGGTGGTGGTGGTGGTGATGTTTCAATACATGTAGTTAGAATGTAGAAATGTCTCTACCAGCAGGTATTGAAGTGATGATGATTACCGATGTGGGTAATGTTTCTCAGAACTAAAGATACTTACCCCTAAAATCCTCCTCCTTATCCAATCCCATCTCATCCCTCAACCCCCAGCTTCTTGGATGAAACATTTTCGGCTCGCTCAAGAATACCTTTCTACTCTACCACTCATACTCAAACCCCAGGCCTACCCTAGGGCTACTACACAAATTAAGCCTCCCCCGACGCCGGGCCAAACCAACCTGAAGTCAGTGCAACCTTCTCTCTTCTAGATAGATCTCGCTTGTGAGGAAACACAGGGTCGAGACCATCTATCAGTCCAAGCTGATGCGCAGTACAGAGCGAGAGTGTTTCATTAATCCGATCAATGAACCTTTTTTTAATATCTCTTGACTGGAACTTAGTTAATTCGGTATCCCCCCCCCCCCCTGGCCCCACAATTAAGCTGAGGTTACTCTAACTTACAGGGTCCACGCTCTGGACGACGTATAACCCGCGTAGATAGTAAAGAAAAATAAAAATTCCGTGGGGGTTACAAATGTTTTACCACCATGCGGAACCGGTAGATACTACTCTAAAACTACAGGCTACTACCAGTAGAGTACTACAATTCAACGATAAGGGTCCCTCCTTTCCAGTTAGCCTGGCCTGTCTCTCCACCATATCGCAAATCTGTGGATATCTTGCAAAACATCTCATCCCACAGGGTCGCTCGACAGATAAAAAAAAAATGAGAGACCTCCAAAACCGGTTGACCCAGCAACATCAACGGTTTCGCTACCCTATCTCTTGCCATGCCAACCCTTAAACCCACGAGAAGGCAGCTGGATCGGAGATGCGGTTGAATCGTGGTTTCTCTCACTCTGGGTGTGTGAGTGTGCGAGTGTGTGCACAGCTAAATTAAATTCTATATGCGGACGGAAACCCAGGGATTGATTGAATGACGTCGCTTGTTAATTGGAAGGGTGAGAACAGAATGCACGATCCCCATCGCCAACCACGATTCAACGCTATCTGCTTGACGGTGTCCGCGACTGCGCAACCACTCAATTAATTGGTTTATCTCTACCTATTCTACTCACATGTTATGTAGTTATCCTGGTAGTAAAAAAGGGGGGGGGGTCCATTCTTTCTTTGCGAGTCCGCAACAGCCGTATAGAGATTATTCAACACATGGAACGTGCACTCTCAATATGCTGTCCGCCTGTAGGTAGTGTACATACAGGCATTTTATCTTGTAACCCCCCCCTCTCCCCCGGAGGGGATCACGAAAACCACGTTTTTTTTTTAAAAAACTCCCTAAACAAAGACGAAACCACGACCCAGCCACTCGCTTAGTGAGCGGCGCTGCCCAGCCTAGCACAGGGAGGGGTTTATGTATCTGCCTATCTGCCCGCACAGAGAGTTCGAAATAGAACGTTTTGGATTTAGAAGGGGACTGTTGATGCAGGTAGCCGTTCGGCAGACAGGCAGGCTCTCATGGATGATTCCGTGATCCTGCCCAGAGGATTCCGTGATCCTGCCCAGAGGATTCGCAACTGCACTAAACCTCAACGTCCGTTATCATTGTGCAGTAGTAGTAGTAGGAATAGAGTGCTACATGTATGTGGCTGGATTGATGGAGGGGGAAGCTCGTATTCAAAAGTACCTACCGTTTGGTTTAGCAAGTAGCTAGTTAGCTGCTGCTTACTAACCTACCCTCTACCCCCTCTAGCTAGAGAAGCGGTCCAGATTATGATTGACAGGTTAACCAGTTATCCAGGCAAGTTACCTTCTACCTCAGAGTACCTTGGTAGCAGGAGTTGGAAGGCTAGAGCCGCAAGTACCTCTAGAGTACTGTACCTATCGTTGATCCTGAACTACCCGCCGACTCGGGTTGCAGTCGAATCGAATTCGCTACCCCGGATCCCCCTTCCCAGGCCTCTGTACTTGGGATAACATACATAGTACTACTGCGACGTTGCAGTCTTCGAGAGGAGAGGAGTACATGGTCGTTCGTTGTGCTGTTGTTGTTGGTTAGCAGGTTTAAGGTTAAGCCTCCTCCACCTCCGGCCTAGTTAGCCTATATCATTCAAGGCCTACTAAAGCTTCCCCTCCTGCTATCACTCGACACACCTGCTCGCGATAGGTGGAATAAATCATCCTCTTGTCTCCAGTCTGGCACCACTCTGCACACAGATCACCACTCGGCTCCTGCCGGTTAGGGTCCCTCCCCTAGCTTGCATAGCAGACGTACTCGTAACGAAACCCTCATTGTTGTTGGTGGAAAAAGCTCCGTATGCACACGCCAACTTACATGATGATATTCCAGGTTATTTCTTTTTCTTCTTGTTTTCTTCTTTCTTTTTTGCTTTTGACTTTTGTATGGGATGGTCACGGTGGAATGGATGAACACTGACCCATTGGCCCAAAGACGTGCACGTTACTTGGTTGCTCCTCAACGTTTTTCCTTCTTTTTTTTTTCTTCTTCTTGGGAATGAATGAGGAGGAAGTGGATTCTGTGTTCTTCTCTCCTGTTCGCCCGCTAAGCCCAGGAATTCCGCCCCAGGGCCCTCCAAGAGTCCGTCACGAGAGTGAGAATCACTCCATTCCCTGGTATGGAGGCCATGCACAACCAACCAGGTAACGCCCCCGGCCCTGTCCCATTACCTTACCCCTACCCTACCCTCCCATACATAAACTCCGAGCCCTTTTTCTTTTGTTCTTTTTTCTTTACATGACGACAATACTTTTGCTCTACTCTAGTCTAGTTGGGCGGCTCCCGTGGGGTTCACTTGTTGGCCGCCGCTGAATGGTCCGGCTCAAAAGGGAGGGAAAAGTGGAAGTTGTCCCGGATCAATTGATTGATGGGACCGTTTTGTCCGCTGGAAACCGAGACCTTGGAGGAGCTTGGAGGAGGAGAAAGTCGTTTTTCAGAAGTAAAGGGTCTGGTCTGCTGGTCTGGTGCGTGTTTCCGGATTTAGAACGTAAGGGGGGGGGGGAATATATCGGTAGGCCGTACGCCGTACATATACTCTAAAGAGAGGTTATGATACATGCATCAACAGGGCTGAAAAGCCAAGCCTGGAGATTCACGAGGTTATCGTAATCTACGTAGTAAGTAGTGCCTTATAGAAACTCTACTGGTATCCCTGGTGCCACTGCCACTGGTGGTGGTGGTCAATATCAAAATGTGGCACCGCAATTGAAACGACCGCCAAAAATCCAAAAATCCAAAAATCCAAAAAGTGGAATTAAAAAAAAAAAGCCACGAAACAGCCGGAGGGAAGGCTTGTTTCCTCAGGTCTCTCCTTCTCTCCCTTCACAGCCCACTCGTGTTTCTGCTGCTGCTGCTTCTGCTCTCTTCGTCTTTCACATTCATAAATCCTTTCTAGTGCTTACACCCTACAGGATACATGTACCCTACCCTAGCTATCCCCGGTAACACACTCACACACACCACGGCCCCCAACTCCTAACAGCGCCGCCGATACCGAACCTCAATACCGGAACCTTCTCTAAAAGTCTATGTTTGGTTTGTCAATTGACCACAAATTACTATCCTCCAACGTAAGCCAACAAACCAACCAACAACATCCACCGGACCAGCAGAAGGAGAAGGAGGAGGAGGACGCATCCCACAAGCTTGGATCCCGGGAATTGGCAATCCCTCGATCCCCGGAAATTCCATGTATAGAGTTGTTGGAATGACTGGGGGCCAATAATAATGTTATGATTGAATGGTGCGGGTAGCGCGGGTTTCAATTTGCCTCGTGGGTATTAACAATCTTCTCCAGGTTTTATTTTTTATTTTTTTTATTTTTATTTTATTATTTCTTGTGATGGAGGATCCAACAGGCTCTCGCGGGTCTCGGGAAGGTAGCGGGAGGTGAGGCAGGTCAGTCAGTTGGGAAGTCAGACAGGCAAAGCCATGAGGTTCCGAATACCTGCTGTGCCCTACATACAGCAGCAGAGAGAAGGAGGAGAGCTAGACATCTGTTATTGTCTTATTTCTCGGGAAGCACACACACACACACAAACACACACCGCACACATTCACTCACACACACTCACACATGCCGTTGCCCCGCGCCGGTACCGTACCGGTGGCCGCACTGGCCGGTAGGAGATGATGGCTCAGTTTGGCAGGGCACCGCTCACGTCAATTGTTTGTGTTTAATTGAGCCTACCAATTATCATTATTATTACAAATCAATCAATCAAAATATACGAGTGCTCTCGTTGGTTACATGTAATTACCAACCCTTTCTAGGTAGATTTTACAAGATATTTGGTGAGATGGTGATGATGGCTCTGCTGCTTGTTCAATTGAGACATGGTACGTATTCCCATATCCTATCTTATCCTATCGATATCCGGCAACGGCACCGATGGTGGAAGGAGGCGGAACGGAGCAGAGTAGACTCAGTAGAGAGTAGAGTAGAGCAGAACAGAACAGAAAAGCTCGTCATCCGTTAAATGAATGACATGCAGTATGGCGTTTTGTTCGTGATCGGCTCGGCTGACCTGAAAGAGGGTTAATTGTGCTGCTGTTGCAGTTCATCCATTCATTCATTCATTAGAGTGTATGATGGAGGATATGAAATAATGTATGTGAGACTCTCTCCGTCTATTCTTTCTGTCTCCAGAGGCAATGCAGGGCTATTCCTACCCTGCCTCTGAAAAGAGAAGTGAAAGCGAAGCGTGATCTCGAGCTCTCTGCGCAGGTGAGATGCCTACGTCCACGTCTAGGTACACGGACAACAGCAGCAGCAGCAGCAGCATAGCATTCCAAATTGTGAACACACTCCTCGTATGTCCAGACCCTCAGCCCAGGGTACGGGCACTCTAGATGATGAGATGAACCCCATTACCATTACAATTACCATTACCAAAACCATTACCCTTACACTCATTCCGCCCCATCACATCACATCATGCGGGGGAGCGAGGGGAGGGATGCTGCGGTCCGGAATGGACTTCCAGAGCTTCCATTCTTTTCCTTTCACTGGCTCGCTACCTACGCTGGCTGATTACATCAACATGTTGTTTCATCCCAGCTGATGCAAACGATGACTGAAGGAAGCTTGGTATCTTCTCTCTCTCTATCTAGGTACTGTATGTAGCTAGCTATGTAGCTGTGAATTAATCAAAGTAATCATCAGGTACTCTCTCGGTAACCAGGTATGGATGGAGATATCGGGGCCAGCACGTGGCTTGGCTGGCCCCAATATCTCATCCCATGGCTTGCAAATGTCGAGACGCGAGAACCGCTCGAAATATATATAAATATAAATATAATATGAGTAGAGTGTATGTAACAAAATAAACGGGGGGGTAATCGTAAGCAGGTACGTGCTCTCTGCTGCTTTCTCGGCTGCTCGTGTTACAATCATCTTGTGCTTGTGTGTGCGCAATCTATAGATTGAAATCTCAGTTGCAGTGCAGTTGCAGTCAGGCATAGTTAATAACTGTTTCCATATTTCCATATCCAGAGGGAGAGAGAGGGATACAAAACTAGATCTGGTCTAGCGAGATGGAGATGTGATGGTAACAATTTGGGGTCTTGGGAATATGCAGCCCTGCGACTCACAGCTCTCTCTCTCACACAACTAGGGGGGGGGTGCTCAGCCCGGGTTATATTAAATTTCTGTTTAAAAAAAGGGAAAAATGATGCTAAACGAGGATTCTTTTAATGTTTTATGACGATGATGATGATGATGATGATGATGGGATCTTGTATCTACATGTAGCTAGGTTAATTCATATCCCATGTCTACCTCTGTGTGTCTGTGTCTGTAACTTTTTTTCTCCATAAAAATAGAAATAAAAATAAAACTAGAAAACAAAACCGTTGTTTGTCACAAACCCCATTTTTCAATCCCCCAATTTTCCATTTCACAGACACAGACCCAGAAACGCCATCATCACCCGACCCCCCCATCCGGAAGGGATCCACACACACTCTTTCCCCCTTCCACAACAATTCGCCTCCTCCACAAAGTAACAAAAAAATAAAATAAAAAAGCAAGACTCGCTTAACAAGTTCAAGCCCCACCATAAGGGGGGGGGGGGTTACACTGTAGTGTAGGGGAGAATTAACTTTATGGCCATGGTGGTTGTACCAGAAATGATTTGACATGATCAGACGGTCGGTGCTGGCGGTGGCTTGCAATTGATTGCCCTGGGCTGGAGTCATTTGTGTTAAAAACTTTACCGCCGTTAACTCCAGCTTAAAAAATAAAAAGAAAAAGATAAGATGAGATGAAAAGGGAGGGAGAAAAAAGGAAAGAAAAAAAACCTTCCGAACCGAAACCCGAGCCCCGGAAAATCCGAAATCCGGTTGTGCTCTTCATGATTAGAAACACGACCGCCTCCAAAGTGCTCGCTTGAATGAATTCCCCCCTAGAAGGCCAAGCCAGATAACCGAAGTAAAAAAAAAAAAAATAGAAGAAACAAGCCACAAAGGTACACAAAAAAAAACGCTCCTCAACTTCCCCTCATACACAGGGGGTGATAGTAAATAGTAGGTAGTAGCAGATAGTAGCAGATTCAAGGGGCATGCAATCATTGACCCCCCCCAGGCCGATCTACACTACACTACACTATACTAGTTTAATATACTACCAAGGTCATTGGGACATTGAAACAAACATTGAAACATCACACCAATCAATCACCTCACATCACATCACGATGGCGCTGGTTTTGCTGGCGAAGCAGCAGCAGCAGCACCCACCCCTTTCATCCTCATCTGCTCTGCCCACATCATCGCCGATGCTTTCCCCCTCTCAGCAGCCTCCGCACGTAGCCTCCGCACCTCCTCTTCCTCGGCCTCGCGCTTCTCTTGCACGGCGGGGTCTTTGACGTTGGAGGTCTGGGGTTGGGGTTCGGGTTTAGGTTCTTCTTCCCTGTGTCTTGGCTCTGGCTCTGGCTCTGGCTCTGGCTCTGGTGCTGGTGCTGGTGCTGGTGTGATTTCTGGTTCTGGTTCTGGCTCTGGAGCTTGTTTTGGGGCAGGAGAGGATGGAACAGACATCCGCACCGCCCCTGTGACCGCCGTGAAGCCCCTGGTGACAAACGAGGGGATTAGTGACGTCGCGAGCTTGACAGGCGACAACCCTGACACTGCGCTACTCGTAGTAGTAGTAGTAGTAGTCACTGGCACCGGTGCCGCACTTTTTGGAGCACTAGCAGTACTACTACTAGCCTGAGGGGTATTCGTGGGGGGACTCGCACGCGGTTTCCCCACCTGTTCTTGTCCCTTAGTCTCCCCCTCCTTTTGCCCCACCTCCTTCTTCGCCCCCACCCCCGGTCTCCCAGCCCGCTTCGCAGCCTCTCTCTCCGCCGCTGCCTCCTCCATACGCTTTCTGCGCTCCTCGCGCTCCACCGCCCTCTTCTTCATGAGCGCGTCACCCGGCAGCTCGAACGTCGGCTTCGTGAGCGGCTTTGTGCTCTTCACCGCCGGCGCCGCAACTGGGCGTGCGCGCACAGGGAGGATATTTGTGGGTTTGATGGACGTGTTTGCGACGGTGGCGGGGGAGCCGAGGCGCCGTAGGCGCTCGCCGAGGCTTAATGAGACTATGGGTGCGGGCCGCGGGGCGGGCTTGGTGGTTGAGGGGAGGGGAGCTTTCTTGGTAAGTTTGGATTTGGGTTTTGGGTTGTTTTTGGACTTTGGCGGGCGACGGACGGCGAGCTGTAGTGGGGTGTGTTAGAGATGGCTATCATTCTGATAGCAGGGAGGAGGAGGGGGTACCTCGAGGTTCTGTGCAATCCCGCCGGCGGAGGTGGTGCCTTTGCGCGGGGAGACGAGCTTCTCAAAGAGGTCATCCTGTAGCTGCAGAAAGCGGTCCTGCAGCTCCGCGCCGTGCACCTCGGGGTTGAACTTTAGCCGTTTTGCGGTTCCGGGGGTCTCTGCAGCAGCTACAGCAGCTGTATCTGTGAGTTGCGGCGGCAGCGGTATTATCGTTGTGCCCGAGGTGTTGTTTTTGGGTGTTTTCCCCCCTGGTAATGATTGTTCTGCAGGTTCTGGTGTATGCCGTTGTATTAGAGCTAGCGTTTAGATATATAAAAATATGAGGAAGCCAATTAGGGTACATACCATCATCAGACAGCTCCTTCTTCTTCTTCTTCTTCACACTCCGTTGCCCATTGAGTGTGTCCTCGTCGTTTCCTTCCTCTGCATCTTCCCTTGCCCGCTTCTTACTCGGTGCCTTCACCTGTGCCTGTGCCTGCTGTATCTTTGCCTGTGGAGCTACTACCTTAGGCTTCGACACCGCAGCCTTTGAAGTAGCGGCGGCGGCGGCGGCAGCAGAAGTGGCACGCGTATTCCTTGCTGATGCTCTAACGCGGGGCGGCATTTCGGTCTGGGTGTGAGAGGGATATCTGATTCTTGTGGCGGTAGGGTGCAGGGCCTCTCTCCAACCTTTTCTTGTTTCAGACGTTTGTTCTCAATTTGATGGAGGTTGAAAGTTTTATTTACGTGGTTGGTTGTTGAGGCAACGCTGCTGCTCAGCAGCTTCCTGGGGGTTAGGGGTAGATTGGTGGGTTAGGGTTTCTATGGACGGATGGAACGAACAACGAACAATGGAACATCTTGAACTGGACTGTAAAAATAAAATAAAAAAATAAAATAAAAAAAGGTTAACGACGGGACGGTCCTGTCTGCCATGTGGGAATATTCTGAACTGCTCCGCTCTACGCAATTCTACATCGTTACCCCTTCAGATCCAGGGTAGAGAAAGAGGAAAAAGAAATCACATTGATATCATCATCATCATCACCACATCATCATCACCACTAAGAAAGACAAGTTTTTTTTGTCAATCACATTATTATCAGAATTTAAGCTTCTTCGGGAGTGGAGAGAAAAAGGGGTGGGGGGGGGGTGAAATCTGATCGATCTCTAACAACAAGTCGTCCGATGCGCAGCTGGACGACGATGACGAGATTAGGTTTTTTTTTTCCCTCTTTACGGGGAAAGAAAGAAAGAGAAGAAAAATTATTTCTATTTCTATTTCTACCTACTACTTCACGATGATGGTTTCGTCTCCGGAGAAGCTGAATAGCTGGGTTCTCCCCCCCTCCCCCCCAAAATGCATTTTTACTTTTCGTAGCAGGGGGTGCGTGGGTAGTGTTTCCTATCTCTATCTCGAAATCTCGAAATCTCGCAATCTCATCGCCGATTCCTCTGCCTCTCTCTGCTAATTCAAGCAAGGGGGGAGCACCCGGTCAACGACGACGACAAAGACGACGATGTCGGGCGGTAGATGGATTGAGAATAAGTATAGTAGACGGCCCGGCCGCGGGACGGGATGGATTGGGGGAATTAATGTAATGGGGATGGGTATGGGAATCGAAATATATTTGGTCTGTCGGGTATGTTAGGGACGTTACAATTAATTACATGTAAGTAGATGTCGGAGGAATTGAAAAAAGTTTGATTTAGATCATTTCATCTCTCTCTAATCTCTCTAATCTCTATCGTCGTTACCGAGATTCCCACGAGAGTCAAATGCAAGCCCCGAGGATCCCCTTCCCAATTATCCAACACAATTCATAATTCACAATTCACAATTCACAATTGCGGGGCTCCCCTGAGAGATTTGCCATCGCATCTTGACCATCGCATGGGCCAGAATCTAGATGCCGATGCTCACACTCTCTCTCTTTCTTTTGTTTTGTCCTACCAGGTAATCTAAACGCCGTTATGCACTACACATACATGTACTTACCTTCCTAGGCCTTCCTTCCCCCGAAACCAAACCCCGGCTTCTCTCTGCTCGTTCTCGCTCTCTCGGCTCGCAAAAAAGACCAAAAAAAAAAGAAGACAACAGATTGCCGCAGTCGCAATCGAAATCGAGAATCCCGAATTACGATCTCCCACTCTCGCTATCTACGCGCCCCCTCCCCCCCTGGTCAATTGGTACTCTATCTCCCTAGATAGAGAAAGAAAAGTGCTCATTGAGTTAAAAACATCTTACTGTATTAATTACTGATTGGCAATTGGTAAGCTACGCCTGAGAAGGGGTAGGGATTGGATACTGTACCTACAATTGTGTGTAGTTAATTGGGGGGGAGGGAAGGAATGATAATGCACCGAACCGAACCGAACCGGCAAACCTGCAGCTATATACTTCAATTCTCTCTATGACCGGTCCCGCCGCCCCAGTTTCTGGTAAAAAAAAAAAAACAACGCTGGGTGCGATTACTGGAATTGAACCGAATTGATAGGAAACTGGACTGGACTGCGCTGGACTTGACCGTCTGCAAGCAAGCAAGCAAGCTGTTTTATCCATAAATCCACACACAAACGGCAGCAGCAGCAGCAGTAACAAAAACAAGGTTTTTCGGGAGCTGAAACGCATAGAAAACTCTATTCGGACGGCGGGAAAAATAAAAAAACCAGAGAAACACAATTCACATGCAAGAAAGAGAGGGTGCAAAGTCCGTACCAAGAATTGGCGACACACCCAGGTTCCTGCATAGACAGCAGGACTGCTTTTTTCTTTAAATTACAATTCCGACTGACAAACCGGTGCAGTTCTGATAACTGAACCACCACAGGCACAGAACAGAACAGCACACAGCATGTATGTAAAGTACATGTAGTGCTTGTATGTCAACTAGCTGTGCTAATAGAGAGAAGAGTATGGAAACGTAAATCGTCGAGTAAGCAGCTGTCCCAATTAAAAAAAAAACATCATCACGTAATTCATAAAAAGTGCAACTCAGCTCAACTGACTGCATCGAACCTGAGTGAGTCCTTAGCTACTTACTAGCTAGCTGGCCAATATCTCTACGAACTGCAGCAGCAGCAGCAGCAGGATCACGAACATTCCCACGCAATTCATGCAATTCATGCAATATGCAATTGCAATAGAAGAGGCCACAATCACGCACCGTTGCAACAAATTTCCATCTCAACCAGCCCCAAATGGCTCATTCACCCTCTGTGGACCGTCGGTTACTGCTCCAGCCAACCAACAACCACAACCACAACAACCACCACCACTACTGTCACAATGCTGTATCAGACCAGGTAGAAGAAGAGCAAGAAGAAGAAGGGTGAGTATCAAAAGTATCAAAAGTCCCTCCACCACCACAATCTTTCCCGGGTTCCCATGCTAGGAAAGAAAAACCCATGTACGTATACCCATACATACAAGCATCCAAGCACAACCGTTTCCACCCCCCCCAAGGTCCCATCCCCTCCCCACCAATCCCGGCGCTGTGGGGGGTTGCATACATACAGATAGCTAATCTACTCTATCTAAAGTAGGTACATGTACCTACAATACCGCGCCGGTAAAGCAGGCGGTGCGGTGCAGCGCAGAGAAGAGCAGAGCAGAGCAAGCAAGCACAAACCGGCCATCTAAAAGGACCATGGCCGCCGCCGGATAAGCATTCCCAATTATAGCATCCCTCCTTCCAACCAATATCAAACCATCAAACCATCAAACCATCAATCCAACCCAGCCATCCAGGTCCGCAGCAGTCTACTCTAATCACCCACAAAGGGGGAGTTATGCACAGCAGGTAAAAGAAAGAAAGAAGTAAGGTAGATCGATTTGCGATCGGGCCGCATATAAATACCCGGCCATGGGCCTTCTTGTTAGAGATGGATTAACAGCACAGGAAACATGCTCTATCCAGGTATGCAGAGCTAGAGTAAACGATGCGGCTACATGGAATATTATATGGATAGAGTAGAGTGCAAATTGGGATTGGAGGATAATCTAAAAAATTGATTAATAAAAAAAATGAAACGAAATTCGGTGCCTGATCTTAGCAGAATAGAAATAGATGGAAAAGATATTGATTTGCAATTCTGGTAAAACGCACGTAAAACGTGGTCTGCCCTCCCTCAAGATTCCATGCCACCCGCCCCGGGACGCCCCCCCCGAGGGCCGACACGAACCCCCCCCCCCATACGTAGGAGGAGGAGCAGGATAACGGTCCAATTGGGAGTCCTAAACATAACACTGGCCACAGCTATAGGCACGGGAAATCTTGAGGTACCGGCAAGCGAATGCAATCTGTAATGCAGTGCAGGATAGAGCGGTGGGGGAGTCTTAATTTTTTTATGCGAAAGCAACTGAGCTGGGCCGACAACACAGACAGGAGAGAGAAGGAAGGGGGGGGGGAGAAAGATTGCAGACACATGAAACTCGCTACTCCATCCTTATCCCCCGGCGAATCAGATACAAAGCTTGTTGGTAGTGATAATAGTAATAATAGTAAGGGTCCTTTAGATACAATATGGAAATAATTAGAATTGGGACGGGGGTAAGCTGTCAATGACAAAATTGACAATGGGGCTTCACTTGACAAGTGTTTAACGAACGCCCCTCACTAATCCCTCAAAATACCTCCTGATATCGACGCCGCCCGCGCCCGCTCCAGTGCCGCTGGCACCGCCCAATCCCGCCGCAAGGTCCGACTTCTTCTCTCCTGCCCGTCTCACCACGATACCCTCCTCGCCACCCTCGAGCCTCATCCAATTTATCCACCAACCCTTTGTGCTTCTCGCGCTGCGCTCCTGCTCTGCACGGTCGCGCATAGTCTCCCCCAGGATGCCCAGGATAAGTGTGTGCACGTGGAAGGCCTCGACGCGGGTCCATCCACTGTGCTGAGACGACTCGGGCCCGGGCTCGGGAATGGGTGGGACCGTCGAGTGGATCATCAGCGTGGTGGGGTTGTAGAGGAGGTCGTAGGGCGGTTTTGGCGGGGCAGGGTGCGCCTGCTTGGTGCTGCTGCTGCTGCTGCTGCTGCTGCTGCTGGAGGAGGCATTTCCCGCCGGCCCCACTGCAAGGCTGGAAGATTTTAGCAGCGGTCCGTGCAGGGGGGCTAACTGGTGGTGCAGCGTCCGGTAAAAGGCCGGCGAGGTGAGTTGCGGGGATGTGGGCTCGAAGATGAAGGCAAAGATAAACGGATGGTTCTGTGATATCAGATCATCTTAGTAAAACTTCCCTCATTATCATTCACCTGATAAAATTGGCGCGATGTGATATGCATGGGATGTGCGAAGAGATCCTCTTACCGTGTACACGACAATCCTAAACTCTTCTAGGTTCATGCTAGATTGCTGAGTTGCTTGTCCTTGGCTGGTGCTGTCCTTTCTCTTCCCCTTTCCTGATCCGTCTGCGACTGCTAATTCCGGATTTCTGGAAGCATTATCTGCTTCTGGTGATGGTGATGGTTTCTTTCGTTCTGCCCAAACGGTCCTACTCGTTATTCGTCCCCTAGATTGTGCATCCTGGAGATCATCGTCCAGGTCCTCCGCGTACACATCCCCTAGGAAACCAATCATAAAACGTGCTCTTTTATTCTTGCTGTTGCTATCATTTCCGCCAAGTACCTTGGGGGCCCTTTCAATATGCTCCATTGGGTCTACATTTGTCATTGGCGGAGGCGTGGGCTCGGGCTCAGATGAGGAAGTAGCAGTAGCAGTAGTGGTAGCATCCGCAGCTGTAGTACTAGAAGTAGTTGTAGTACTAGTAGAAGCCAGGCTATTAGTGGTGTTACTATCATTGGTTGCGGGCTTGGTCGAACCGCCGCTCCATCCAAAAGTCAGTAAATTAAAGATTTTTGCATTGGTATTGATAGCAATTCTGCTCTTGCTAGACTCCTCTGCCGTCGCCTGTCTAGCTCTTCCTCTGCTCCCATCAGAAGCCTCGTCAGCCGAAGGCTTTAGATTTGATCCGGCAGGAGGAGGAGTTGGGGTAGATCTAGCTTCGTCCCTAACTACAGAGAGGCTTCTCCTTGGCGAGCCCTCTACAGAGCTGTTGTCTGCGGAATATCCCGAGCTAGGTGTTTTGTTAAACAATCCCCTTGGTTTCTTCCGGTTCTTCTTCTGCTTGCCACTTGCAGACCGCCGCGATATATCATCTCCATACTGGTACAGTTCACTGATATATGTTGCGATATCTCTCACTGAGCGGGGCTCTAGTGAACCAGTACCGGGAAACAAACAGCCATCTTGTGGCATTATGATGCCCGGAGCCCTCAAGGACTTTCCCCTTGGTAGAGTCGACGTTGACATCGCTGCCGCAACAGCCTTCGTAGTATTCCCCCAGAACCAGTACCCGCTGCGTGCACTCTTGTCCTTGTCCTTGTCCTCTTCCTCTTCGACATAGTCACCAAACCTAAATACGACCATATCCACCATTCCCTTAGCCTTCTCCTTCTCTGCCCATGTTCTGAAAAATCTATTTTCCTCTTCCGCGATCTCTTTTCCGGGCCTGCCGCCAACCATCTTGATCCCCCCATTGCCCAATGCCACCGCTCCAGGAGACCCATGAAGCATCACTTCCCACCTTCCCCATGCCCAGCGCAGCCAATACTTTTCGAGCCGTCTGCAGAAAGCTGTACGGCCAAGCTTGGCATGGTTCTGCGCGAAGCTTCCGTAGTGGAAACGGAACTGGTTATAGGCCTGGCGAATCTGTGCAAGAAGGACCAGCGGGGGAGCAACTTCTCTAGCAGAGTACTCGATCGTGGGCGGGTATGTGGAGGGATTGTGTATATACGTCAAGTCGATTTGCTGTAGGAGCTTATATCAGCTATCTTTATCCCTAACAAAATATTCTCCGGAGGTCAGTTAGACAAACAGCTAGTATCCACCACCCAGGCTCCTCAATCTCCAGCGTGACAATCCGCGTCTTCTGTGTCTCTATTGAACTTAGGTTCTCGGTTTTCGAGAATCCGCTAGCCTTCCATATTAGCTAGGGTCTCGTTGAGGGGGGAGCTTCCAGTACGGGATCGAGAAGCTCACCGGGCAAACTCGACAATACCCTGGGCGAGGCCGATCTCTCTGAGCTTCGTGTCTGAGCTCACGGGTCCCTTGCGGGAGGTATAGAAGACGACCTGGTCATGGACAGACTTCTCAGTGGGACCAAGGGATGGGTTGTATATCGCGAGTGAGGAGAGCGCGGCGGGGGTGACAGTCGTGACGAGGGAAGACGGAGGAGGGAGGTGAGGGGGTGCAGCAGCAGCAGCAGCATTAGAAGCAGATGCTTGGGCGGCGGCGGAGGAAGAGGAGCTCATGGGAGTACATCTGAAGGGGGGTAAAGGAGCTATAACGGAGGAGAGAAAGGGGTGGGGGGGGGGGTGGGGTGGGATTTAGAGAGCAGATAGGCGTATTTTGATATCGAGACGAATCGATGATGATGATAGTGCGCATATTTCTTGGCGCACGTATTATTATCGACGGAGATCTCGATATCAACACCACAAGCGAGATATCTTCACCACCGCCGCAGAGAGAGCAGTCTAGATAGAGATTCAATGTCGCTTTTACGCCAATCTGCCCTCGCTTTACTTGTGAGGCTGTCGCTGTACCCCCACAGGTCAATTGCTCTGTCATGCAGGGTCCCCCGCCGGTTATTTTCGCTGGATGCTTCTGCGGATGCTTCACGCCCTCCCCTTAAGATTCTCTTCTGTGGCTCCGATCATTTTAGCGCAACCTCTCTTAAGGCTCTCTATGCGTTACATGAAAAGCGGCGAGACATCATCTCTTCCATCGATGTTCTCTCCAAGGAGGATAAACTTTCTGGCCGTGGTCGGAGAGAATTGAAAGAAGGTATGCCATCCACCGTCTGCAAATATAGAGTAAAGTGTTCGCGAAGTCTCATAATCACTTCTTTACAGCACCTATCAAAGAAGTTGCAAGGTCGCTCAGACTCCGTATCCATGAAGTCGATAGATTCAAGGACTGGGAGGTATATAATTCTTATTCCTCACAACCATTACTCAATAGCTCACCGTTCAAGAGCTCCCAGAAGCTTCCTCGAGTGGGGATATAAACCTTTTAATCGCTGCCTCATTCGGTCTCTTTATACCAGAGCGTATTATTAAAGCAGTCAAATATGGCGGCATAAACGTTCACCCATCTCTCCTTCCTATGTATGAGTCACGGGTCTCTAGTATATCACGTTTCTGACCTGATATATCCAGGTACCGCGGTGCGGCCCCAATATATCACACTCTCCTTGATGCTACGCCTATAACTGGCGTAACTGTACAGACTCTCCACCCTAAGAAAATCGATGCAGGCGAAATTCTCATACAGACGGATCCCCCACTTAATGTTCCCACGGGAATTGGATATCAAGACCTCCACGACGCGCTCGCAGTCCATGGCGCAGAACTCCTGGTAGAGACTTGTGTCAAGGGTCTCTTCATCCCACCCATCAAACCTGTCGTCAATACTTACACGCCCAGCCTGGCGCCGAAAGTTGACCCGGAAACGCACTCAAAAATTAAGTTCTCCGCAGCCAGTGCAGAAGAGGTTGAGAGGAAGGCAGGGGCACTCAAAAGCTTGTGGTGCAAGTTTGGCTCACCAGAGGAGCCACAGATGTTGAGGAGGAAAAGGGCGGTGTTGACGGATATCCGCAGATTGGACCTTCCGGAGGAGAATATCGATGGAGTCGAAGTACCACCGGGGACATTTGAATATCTTAGAATAGAAGGTGAAGACGAAGGTGATAATAAGCACGGGGAAGAGCTATTGGTAATAAAGTGTAAGGTCGGAGGTGGGTGGGTTAGGGTCGGGGGCATTAAGATTGAAGGGAAAAAGTTGGTAAATGGAGGCGAGTGGGCAAGGAGTATGAAGGATCCCAAAAAGAAGAAATCACTGGACATGTTCCTTTGAGCTGGTTTGTAGATACTTGATGGGATACATGTAGTGTTATTGTTTGAATTGAATTCAGGTATCACTAGCAGCTTAGTCAACAGCTTTCGCTTGAATATTGTGTACTTATTAATCTTGGCACGCTACAGTCAATGATTACTACATGCCTGTGTGGTCAATGATGGTATTGACGACATATAACCAATTGCCAAATGTAGGTCGGGTATTAAAAAAATATATGATTACATGTAATTAATGCTTATGTTGACATTACTTGGCTAATTAATACCTACACTCTCGGGCAAGCTGTATTACTGCAGATACACATGCAGCGGCCCTGCGTCAAAGCATACTCTATTCTTTCCAGGTTTGGTTATATACATGACGTATACATGTATGTACCGGGTGTTCAGCATAAGTCTGAAGAACTCGATCAGCCGATTTTGCTGAAAATCAGGGTATTTATCTTATCAGATTCTTCAGACTTTAGGTGAGTATAAGAAATCATATAAATATTGTGGGTTACCAACATACCATTAACCACCCCTGGGAAGGTTGTTTATATCACACGTTGAGTTCAGGCTTGAAAGGGAGGTGTCATCAAAGATGAGATTTCATTTGGGAGTGGGGGTGTATTTAGAACATCTACCACCACCCGCTGATCTTAAGCACAAACATGTACCGAAACCTCCTTCCTAATAAATGAAATACTTGGGCGGGGATTAACTGGGTACAATATCAAATACGACTATCTGATTAGTGAGTGAGGAGTACGTGCCCAACATGAGTTGGTGCTTCCATCATATGGATTCTAAAATGGTTTGAAACCGACCTGCTGCGGCTCAGGTCTAAGACTGGATACTCCTGTGTAATGATATCACCACTGATAGGCTAGTAACTCTCTCTGGATGTCCATCCCCTTCTCTCGGTATTTAGTTTTCTTTATTTAGTGGTGTATGATCGAGAGATCTGTAAAATGGAAAGAAACTATTACCCAATTAATTAATGCTATTTAACGAAAAATGGGGTAGAGCGTGAGCCCACTCAGTAATACAGGAGGAGGTGGTGGTGGTGGTGTTGCGCGTGGCAGCCAGGAGGGTCTTGTCCTTTTAGCCTGTCCCCCAGAAAAGGGAGAGTAAAGCCAAAAAGGGACAAAGAAAAATCTGGTTTCAGGGAGTTATGAAAATAATAATTGTTTTGAGGCAACACCAAGATAAATATCCTGAAAGGGCTGCGACGTTTTGATTAGCACGTATGCATGCACGACTGACCCCATAGATCCGTCCAAATCTCTTTGGAACCGCTGAATCGAAATCGTAGTTAATCGGTTTTGATATACAGCTGATCGTAATATATATATATATCCCGTGGCGAAACATAAGGGATAACAATAATGTTTTTTTAGCCGATGTTGGTTTTTTTCGGTTTTTTTCAGTTTTTTCAGTCCCCCCCCCCCCCCCAAAAAAAAAAAAAAGCCGTTATGGTGTTATGGTGGCAGACTATGGTAGTGGTGGAGCGGAGATGAGCCGGATTAATCTATTCAGTCGATCAACAACGCTGATTATTATTTATCTCCAAACAGATAAATAATCATAAGTTTTTTCAAATGACCCCGGGCGACCTGATTGGACCACTACCAACTGCTGCTGAAATCGGATCGAATCGAATCGTACTTCAAGTAACGTACCCCGCTGCCAATCAATGTAGACAACGATCAATGACTTGTGAAATACCAATGCTCTTTCACCCGGTAGGGTCGATCTTTCGCGCCCATGCCCACACTGTCGAGTCAGAATCCATGATCACACCCTCAGTGAAACATTTTGTTAACCTGGAAACATATTGTATGGTTACCGCCGTTCACATACAACCACGCGTTTAAATGCTTACCCCCCACTCGCGTTTGAATGCACTTGTAGAGTACTTAGCATCTTGATTGGCTACTGTTGAATGAACGTTTCAAAGCGACTTTCTAGCGATGAGCTCGATCAACTGCATTGTTTTGTGTAATATATGAACGGATTGTAACAATGATGCGATTCCTGCTTGGATTGACTCTTTCAAAATCCAGACAATGAGAGGTGAGGTTCACAACGTGAGCCACGGTCCTTGAACGGTCTCGAAAATTATACGCAGCCTACGGATGTCCCTTCAATGAGGATGTGTGTGTGTGTGTGTGTGTGTGATACCACGGATAGGTGCCTCGATCTCCTGTGGCTACATAGGTTATCATGTTGAGGCGGAAGTGTAGAAAAACCGATGCCACAAAACACGTGCGTGCGGCCAATCTTCTTCTGGTCTTATCTAGAACTCGAGGGTAACCATCAGTACGTGCATATGTACTATATTATCAGCTGAGAGAGAACTCCGGTATCAGAACCCACATGTATAAAGGTACGAACGCCTATAGGAATTAGAACAAACTGGTCTGCTCGGGCCGGTTCATAGAATCCAAGAAATGACAACGGATAGCGGCATAAACTTTAGTCGTCGCTGTCGGTGCAATAGACGGAGAGTTGGTGAGGGCTACATACATACATGTATGTACCCCCACTCTGAAGTTGAAGTGCATGAAAGAGTAAAAGAGCTCGAATTACTGTTTCAGAGACGTAGAATCTAGATCTGTTACTTTATCTAACACGTAACGCTACTTGCAGCTGAACTTTAACGTTGACGTTATTGGGCCAGTTCGCACACAATCAATGTAGGATATTTGAAACGTGTGCACTATCACAAGCAAGTGTAGCCCTCCATGACTTCTCGATCTTCTGAAACATTTTGAGATATTTTCCTCCATCTATATATGCAGCTACCTGTACGACCAAATGCAATGCATCTATTCAATACCGAGTGATCATCCATGAATCTCTTCAACCCACCTTCCTTACGAATTTGGCAAAAGGGGTAGATAGGTACCATACCCTGCGTTGCAGCTTAGGTGTTGAGCCCTCTATGGGAACGAAAGGATACAAGTAAAAATTGTTCTAAAGATCCCCAGAGAGTGGGTTGATGGGCCCAAGGATTTGCGCCTCTCCCAATCAACAAAACTCTGTACTACCTATTAATCTGGGTAGCTAGATAAAGAAATAGATGCAGGTACAACTACAAGCTAGACCTTAAATGATTGAGTTTTTACAAGGTAGAAAAGTCATAAGCACCACTAGAACACTACGGAGATCTCGCGAATAAACACTATTATATATATACATGTACTTTGCCTAGAGTTTTCCCCATAAAGCTCAATCACACAGATAAGTAAAACGTCATGACCCACCGCCTCCAACTGTTCGTTATACTACATGTAGTTATTAATTTTTATCATAAACACCCCCCCCCCCAAGTAAATTATTCCTCAAAGATTCTGCCTCCTATGATTCTGCCTGTAGTGTCCGAGGCTATTTGTTTCGCACTAAATCAATCAGGGTTTATCCCAGACTAATCATAAATGGCTGTTAAGGTATATAATTTGGCCTATGGATAATCTGGCAGCGTTTGTCGATCGACCATAATATTATACGTATTAAAAACCTAGGAGTATTGGCTGTCGCTTGTTTCCGGTCGAGTGATATATTATGTTTCGTCCCAGTCACCACCAGACGTACGACCCTATTCGCTACTGAATTGGCCTGGCCCTTCCTACTAGTATTAGTCCAACCCTCATGTTCTGGGGCCCCGTCCAGATGTGCTCTGGTTTGAGAGGTGCGGAGCTTTGATGTGGCTTGGCACAGTGTTTAGTGCATTTCAATCATTTCCCACCTCAACCAGACAGATCCTCCGAAACATGGCTTTGGATCAAATATGCTTCTAGCTAAGCAATTCCAATTACAGGAGCACATAGGTCTGACCTTGGGCAGTCTTTAGCTCTCATTGACTTGGTGATTTACGCTGTGTGTAAAATAATCATTTCATATCAAATATAGGTGTAAATAAGAAAAATCCCCACCATGATCACACCAACATATTACATCAAGAAGCTTATCAGATAAATGTCTGTAGTAGTACCGTTTTAATAAAAGAAAAAAAAAATCCAACTAACGCCATTGCTCGATACAAGAAACAGTATGTAAGAGTTATAATCTCAATCAACCCACCCTTTCTGCCCACCCTTTCTGCGCACTCCATATTTACGTGTTTCTAACGTGGTGGCACATTAGGCTGAGCACCAAGTACCCAGCCAAGTCCGCTTGCAAGTCCATGTGTAACCATGCCTGATACCATATCTCTCTTTCTCATCCTCTGCTCCTCCGTCGCCACAGATCCCTCGCTTCCATGCTCGCTGCCCGTGCCGTCCGTTCCTCGCCCAGCGGTAAGTGGGAATGTTGAACCTCTGAGTGCCTGTGCCGCGCCTCTCGCAACGGCAAATAGCCCCATGGGAGCCTCGTCTTCTTTTCTTCTACCCGAAGCGGTTCTTGCATCACCGGTCTTCCATAGAGCGGCATGGCGCTCTTCCTCTTCCTCCTCTTCCTTGAGGCCGGCTTGCATTTCCTCCTCACAGCGCCGCCAGGCGGCCAAGACTTCTGCCAATGCGGGCGGGGGGCATACTCGAAGGGCTTGGCCGAGAAGTTCCATCCGCATTTCAACTGTCCGCAGTGCTTTACCACCATGTGCACCAGTTTCTCCCATAAGGGCAGCATATGGGGAGCGGTATCGTCCAGCCTGGAAGCAAGTACGCCAGATTACATCCTTAACTTCCTCAGTGTCTTCTTCATCTGTGGCCATGGAGACAAGTCGGTTCATGCTGAATGAGTAAGCAGTGTCAAAATCGGATTCTGAAAGCGCTGCGTCTATACACATCCCGAGAACCCTAGCATCGGTTTTTCTGCCCCCGTCATAGCCAGTAGTACCAAAGCAAAGGTCCTTGGCAATATTGGTTAGGTTATCGGCTTGTGTATATGATCTCGGATTGGAGTCAAGGAGGCGGGCAAGGAGAGACAACGGGTCCGCATGAATTCTAACATGAACTGGGCGGAGTGGGACACCAGGTGTGATTGTTAGAGAGTAGTGGGAAAGTGCGTGAGTAGCATTAGTCAGACGGAAGGCGCGCTCGAGAGCAGTGGATTTTGAGTATTGAGGGTAGAGTATCTGCAGACTGGAGGAGAAATGGGTCAGGCCAGACTTCTGAAAATGAGGAGGAGAGACTAACGTATTTAGTGCATTCTTTACTCCACCTCTAGTCTTGTTTCCATTGCTCGCATTGTCGTAAAACTCTTGAAAAGTGTCTAATATACTTCTTTCTACCTCTTCCTTCCCTAGCCCTCCATCCCGTCCAGTAACATAGATTTCTTTTACCAATGGAAACTTTGCAGCTGCTAACATTCCTGAAAGTAGCACTTTCTCGACCTCTTCTACAGATAACTTTTCCAACACTCCCGACTCGGATCGCATCCACCTCAAACCAGCCCTCAACTTCTTCCACTCTTCATTAGATCTCTTGGCCCAGTTCGGTCCGTTCCTCACGTATCGTACAAGTACCCCCTTCTGGTCGTCGTGCGAGCCCTCAAACTTCACTTTTGCCGCCGCCGCCAACGGGATAGATAAGATTCCGGCCGAAGTAATCAAGAGATCAAGTATCTTGAGTGATTCTGTATTTGGTGCAGTGAGTGGGTTCTCTTTATCTAGCAAACCGCCTAATTCGGTTGGTGCCTTGTACACATTCATAGCACATACACCAGCATCTATAAAGCTCCGTACCCTTTTTTGAACGACTCGCATTCCGTCCAAAGCCCAACTCTCCGTCTCGGGGCAAATATAACATCCCGCTAGGGCGATCCTTGCGTACTGTTCCCGCAAAAGTTGGTTTTCAGGTCCATCCCATCTTGCAATGACCTCAACAAACCCAGCCCAGTCTCCCGATTCAACCTTTTGTTCCAGCCATTTCCATATGACACCCCAACCGTCCCAATCGTTCCCCCTATAAGTCAAGTATGGAACCACAAGCTGCTTTAAATCTTGCACGATATTCCCGCCTCTTTCGCAGCGGTTCAAGAGTATTTTTGTGCCAGCACCCACTTCCATTGTCTCAAAAGCAGCCGTACCTCCAATATCCTTTTCATTTTCCTGAGCATATTCGTAAACGAGTTTTGATAAAACCTCAACGGAGCCATCCAGATAATTTCTGATTTTCGGCAAGTCGTTCCGGAATGGAGTTAAAAGTTCCTTGATAGTTGACAGTGCGCCAGTTTCCGAGTCTACGTTCCGCGATCGCTGTAGCAAGTAAGAGGTAACCAACGCCTTCATGTCGGCGTCATCCTCTAGTTGGAGAGTTGGAAGCTTTTCTATCTTCTTCAATGCGCTCTTCTCGGATATCTTGATGATTGGTGATGATGATTCCATGTCGGCTTCTATTCCCTCGCTTTCTGGTGCCGTAACGCCTTCGTTTGACAGAATATTCCTGATAAAAGGAATATACATATTTGGGTGAATGGTCTCTGGGAGACATAACAGTACTCGCAGAAGTGTGTGGCCACAAAGTGTCGAAGGGTGCAATAAGCATACCGACCGTAAGGACTTTAAATCTCCAGAAGCCGCGAAATGGGCAGCAAGAACAGTGGCCTTTGCGGGAGATAGCTCGGCGACCCGAACTGACGTCGCCATGGCTACTGGGTGTTGAGCAGAGTTGTGGGAGTAACTTTGTTGAAGTGGGAAAGCTATGCAAAGAATGATGATGCAAAGAATGATGATGCTGGGGTTGGTTGCAGCTGTTGGATCTACGTAGTTGAACGTGGCCAAAAGAATGCCTGAATACAATTCTTGGCATGCACATAGAACTGGGAGTACTTACAGCTACATAAGTACATATGTACATGTAAGCACGGTAAGTATCTAAAATACATACATTAATTACATGTACTTATATACCTACACCCAAGTCGTCGTATACAGATGACTACATGTGCTCTAGATTTCATGATTGTAGCGCACATTTCGATAAGACAGCTTTGCCTGACGAGTGTGTGTTTATGATTGTGCTAGCGCAAAATCCCGGTACTAAAGAGACTGAAACTGCTGCAACAACACCACCTAGTGAACATTCTCGTCTCAACGTAGATCCCTCTCCCCTGGGGATTTGGCTATAGCTAGTAGGCCTATAAAAACTCTTTTTCGGTGAGGTTTATAGAGGAAGACGGCTTAAGACTTTTTACTAATTGAGATATATAGCTTTCATATCGATCTTGCACATCACAACTTGTAACCTCGTTTCTATACATGAGTCTACCACCCTTATTATTTTGTCAACACAACCATCGAAAACCTCAGCAACAGACCGTCTTTTTTCAAGCTCAACCAGCGCTCTGGAAACCACCGGTTAAACAACCTTGTCAACGCAAACTTCAATGGGTTCTATACGCCAACTACTGTATTAGCCTTTTCCTAACCAAAGGAAGAACACTTCAAGTGATAATACGAACCAAAGACCTTGATGTGATGGATACATTTACCGTGGTAAAACTATTGCTATTCTGCATTTCCACGACAGTAACCTCATCTTGATACCCCAGTACCTTCCCAAGCGCTCGAATCCTCCTCCAGATACTTTTCGTAAGTTCCATCCATTTCTTGATGATGGTTGCGTTTCTTCTAGTTGATATATCTTCCGCCCGACCAACGACCGGATTAAAAATTAAATACTCATCAAGCCCAGGGTGGAAATACATGAAACTCGCTCCCCGTGGGGCAAGGATCCGAGTATCATAGGCGCTCATGACCATACTCACTCCGGCGCTTGGGGTCTCTACCGCTGCGGCTAAGGGACGATGTTGGCACCTAGGAGGGGGTTGCGGAAGGTTGTCCCCGTGGAGCATCCATGTGATCTCGGGGTCTGCGAAGAGGGGAGAACGGGAGAGGCGGAGAGGAAGAAATTGACCACGGCCAATTACGGACTGGACACGACTCTGGGATACGAGCTGGCAATCAGACATAATAATCTGAGCTCTTTATGACTTGGGTTGTTGCTAAGTTCACGAGGTATATATAATTTTGATAGCGAGCGAGCGGGATCGTGTGTTGTAGTATAGTGACAGTAAGGGCTTGGTCATACAAAACATAAAAACAATGTGGGAAATACCTTTCTAATAAGGGTTGGGTCTGTGGGTTTGAAAGTATTATGTGGACAGGTTTAGCATTTCAGCTTTCATGTTTCTGTATTAACCATGCGAGTGACAACCTGTGATGCCAATTTAGTGACAGCGGCCACCTTTTAAATGAGTGCAAAGTTCCCACATGGCTTGGCGCAACGCCTTAAATAACTACTAACGAGCAGACTCATGATCACTCACGATTTCCACCATCTAAAATGGTACTTGAGGAACTAGCTTCATACATAAAATTATACTATTGTGTGCGTTTTTCTTCTACTGTCTCCGACATGGGGTAATTAAACTTCTATGAGACAAGCCTCGCTATTCGGAATGCCACATACTAATTAGCCAACGTATCAATCGAGGTTTCTCTCTGCGGTTTTCTCGGATTTCTCGTATCATAGTATACGCACAGCCTTTCTTCATGATCAGAAAAGAATAAGGTACTAAATACAACTATTAGCATTTAAATTCTCTTACAAACTTCAGGTCCAACGCACACACACACATAGTATATAAAATATCATTCTAGTGGGCTGTCTATGCACAGCAGTACATCTGTAGGTCAAATGTGGAAATGAATAAATTCATACTTAATAACGACAGCAAGGTCAAATATGGGATCGTTTAAGAGCGTCACTTGGGCGTAGACATATAATTGATGAGCGCCCCTCGGTGTAGAGAAGTACTAGTACCGCAAAAGTCCGTTTGATAAGACCAGTCTCTCTTTGCAGGTTCGCAGCGTAAGCCACACCATTTTCTGTGGCTTATGCCGTGAACTCGTAAGAACAGACCGGTCTTATCCAACGGACTTTTGCGGTACTTGTACCTATATGTATGTCTTTCCGTTTCCAAGTAGTAAATACCGATATAATATTGTATTCGGATGGAAAAAAATGATATTTCAATCTGGATCTACGTGTAACCACTCTTTGATGCATGTGCGTCATTGAGGACCCTTTCAAAATGCTTATCTTGGGCCAATTATGATCACTCACATGCCAAGAATGACGACATTCACACGAGTGATATGCTGTGCGGCTACATACATGTATATGTCCTCAATAGCTCAAGATCGATGAATATTTTGATATGTATCATCCCAATCAACTCCACCAAGCGATCTCTCAAAATAATACAATAAGGTTACCATAATACAGATAATGAATTTGGTATACGAAACAACCACACCCCCCCCCCCTTTTTAGCCGATGACCAGCAGTAGTTGAATACGTAGAAGATCATGATCAGTCCTAAGAAATACAAACAGGCGTGCAAACATATACATAAAATAAACAGAAAACTCCCCTCCAGGTGCAAATAAAAGAAACGGATGATAACGCCTGCAAAGCCACCGCCGATGGAATGACCTCATCGCGGGAGAGGAAAAAAAAAACACCCGCTCCCCACTTGAGTGATCCAACCACCTTGAACCCCCGATTCCTCCACAAACTCAGAGTAAAAAGAGGAATACTGAAAATATCTTTAATAAACCTCCCAAATAATTCCCAGGATATAACAGATGAGATGTGGCGTCAGCAAGAGGCTACCTGAAAAGGCCATAACCTCTTCTTGTATTATAGGTGCCCAATGAGTTGAATTGGGTCGTCTTCGTCTTCGTCTTCGTCTTCGTCTTCGTCTTCGTCGTCTTCGTCGTCATCCTCTTCACCCTCTTCCTCTGTCTTGATCTCACCTTCATCGTCCACCTCACTACTCGTCCCCCAACCATTCCCATATATCAAGTCTTCGTCTCCCAGATCTATTGTAGCCCCAATCGCCTCCTCGGCTGCTGCAAGTGCTCGGTTTGCTATCATAACTGCTGCTTCTCCATCTGTGGGCCCGGCTTCAGCCCGCGCCAAACGAGGTGGTGAATTTAGTGGTTGCGCTGATCCTAGTACCGAATTGGAGGAAATCGTCCTTAGTGGAGCTGGAGGTACGGCTGGTGATGTGCTATTGTTGTCTCTATCCACATCACCAGCAATATTTTCGGGCCGAATTGTTTTGATTTGGCTTGTATTGTACGATTTACAATTATCACATTTTAGTCCCAGAAAGTGGAAAGGAACATTCTGTTTTGCTGAACAGTCATTGCAAGTGATAAGGGACCGCCATTTATCGTACGGAGAAGGGAGCGGCTGAGCCTCAATCTCACTATCGAGAGCGCGGAATTGAATTTCCATGTTTACAATTGTCCTAGTACATGTAGGACATCTGTAGGAGGTTTTCATATGCTCATAGTAGCACTTGCGGTGAATGGAATGCCCACAACGCTATACCACAGAAGTAAGTTTCACCACGGATCACGAAATTGGTAATGGTGGAGGTAATAAAAAAAAACATACCATAAAAACAACCGTCATGGTAGATGTGAACATATATTCGCCACATATTGGGCAGTCGCACTCCGTTGAACGCTCTATGCATCTGTGGGAGCCCTCTAAAGAGATGGACATACAGACACCGCATTTCTATATTACTTGTCAACTAGATTCGTCCCGCGTTTTCCATTTACGTGATTAGAGACCTTGCAGTGGAAAAAATCCTTGCCCAGTCCTTCGCCGATTCGGCATATCCCACAGTCATTGCAATGATAAATTCTTTTTCGCGGGTCGTTATCCCATAATTTACACTGTTGGTCACAAAACCAGAGTCAGTAATGTTTCAGTCTTTCAAAGGCCTAAGATTGTAATATTTCTTTTGGTCTTTGATGGGTAGAGTGCGATGATATGAATAATAAAGAGAGAAAGGTGTTTCTATTTTTTTAGAGAAAGCGACGGCCAGGAAACAGACCTTGTCACAATAGTATCTAGCGCTTCTTATACCGCAGTTCTTGCAATCCTGCCCTACTGGTTGAGCTGTTCCACAATGCATGCACAGCATGTTTTTAGTTTCCCTCCTAATCAAAACATGGTCCTCTTTCTCATCGTGACAAAACCTGCATGTATGCCATCTCTCACATGTCGAACATTGAAGCTTTACGCCACGCCTATAATGTGGGCATCCAAGCTCCCCCGATAGACCTAGAGGAGTTGCCCAATCCGTTGGAGCTGCCGTCTCCTCAAGAGCTATCAATTCTCCATTAGCTGCTATTTCCGGGGTAGGCGGCCCGGTGTAATATGTTTTTGCGATGTCTGAAGGCGAAAGCTTGAATGGGTTATCATTCTGTAGGAAAGCCCCCCCTAAGCTAGCTTGGGACTGGCCCGATTGTACAGATTCTGACCCGAAGGCTCCCCCGGGGTGGCGAGAGGCATTGTATTTCTCCAACATAAGATTATGCATTCGTACGGCCCTCTCTCTCTCCGAAATATTTAGCTTTAAGATCTCGACAAGCTTTTGACGCAAAAATTTCTGGCCATCATCTTCCGGGAGGGTTGATTTCTTGGGGCTCTGTGACTCTGAATTGTCTTCCGAGCTCGGGGATGAGTTAGTAGGTAAATCCGTGAAAGATATTGGCGTCCTCCATGTTGATGACAGCGGTGGCGACTCGGGGGCCCTATTCGCAAATTCGTTTGATTGACCTGACATGGGTGGCCGGTACCTTGAGGGATGAGCACTGATTTCTAATGCCTGTTCGGAAGCTCCATCTTCCGGGTCTCCATCGAAAGACTCGAAAACTGGCTCTAAGGTGCGAGGAGATTGAAGTGGTGTCGCGATGGCCGATTCTGCGGCTGAAAAATCGTGGTCCTCATCTGAGAGGGATGGAATAGGAGGCGCAGGACGTTCCTCAGCGGGCGATGACTGCGACCACCGTCGAGCCCTCTCAACAACCGGTCCAAGAAGGCGGGTAGCGTAGGTAGCCATCAGAAATTCCGTAGCAGAGCTGGCTACCACAAACTGCACTTCTATACTGCACTTTACCGTTCGTGTTGTGCTACAGCGCAGTTGGGGTCTGGCTGCTCCTATGGAGGGGTAAATGGTTGTTATAAACAGCTGTACGGGTGCTTAGGGATAGCTAACTGGAGGGGACCGAGGACAATCGTCGTGATAATCCGGGGTCGAGGCTAGTAATGCAAGCGGAGAAGTCAAAACTATGTATATATTTAGTGGTAGGAGTAATAACTGCCTAGTGTACTCTATAGTTCTACCACAGAAGAGGGACTATATTATTGTATTATTTGGTAGCTGAAGGCGGAGGAGTAGTAGTAGAGTAGCAGCAGAAGCACGGGGAAGGGTAGGAAGGTTTGTTGGCTACTCGGGGGTATCGAGTATGGAGACAGATATGTGGTGGTGAAGGATAACGCGGGGGTAGTGGGCCAGTCGACGACGACGACGATGATGATGATGATGATCACACACACACACACACATCCACATACACGAGGTGAAGACAAGACAGGAGGGAAACAGCGACAACTGGAGCGGAGAATTTCGCACGGAGTTTACAGAGATGACGGGGTTTGATTTGAAGTGCTTACTGATGAAGGGGAGCCATATTTCTAACCCTGAGGCAAATACTTAGTGAATTGACCGGGAACCCATAGAGTCGGCAGTAAGCTCTTTTTCAACCCCAGTCCAGTACGGAGACCTTTGCCGGTCCTGGCTCAAAAACCAACGACATCATCAACCACGCATGGTCTGATTTCCCATCTCACTTTGTCCTCGACTTTCTTTTTTAACAGAGCTTTGGATCTTTTCCAGGTCAGAGAATACATACAGCCCAACCCACGCTAAATGCAACTCACGAGTAACCTTCCTTACATGTGACGTTAAAGTTGAGATCGCGACTGGCTGGGGGGGGCATAACCCGAAAAGGAATAGGCATTTTGTCCAATTGCAGGAAAATCGGACCTGTTCCTGGATTATGTACCTCTATCCAAGGATTTACTTTCCTAGGTAAACTCGTTGCCAAGCATTCTAGATCTCATGGGGCTAACCGTCCAGCCGATTATCCTTAACCCCCATCGATAAATTCCGTTTCTTGGTTTCTTGTATCAAAGAGTCCTGGGTCATCAAAAATTTGTTTCCGGCGGTTTGTTTCCGGCGGAGCTCCTTTATATATTACTAAGGACCCGTTTGTATGTTCATGGGCGTTGCGATTGACTTAAGTATTCACCAAGCGGCTCTTAGGCCCCGGACGAGTTGCCTGTTAAACAGGTCCATGGTCTATTGCTGTTGGTGGTTTGTTACTCGCATTCATCACACAGGCTCCGGTTGGATATCGTCCCTACCGGGTTGTGTTATGACTTTAAGAACTCACAAATGTAAGATATAGGTTTACTAATTCTAATACTAATAGCAATATCTATGTTTAATAATCTCCACCACCGACAACGCTATGAAGCATTCCGTGTTCTATTACACACTATCTAGATCTCCTGACACATACTACCCACAAGGGTAAAACAAAGAGAGGGTGTCATTACCGAGGGAGAATGTGGGCTTAAGTCTTGTCTTTAGGTCCCATGGGCTACTTGTGACTACATATAAAGTAGCTTTTCTGCCAAATCCTTGCAAGAAGCTGGAACAAATCAGTTCATGTTCAAACTATTATAATCTGAAAGGATTAGGGTAGGGCAAAGGGATGTTGACCTCTCTAGTGCAATCGATGTGGCGATATAAAGACGAGGAATTGAATGCCCCCTCCCCGCCTATGGCGGGCGGGTCGGGATTAAAGTTCTCTTTCATGAACTCACCTTATAGGAATTAATATATGGAGAGACGTGCTCTCAAGATTACTGTTAAGAGAGCTCATAATGTTCACATATATATCTACCATGATCCCGAATACAAATATAAAACTAAACTCTACTCACCACTAAGGTTATAATATTATTTGAAGAAAGTACAAAGCGATGGCGCAAATCCACAAAAGCCCTACCTCCCGCCCAGAAACCAGGAAAACTTTATATATACTAAAGGCCATCTAGTGTCTATCCAATGAAATCTATGACCCCATTACCCAGCACCAGAATTATAATACACTCCGCCTCACCTAGCACCAGAAATAGTTTAGCAGATTACTTTATCTCTAGACTTGACATGCCATAGTATTAGCATATCTACGTATGTATAGACAGGTAATTACAATGTTCTCATTGGGACCCGTATGCGTTTTTAGGCTACGGTTCGGTAAGTAAGCTCAAGTACTCACTCCATTATATATAGCCGCTTGTGATTCTGGTATAAGTCTATTTACCAAAGCCCTTGTAAACCTAGCGGGCGATGTAAAGGATTTTTTAGTTTTAAGGTAGCTTCCGAGCCTAGGGGATATGTGGTCACCGTAAAGTCAATCACGGAGGAAGCTCCTGGCAATAAGTAGCGGAATCCATTAGATATTCGGTGCATATGACATTTTGTAGCCGCTCCCTGAGGTGTAGTAGTATTGATCAGCAGAGCAACGAAGGCTTGCTCTATGTTTGGCATTCTCGTGCCTCCCCGGCCCCGGATCCATTCAATACAGGAATCGAAACCGGACGGCCGTGGGTAAGGGAACATGGCCTGGTTGACTATAGCACAGATAGAGGTGTCTTATATACCAACAATATAGGATATTATGTCACCCAGAAGTCCCACTAATGCTGACAGTACAGTGATTTATATCCTCCTAAGCTCCGAATGAATAGACCCTGGCACATCTATATGTAATGTACCGAGTGATTTCCTATGATGGGTTATGTTACCCTGCCTACATGTATGTAGGTGCATCCAATAAATATTGCGCAGGACCTGGGAAGCGGCCAATGCTAACTCGCGATCGTCGAACCAGTAGCCCAGAGCCCCAGGCATCGAACTCACTCGCGGTGCTATGCGAGGGCCACGAAAACTGTGACTATCATTGCGAAGCTCCCCAAAGCTTCAGAGCATAAACGTCTAGGGTCCTAAACTATGGAGAGGGGCTTCGCTCTCAATTTACTGGACGCACCCAGGCGCAACCGTTGGGGAAATAACAACGGCACTGCAGCTGGAAGATGAACCATATGCATACTTAACAATATTACTATCACTTTTCTGTGTCTAAAATCACGGGAGCGCAACAAGAAATACTCTAATGTTGAAAGCAACATTAGGTCGTACCGAGAAACCAACGTGCTCATGATCACGGCCGAGGCACTATTATCTCGAGGCACTACATCTCTAGATCTAGGGTATTGAGAGGCGATTCCCATATATATACCAGTCCCGATCCCGTACCAATAAGGGACACCCGCTAGTGCGCACCAACCATGGGCAGATCCATATATGGGATAATTCAATTAAACGTAGCAGGGCAACCAATACTAACCCAGCTTTGATCCCTTTTATGAGGACAGATGGAAACTCGATACCCCAGGCGCCAGAGTCCCCCCATATGAGTTATGCGCCAATCAAAGAACGAAACGGCAGCTGTTTATCCGACATATCGGCGGGCAAACAGTGTGCACAGGAGGGCCAGCTACTCCTGACCATGATATGCTTGATTTCTAGCAATCATAATACAATTTCCTGCTAGGAGACTTATGTCCCTAGCTAGTACACGAAAGGTCATACTATCTAGGAATGTCTCGGCATATGAACCTGTCCCCGATTGGCACGGCGAGTAATCCCGAACAACTTGACCATTCTCCGCTTTTCTCGGGTGCCTACCAATTCTACAGATGCTTGAGCATAGCGCCTACCTATACATTCACAATAAAAAAGATTACGATATATACATATACCCTCAAGGCTTTATTGCTCAGATATACGGGTAGAAGTCCCACAAAATTTGATACACTTACACTAACGTACTCAAGACTTGCATCATACTCCACGACGCAAAACTAAAACCTAGTGCTGATAGGAAATGACCAAGGCGCCGCCCATAATCTATGGCTATAGAGATTCTTCATTTACAAGATTTCAGACCACAAAATCTCGCGCAATGTATATGGCCAAAAATCACCTTAAGTACTTTCTGATAAGCAGAGGGCCCCCAGTACCTACACTATCCACCAAGAACACTAAGAGTCTTGGAAGGCTAAAGTTATTCATGATCATACGATCGTCTTTAATTAATGAATTACCAAAAAAAATAATCTCGAATTTGAGAAGATGGCCGATCAGATCGAGTGATACTTCATGATGAATGCATAATTTAGCACCATTTCGGGGCTCCTGCTGGATCAAAAATGTAAGCTAACTTAAAGGCCTTGATCTGCCCTATGAAACGTGTGCGAGAGGCGGCTGTAGTGGCACAAGGCACGCAGCCGTGGGGCACAGCTGTACAGCACACCCTAGATCAAGTGTCAGCGCGGGGTAGGGTAGAACTAGAACAAGTCTGTGGAGACTGCCATTTGTTCTTTTTGCCCTTAGACTGCTATCCTAGAATTGAACTGCCATTAGATGCCGTCGATCTTGTCCAGAGCTTACCTATCACCAAGGCAGTGTTCCCAAAGATTATATATATACATACCAATCGAGGAATATCGTAGATGAATAGGATACTAGTACAGGGGCACATATTTTAACGGAAGCCAGAATCTATATATATAGCTATTTTCCCACTCTCCTGGGAGAATCTCTCCATAAATTAAGAAATCAGGAAATGACTCCATCGATCATGTATTCTGACTCGTTTTCCCAACTACCGCTGGCTATAGGTAGACATCTTTGTACTTAATTGTGTGTGGTGCGGGCAGATAGATTTGGTATTATGATCTCCCGATACAATGTGCCGCCCGCATGATATGACTTGAGGACTATGGATGGACAAGAATATTTAGAATGCTGAGATCGAGTCAGCTCATGAGTGATGGCCTGAATGATGATATCAGCTAGGGACCACACACGTACAAATCTAGCACGGCTTCCCGCATAGTATACTATAGCTATTACCGTAGAAACATGTCAGATAAGTACATTTATGTGTGTGTGCTCCCTCTATCCACTCACTGATCCCACATGCACCAGAGGATAATCATGTATCAGCAATTTAGTATCGATCTATATTCCCCATTCCATTGGCCTATATACCCCAAAGTCAAACGCCCAGAAATCCCAGATATTATATTATATCACTTCGACATACCAAAGCCTTGATACATTGTACTTAAACCTACATGTATATTGTATTCCCATTCTTCATACATGTATATACATGTACCTTACATGTAGCTACATGTAGTCCTGTAGGAACATGATACATACATGTGCGGAGTACAGCGGGACCGTAAAGCACAATGACATGCGCCACGTCGGCGGCGTATCTGCACAATTGCGCAAGCTACAACACAAAGTCTAGGCAAGACACGACACTTCAACGACAATACTAGTCAGCACTTATGAAACCGGCCTAATAATGCAATCTCAACGACAAAAAATAAGTAGATACTTAAATAAAAAAAAAAAAAAAACTCTGCTCATACATAGAATTTATAGCCATCAAGATAGTAACCGCCCCCAAAGGGCCCTGACATGACCCTGCCACTACCCACCAATTACTCACCCACTCACAATGACACAATCATGTACTCGGTCCATGCAGGTAGCCCGTGATCGAGAAGGCGGCTTTCATCGGTGGTACCTGACGTGACGTGACCTATGTAGCTCGGGTGCCTACATCGCATTGAGCTGATATTCGAAATTCGTAGTGGATCCGGGCGCATCATGGTGAGACGGGTGGTTGTTTGAGAGTGAATTAGAGTCTAAGGAGTTACGGTGGGGTGGGTCGAAGGGTCAATGATCATGATCAGTCCGCAAAAATTAAAAGACCCTAAAGCTAAGCCTTTTAATTCCCACTACATGCATGCATCATACATATCGCTGGTTCGCAATATCACTCATGATCACTCTCTAAGAAAATATATACCGTTATTATATATACCGTTATATATACCGTATACGTACCAGCGTAAAGACCCGCCCCCTCACCCCGACCCCATCCGTGCTCTAGATCATATCAATATTATGCAGATCACCAATTAATCAAAAAAAAAAAAAGGAAAGGTTGTAATCCCTCCTTCGATCAACCTCCAACATGCGCAATGATCCATCATCTAACCGCCCTTAAAGTTTATAATACGCACCGGTACCGGCGTCGATCGTAGTATGTACCCATGCAGCAGATAAGAAAGAAAAAAAAAAGAAATCTAGCTAGCCCCGCTCTCTCTTATCGATAACCTAGAGTGGAGCGCACACTGTTGTCTCCTGCGCGCGGAAAAAAGTGAGAGGTGAGGATTTTACAAGCCCTACTCCACTTACATATGCGGGTGCGGGTAGCCGTCGCCAGCCGCCCGCTGGGTGGAGTGGAGTGGAGTGGGTTTTAGACAGGGGAGGGGGGCCGCTGGGGAGGAACCTTAACTAAATTTATAAACCAAAATTTCATAAACCAACCACATCACCGACTACACTTACATACCCCGCTGTTTGTACGATGAGTCGCGCGCGCGAAGATATATATATATGCATGCATGTATGGCCTTACATAGGTGGGGAGGGGGGGAAATGTCGGGTCAGGAAGGTGAAAATTGAAATAGATCAGTACATGTAGCTATAGAATGCCGGGGACATGAGCTATATTTTTGGACGAACGAATGAATATGAGTAGACAGATGGGAGGAATAAAATTCGAGCGAGTAGGAAGAGTTCCTTTATCACGATTACATGTAAGGTAGCTGGTTATAGTTCTTGTCTCGCCGGCGCCGTCCAGTAGGATTCTAGAAACGCAAAGTCTCGCGCGCGGCCCTTGGATAAGAAGTTTATGCGCTACATTATAAAAGTATATACTATCACGATATCAACGAACGAATAGTAGTCCAAAAAAGAGAACGAAAAAAAACAAAAACAAGGACTACAGCCCATAAACTTGAACTCTAAACCTGGAGTTAGAATTGCCACGCGGACGCCCGATTAACCAAACATTTCTGTCGCGTCGTGACACCCAGTAAGTAATATTATACTCGAGTCTGTTCAGCTTGACACCAGAGAGCACGCATATATGCTCAAGATCTGGGTTTAACGCTTGTATTAACAGCCGACTAGGTAATATAATCAACTAATTAAAAGGGCAGGTAGGCACATAATTATAATTCATGTAATTATAAGGTAAGGAAAGTTAAAGTAAGGAGAGGTAAGGTAAGGTAATGTAAGGTGGATGATACGATTGACAAAGCTACACAAAACCAATTGCAATACAATACCAGCAGTTCCCTGTCTGCAATACAATCACCCCATATTCATGCTCCCTCAGGTACTTCGGCCTCCATCCATTCCTACCCTATGGCTGGCAAGGGCAATACGAACGTTCCACTGGGCTGGGAGGCCCGGGTGGGGGGATTTTGTGTTTATATATATCATAATAGGGGTAGCTATAGCTATAAGCCCTCCCCCCCCCCTCCAATCTCGCGTGAGTAGGAATTAAAGTGGTCCAGCTCCAGTCTCAGTTGATCACCACTTAATAATACCAATGTTTAAAAAAAAAAAAAAAACTGTAATGTCTTAGTAGTCTGGGATGGGCCCTGGTCATTGTACAGCCTCTCCTTCATGAGACCCTCGAACTCTACGATGATCCGGCTCGGATCCTCCCTATGAGATCAGGTGTTCAGGCCTTCTCCAATGTCTAAGGCCCCAGGGAACTCGAAGGGAGAGGGACCACAGACTGGACTGAACCCTCTGCTCACCGCTGCATGGAAGCTTCCGGGAAATTGGATGGGATTTTCCATCATGTTATTTCCGCTGGTATCGTTAAATCGACAACGTTGACGTTTTTTGTTTTTGTTTTTGTCTTTTGTTTCACTTTTTAATCTTAATTTCACCAATGACTGGAAAGACTTGCTGTGTTGGTTTAAAGGGTCCAGACAGGACCGATGAACCGAACCGGACAGACCACTCAGGGTTCAATATGGCACAGAATCAATCAATGGTGCCACTAAAACCCCCAGCCAACTGCAGCACAAACGTTAGTTGCCAACCCCAACCCCAACCCAACCCAACCCAACCCCAGCCACCGCCCCATCCATGCTGACTAACCACCGGCCCCGCCTCCTTCCTTCTCATACGTGCGCCTCATCACCTCATTGCCGCACCCCCCACCCCCACCCTCTCCACGCCGCCAACATCAATCACAGTACAGTCAGCAACCCAACCCCATACCATGCCCGCCGCATCCGCCGCACCCACCGCAATAATTCGCTCCTATCGGGAGTTATATCGTGCTGGGCTCGCCGCCGTGCAGTACTCGCGCCCCGCACGCTACGCCATCCGCGACAAGCTGCGCGCGGCTTTCCGCACAGAGCGTGGGGAGACATTCAACCAGGAGAGAGTCGACAACACGGTCGAGTTTCTACGCACGGCGGCGCGCAGAAAGGGAGTAGAGCATCAGGTGGTGAGGAACTTGACGATGGTGCATTATTGGAAGGTCATGAGGAAGCAGAGGTACGTCTAGTTTTGTGTGTTTGTCTTTGTGCTTGTTACTGTGTACGCTTTACTCGCTTGTTTTTTTGGACCGCGATAGCGATATGCAACGCAAGGTTTGTTGTTTTGATACCTCGGTTTCGAGGCTGAGACTTGATCTACGACCCACCACCACCCTGTGGCTGTTCCTTTGTGTGTTTCCATTCCTGTTCCTGTTCCTGTTTCTATTTCTATTTCCTTATTCCTATTCTGTCCCCCGCGGGCAATTTAGGGTGTCAGACTGTCAGTCCGTCATTGTCTGTCTTGCCTGCTGTCTTGTCTTGTCTTGCGCGCAATCCACTCATCCCACTCGATCCATGCATGCGCTGTTCTAATCATTTCGTCATCATATCCACAAAAAAAAAAATTCACCCGTTTCCCATTTCCGATTTAGAAAGAAAAAGAGAAGCAGAAAAAAAAAACCTTTTCCTCTGCCGTTTCAATCGGAGACTGACTGCTTGACTGACGTGCGTGCACTGCGTTGCGTTGCGTTGCGTGGCTCGCTCGCTACCAAACAGCCGAATCATTCACGGTTACAGGATCGCCTACGCCAGCTACAACGAAACCATTGCGCTGCTTAACGAGAGCATGGGACTGGAGCTGCGGTAGATTGAGTAGAAACGGTGGGCCATGGAGCGAGAAACATAGGGAATAAAAAATAGAATAAAAGATACTTTGCGCTGTACGGTACATGCAGCCGAAGTACGAACGTGTGGTGGCTTGAATGAATTAAAACTGATGATGTTTCATGGGAGCGCATACGTAGAGTTACAAAGCGAGACCAACCGAGCTATCTACTTATCTGTACCTACATGTACATATTGTACCTATCTGTAGTATATCCGACTGCATACGCGCAAGACGAAACGCACAATGGATGGCATGGCAGGGCATGGGCATTGCATTGGCATGGATTGCGATACGAAATGCACAAAAAGCCGAGCTGAAAGAAATCATCCATCCACCCATCCACCCGTCCTGTAGGTACAGGTAAGTACATGTAGGTACAATTGCCCGAATTCAACGGTAGCTATCCGAACGGACACCTCCCTAGTAATGTACTTCCGAGACTTCCGGCAGTACACTCTTGGATTACATGTACAGTGGCGGGCACTCAAAACCGACCCTCAGTTAAGTTGTTCTAGAAGTGGTTTTTGATTTATTTCGAAATCCTTTCTGTAGGGCTGCTGGGGGTAGGTAACAGAACTGTTTTACAGAAGGACTTTCTTGCTGGACAAGTTTTGTGGGATAGTTTGATGGTCGGTTCTGTGTGTCCGCCACTGTACATGTCAAACTTCCTAGCACCCCTTCGTAATCCTAAAGAAAGAGCAGAACGAGATAGGTAGTCGGTAAAGAAATGGAAAGGGGAAAAGAAAAATATATGCCGGGGTATGGATTCGTGTTCCTGTTCCTGTTTCCTGTTCCTATGCCTGTAAGCCAGAGTACGAATACATACATGTTCCTATTAAGGACTACACATACATAAGCATGCTGCAGGCAGTGTGCAAGATGTTCTCTGCGCGCTTATAGGCAGGGCAGGGCAGGGCAGGGCATCAGAACTGGGCATGGTAGGCCCTGGCCTGGTGCTCTTCGAATTCTCTCTCGGACTTGTAGGGCAGGCAGGCAGTACCCTAGCAGTGTAGGCTAATCTCCGATTGATTCGGTTGGCGCCAAGGCCATCTTCCGACCGAGTGAGATCCCATGACAGTTGAAGGTATATGAGCACATGTATGTAGGTACATGTAGTACCTGCGTAGAGTAGCTACCAGACCCAACACCATGCCAACCAATCCAACACCACAAACCAACAACCTGAGGTGCAATGCATCGAAAACCTCCCCCCACCCCCCCCACCACTGAAAATTCTGTAAGCGGCTCCGGGACTTCCTATTCCGGAAACCGTCGTATTGTACCTGCAGGGCTGGGACCCCCCCCCCCCCGGTTCGGAGGTTAAGAGTTTTTGGCGCCCAGCTCTACTCAGCTACTCTATAATCAAGGCGCGATCAACCCCCCTACCCTAGCTACCCAATCCCACGGGGTGGTTCTCCATTATGTAGGTACTTTTGTGTATGTCACTCAACTTGGATTTTTCGCTCATTTTCTCTTTTAACCACTCCCGGTTTCACCTTTTTTGCGTTGCCTGCACGTAGGTAATGCAACGTCACACAAAGGACGTATGTACCTACATATTTCCATATCGCGGGAAAAAAAAAAAAAAGTGGTTCCTGCAGGTAGAGAAGATTACTCTGTTCCCTGTTTCAATTGGCGAGCTCCCACTGCACAACAAGATGGATTGGAGGATGAGTATGGCGACAAACGGCACGCAGCATCATGCTGCTGCTGCTGATGATGATGATGATGGATGGAGGGACCCTATTGTAGGCACCCTACTTTCCCAAAGCAGTAGTTAGCCACGACCAACTAACCGCCCCGCCTTCCCCATGGGGAAAGTAGCGGGTTGTGGGTATCTTTTCTCCCCAAATGACACCTCGCGAATCCCACCTATGAGCGGTGCTCGATCCTAGAACTGTGTATCTACAAGTACATGTAGGTTGCATAATTGACTTGTTAGTAAGAAGCCAGTGGCCAGCATGGCGACACTTCCCGATAGGGTGACCGAGTCTACTATTGCGAGCCGTTGGCCAGTAAGAGGAGGTGCGATATACAGCTTATTCTACAGAGCACTCCCCGCTTGGTGTTCCCTTCACGACCGTGGTACACAAGTGAATGACACTAAAGCATAAATCATAAGATATATTAAGGTAGAGGTCTACATAGATGTGCTTAAAAAGAGCAGGAAAATCAGGTGCCTATCAGTGTTAAGGATAGCAGAAAATTTTTAAGATCCAGTAAAAAGAAATCTATGTAGATGATGGTGTGAAGAGAACGCATATGTAAACGAGGGATATATGTCACAATACTGCGGTAACGATTACGCCAAGCAAGGTACTGTAGAAGGGAAAGATGGCAAGCCAAAAGATAAAGGAATGAATGGATATACAAGAAATGAAAAACAGAAGCCCGGAACACTATTCTAGGCCAAAAAAAAGAAGGTCAAGAAGGCCCGAAACTGGCCAAGATTGCGCCGAAGCCCCCCCCCCCCCCAACCCCGGTTATTCCAGAACTGCCAGACACATTTAAAACAATAAGAAAAAGCCACCCCAAGCAAAAGACTGCTATCATCCATTTTCAAAATGGAAAGATTCGCTAAAAACACTGAACCCTGCTTGTTTTATTGTTATTTACGCAGGTGACCAGGTCATTGCGCATCTTCCTTGGGTTTCAGTGCAACCCACTGCTTTGAAGAGTTCGGGAGAGCAGTCGAGATCGTACATGCCGTTCTGTAGCTGATATTAGAAAAAAGAATCGAGAAGTATCTAAGAATAAGAAGTACTTACACATCCTGGGCAGGTATCAACAATCTTTGCCTTGACGGGTGTATTGTTGGGACCCCAGATTGTGACCCATGTGTCTAAAAAACTGTTAGATACTGGAGACCTCACTTTAATAAATGCTACTTACTGCAGAGAGGGTTCTTGTTGGGGTTGATTCCATTCTTCATGTAGAGGTAAGAGGCAGCAACGATGTAGTCAGTGTCGTAACTAGTGGTACCACAAGATCCGAGACCAGTTGAGTAATATGTGACTTCACCAGCGTAGGAGCCACTACCACCACCGCTGTTCTGGCTTGTGGCTGTCTCTACAGCCTTTGCAACTGCAGAAGTCACAGCGGGCTGGGTAGTAGTAGGGGTTGGAATGGCGAGTGGAGTGAAGCTAGGAATGACTGCGGTGGTGGTAGGAACCTCGACGGAAGTTGAAGAGGTTGAGGTCGGCGTGGGATATGTGGTAGGTGCTTCACTGGTTGTGGATTTTGCGGGCTCCACAGTAGAAGTGGTGGACTCGACGATTGGGGTAGTGGAGGTGGAGGTAGCCTTGGCCTCGGTGGAAGTAGAGGTGGAGGTAGAGGTGGCTTCGGTCGAGGTAGATTCGGTCGAGGTGCTAGTAGTCGATTCAGTGAATGAAGACGACGAAGACGACGAAGACGACGATGAAGATGACGAGGGTGAAGAGGAAGATGTCGACAAAGTCGACATAACAGATGAGAGTGGTGTCGATGTTTCGACACCAACCTCAGGTGTAGTAACACTGGAAGGCTCATACCCATGGCTCTTTACAGAGTACTCATTCTTTGCGTTTGGAGAAGGAGCTGGAGCAACCCAAACCGTGGATGTTTGTTGAACAATCGTGGTGTATGTCTCAGTAAAAGTGGCAACTTCGGTATGAATTCCACGCTCCTTGAGGGGAGCAGCCATGACAGCAGACAAGGAGAGGACAAAGCCCAAAGTGGTAGTTGAGAACTTCATGGTGATGGTAATGATTGATAGTGGTGGGAATGATGGTGAGAATGCTATTCCTGGTATTTTTGCTGTAAGAGCTGTGAGATGTAATCGTCTAGCGATTGCAAATTGTATTGAGTGTTGTCGTGGATAGCAAGAAGCTGAGGGAGTGAATAGTCTATATAGAATAGCAAAGTTCACCAGGGAACGTCGTTTCACAAGCAGAGCAGAAAGGAATGGCTACTCTGAAGCAATGGATGTCTATGATGGATGAGAACGATTGGCGAGCCAGGAAGCTGTTATATAGATTCCGGAGGCGAGGGACTGGACGGGACCGACGTGGACCCAATAGCGTAGTAGAGTAAAGGGTGGGGGGTTTGCAATTGTGCAATGGGAAGGGATGGGGCAGGGGGCAGGATGATCGAATTTTCCTGCCGGGGGGGGGGGGGGTAAGAAAAGGAACGTGGACGGGATGGGTGAGAGTAAGAGGCTGAGGGCTGCAGGAAAAAAATGAAAAAAAAAAAAAAAAAAAAAAAAAAACAACTAAAAGCTACTACTGGAGAACAAGGAGCGTGGTTCTGTGTAAACAGAAAAGATGTGTGATTGATGCGAGCGATTGAATGCAAAGGAGAAAAAAGAAGGATTGAGAGAGAAAGTCGAAGAGAGGCACACCCAGGACATGCAGGCAGGGAAGCAGGCAGGCTTTTTACGTGGATCAAACCGCATGTCTGACCGTCTGCCGCTTGAATTTCCCCGTATCGAACTTACTCCTTCTGTATCTTGCTACACTAGTTTACTTGTCCAACAAAGGTTACGATGTACCAGATGCCTCTAAACAATGGCTTTCCCCTCGTTCCAGATGTTTGTCGTTGTCCATCGCTTTGGGTGCGAGCGCTTCCGAATTTGGTCAGACTCAGGTACCAAATTGCGCGACAGGCATTTCTTTTCAGGGGTAATCTAAATACCACACCCTCGGATGTCTGCTTGGCTTTGCACCATTAAGTGCACTAACGGCCTATTGGTGTGGCGCAACTGTGGTTCGGGAAATGGCCATGCTTATTTAGTGCCATTCAGTGACGCTGCTAAACCTAAATTTCGCTAGCTGCCTAAAACAACCCCTGAATGCTTTTGCGCCCTAACCCTGGCTTCCCTTCTGCGTAATTTTGTGCCTGTTCCTTAACCATGTGCCCCCTGTCGCTTAAGTAGCTTGTCAAGCCAATCGTTTCCACATCTCCCACATCTCAGGCACCTCGCATACCTGCTATCATTCTAAACTATAGGCTTGCTAGTCATCTCGGGGGGGGGGGGGACCTTTTTAAATTGAATATTAAAAGAACAATACAGTCACGCCTCGCTATCTTGTAATTCAATATCTCGGATCACTCTTGCTGTCTCGTAAGGATTTGCGGGACAGTCAGTTACTGTCCTTCCTTCTCCGTATATTTGCTATCTGGTAGGGGTTTGGCCCCCAGAATACGCTAACGACATAACGAGGTGCGGCTGTAATTACATGTACATATATTAGAAATGTGAGTGTCCAGGAAAGAATAAGAAAAAGAAGAAAAGAAATATATCTCCGCCTGGAACTCTAACGTGGCAATTGGTTGTAGATCCTAGGTCTGTAATACGCGAATATATTGCAGGAGCAGCCTCGAAGAAACTTGAAATGTTTTTTGAGCCGGCAGTTAATTCAGTAGAGTGCGTACCATACGTACCTACATGTACCTGCTACGCATCTACAATTAATTGCAAGACAGTACCTACGTGTAGCTACATCTGCTCTACAGGACTATGAGGCCTGGGCACGGCCTATTGGGTTTTGTTTCGCTGCGGTTCTCGACAACTGTCACCTCTCATGAAAACTAGAAAACAACCACATATGTGTAGGTAACCTGCCTCTGCCTGTGTTTTGAGCTCTTTTCTGTTCCACTGCTGCAAAACATCCTAAATAATACGAGTTTCCTCGCATTCAGTACTTCTACGGCCTTTACCCGACGATGTAAACCGGGATATCGCCCACCTAGAATACCCCCCCCCCAAGGCCAACAAAATCCTCTACCGTCCTGCGGGCGATCACCACGATAGGACATTTGATAACGAGATATTTGCGCACCGTGGTCCCGCAAGTTGGAATTCCGAGGCTGCATTGGATCGGAGCGGATTAGCGAAAACGTAGTGTCAACAACTCAGGTACCCCGCAGGGCTGCAGCGATCACACTCGCGCTCTACATATCTTGAATGCATTATACTCGAGCTCTATGAAGTAGAGAACGTACATGTACTGCAGCTACCGAGATATCAGGTTATTTCGACTTATTCATACACCACTTGCTTGTATAGGTTAGATGTCTGTGGATATATTCTCGGGGATGTGTACTCGCGGCAGGCAAAAAGTACCGGACAATGCAAGTTTTGTTTGGGCTTTTTTTGCAGTAGTTCACGCCTAGCACGCGTACTCATTGGTGAACCAAAAACCTGCGTTGTCCGGTACTCTCTATTCCTGCCGCGAGTACAACCAGGTATGTACCTACATGTACTCTAGATACTTTAGGTACCTGATTTTAAAAGTTGTGTGCTCATTTCAAGTAAATATTTACATGTAGCGCGGTCAGAACTGACATGCATCTAGAAGCACAGTCAAAGTTGTCTCTTGTGTTGTGTGAAAATTTCTGCATCGATCAACCTTTTTAGTCTTACATTTGCATCTTAGACCAACCTTTTGCTTCGATGAGATATGCAGTCCTAGATACCTTATGAATCCAGCTGAAGCAGATCGTACTAGTGAGCAGAAATTCCTTTGATGGTATATCGTCCGCCCTCGATTTCGCGTTATGTATGTCCTCCATTTCCACAGCAGCTGAAACTGGACTGCCAGAGCTGCAAATCGTCAGAGTAAGTACATCCCATTGGAATGGGAAATCCGTCTCTGTATTCACCATGGGGCCGACAGATAGGTGGTATCGGTACTGTTTCGGGTTGTGTAGGTGATAGAATCGGATCTGGAACGCCGAATCTAACGCGGGGAGAAATGACAAACTCGGAACTAGAGTACCTATCAGAGTAATCATGCATGGCTCTGAACCAAAGCCCATAATAGCGAATTCTTTTCGATTAATAGTTCAGGAACCACACGCCAGGAATATGTACCTTTTTCAGTACCGCACAGATCCAATTACAGGCAAGCTGGATGATGTTCGGCTGATATTCGACCAAGATTTCGGGCACCAGTCCGGTTGCAATGTCGGCCTCCGCTTCTTGCACCGAACCTTCTATCTTTCGCCACGCGGATAACCAATCCCGCCTGAGCGAGATGGCAAAACGCTGTTTTGGGTCGAGGTCCTATTGAATTGTTGACAAACTTCCGTATGTATAGCTCCAGTTCATAATTCATGCCGAACCCGTCACAGGAGCCCACGCCACAACCACAGTTAATGCTGTAATGCTACAATCTTTTGTAGAGGTGTTATATACTTTACCGCCAGTCCACATATTATTATCAGCCTGATATAGGGTTTAGTTAAACAGGATATATGGCTGATTTGACGTTTCATATGATATTTTTTATCATGCCTCGTTGAAGCTAACCTTTGGCTCAGTCTGATATTTTTATCATATGATATCATTATAATACTGATCCTACTCACTGAAAAACCTAAATGCGTAGGTGGGCCCGTATTCATACTTGTTCTACATAGGGAAATTTCACAGATTAAAATCTTATTTATTTCACGATTTAATACTATATACATATGTCTAAAAATTATTACTATATCATTTATTACACGTTTCAGACAAGATAAAGACAAGATAAGATAAAGATAAAGACAAAGATAAAGACAAAGAGATAAGATATTATAAGATAAACATTGATTTCATCGGATTGCATCAAGAACTCAACTTCGACCTCAACAGCCTCTCCCGGCCTCGAGACTCTTGATATTTTTAAGCCTGAGCCAGAGACCTTAGAGACAACAAAGTTCATTGACATACTTGACTCACGGACGTATACTTAATTCTAACGACATTAGTCAGATCCTAACGATTATAATGATTGACGTGAGAGATGGTTCACAAGATGAATCAGAGAGATTGAACAGAGAGATGAAATAGAATGATTTGCTTGATTCATTGTTTAACCGACAAATTTACGCCAACGCCTTCAGACGATGATAGTGATACTCAATCGGAGCATGATAGACACAGAGATGAGAGGGCGTACAGAGATGAAGGTGGCCAGAGGGCGCAGAGAGCTGCCAGAGGGCGAAGATCAAGAACTCAACTCATGACCTGAGTTTCCTAAAAGTCTCCTGTTTCCCGGTAGCCTGAGACTCAGATATTTTGTGGCTCCCGAGCCAAGAGACATCGTGAGACAAACGTTTTGTTGATGCAGTAGGAAAATGAACGCGATATATCTCTCAACCCTAACCCTCATTCCGCCGGTGTTTTTAATAACTGATTTCTCGCGAACGATTCACCACTAATCGTTTTAATTGAGATGTGAATGTTCTTCAAATATCAGAATTATCGCTCAATCAAAAAGATTGGTGATTCAAGATCTATAAATTTCATATCACGCCTAATCATACCCTGCCTCAAAATCACCGATATTTTTATGGTATGTAATGATTATCTAATAACGAATTCAGACTATCTAATACTTATTCGAACCACCCTTTGCCTTTAATTACGCTTCAATCCTTCCAACATACTCTTAACTACTTTTTAAAAAGATGATCTCAAGATAAGCTCCCAACAACGATAAAGAATCGATTCTATTGTGAGCTTTTAAAATCTGCTTTCTACTATTATCTGCCAGATGAAAGAAGATCCACGATTTTTTTTAAACGATTCCAGACACGCCTATTATTGAGATTCTAATAACATCAAGAAGACTTCATTTGTCTCCTGAGGCCTCCTAGTTTCGCGAGACTTAAAAATATCTAATTTGCTGCGAGACTCTGCGAGATCGAGATCATGAGACTCTAGTCGAAGTTGAGCCATTACAAGTACATTACTAATCCCCTAACAATTTATTCCATTCTTCACAAATCGTTTTTAGTTAAAAGTCAAAGATGATCCCAAGATTATCCTCGCATAAAATGTAATCTAATACCTTTTACTTTTAAGTTCTCAGAAGAAATCTAAAGCAGAAGTTTAAAGATATATATTTCAGACTAAATTTCTACAACCATATTCAATCATTATACCATTACAAGTATCCTTTAAACCTCTAGCAAAACAAGCCTACATCATCTGTTTAACATCTTCTGACTTCCTATTACTCTTTTTATATTCTCGCAACTACTTTTTCTTTGCGGTTCTAAAAATCTATCAGATAAATATGATAAGATATTTTTCATGAAAAGTTATATGTGAAAGAGAAAACAACGACGATACGTATGACTCGATAAGACAAATAAAAATAATCGGTAACACCAACAAAGACAAAGCCACCTGGATAAAGACAAGACAAGACTCCAGAAGAAAGACACAAGAGTGAACCAGATAGATAGAGAAAGAAGCGACCAGATTGACCTTAACACGCTGGATGAGTAGCTACTTATAGATTTCAGTAATTAAAGATAGATTCTCGAGCATGAGAATTATAATTAAAATAGAAAGATATCCCTATACATCGAGATAAAAGAAAGTTAACTAAAGGAAAAGTCTTCCCACGCTATTTAATACCCTCCCCACCATATATAATTCAAACCTCAACTCATGTAATCAGAATCACCTCGCTTATCCATATCTCAGATTTCTCCTTACTATTTTCTATTAACATCAAGATTTCATTTGTCTCGACATTCTGAAATTTCACGAGATTCAAAAAATATCCAGAGTTTCGAGACTTTTTAGAGACTGAGATCTAAGACTCAAATATAAGATTTCACGATAAATATTACAAATCTATAACACCATCGAATCACATCAGCAAACTCAACTTCTGACTGAAGTCTTCCAACAGCCTCTCAGGTCTCCTAAAAGTCTTTTGAGACACCTGATGTTTCCGCGAGACCTCGTGAGACAAACGAATTCATTGACGACATAACCTACATTTACATTCTCTCTTATTCTCGTCTCTTCACTTAACCTTACTCTATTAATTACAATAATACTTTAACTAATAAATTCTGAAAACTAAGATTAAGATACCAGAACACTTTTCGATACTACATTAATTGCTCTAAACTACCTTGCTTTAACACTCTACAGTCCAATGCCTATGCTTAAAATACCATACCAGTCTCCAACTAAAGATCATACGATCTAATTTAATGCATGAAAGAATCATGACAAAGAGTGACAGCATTTAAAAACGATGACGTGAAGATAATGAAAGACAAATTTTATTCATGAGAGACACTAAAGAGACGACGGCGGACATTAAAGATAAGACGCAAGAAAGCCTGCAGACAAGAAAGAAAGACAAAGACAAGTTATAAACAGAGAAGACAGAAGCAGAACAAAGTTAGAAGAGGAGAAATGGAGACCGAATAAGCGCCGACAGCGCAAGAACTCCATGGAGGCCTCCCGCGAAGCCGACCTAATAACTATAACTACGATCAGAAAGATATTCCTATATATCGAGATAACAGGAAGACGAGACGAAGAGAAAAGAAAGAAAAGGAATGAAGAAAACATCTCCCCGCACTATTTAACACCATCCCCTACGAGTCCGCCAAGACCACATATCGTCATCCATAGAAATCCATCGAACTCCATCACACCCATACCTCGTATTCCTCCCCACCATCTTCCCTAACTATATTACAAATCTATCATACCACAGAAACTCATGGAATCCCCATAACGTCATTCCTACACCGCGCATCCCTTCCTCGCTTAACACTTCTTCGATAGTCGCATTCCTGTATCGTCTACCGGACTGTCGGGACAGCTGCCAAAACGCTGGAACATTTAGATCATTCAGCTTTGATATACTATGAATGCTACGCTCACCAATTCTTTGTTTGATTGTTTAAATAGAGATAGAGAGAACAAACTCTTATCGAATATGTCAAGATGCTTTTTGGCGTTCACATTTAGAAATAATAACCAGCTTCTTATTACTTCTTCAACTGATTTTATAGGGTTTGCCAGGTTTGGTGCAAATATAGAAATTCTAGAATGTTGTTAACAGTTTCAGGCTGAAGCAAGTGTAGATTTAAGAATACCAATCTTAAAATATATTTAGCCAAAAGAGATGCCGGCTTCTTTTATCCCTATTGTTCTTCTATAATCAAACATTGACTATTTATGCCTAATTAGTTTGGACTTCATTGTGTGGGGGATTATTGAGAGGAATTGAAGTGTTCAAGCATCAGCAAACTCAACTTCTGACTGGAGTCTCCCAACAGTCTCCCAAGTCTCCTGAGAGTCTCCTGAGACCCATGGATATTTTTTAAGTCTCCTGAGACTCAGGAGACCTCAGGAGACAAAACGTTTCAATACGATGAGATTGATAGAATAAATCATGACAACAAGATACAACGGTTTGCATCAAGAACTCAACTTCATGACTGAGCCTCCCAACAGCCTCCCAAGTCTCTGAGAGTGAGACCTTGATGAAGTTTCCTGAGGCCAGGAGACCTCAGAGACAAACGTTTCATTGATGTTTTTGTATCATTTTAAAAAGACTCGGAGTTCACTAAGCTTTAAGCATATTTAAGATTCGGGTTCTATTATAAAGTAGGAATATAGTTGGAGACTAATATAGAAGAAATAGGGATGTATCCTAGCATTTTAGTATGAGTTCCGGTGGTTCGATATCTGTAGTTATTGTAACAGAAGGAGTTATCTTAAGCGAGGAGGGGATGAAATGGGATAAGAATATCATCATTCGGTTCTATGAAGTTCAGTTAAAAGAAATAGTGGTAATAAGTGTTAGTAAGGTATTCCAGTGTGTTGGCATCAGTTTCGAGGGTTCGGTCTTTGAAGCGCTGACATGACCAATAGAGGAAGGTAAAGCGAGGGTGGGATGTGATAAGGTGGGAGTATAGTCATGAGGTTCTAGGGGTTTCTGTGGCCTAATGGATTTGTAATATAATTTGAGAAGATCTTTGGAGAGAATCTGAGGTGTGATTCTGATAGATTCTATGAAACTATGGACGAAAGTATAGTCATGGTGGAGGAGAATGTTAAAATAGTGCGGGAAGACTTTTCTTTTAGTTCTTTCTTTCTTTTCTCTCTGTCTTGTCTTCCTGCTATTTCAGTACATGGGAATATAATCCTATCATGATTATAGTTCTCACTCACTAAAACTGCGCCGTAAAAAAACCCTATGGATTCTCTTGATCTTTCTCAGAGTCTTTCTTATATATTCTTGACTTTTCTGTCTGCTTTCTGTACTCTCTCTTTCTTATTCTTTGCCTTTCTTTACGGTCTGTCTTGTGTTCTGTCTTTCTTCTCTTCCCGTTAGTGTCGCCATTCTTGGCATTCTTGCAAATTTCTGTATATCATCGTTGTCGTTTGTCGCATTCTTACTATTAAAATGCGTATTAGGCGAGGTAGAAGTAAAGAAGCCTTATGACGAAAATAGATAAAAATTCTAGTGAATATCGAAGGAATTTATAAGATTTCAATGAAACCGTTTGTCTCCTGAGGTCTTCTGAACTTCAGGAGACTTAAAAAATATCCAGGGGTCTCAGGAGACTCTCAGGAGATCCGGGAGACTGTTGGGAGACTCCAGTCAGAAGTTGAGTTTGCTGATGTGCCTCTTGCAAAAGCAAGTTTGGTGAGGAAAAACTCTAGCTACAGATAGAAGTATATTCCTATTTATCGAGAGAACTGGAAGACGAAACAGAGACAGAAGAAAGCAAGAACTAAGGAAAACATCCTTCCCTACTATTTAACGTCTTTTCCCAGCCAGTCCTGTAAAACTCACATATCAGCCCATAAAAACTTATAGAAATTTATATGTAACCCATATCGTATTATATCATCTTTAATTATATTCTAACCATTCTGTTATAAACTGTAGAATAATACACATATGTATTGCGTCATCTTTCGCTTAACTTTTCTCTTGCTAACATCGGTCTTGACAACTCAATGGCGGGATCGATCTTGATCTTAAAATATCTCTAATTCGGTGGAGTCTGACCGAAGGTGAGAAACAATCACTGTAAATTATGTCCCGGCGTTTTGGCATCTGTTCCAACAATCCGGTAGGTGATGTATGGTTGCGACGGTTGAGGAAGTGTTAATGAGGAAGGGATATGCAAGGGAAGAGATGTCGTCATTAGGTTCTGTGAGTTTCTATGGCGTGATGGATTTCTAATATAATTAGGGAAAATGGTGAGAAGGAATACGAGGTGTAGTTGCGATAGGATTTTATGAGTTTCTATAGGCGGCAATATGAGTCTTGGCGGACTGGCAGGGGATGGTGTTAGATAGCAGTGGAGGACTTTTCTTTTGGTTTCTTTCTTTCTTTCCTTTCTGTTTCGTCTTTCTGTTATCTCGATAAATAGGAATAGACTACTATTCATAGCCTATAGTTTCTCCTCTTTAAAGTTGCCTTCACAGGGGGCACCCTTATAGCTCTTTCAATCTTCGTTGATGTTCCTATCTGGTCTTCAATTTAGTTAACCTCTTTCTGCGTGGCTTTATTCTCGCTTGTCGCTGCATTCGTTTCTTAAGTCTTGTAGTTCTGTACATTTAAATGGATTACCGTAAGTGTCGCCGTTATCTTGAAATTTGTCTTCCATTACCTTCATCATCATTGTCATCTGTCGCGTTCTTTCTTGCTTTTCCGTTACTGAGTTACTTCGTTTACCATGATAATATAGCGATTCTTAATCCTTCGTTTTTCTCTTTCCTTAATATATGGATGTTAGTATTAACTAGATAAATCTATAGAAACAGCTACTATAAAGGTATAAGAGAGGTGGTGTCCTGACATATTGGTATCAGTTCCAACAGTTTGGTAGTGGAAGAATGGACTTAATAGTTGAGAGAATATTAAGCGAAAAAGCGATGCGATGGTGAAGGGGGGTGTTGTCATTAGGTTCTAGAAAGTTCTATGATATGATGGATTGGTAATGTAAATAGCGGAAATAGTGGGGAGTAATACGAGGTATGGGTGCAATAGAATTCTATAGGTTTCTATGGGTGGGAGAAAAAGTCTTAGCGGACTGGCGGTGAATGGTGTTAAATAGCGTGGTGAGATTTTCTCTTGAGTTCTTTCTTTCTTTTCTCTCTGTCTCGTCTTCTTGTTATCTTAGTATATAGGAATATACTCCTATTCATAACTATAGTTCCCCTTCTCCAAACTCACCTTCGTAGGAGGCATCTCTATAGTTCTCTTAATTCTTATTGAAACTCTTACTTGGTCTTCGCTTCCTCTACTCTGCCCTGCCCCTCTACCTCTGTCCTTTTTGGCCTTTGCCAGTCTTGTGTCTTGTCTGGCTTGTCTCTCTTGTCGGTGTTTTCGTTGTATAAATTTGTCTTTCCTCGGGTTCACCTTAGTCATCGTTAAATCGTCTGTCGCATTCTTTATGTTCCGTCGTTGGTGAAATTCTTTGGTCTCATTCTCCAGTAGTAGTGGTAGTGGTCCCTGTACGATTAGGAGTACTGCTGATGCAAGAGATGGAGGAGGAGCAAAGGAACCAGAAGCAAAGCCACTAGGAATCTAAATCTCGCTATCTTAGCCTGTAATACCCGTTATTTATTATCAAACCGTTGGAGAAAGAGAGTTATTTGTTTATCATTCTTTGAAGTTTTACGTCGTTAAGTTACGGTTATGTCATAAATAAGCGTTCAACGTTAGTAGCGCCATTAAAATCGAAAGTCGTGAAAAATTCTTTGAAACTCCATGAATTATTCGAAAAACTAGTATTAGCGTATGTCGATTTCTCAGGATTAGAAGCCGTCATATTATCGATCGGGATCTCTAAAAGCGTTATCAAAATTTGAAAAATTCTCTTCTTGAATTCAAAGTGATGCAATCGCTAGAGATATAGTGAAAAGCGGTCATGCGCAGTCTGCGATCGGGGGTATAGAATAAGCAGTATTGAGGAGGGATAGAAATCAATCGAGGATTGGTAGTGAGTTTAATCTGTGGCAGTTTCTGGAACGTCGCCAGTTCTTTAGGTCGGCGAGTACGTTTGAGTAGAACACCGGATTTAAGTCGACAGTTAAGTTATGATGGAATTTCTCACCAGATTTTAGATTAAGCTTCATTTTGAACAGCTTGATTTTAGGCACATATTTCTTTATAAATTCATTTCTAGATTGTTTTGTTTGAGTTGTAAGTGATACTTGTCAATGAATTCATTTGTCTCTGATGTCTCTAGATTTAGGAGGCGAAAAAGATATCAGGAGTTTGAGGAGATTTTGAGAATGACAGGAAGTTGGGAGACTTTAGTCAAAAGTTGAGTTTGCTGATGAAAGGCGATTGCATATTGCTTGACCTCCTTACAGGCCCTCTGTAGGAGCCCATAGACTTATTCCGACTCTTCCGTTTTGTAGTAATCTATTTTAGAGTGAACGACAAATAAACTTTCGAGATCAATATAGAACTTTTGATAGTCAAATGCATGAGTAACTGAGGTGGTTATGGTAAACTATAGTAGGAGAAATTCGTGATATGCTGATCGAGTAAAGGTGGTCTCATTTTAATCTGACGGAATATTTAGGGGCATTTTGTGAGTGGCCGGATATGGCGTGACCGATATAATGATGATATGAAATAAGCTGAAGAAGCATGGCATCTGTAGAATGTGAGGAAGGCGAAATTTGGATGGGCGTAAAGCGTGGCGGCAAAGTAAAAGCGAAGCGAAGCGAGGGAAGTAGGCGTGTAGAGGCGAAGCGTATCAATGAAACGTTTGTCGCTAATGTCGCGCAGCGCCGGAGATCAGGAGACTATTGGGAGGCAATAGTAATAAGTTAAGTTCTTGATCTGGGAAAGCGAAGGCAGGGTAAACTGCTTGAATCTGAGAGAAATTCTGAGGATCTGCATAGCGTGTTTGGGCGAAATGCTATATAATTTGTGGGTAATAGTATATTTCTATGTACTGAGACAACAGAAAGATGAGGCAGAAAGAAAAGAAAGAAAGAACTAAAGGAAAAATGTCCCCGCGCTATTTAACACCATTCTCTGTCAGTCCGCCAAGACCACATATTTCCGCCTGTAGAAACCCATAGAATTCCATCACATCGACACCTCGTATTCCTTCTCACTACCTCTTTTATTTATATTACAAATTCATCACGCCATTAAACTTTCTAGAACCTAATAATCATAACCTACGCCATTTTGTGATGGAGTAGTGAAACAGCCGGACAGATGATGTGATGATCTGAGGTATTCGAAGCCTTGACCTTATGATGAGAACTATTCTTGAGAAGCGAGAGTTGAATGAATAAGCAGAATCTTGTGCGATGAAAGGCAAAAGTAGAAACGAAAAAGCCTTGAGCAGTGGGAAAGTGAATCTGGATAAATCTTTGTGAAGGTCGAAGTGTCGGTCGGCTTCATAGCGAGTTTGGATGAAAAGAGGTATGGTATGAATAAAAGTATATTTACATGTATCGAAATAACGGGAAGGCGAGGCAGAGAGGAATGAAAAGAAAGAAGCCCAAGGAAAAATCTCATATTTATTTACGTAATCTTCTGTTCGTCATAAGTAGCGTATAAATGCGTTCATGAAAGCGAAGCTGTCGCGTCATGGCTAAGTATTACTCATAATTTTTGTTATTATATTACAAATCATGGCGTAGTAGAATCGCGTAGAAGCATAAATCGTCGTTCTATAAATAGCGTCCCTCGCCATTTATCGACTTAATGTCAGCATAGCTAGCGTCATTCTTAGATCGTTGGAGACGTATCTTAAAAGTTGGAAGCTAGCATCATCGCTAACGCATTCTCTCCAGTCATGGCCGTCTTATTCTTAAGCCCATCAAAACCGATCTTAAGCAAGGGACGGTCTGATGTGACGGATAATAATGATGCCGAGCATGAAACGGCGCGTAATGAGAATATTAGCGTAGATGAGAAGGATCTTAAGCGATCCATGACGTATCGTCGTGAGTAAAAGCGAAGCGAAGTAATGTAATGAACTTGATGCGGACAGACGAATGACAAGCGATAATGAGTAAATTTCTAAATGCTGTTAAACCAATAAACAATGGCGAGTAAGGAGAAATCAGGGTTAAGCCTTAATATGATAAAGATATAAAAGCGAAGCGAAACAGTGGGGTCGGTCTGAAGCGAGGAAGCAATCAATGAGACTTCGTTTGTCTCACGATGTCTCACGATCTCGTAATGAAAGGCTCAAAAAAAAAATATCAAGAGTCTCAGGCTCCGGAAGCGCAGGAAGACTGTTGGGAAATTCCAGTCATAAGTTGAGTTTGCTGATGCAGATGAGAGCACTGGCGAGAATCAAAAGAACTATAAGGTTACCTTTTGCAAATGCGAGTTTAGAGAGGGGAAACTATAGTTGTGTATAAAATTATATTCCTTATCAGTAAGACTTCATTTGTCTCCTGAGGTTTCCTAATATTCAGGAGACTTGAAAAATATCTAGGGGTCTTAGGAGACCCGAGAGACTTTTGGGAGACTCCAGTCAGAAGTTGAGTTTGCTGATGAAGTGAAGACCAGGTAAGGACATAGGATAATGATAAGAGGAAACTATGAAGTTGCCTTGATGTGAATGTGTATTTAGAAATGGAATAGCTATGAGTATAGATAAGAGTTTATTCTTATATACTGAGATGACAGGAAGATGAAATGAAAATAAAAGAAAGAAAGAATTAAAGAAAAAGTTTGCACCCAATATTCAACAACCTCCTCTACCAGTTCACTATGATTCATGCATTGGACCATAGAAATTTATAGAAATCTATTGTTACCACAACTCGTATTCCTCTCCAACATCTTCTGAAATTTTATTACTAATTCTTCCTGCAACTAAATCTCATAGGACTGCTCCGATATTTTGGCACTGGTCCGACGATTCAGTAGTCTTAATGCTATTGTGATTGAGGGGGTTATGCTAAGCGAGTATGAGGTGAGATAAGGTAAAGTTGTCGTCATTGTTTCTAGGAAGTTCAGTTGTAGAAAAGATTGGTAATTAGATTTATTAGGATGGTGGGGAGAAATATAGAGTGTGATTATATGTGAGTTTCTATGGGTTTCTATAAGCTGATATATGAGTCATACCGAACCGTCAGAGGAGAGTGTCAAATAGCGGATGTCGATGTTTTTATTAGTTTTTTCCTTCTTTTTTCTCTGTCTTATCTTCGCATAAATACCATTTATATAGAAATATCTTTCTTATTCTGCGTATGTCAAAACTTTATCTTGTATAGCATTCGTGATTAAACTAAAAAGCGATAGTAAATCTGCATCGTTCGTTGAACTTACATCCAAATCTTCTCTTTCGCTTTTGTATTGTGTCTCTTTTTCTTCACTCTGTCTTTCTTTGGTGCCTGTATGTGAATGTCGGATCTGATATAACGGATATGATGATGATCTTAGTAAAAAGCGAAGAAGCCTTATTAGCGAATAATATCAGCAAAACGTTTATCTCACGATGTTTCGCATTTCTCAGAAATTTCAAAACGTATTCGAGTCTCGGAGACTCCGTCATGAGTTGAGTTCTTGATGAAGAAATATTTAACCAGGACGAGTCGTTAGGTAGAGTCTGTCGGCAAGCGAGGAAAGCGAGTAGAAACCAAAACATGAGGAAGGGAGAATGAGTCAAATGAGCGCCAGCGAGAATGATAGGAGATCTTTATAGATCTTTTCGTTCAAAGACAGATTCTGAAGTCGAGAAGTATGGAGCAGGATAGGAGTATATTTTATCTTGAAAAACCAAATAGAGAAAAAAAAAGAATTAAGGAAAACATCTAAATCCACTATTTAATACTTTTTCTCCACCAGCCTGTTATGACTCATACATTACCCCATAGAACCCCATAGAAATCTATTACAACTACACCTTATATTCCTGCCCATTATTTTTCAAAAACTATTACCAATTCTCCTTGCAACCAAACCTTATAGAACTTAATGATGACATCCTTACCCCATCTCATATCCTCCTTCTTCAGCCTTCTTTCGTCCGATTCTGCAGATCTTTGACTCAAAATCTTGGGGAATCTGCAAAACAGTATCTTGTCTTGCGCAGTCTTTTTTCTTTATCGATATCTTCATTGCGCTTGTTATATCTTTCAAATTCTGTTGAGTATTTACTGTTATCTGTCACGTTGCGCCTAGTTATTCAATTACACATAGAACAAATGACATCTGTCTTACCTTATTCTTTCATCTTTCGACAACGTATCAAATATATTGATGACCGAAATATTTGAGCAATCGATCTGAGGCGTCCGGACGTTAAGGGTATTAGTGTTTAGTAAGGTTATTATAAATTTATAGTCTGAGAACTTGTGTTATCTTGGATTCTGTTGATGAAACCAATTTATAACTAGAGTCTCCTGAGACCCATGAGTATTTTTTGAGTCTTCTGATATTCAGGAGACATTAGGGGACAAATGAGGTCTTGCTGATGCAATTATAGGTTGCCTCATCCTAGTGTGATAGCATAACTAGCTGGAACCGAATGAAAAATTAAAATATTGATACAGATGAGATCGAGGGGTATAGTCAAAACTAACAGAATATCAACAAACTCAACTTATAACTGGAGTCTCTCAACAATCCCTCGTATCTCCTGGGGCTCAATAGACTTCTAGAGACAAATAAAGTCTTTAAGTCGCTGATGAAGCATAAGGTAATGATAAAGGTAAAGAGGAAGATGAGAATATAGTAAGGAAAGTGAGAATCCAGAAAGGACTTTGAGCAATTATAAAAAGAAATTATAGAGTCACTTTTTATTGTGTGAGATGTCGGTATACGACATGATGATGATCTGAGAATGGCTCGAAGCCTTCTATGATGAGGATATTGAGGAGGGTGGGGGGGGTGGAGTCTGATCTGAGGCGAGGATAAAGCAGAAGGCGAGGGAGGTAGAGGCGGAAGAGGTAGGGAAAGTGAAGACCAAGTAAGAGCTTCAACAAGAGTTGAGAGAGCTATAAGAGTGTCTTCTGTGAAGGCGAGTTTGGAGAGGCGAAACTATAACTGTGGATAGGAGTATATCTTATGTCTTAGATTCTGTCGGTTTCGATCATACCGGTGATTAGTAGGAGTGAAACCCAGCATGGCAACCATCTAACCCTACCAACATCATTTGAAAGCGATCTGCAAAGGCTACTGGATTCTGGTCTGCAAATAAAATTCGGAAAGGTCCAAATAGCTACATATATAGTCTTACTATAAGCAGTTAGAGGATGTTGGGGGCAATAGAGGGCGGCGGAGGCGGAGGAGAAAGAGTGGTGGAGGACAGGAAGGGTAGTGGAAGGGCAGTGGAAGGGCAGTGGAAGGGCAGTGGAGGATGGAGAGGGCAGTAGAAGGAAGGTTTAAGGGTATGTAAAGGCTACAGTTGGAATAGGTTGAAGAGGTGGAAGAATTGGACGTGGATATGGGGTCGGGGCAGCGGGGTGGAGGGATGGCAGGTGGGAAACATTGGAGTGGGGGGGGGATATAGAGTTGGAAGGGGCCAGGGGAGGTGGACGGAGGTGGAAACAGGGGATATGGTAAGTTGGGAGAAGTTCTCAGTGAACTTTTATCGTATTTATCTTATAATCTAGCGTTAACATTTCATGATCATGGCTAGCCCTAGTTCTATGTCTTGAGATGATGGGAAGATGAGACGGGGGAGAAAAAGAAAGAAAAAAAGCCAAGGAAAAGTCTTAACGTCAAGCAAACTCAACTTTTGATTTGTAGTCTCATGATCTCACCAGGTCTCACGAGAGTCTCCTGAGGCTCCTGGATATTTTAGTCTCTTGAGGCTCAGGAGCATCGAAGACAAATGAAACCTTGCTGGCGATGAGCAACTCTTTAATCTGTCCTCCATGGGTCCATGGCTCATCTTTCATTCGTAGAAGCGTAGAATCTGTCATATTATCATAGTATTCGCTCCTCTGAATTTCTCTATCTATATTACAAATCCATTCTGTGTGAAATGACATAGAATCCGATGATGTGTCTCTCTCATAGATTCATCCCATTTAAAATTTTTCAAACATCGCAATAATGACATTCTGAGAATCGTAGGCCCGATGTCGAAATATTTGAGACGTTTATAAAAGGCAGGTTAAATCAATGACTCAAACTCAACATTGGAGTCTCAGTCTCGGTCTCTGAGAGTCTCAGAGGCCTGGAAATTTTAAGTCTCGCGAAATTTCAGGGGAGACCTCAGGAGATAAATGAAGTCTTGCTGATGTTTGAAGACAAAATAGTTATAGTTATGAATAGATGTATATTCTTATGTACCGAAATAACAGAAAGACAAAACAGAGAGAATAAAAAAAGAACTGAAGGAAATGTATACATCAACTATTTAATACCCTCTTCCGCTAATATAGTATAACTCATCAGCCAATAGAATCTTATAGAAACCCATTCTTTCCATACCTTGTATTCATACCACCTTCTCCCGAATCCTATTAAAAATCCTTATCAGCAAGCTATCATTAGTGTCTGGAGTCTCCTAACCATTTCCTGAGTTTTCTGAGATTCTCTTAAGGTTCTTGGATATTTTTAAGTCTCCTGAGTCCCAGAAGACATCAGGAGATAAATGAAGTCTTGCTAATGCTTCCTGCTGCTCAAAATCTCATTTTCAACCTCAACGCCACCTGTCTCAGACATGTCTCACCCATGTGAATCACGAATACTTTTGCAGAGTAGCTGTATGTAGTTACTTGTATTGCTGATGATGAGAGGAGTGGTTCTAGCCTGCTCTTCTCGTTTAAGTACATCACTAATTGACAGATAGTTGCTAGTTCTAGTCCTTTGGCATCTAAGCCTTATGCTTACTAGTGGGTATATTTTAGCTTTCTTAATAATACAACTGTTATAATGTGGATTACCACAGTAGCTATAGTATGGTACGTATGTATTCATATATTCGTATCGTATGCACCCAAGTATTTGATGTTCAGCCAGCAGTACCTGACCCGTGATAGATAGCAGAGGTAAAACGGTCAAACTAAAACACATATTGTTTTCTTGACTTTCACGGTGCCATGGCTGGTCGACTGGTATATATCCCGCTATATACGGTAGTACCTACTACATGTAGGTACATCATATCCATCTGTCACGCATATGGCAACAATTCCTGTAGCGATAGGTGAAGCACGTCCGCGTGCGAAGCGATAAGTAGGATACGTTTCCCCAGGCCTACGGCAATCAAAGAAGAGGGGGCAGAGATCCCACATAGCCTCCTATTGGTTGTTCCTACATACGTGTAGTATATACTTTATTGTGTATTCTACAATACGTGCTCGTGCATGATGAGGACATAAGTATGAGGCGTACACCCTGGTCTGGCCACGATATCTATCTCCCTGGATCCCCTTCTCACTTTGTGACAAAAGGATGAATTGGTCTGTAGCCTTGTGTGCACCTTCATATTTTATGTTTACTATAGTTGGTATTGTTGGCCAGATTTCTTCCGCCTCCTACCTAGCTAGCTACTTCTCCCGGATCCTGGTATATTGAGTCTAGAAAATCGGTACGTACCTACATGTAGGTACTTACTTCGAGTGAAATACGTATCACCTCCCGGCACGAGGCATTCCTATTGTGAGTTGGAAGACGCCATCACATTACCGTCCTTTGCTTTTATATCCACCTCCACCAATATCCTAAATCTCTATCAACCCAACCAAAATGCTACTGGAAGACTTTTATACCTGATCGCTCGATGAATTAATCATTAAGCTATTGTTTCTTTAATCCAGGGCTGTGTTAGGTTCGTTTCTTGGTATTAGATATGTCGGCTTACGAGTAAGCAGTGCCTAGCGGGGAATGTTTATAAGGTATGGGACTGCAAAGAAAACTTCAGTGCTTTCCCCGGAATAACGAATCGGACTGGGCTGGAATACCACTTACCTATTGGTCAGGACGACTAAAAGTTACGCTTTGGCTCTGTCGGATTGGGGCTCAACAGGTATTTGACCAATCCGAGGCCTAGGCTAGCTCGATTCGTTATTCCCGAGATTTTGCGGTATACTAGTATTATACTCGATAAGTAATGTGCCTGATATAGTTTGACCCGGTTCTCACTGCTCCTCGGTGAAAGGGGTACCTATCTTTACTGGTTCATTCATTGATTGCTGTCAGTTTCTACATAGGTGACTAGTATTTATTAGCTTAGATTCAAAAGTTGATCGAATTATCATTGGCACATTGGGGATACAAATCAAGGGCTGCCACGTATACTTACAAATTGAGATTGAAATGTCAAAGGTGTTTCCGAGGTGCAACTGTAAATAGGACTACATTTAGTCGTTAATCCAACGTATAAGCAGGTGACTGAGATACATATGGTGGTTGGACTGGGCACAACACTTTTTGAGGGATGAGGGTGAGTATAGGGTTTGTATTGCACCCGCCCCAAACTAACCAATTGAGAGAACGGCCAGTAAATATCTACCAATAGATTAGGGGTAGCATACGGTGAGTATAGGTTGGAAGTTCATGAGATGCTTTGGGTGTTCATGTTCTATGGGAGGGAGGGGGGAGGGGTGCTTTGTTGGTAAGTTACACGTAGTTACATATTAAAACTTAATACCAGATCAGAGTCGTATGTACTTATAAACAGGTAACTACATGTACTGGCGAGGACTGGGACTCAAGCTCGTAAAGTATTGCAGTATTCGACACAGTTAGAATATTTGCCCTGGAGCCTTTCAAGTATGATGCGGGCAGCCTAAACCGGTTTTGGTTATGCTATGAGCTTGGCGGTCGTCAACAGATCCAGTACAGGAAAGCCAAGCTCGTCAACCCTCGACAACTGAGAAAGAAGTTCGTTGCTGCGGTCCTCTTGACAACAACCACCACGACACACTCATCCACCATTATTCTTCGCCTTCATTACTTGATTCCTGCGACGAACACAAACCGTGCAGCCACCGAGTAAGCCCTCCCTCCTACACACTGCACGAAAAAAATCGTTTAAACAGCGATTGTCAGGTTGTTAGTCTTCAGTTTCCAATCTACTTTCCGATAGTCTACACCCCCCACTTTTTCTCCCTCCAACAACCTTCTATGTTGTCGCGTTGCATTGAGGCTAACTTTGTCTGCTGCGTGCGAATCTTTAGGATTATAAGATCTGGATACCAGCAACGCGTTCAACATGGACGAACCAAGCAAGCTCGAGGAACGTATAGATGGTCATGAGGAAGGTGGCGATGAGGAGGTATGGAATATCAGTAATCTTGAACTTTCTCGCTTCCGTTATTTGAGAATAGTCTCTGGATGGACGACCGCTAGATCAGATATCCAAAATCTCAGACTTCCTTCCGACATGCAAATTTTTTATTTTACCCCTTAGCTCAACTTCGGGAGATTTTCACCATCCGGAGTGTTATTGAAAGCTGATGAGTTGGGGTTTCGCATCTATAGGAGGAAATCTCAGCCATGAAAAGAAGAGTTGCGGAGATGGAGGCCGAAGCCGCGAAGCTGCGGGAGATGCAGGCGACACTAGATAAAGAGAATAATGATCTACGTGAGGACAAAGAGGATATTGACGCGCGAAGCATTTTCGTTGGAAACGTGGATTATGGAGCTAGTCCAGAGGAGATTCAGGCACACTTTCAGAGCTGTGGGTCCATCAATAGAGTTACAATTTTGTTGGATAAGTTTACAGGGCATCCAAAAGGGTATGTTCTGCCAATCAAATCTTCCGACTTTCCCCACTTTCTGCCTTAGTTTGCGAATTGCTAATGATATGTGGGCGAGTCATTAGATATGCTTATGTCGAGTTCACAGAGCCCAGCTTAGTGGCACAAGCCTTGGTTCTCAACGAGAGTGTCTTTCGGGGTCGTTCGCTCAAGGTAGGCATATAATCCCTCCTACTGTAGTGCTTGCAGTGTCACAGGATTCTTACTCGATTCAGGTCGTTCCTAAGCGTACAAATCTTCCTGGGATGAACCGTGGGCGGGGTCGCGGGAGAGGCGCGCCGGGAGGGAGAGGTGGATTTCCCCCTGCGTATCGCGGCGGATATGCACCCCGTGGTAGCTATAGAGGTGGATACAGGGCGAGGGGCAGAGGATATGCGCCTTACTAGATGTGTTTTTTTTTTTTTTTTAAAAAAAAAAGCCTCGGATTAGCTTGATCGTACGAACGCGTCTACTAAGTTCTCTTTTTTTCTTTTCTTTTTTCGCAGAACAGCAGTATGGTAATGGCTAGTATGCTGCAAGGATCTGTCCTTCCCTTCAGATGGAATGAGTACCAACAGGAGAGAATAAAAAGCAGAAGAAACGGTACATGGCTGGGTGTGATATGGAGATTTCGAATAACCAATTTCTTTGCATGTCCCTTTATCTCTCTTTTTGCATCTGTCTTTCATTGATATTTGGACTTTGTATAATATTATTTCGTTATCGCATGAACCGCTTACTTGGCTTGGAGAGTCTGTATTCTCACCGTCGCTAGCACCAGGACAAGAGATATACAAGTGGAACAGAAGAGGAAGTGGGGGTGATATTACCTGGTTAAGTGATTGTATAGATCAGGATAGATAGAATATCTAAGTCTAGAAGCATACGATGGCAGGAAAATGCTAGGACATTAGGGAGTGGCAGAGCAAGTTAAGTAAAATAGCTAGAATAATGGTAGCTATAAGTGACGTTTGTAGTAGGAGGAAGTTGGTTTACAGGTGGCGGGTTGGTAGTGTTTGTGGGGAGGGACTGTTACATGTATATATCGGGAGTATTTATGTGGTATCGGTGTACATGTAAAGGGTCTGCGCACACATGGCGGGGTCATGTATCAGTTTGCGGATTGTAAGTATGTGTGAGAAGGGTGTGGGATGTGTAATCTGTGAGGTGGGGAGAGGGATGAGGGATGAGGAGAGCGGGGAGAGAGAATGTTAAGAGGACCCTGACAACATTCAGAAGGCCCAGGGGCTGGGAGCGAGATCAAGTAAGGTGTAATACGCCACATAGTAAATTCTCTGCGAGGTCGCCCATCGTACCTACATGTACTTGAGGTGTGTGTAGCTTATACCCCTCTCTACAAACGGCTCCCTTCGCAACAGGTAACAGCAGAGTTTAAGGTAAAAGCAGTGGTAGTATAGTACATGTAGTAACAGCAACAAAGACTCCAGATAAGACTTTTGCTTGGGAGACCTTTTCATCGTCACCATCAGCTATTGTCATCAGTTTTGACCATTTTGTTCTCTTCCTCTCTTCCTCTCCTTCTCTCATCTCATCTCTCTACTTCCCTATTTCCTCCTACCTCTCTTTATTTTTTTATATCCTAGCCTCACCTGATTTCTTTATAGTGCTCGGTAAGGCTTACGATTTGATTTGATTGTATACGCTTTCCTCCTTGTCGTGCTAGTGAGACGTTTCGGTTTGCGTTGTGTTCACTACTACTCCACAGCCGCTTCCTACCCACTCTCTTTGGAGCTTACGGGCGAAGCACTGCCACTCTCTTGACGTACACCTGCAAGCATACAAGTGACCTAGCCTCGTTGACTGCAACCTCCATTGTCTTTCTCCACCTCCAACTTCTCTCTCTTCTAGCTTGCGTCTGTCCTCTTTTCTCGCTCGAATAAGCGCCTCCTGAGTTATCTGAGTTATCTATCGTCAACAAGCGAGTATCACTATAGAACACATAAAACAATGACTGATGGTGGGCCTGCGTACGTTGAACCCGCTCCTCGAATTGTTCAAGCAAATGGTGTCAGCAAACCTGATAACTAATGTATCTTTAGGGGTCCGCGGAAGATTCGAATAACAGGTATGTTTCAAAGCAAGAACAGCTTGCTCCCACCTCCACCATTTCCCACCACTCTCAGCCATCCCCACTCAGCCCACTTAATCTCTCCTTGATAGAGGAGGGAAACAAGACGGTTGTTAACATGTCAAATAGTCATCGCCGCGGATGGTCTTTATAAAAGAGATGTCTTCAGTAGGTCCTTGATGTTTGCTGGAAGAAATAGCGGGGGTGGGGCGTTAACTGGGCATTAGGATTTCCCGATCCGTTTGCTGTTGTCACCGTTGACGGAGAGCAGACACGCTCAACTGCAGTGATAAAGAAGACATTAAATCCATACTGGAATGAATCGTTTGATTTGTATGGGCGTCCTTGTCGTAGTTTTGGGTATATCCTACTTACCAATAACCTAGACAAGTTTCCGAGTCATCAATAGTAGCCGTACAGATATTTGATCATAGAAAATGGAAAAAGAAGGACCAAGGTTTTCTTGGCGTGATTAACATCAAGGTTGGAGATGTGTTAGATATCGGACTGGGTGGAGAAGGTACGTCGGCGTTTACTCGCGGCTTTCTGCGGGAACGCAACTGACATGGCTCGCAATTCCAGAAATGCTCACTCGGGACTTGAAGAAATCGAATGAAAACGTCATGGTTCATGGAAAACTAATAGTTAATCTCACCACTAATATCGACACTCCCATCAGAGCACCAGGCCAAACTACTGCAGGTCGACCGACTTTGCCTGTTCCAGGAGGTTCTAATAATGGGCAGTCCTCCCCGGCCGGGGGGTCAGTATATAACTCAGATTTGGGACGACAATCAGCAGTCTCCGTAGCTAGCCCGGCACCCCAAAGAGCGCCGTCACAAACGCAGGCAAATGGAGCACCGACAACAGCACAGCTCGCTGCACCTAACGGGACTGCCAGAAACATGAGCTCCTTTGAAGACAACCAGGGAAGACTACCTGCTGGGTGGGAAAGGCGACAGGATAACTTGGGGAGGACATATTATGTTGATCACAATACTCGGACAACGACTTGGAACAGGCCTTCCACTACATATAATGAAACAGATCAACGAGCTGCCATGCAACAAAATACTGATCTCGAGCGGACGAGGCATCAGAATCGAATGCTACCGGAGGATAGAACCGGCACAAGCTCTCCTACTCCATCGGCATCACAATCGCAAGAGACACACTCAAATAATACTAGTCAGGTATCAATGATGGCAACGGGGGCCACTACGGCTGGGACTGGCGAACTTCCTCCAGGCTGGGAACAAAGACACACACCAGAGGGGAGAGCTTATTTTGTTGATCACAATACCCGCACAACAACATGGGTAGACCCTAGGAGACAGCAATATATTCGTATGTATGGGAGCAATGCAGGCGCACAAAGTATTCAGCAGCAACCAGTCTCCCAGTTGGGGCCACTGCCAAGCGGATGGGAGATGAGATTGACAAATACGGCAAGAGTATATTTTGTTGACCACAACACCAAGACAACTACATGGGACGATCCTCGACTTCCTTCCTCCTTAGATCAGAACGTACCACAATATAAGCGTGATTTCAGGCGGAAGCTCATTTATTTCCGCTCACAACCTGCATTGCGCATCTTATCTGGCCAATGCCATATTAAAGTCCGCAGAAACCATATTTTTGAAGATTCTTACGCCCAAATCATGCGGCAAACCCCCGCAGATCTCCAAAAGCGGTTAATGGTCAAATTCGATGGGGAAGACGGGCTAGATTATGGTGGTTTATCTAGGTAATTCCGATATCCTTCTGGTTGCTCTTAGAAAACCGTTGACCAACTATTACTAGAGAATTTTTCTTCCTACTTTCCCATGAGATGTTCAATCCATTTTATTGCTTATTTGAATATTCTGCCCATGACAATTACACTCTTCAGATTAACCCCCACTCTGGAATTAATCCGGAACATCTTGCATACTTCAAGTTCATTGGGCGTGTGGTTGGCTTAGCAATTTTCCACAGGCGCTTTCTGGACGCTTTCTTCATTGGTGCCTTCTACAAGATGATTCTAAAGAAAAAGGTGGTCCTGGCGGATATGGAGGGCGTTGACGCTGATTTTCATAGAAACCTGACGTGGATGTTGTACGTTATCGCATAACCTGTACCCTAGAGTTCATTGCAAAAACAGCAGATGACTGACTGGCATGAATAGGGAAAATGACATCACAGATATTTTGGACTTGACTTTTTCTACAGAAGATAGTCGATTCGGCGAGACAGTAACGATTGATTTGAAACCTGGTGGCAGGGATATCGAGGTTACAAATGATAATAAACGTGAATACGTTGAGTACGTTGGCCCTTTACACGCTATATATGCGCCTATAGAATATCTGGATGCTAAGAGTTATGTCGTTAGCCTTGTTACCGAATGGCGTATCGAAAAGCGAGTTAAGGAGCAATTCGACAATTTTGTTGAGGGATTTCATGAGCTCATCCCGGCAGATCTTGTGGGTGTTTTTGATGAGAGAGAATTGGAGTTGTTGATCGGAGGTATTGCAGATATCGACGTTGAGGACTGGAAGAAGCATACCGACTATAGAGGCTACACCGAGAGCGACGACGTAATCGTTAACTTCTGGAAGGCAAGTTATTTATCCAGCACTTTGAGGCCCTTGCCTATCTCATGCTAACGGCTTACAACAGTGTGTTCGAAGCTGGGATGCTGAGCAAAAGTCAAGACTCCTACAATTCACTACAGGTACATCGCGTATACCTGTCAATGGATTCAAGGACTTGCAAGGAAGTGATGGACCACGTCGGTTCACTATCGAGAAGGCAGGAGAAATCCAGCAATTACCGAAGTCTCATACATGGTAAGCCATACAAATCTAATATCATGACATTTGAACGCGAGGTAACAAAAATCAACTTGCGATATTTAGTTTCAATCGATTAGATTTGCCCCCATACAAGAGCTATGACGTTCTCAATCAGAAACTATCATTGGCGGTTGAGGAAACTATGGGTTTTGGGCAAGAGTAAAAGACCGAAGGCCCTAAATTTCATTTTCATAATCTCTTCTCAAGGATCTTTATTTCCTTTTCTGTCATTTCATCATTTTGCTTGCATTCTCGGAGGGTGGATAATTGCTATGGTGGTGTATGTTTTGTCTATTCTTTGTGCGAGCAGCTTGCGCTTCTCCCCAACATCAAAATCCAAAACATGGAGCCTTTAACATTTGTTTGTTATCCTTGACGCGTGATCAAGTTGGGACCAGAGAAGAGGCTTGTTCATACATAGATGAGCCCCTGTAGTAGTATTTGGATTTGAATTTGTAGGTGGAATCTGGGAGGGGAAAAAAGGCTTGGATTAAATGCGATCCAACGGCGTTGCAATACCAATAAGGGAGGGGGTGAATGGGGTGAAATTGTTTTTTTCATCGCAACTTAAAATAAGAATATCGTTGATAGATTTCTCTGGCTTCGCTTGATAAAGAAGGAGGGAGAAAAAAATACGGTAGAGGGTCTTCTGTTACGCGATGTTTTATCCCCACAACAAGTGATTTTCCCGATGTTGAATTTAGGTCTCAAGCTGTGATTAATCTTAATCCTGCATACCTACATGTAGGCAGGTCTGTCTCACCTGTCTCCACAATTAGACAACCCCAGACAATACGCGTGATTCTATTGGGTGGAACATTGTCTTGGCAGGGAATCCGGTCCTGCAGGGGCTAGCGGACGGCTTTAGCAACCCGAATTTCAAGATTATACATGTAGCTATGCATATTCTCCAAAATAAGAATCCCGTAATAGGGTAAATTTACTTAACGAGCACCATATATTTCCCCCCCCCCCCCTTTTCCTTTCCGTCTTCTCTCTTCACCTCCCATCCACTGTCGCTACGCGTTAACCTCCAATCCCGATCATTTCTTAAAAAACATTCGTTCCTCCTTCGCTTTCACACTTGATACTTGCATCCCTAATATCCCACGAACGATAATATGCGTCCCACCGAAGTAATTCTCGCTATTGCAGCCTTCACTGGATACGTTGCGGCTCAATCGTCCCAATGGACTGTGGATCAGAGCTGTGATGCTGCTAAGTAAGCCGCCTTGCCCTCTAAATCACCAAAAGTTAGAGTACTAATTAATTTTTTGATTAGCATCGTCGGTACGTGGAGACTGGTTGTTTCCCTAATCTATGTTGGAAATAAAAACTAACGAAGCGACAGAGGCTTGTATTAGTCTTATTGAGCCCAGGATCACGGCGTGCAGTATGTTTTCTAGTCAATCAGGCTGAAACTATGTGTTATTAACGATTTCTTGATAGCCGCGGGTGGAAACAATTATGAATGTCTCTGCTTGCAGTACACAGACCTTGCAACATGCTACAACAATTGCCCCAATGACCCTAGTGAGTAAAGTGTCAACCGTCTCCATGTAGCACATGCCGCTAACAGCTACATAAACAGCCGCCTCGTCCATTGAAAACACTATTATTTCATACTGTGGTGCCTACTCTGCTACAGCCAGCACTAGCTCAGTCGCTACTGCTACCGGAAGCTCTACGAGAAGCTCTACTGGAACTTCGACCGGCTCCGGAGCGACTGCTACCACTACCGGTGATGGGTCTTCCGCTGCAACCTCCTCCTCCTCCTCAGCCACAAGCACGTCCACCAATGCTGCTATTGCCGTCACTCCAGGTTACAGTTATGGGGCCGTCGCCGGTCTCTTGGCTGTTGCTGGCGCTTTGTTGTAGACAGTGATGGACAGTATTCGTAATGCAGTGCTTTTGTTTCTTTCGTTAAGTTGTATGAACGGTTTATGGTGTGAGGTAGCTTTTTAATAACAACGACAATGTCCTTACTTTTAGTGCAAAGTGGAATGGATGTAAAACGAATCAAAGCGACGTCTCTGGAACTACTATTATACGCTACGGTAGGCATCGCCTTGCCTTGCGGCAAGGTGCAGTGTTGGTTACGATGATAAGAACAGCTTGATATTGATGTAGTGTAGGTAATACATGTATTCCAGAGACCCAACCCTTGAGCACACATGTATCCCCAGTGGCCGTACCATAACAAGAATATATGCACCCAGAGGTACCGGAAAGTGATGCAACGACTCATCAATCATATGTAAATAAAAAATCAAGGTGGTTGTGAATTTACTGGGGCCTCACCTAATAGTCGAATAACTTTCAAGTAGGGCTGCGGTTGTTTTTACTTTCTGATACACTCTCTGGTGCGGTGCACCTGGAACCGAAATGCGCATGCCAAGCGACTGTGGATCTACATTCATTTCATGTCATTGTGGTTAAGCGAGCTATAAGTGTGCATTGGAACTTGGTGAACCCCATAATTTCTAAGCCTGGCCTGCCTTACAGCTTTCCCATTCCTTAGCCTCGATTGTTATTCTTGAGTACATCAAAGCATAATTTCTCTACTTCTATTCATTAGCACAAGGCACAGACATGCCCGACTCCCCAGAACCAATAACCCCCCCAGCGGGGGCGGTGCCCGAACGGGGTGGGGTGGTGAAGAGACGCCAGCAAAGACTGTTGACCTCCGGAGAGCTCTTGGTGAAGAAGTATCGGACAGAGATCGCAGCAAGTGCTAGTAGTTGCGTATCAACGTTCATTGCTGTGAGTTAGGATTTCAGAGAGAATTGGACAAAAGGCTTACAGTTCTATCTAGTTCCCCCTCGATTCTGTCAAGACGCGCATGCAAGCGTGAGTTAATACTGCAATTAAGTCTACTCACCCGCTCTTGCACAACAACTTCCCCCAATTCCATTGCCTCGTGCCCCTCTAGAGACCACTGTGTTGATTTATTCTTGTTTTATGGATGCCTAGGTACAAGTTTCGAAGCTTCTGGGATTGTGTTACCCAAACCCATAAAACCGAAGGCACAAGAGGATTCTGGCGAGGTATGGCCTTTTTCTCCATCTGCTATTATTATTAGGAAACACCTACAAGTCAATTTTGTATTGTAGGAAGCCTTGCACCTTTGGCCTCAGTGACTCTAGTGCGGACTATATCTTTTTCGATCTATTCAAAGTCGAAAAATACATACTCGTCCTTTTTAAAATCCGTTCTGGGTCCAAGAGCGATATCTTCTCCGAATGAATCGTTTAAACCATTGAACCCAGCCTACTGGTTTTTCAGTGGCGCTACCGCCGGGGGTGCCATCACAGTCATTGCGTGTTAGTGGGGTGCCTCTTCTTGATGTCCTGATGGAGGGTGTTGGGGAGTGTGTCTTGATGCGATGAGCGTCAGATGCAATAGGGGACTGACAACTAGCTCCGTTTAGGCCCGTTTGAGTTTACGAAGCTTTCGTCACAGATAGAGCTACTGATGGCTCGCTCTCGTATGGCGAGTGTGGATGACCCAAGCCACATCACAAAGTACCAGCCAAAAGGTACTTTTCAAAGTGCTAGTAGTATTGTGAAGGCCAGGGGGTTTGGGGGACTATACTCCGGATTTCATCTTCACTTTAGTGGGTACATTTATTTTTAGTTCGTGAGATTTACTCACACTGCATGACTTGTATATATATGAAGTTAACTCGCATAAAAATAGTCCGTGACACTTTAGGAACAGCAATGTACTTTACGGTATGTAAATCCCATTACTGTTCTGCCTATGAAGCGGGAGGCTAACTATTTTGAGGTATATAAAGTTTTATGAAAGCGGTAAGCATCTATTTTCATCCTCGAACGGCGCCGGGCCATTGGCGATTGCGGCTTCTGGTGGATTATGCGGCTTGCTTAGTTGGGTCCTTGTAAGAACTATCTCATTGTAAGCATATGATCTGGTACTCACGGCAGAAGATTTACCCAATCGATTCGGCGAAGGCGATATATCAGAGAGATGTTTTGACACATCGGCCGGGTGAACCTCTGCCTAAGAGGCCATTTCGGTTTTTTAATCGTAGGATGTGAGAAAACATTCCCATGTCTCTTATTACGCCATTGATCCTGTTTCAAGTTAAGAACTAATTTCCTTTGCGATACAGGTATCGTGGACTAGGTGTATCCATGATTAGATCATGCATCCTGAATTCTGTCTTCTTCAGCAGCTATGAGTACATCAAGAGACGTGTGGATTCAATTGCGTAAAAAGCGTTGAAAAATGTTGGTGCGATCATCATGGTCCTCAATAAACCATTACAACTTGTGCTTTCATGTTTTAAAGACATGTATGTATTTTAGGTAGGGAATATCTGGAAATAATAAATTGATATATGCGGGTCGCAATCTCTGTCAGACATACACTAATAAAAAATGTGTCTACCACGTGGAATTACAGTGTCGCTTATTTGATATTTGAAGTTTTCTAAAATGTGAATACTTCTTGATTGCGCATGTAATATTCTGGGGCGCAATCTATTGCAAATTAATTCAAGGTTAGTAATTCTGGCTTACTAGTCCATCACCTCTCTTTGCCTGATAGGTTTTTGAACGAGTAGTAAATGTTGATATTCAAACATCTTCTAGTTTAATTAAACCTACTTTGGCCAAAGGCCAGGGAATGCTCTTATGAAGATATTATCTAGGACTATCGGGTAAGCTGATGATGCTCATCATATTATTCTCCTCATCCGTACTTCAGAATATATGCGGTTACCAGGTGTTGCGTATTTTAGGAAAAGTTTAAAAACGGAGTTTCCAAGGATCAAGGCCTAACAAAAGGGGTTTACTCTGAACCCCCTGTAACCAAGCCCCATAGAACCTAACTAGTAACTAGTTCCAGGTCGTAACACGCCGTGATACTGAGTTGGTTGCCTCCCTCTTTTTACTACTACTACCAAATACGATAGAAACACTTTTAAGCCAACTGATCTCAACACTGATGAGGTTGCATTATAAGGTATATTTTAAGCTACTTAGGTCCCGTTTGGCGGCAGGCTAAAACAGAGCCTTCACGTTTTGAATTTCTAATAGAGGTTTTTCTTTGAGTTTATATGAGATGGGCCAACGAAGGGATTCTGAGTCTATATTTAGGAAGTTCTCTCCCTCGCTTGTAAGATTTTTCCTCTTCTTTTCTCTTTATGCAACCTTATCTTTTCTCAGGGCCGACGGTTAGATAGCTTTAAAGTTTTCTATAATTCAAACATTCAAAATTGATTTCTCAAATTTAAGTTGCTGTATTGACCATCAGGGAGTTCTTTCTCTCGATTTGCAAGTTAGAAGCCCTCATAGATGCATTTTTCTTTCTACATGCCAAATTTTTGTCAATAGGACGGGGGTAGGTAATGGCTGTGGCAACCGAAGTCCTATAGATAAAAACTTGACTAGTACTTCCCCCCCTTAATAGCCACTATAATAGAGGATAAGCTATTTCGCTTGCTCTTTCAATTACACTGTTGGCAGCCTGGAAGTAATACAAACCTACCAACAAAGGTTTTCAATACTACTTGATCATTTCCAAGATGCGACGGAGTAACCAAGACGCAACAAGACAGATGACAATGATGACGCATAAGGATTCGAGGAGCACAGAAAATATTGGGCAGGCATAAGCATGGGCACCGGCGAGGACAAAGGCAAAGACAGAAGCAAAAAAGATATAGGCCAAAACAGAGACACTGGCAGTGAAGACTATTGGCAGGTAACACCCTATACGAGTATAAGGAGAACCTATAGGGTCATCTTCTGTGAAAGTGAGTTTGAAGGTGAAATACAATGACAGTAGATAGGAGTATGTTCCTATATACAATCATAACAGAAAGACGAGTGTTCCGACGTTTTTGAATCAGTCCCCATGACTCAGTCGTCAGAGTGCTATTTGGATTAATATAATTAAGCTGAGTAAGTGTCCTGGCGTCTTGGCATCGGTCCTAAGAGTTTGGTAGTCAGAACGTTGTTCTAATTTGGGGAGTGGTTTCAATTGAGGAGAGGATAAGATAAGGTAGGATGACGTTGTAAGATTCTATAAGATTCAATGACGCGATAGATTTGTAATATAAACAAAAAAGATAGTACTAGTACTAGAGAAGAATATGAGGTATGATTGTACTGAGTTTCTATGAGTTTCTATAGGTTAATGTAGGAGTCATACCAGACCGCTGGAGGAGACTATTAAATAGTGAAGGTAGAGGTTTCCTTTTGTTCTTTTTTTTTTTTTCTTTCTGTCTCATCTTTCTGTTATTCTAATACATAGGAATATACGTTTAAGCCCCAAGCCATAGTCCTCTTGACCTCAAACTCTATCCTTGGTAATGAGGAAGTTCATAGTATTTCTTATTGTTTTTGTTAAGGTCAATCTGCATCAGCAAGACTTCATTTATCTCCTGAGGTCTCCTAAGCCTCAGGAGACTTAAAAAATATCCAGGGGTCTCAGGAGACTCTCAGGAGACTTGGGAGACTGTTGGGAGACTCAAGTCAGAAGTTGAGTTTGCTGATGTGGTTATCACTTCCCTATTCTGAGTCTTTTCGCCTTTGCCTTCGTCGGTGTCTATACATCAGCGGGATTTTACATGTCTCACGAAATTATTTGAGTCTCAGGAAAATCAGGAGATAGAGAGGAGAATTAGGAGACTGATAGGAGACTCAGAAAACTTCAGTCACAAATTGTGACAACGTAACTAGACTCAATATAATAGATGATAATGTTTCATAGATACACTAGGTGGCTATCCGCCTCCTACTAGAGGAAAGATATGTGTTTGCTAATAGCCACCGATATACCACTGCTGCTGAAAAAACTAAAAATTGAGAATCGGTCCATCGCCACTGTACATCGCCTCCACCACGATTTCGCTTAACCGCCCAAGCATTATCTATATTACTTCTTCCAAATGCATGAGAGGCGCTACTTTGCCTGTTCCCACCGCCCCTATTGGCGCCTCCTGCTTTATTTCTTTCTTTTTTTCTTCTACATACGTTATTCTTTTCTCAGAATCCAAAGAAATCGAACGGCCTTCTCAGACGTTTCTCATAGCTGCTCAAGTGAGACAAACTGCATCTCCACAAAGCATTACCTACCCCAGCTGGCTACGAAATTTATCACGCTATGTCTCCCTCAAGACAAAAGACTTCATACGACGCCGACATGCGCCCCGAGAGGCAGAGAGACGGTTACCGACGCTACGCATGTAGATAAATAACGCGGTAAGACTATTCCTTACCCTCTTTCTTTCTCTTTCTCTGTTTTGTCTTCCGTTATCTTAAAGATATATGAATATACTTATTCACGACTACGCTTCTTCTCCAAACTCGCCTTCGCAGGTTTCACTCTCATAACTTTCGATTTCCGCCAATTTTACCTGATTCGCTTTCCGCCTCGCTCAGAGATCCTCTACTTCTGCTCTTGCTCCTGCTTTCGCTTTTGCACTCCGCGCATGCTGCTTACGCCAATTCGTTTTTTCCTCATCACGCCATTTCATTACGACAGTTCTACGCTTCCTCGAACCACATCAAGAACTCAACTTACGACTGCAGCCTCCCAACACCGTCTCTAACGCTTTAAGAACTTGTCCCGACAGTCCCAGAGCGATGACGCTATACAGAGAAAAGTTACAATAATGCCATTAATAAACGTCCGCGAGGTTTGATGAGCTTTATGACGCGATGAATTGATAATGAATAGAAGAGATGCGGAGAGGAATACGAAATGCAAGGATGGAATTTATAGATTTTAGGATCACGATACGCTGGCCTTCTATGACCGGCCAGGATGCGATAAATAAGACTATGTTTTTTGTTTATTTTTCTTTTCTCTCCGTCCCGTCTTCCTCAGTAATCTCTACATGCGAATATACTCCTATTCATACTATAGTCTTTCCGCCCAAACTCTCGCTATGGTGAAGTCGCTTATAGTTTTTTCGACTGATTGAAGCTTTTATCCTGGTTTTTCACTTTTTCCTGTTCTGCTTGTTCTGCTCGCGCCCTGTCCTCCGCTGCCATATCTTTGCTTCGCTTTGTCTTCTGGCTATTCGGGCTTCGCTGCATACCACCCTTCTACTTCATCGTCCTCGCTTGCCTCCTTTATCATAAGCGCTTGCTCTAGCCACCTCATACGTCATATTATCCTTTTATTGCGCTTTTACATTCACACGCTTCCCAAGCTCCGAGAGTTTCCCGAGACCTCGAATTTTTTGAGCCTCGACGCTGCGAGACATCAAAAAGACAAATGAAATTCATTGATGATTTCATACATTATTGTCATCACACGCCAGACCTGGGCTACATCTGGCCACACTTGCAGATCATCATTCATCTGTCACGCATAAGCACGACATTCACACATCTTCCTGACGCCAATCTCAATTTCTTGATACTATTTCCTGGCTTATTCATAGTTGCTCCTGAAGATACATACATCCTCCTGGCTTCACCTGAAGGTACTTACATTACCTGGAGCCATCTGACATTCTCACCATTCACCCTGAATTAATGGAAGTCCTATTTTGCTCTCATAGCAATCACGATACCTTTAGTAGCTATTGGTGGTTAAATTTCACTCTTAATAATACATCCATGTCTACGAAATAATATTATAATAAAAATAATCCCAATTAAAATAATCCTGATAGAAATAATCCATATAGAGATAACTCCAATAAAAATAGTAACGCCTTCCAAAAGCTCGAAGAGCTATCGCGATATCTCATAAGGACTTACCTGCCTTATTCATCTCACTACATCGCCAGTTCAGTTGTCTCACAAGATAACCCTCCACCCTGCCAAGACACTTTCATGTTACTCGCCAAAGGCCACCCCTGACCACTGCGCCTCGGCTCCTCCTAGAATCCGTTCTGCGCCAGGTTATCCTGCGAATTATTCTCAGGCGCCATCCTCTGAATTATTCTGCGCTGCGCGCCTCTTTCTTTTTTCTCAATTCACGCCAGAGATTTCGTTCCATACAAAGACTCCTGCTGCCAGAGATTTGGCGATACCCTCTCACTATCGCGATTCCCCATGAAGTTATAGGTAAATTTATATATCTAACTAAATTCATTCCACGTCTCAAGAATCTATTCTAGTATTCATGCCGCTCGCCTATCTCAAATAAACGCCATCCCTAAAATACATCAGATATTCACTACCAAAATTTGGTTATTACTCCTTCTAGAGGCTTTAAGAAGACACGAGAAATTTATCGAGAATCCTTGCGCCTTGGCCTCCAAGAGTTCGATCACAAGATACATACCGCCTCCTATTATCTCAGAATTTAAATAAAGCTCCTGCGTCCCTAAGAATTTCTTCCTAACGCCTCCCCATCGATCTCGAAATTCCCCACCGCTATCTACGTCCCAATCTCCTATGATCCTTTTCTAACGCTGCATTTCGCAGAGGTTAATTTCAGACGATCCTGCCTTTGAAAAATCGAACCGAACCTGGCAGAAATCGCTCAACTCAGGAAATTTCACCATGTTCTCATGCCCGCCAAAACTCTCGAACACCTCAAGATCCTCCGTGATATTCTCTTATTACGCGATAAAATCTTATTCATCTCCATCTCACAATATAATAGACATGCTTTTTTTTCAGAGAAAGCCAGAAAAAGTTCTTTTGCCAGAACTCGAAATGATTATAGCCGCTCATTCGCTTCTTGCGGTCTTCTATCTTAAAAATATCAAGTAATTCTCGCAGTTCTCACGATGCCCCATAGGCCTCGCGGTTTTTAGAAGATCCGTCAGCTTTCACGATATCCTCGGCGCTCAGTATCAGATTTCTAGCCAATCGCCTTCCGCCAGAATCAAGAATTTGGTCGCCAGATCAACTTTGTTTGAAGCCAGATGCTTTCGATTTTACAGACGCGCTACCTGATATCCGTAGAGAACATAGAATATTCCCGAATCGCCCACACGCTTCAATATCATAATTGATGCAATTTGACGAAGTTGAAATGAGATTTCATGGATCTCGCAGACCTCTTCTACGGTCAATCTTCCGAGAAATTTCTCTCCGCCGAGAAATTTCGGCTCGATTCTTTCAGATCTTTCTTAGTTTGCTTGTAGGCTAGAAATTCTAAAAAGATATCCTTATACTCCATAAGTCCTCGAGATAATCCTCCAAATATTCAAGCCAGACTTTTGATGATTCCCCAGATTGAGCCATTGTGAAAGTCAATCGTCTCGAACGATTTCAAAGTTCTTTCCGGTTACCGACAGAGCTCCCTGATTTCGTAGAGCCACCGCCAAAGTTCTCCCGTAACTATACGCCTTGCGCTGCGATTCTTTCGCCATCATAGTTCTATAAGCTTGGTTTCGCAGATCGCAGTTCGGCGATAGCGCCCAATCCCGACCACGCATATCGAACGCTGCCGAGACGCCCGCTTTTTGAGAAACTTGAACCCATTCCATCATACGCTTAACCAGATGTTGTCCAATAGATCCGGTTGTTCAAGCCAGACACTCAGATCTCTAAGATATTATAGCCTTCAAAGACCTCGACATACGATTCTACTATGATGATTCGTCGGCTTCTCATTAAACTGCCGCACCATCTCCCCAGAGGCTTCGATCACGATAGCTCGCCGATATTTTCCAAGTTTATACTCCACTTTGCTGATGTTTTGTAACGAAGCGCCACGTCCGCGATCCACCCACACAAGATATGAAAACATACCGCTCATATCCATCCACAGTGATATCAACTCGCCTCCTCGCCACTACTTTTCGCGCTAAGATATCTTTAAGAAATATTACAGCAGCCCATCTACGATTCCCCGACGAAAGCCAGATTCGACTCAGATTTGAATCGAAATTTGAAAAAGACTCCAGAATATTGGCCAGAAAGATTAACGAAATACCAGAGACTTTCATTCTCACAGGAATCGATATTCTAATCATAGATAGATTTACGCTTTTTATCACCACTAAAGTTCAAAAGGAAATACCATCCGAAAGACAGACACGAACTAACGTTAACCTCGCGAGAGAATTTTTTGAGATCACCACGACTTTTCTGACTCTAACGAAACCTCCTAAAGATCTCTGAAAGTTTCTCCTCACCTGCTTTCCACCACCAGCCTCAGATGATTTCAACAGAATTCTCTCTCCTTCGTCAGACTCCATCGACGCACAAGAATATAAGAGACTGAACGCTCTGTCTGCGAGGAATCGAATAATCATTACAGTACGATAAGAGATTAAGATGTTTTTCCTCCTATAACAACCTCCGTGATTGCTCCATGTTGACCTCCCTAAAAGAATCGCTCATTTCTCCATTTTTTCATATAAACCTCGCCCATATTTAGCTACGATGGCTTCCCAAAGATGTAGAGAAGTTTATCGACATTTCGCGATGCTGACAAAATAAAGTATCACCATCCGAATTCATACGATGAAATTTGAAAGGCTACACGGATTGTCGGTAGGTTCGCTAGACGCTTCGATAAATTTCAGAATGATATAGAAATTTCTCCCAAAGACCTTTCAGAGACCGCAAGGATGATCGCGAAGAACTCCCAACTCTCCTCACAATCCTCCTTATCATCTACAAAGTAAGACTGATTCTGCAGGCCTGAATCTCCAGCAGCTTGTTGAGCAGGTTAATACGTAGATGACCATTCCTCGAATCCAAAGATCATCCAGATCGAGCCATCTGAAACCTCGCGAGACTTCAGTGCTGCGATTCTCCGCAAAAGATCGTGATTGACGCGAACCATCCATCCGCTTCAGTGCTGATTATTCCAGAAAGGCTTCTCAAAGTCATGAGTGAAATTGTATCGCTGCTGCAAAAAGACAGAGGATTTATTGTGCCGCATGATAGCTCCTACGCCTTTGGAGGCTATTAAAATTACTATCGCTAAGCCTCATGGACATTAATACTTGAGTACAGACGGAGCAAGACACAACCTCTTGCCAAACAAACTTTCTAAAGAACGCCATATATTCACGCTAAAACTAACCAACATACGCAGATCAAACCCAACATCTATCGAGACATATCGCCAAACCTTCTGCGATTCATCACTACTCCAAAAGGTTTCACGAAGACTTCAAATCGCTAAAATCATGCAAGAATGCCGAGAATCCCTATCTGATAATCAAACGACTACATCTCAGATTTCTGAAAACAAGATCGTAACAAATTTTAATCCATTCAAGAAAGTTCCACCACGCCAACACCAAACGCGACTCAATACCAACACTCATACTAATCTACGCCATTTAGTAACTTCCCCAAAACCGTCGAAACATACCCGAAGAATCAAATGACTTACTGGCCAAGACTGAAGATCGCGTTCTTTTCGAAAAGATCCTCCCATACCTTAACGACTAATTTGATTTCAGATGAATATAAGATGATAAGAACCTCTTCTTCTACCCTCGAGACCTTTCTTCACCATCCCCATTACTCTTCACAACCTCGCCAAAAGAACGTTAATCATTCTTGTCATTCAAATTTTTCAATTTCATTTCAACTCGATATCATCCACTTCACACTTTCAACTCGATACCTCCCCTGCATTTCCAGCTTGAAAGACGCCTCCCAACGCTATTTCAAGAAGACTTCTTAATGAAGATATAAACACCATACTATTGTTCCCTAATCACTATACATTAGTTTCTAACATACCTCTAAATGGCAAGTGAAGCCTCCCCATCAGCATTTCACGATACCTATACAAAGACGCTAAAAGCCCTAGAAGAGAGATCCCAACCCCTGAAACCGCTAACGCTAACTACCCTCGAATCCAAGACGAGATTACACAAGACCATTATTCGAACCCACAGTTTCGATACTCCCCAAAGTTTCTCCAAGATTGTTCAAGAACCTCAAAAACGCGGGCCAACCAGCTTCTTGATTCCAACACGAGATTGCCACATCGACCCCATCGCCGAACTCCAGGCGCCTCGATAGTCCTGACATCACTCCTAAGTTCTCGAAAGATCTCGACTAACCCTCGAAAGTCATTCGCAGACCAAATTATCCTCGCCCAAAGAGAAGAAATTGATTATCTTCACATAGAGGGAATTCCTGAGTTACGACGGTCCACCACCAGACTTCACCCTTAAATGCGCTACGACACCCACGAAGATCGCCTCATACGCCTAAGCGCCAGAAGACCTGCGCCCCAGCCAAAAAAGAATAAGAAGAAGAGATATCGTGATTAGCTAAAGTTTTATACAAAGACCCCTGCAGACTATCACATCTCCCAAAGTTTCCCCAAAAACAACTTCCGTAACCACAAAGAAAAACTTCCAAAACCACCTCAAAGATCAAAGAATACGGATCATTGCCGCAGCCCAAGATTCCAAAAGATACTTCCAAAACCACATCAAGATCAAGAATAAGCGATTGCTCCAAAAGTCACCTCCAAAGCTCCACGAAGAATAAAGAATAAAGACCAACCGCCCGACAAGATTCAAGGTTCCAGCCATCCTCATTACTAATTCTCACCGCTAAGTACACCCTCGAGAGCCCATCCATAAAGTTCTCCCAGAAATTTATCGCGATATCCAAGAAATAAGACATCAAACGTAAGATAGAACAAAGACAATCATCCCGGCGACGGAGATTTAAAACGAAGACGGCGACGGCGACGGTGACGACGGCGACGGTGACGGTGACGGCGACAACGGCGACGGCGACGAAGACAAGCGACAAAGACGGTGACGCGACGGAGACGACGAAGACGAACCTCGCGACGCTGCGTCAGAGACAGAAAGAAAAAAGACTTTCAAGAAGCGCACAAAGGAGAAGAGTTTGATTGACGCAAAGATCGCCAAGCGTGATTTTATTACGCCCCCAAAGCTACATAACAGATTGAGGAAAGACTGCCGCAGAGATAAGAACAAGACAATAAAAGCATCCAATGTATTTTACTCATTTTAATGAATGGTACGGCTTTAACAGAGGCCTATTTTTACCACGATCATAGAGGCCAGGAATAATACAGGCCAAGATACGAAGACTTACTTAGCACGACGTTAGTCAAAAGTGCCGCCGAATCGGACCACCGAGATTGACGTCACGACTCGGAAATTGACGCCGACGATTCGGATGATTCCGTCAAGAAGCGCTTCGGCAAGACTCTCAAGAAATACCAAAAGTTTATTGCCATAATCCGAATGGATTAATATCCGGCCATCATGTCGACCGACCGCTTTAATGAATACGATCCCGATGCCAGAGACGGAATACACTTTAATCTACGCACATAATCGAAATTTATGATACCGCCGCGATGACTGGAGAATATCCAAGAATTAAGAGTCGCCTGCAAAGATATCCCCATCGGCTTAATTCCGACCTACTACGAACCAACCAAATTAACCGGAAGAGAGCCAAATTTTCAAGATAATTCGACATCTGAGTGAGAGTAGGTTCTGACGCTAAGTCTGAAACCTTTCCGTTTCCTACCCATACTTCACAGAAGAGGCCAGATCGAACCCCACACATGAAACCCTCCTAGAAGACTTATACCAAACCCATACACCACTAGCGACGACATGACACTTTGATTATCCCATCAAGACTTGAATTTGAGGTCGAGCTAGATTGACCTCCATCGAACTGCGCTTATCACGCCAAGAAATGACAAGTTGCCTGCGTGAACCTCCACAAGATCTCACACGGAATAAGAATCAGCCCTCGAAATTTCCTCAACCGTAAGATTTAAGATTATGGACCCTAACTTCAGAATCCCAAGGTTCTGGTCATGGAGATCGCTCCTGAGGAGGACAGAAATTAAAACCACGGCATACAAGAACTTAAAGTTCTGAAGACTTTTAGTTCCTCCCTATAGACAAGGACATGAGAAATAGTGTTTTACATGAGAATAGACAGATTTTATGAGATTCCAATAGCTTATTCGTGATTTTAAGACGATTGATCTATTAACTAACCCCACGATTTTTTTTTTTCTCCCACTATTTTTGCAGTGATACAGGCTTGAAAGGCCATGATAAATTTTAAGAGCCTCAACACAACAAGAATAAATTTTCATGAGATTAATTGTTGTTTCCTATTCACAGACGTTAACCACGAGATTTTAAAGGACATTACTATTATTAGAGAAATATTGATTCGGCGCTTTCAGATATTAGAGAGTCATTGATTCGGCGTCGTAGATTATTAGAGAAATATTGATTTATTCTGTATGAAAGATTTATTCGATAATCGACAGAAATAATATCAAAGTCGATTTGAAGTTCTAACGCTACTAGCGATCTTGAAGTTTATCGCTACGCTCCTGAAAACATCATTATTATGGAAATGACACGATGGCGCTTATTTTAACCCAAATTTATTTCAAACCCATCTAATTAATTAATTTTGTCTGTATGCTATTTTAGATTACATATTTAAAATTTTCACGCCAAGACTTCTTTCGATTAGAAATCGTGACAGCCTTCAAAACCTTCAGAGATTTCACAGATCAAGACGCTTCAAGAAAGTCATTCCTCAACGCCGAAACGACCAAAATCCACTCCAGTTCTCCCCGACTCAAGACTACAATGGGGAAACTACAGAAGAAGATTCGATGGCTGTACCGAGAAATTCTAACACTCTCACGAGAAGACAACCACGAAGAAGTTTCGCGAAAGCTGCCCCAGCGAAAGATTTCTTCAGAACGCTTTTGTTTCCTCTAAACGAATCTCATCTGGATGAGACTTCCACCTGACTTCAGAAATACCGACCAAAGCCTCGACTAAAGCCTGCGAGTCCCCAAATCATCTCTTAAAAGCCCATTCTCGACAGAACAAAAATCTAGAAAATCCGCGCCGAAGAGAGCTTTAACCTCGAAAAGACACCCGTCCGGCGAGAAAGAAGAGTGCTCAAGAATACTTACAACCATTTTTCAGAATACGATGACGACCTAGACATTCCAAAGATTACGCAAACAAAGCGAAGATCGGGTCATAGACAAAAGACCCTCTAAGACGCAGGCCGGAGATAAGAGACCCTGCAAGACGAGAAGTCGCCGGAAAGAGACCTCCGAAAGAATGCAGAACGACTGCCAGAGGCGAAGACTGAGAGAAGCCCACCGCGGCCGGTTATGAATTATGGCCAAAAGCGAGATTAACGTTATTCAAGAATTAACCCCATTTTTTTTTTTGATAAGTCGACTGAGATGAAAGAAATTTGTGAAATCGACATCGCCTGCTAACGAAAATCTATCGTCATTCCCACAAAGACCGCCGATGACTCGCGACCCAGCTGACGCTTCCATCGCTACCCCTGCGAGATCGAAATATGACCATTTCTTCATCTTTTCAGATCCCCCCTTCCTCTTCTGTGCAGAGAATCGCCACCAACACCAACGGCATTGAATCCCTGATTCACGCCACTGTCGACGATAGCTCCGTTCTCCTGTTTTGAGATTAGCTCGAACGCCAACAACGGAGCCATCCCCACTAAGACCACCTTCTAATAACGACATAAATAACCCTAACTATCTGTCGCTTCACCTTCTTTACCTCCGCTTTACGACGACGACAGATTCTTACCAAACCCCCGAAAGCTCTCATCGCTTCTCACGGCCAGATACTCAGACACCGCTTCTAAACTCTAGGTCATGAAGGCTTCCTTTTAAACTCAAAGCGATTGAGAAAACAGAAGATATCGACAGCGATCACACACTATTTGAAGAAATTTCTTCCAGTTCTGTAAGACTTTCAGATGGGCGAATACAGACAAGAAAGTCAGTTTGAGATCACAGAATCGACGGCTATTATAAATGCGCGAAGGTCCCTCAAGACGCCTACGATAGCTTTGGTGAATCGAGGAGGCATTGCGTTAGAAGTTTCAGACTCCCATGGTCACACTTGATGAAATAAGTATGATACGAACGCTACAGACTCTGATTTACGGAATTGCAAAAATTCAAGACACGTCGAGAGGGCTGAAAGAAATCGACTATCTTTTGAGTGAACGACGGCTCATCACCATCCAAATGGATTCATGGCGATATCCAAATTCTTAACCACAACGATAAATTTAACAGTTCTTTAAGATGCTGCAAATTCTACCCGAGATCATCGGCGCTTTTATATTATAGGTTTTTGACGCCAGGAGGCGGCGATCCCGCGAACCAGATTTCTAATCGAATAAACCATACATCGATACGCCTCGATAGCAACCGCCATTTGGCATGGGATTCACAAGATAAATTCATAATTACGCGATACCGCAAAATTTCCATACTCAAAATGATAACAGAATGAAAGATTTTCATAGCTCCTGATAATGTTCTAACCAAGCCACATTTAACGCCTAGAACCTTCACGGCGATGGTAAACACTTGGAGGCCACGTAATGCTCCAACTATGAATCTTGAAATTGATAAAGCGACAATCTTCAAGACAAGAAGAAATTTCGATCTTAATTAATGACTATAACCCAAACCGATAACTTGTAGACAAAGAAGAAGTTACGGTTTATGATATTCCGTTGAGAGTTTTAGGTGACGACGATGCTTAAATAGGTTCTCCTAAGCTCTCGTGAGTTTGAGATCGCCAGAAATCTAAACCCAAATTAAACTTACCTTCCACCACATCGGCTTGAATACAGACGGATGCTGACCTAATGGAAGAAGAGGAGATAGAGGAAATAATATGGAGGAGAGAGAGAAACAACAGACATTTGGAGCCACAATAACTGCTTAATAACAAGATTCTAAGAGGTGAAGTTCAGAGAGATAATGAGCATGTATTATTATAATTGTTATATAGCACTATGTTAATATATCCGCATCTATTCGGCGAATAAGAGATCTCCATCGTAGAATAAATATATAAAAGACTGCAGAAGACCAGAAATAGGCTAAGACGCTGCGACACCTGCGCGCGATTTAACGATAAAAAGATGTTACTGCGAGAGAAGGGCGAAAGTTTTCATGAGCTACAAGAATGCTGCGCTCCTGAGAAAACCTAACTCTTAACCGAGGCTAGGATTTGGTTCAGGGCATAGCCTGAAAGACCCGGAGGTTATGGGGTTCGTGAGAATGAGTTTTTATACGCGCCTCAACGCCTGAAATACCTATGAAATCTACAGGTCATTGACGTAGATCCTGCTTCTAACTCAACCGGTAGCCTTATTCTTCCTTCCCGCTCAGAACCTCGACGTGAACTTCCCACAGCTGGACGCCAACAACCTCTGGATCAAGACTGTCCTTATAGCTAGTCTCCTGGGATGCCCCTGGAATCATCATGGTTCCCTTTCTAAAATTCCAGAATGCTGCCAGAGCTGCAGCGAGAGCATCATCAGCTTCCTTAAGACTATCTATTGGTATTAGCTCCAGTATAATACCCTTCCTTTCTTGTATCTATTTTAAAGATTACTATGTTTCGGCGATATCGTTCTGATTAAAAATTACCATATCCTGAAGATTCTTTTTAATCAACTCTAACGTTCCAGCCTGATTTTCTGGTGTTCAGCTCTCCCATGTGTTTGTTATTCTCGTAAATGTTTTTGGAGTATTCACCACATTAGTATGAGCATTCCCGATAGCTCTCTGAGTAGTGGCAGCTACCTATTCACAACCATTTCATTCCCGGACTAAAAATAGCCTGGTTTTATATAAACCCCCTTCGAGCAGGCGCGCAACCCATGCCAAATTGTAGTAGCCATCATATAGACAGATAATTTATACGACGGACAGATGGATGTATAAGGACAGAAGAAGAAGACGACGCAGGAATTTTTGAGAAAGACTTTAGACTATGACACTAACGAGACGACGAGGCCAATGTACAAGAAAAGGCAGACTGGCAAAGCCTGCAGACAAGAGCAAGCGGCAGGAAAGCACGGCGACGAAAAGCAGAGGGCAGAGAACAAAGTTAGAAAGAGGGAAAGCACAAGACGATGAGGTCGCCGCAAAGCATGAAATTTATAAGAGATCTTCCATAAGACGAAGCCTGGACGCGATCATATCATGATAGAAGATATTCCTATATACCGAGATTACAGGAAGACGAGACAGAGAAGAAAGAAAGAAAAGAACTAAAGAAAACATCCCCCTACACTATTTAACAATATCCTGCACCCGTCCGCCAAGACCTCATATCGTCATCCATAGAAACCCAAAGAATTCCATCGTTCCCACACCTCGTAATTCTCCCCACCATCTTCACTATTTACATTACAAATCCATCATGCCATAGAAACCCAAAGAACCTAATAACGTCATCCCTCTACCGCACATCTCTACCTCGCTTAACAATCCCTCATTCATCCTAATCATGCATTGCCTACCGGACTGTTGGGACAGATGCCAAGACACCGGGACAATTTATTCGCTCATAAAATTAGGGATCCCTGACTCCTCGCATCCGGATATCTTCGAAAAGATTATAATATAAAATATCAACTATTTCTGGCACTAGGAACCGGCAATGATACTCCTAATAGTTTTGAGAGTTATACTTAATGCGCTGGTGGTTATGTGGAATTCCCACTTCGTAGTAATCCGAATGGCTGATGAAACATTCATTCTTAGAAAGATATCGAATACGGCTCGCTTGTTCATGCAAATACGTTTGAAGAAATCTATAAAGAGATGAATGAGAAATTACTTTTTCACTTCACGATCAAATATAAACGGACTCGTGAGTAAAAACTTGACCTACATTTTGGTCGACATTCAATAATAGGAACGCTGCCCCTGGCGCTTAAGATCTGTCCCGACGATCCCAGAATAGCTGTTTCAAGACCTTTCCCGACGATCCCAAAAGGATGATAATGACGATTGAGGAAGTTATGTTTAGAGAGATGCTACAGAGAATAGACATTATTGTGCTCTATAGATTTCTACAAGATGATGGATTTATAATATAATTAGGAAAGATGGTCACATCAGCAAACTCAACTTCTGACTGGAGTCTCCCAACAGTCTCCTGGGTCTCCTGAGAGTCTCCTGAGATCCCTGGATTTTTTTTGAGTCTCCTGAGACTCAGGAGACCTCAGGAGACAAATGAGGTCTCATTGATGGAGGAATACAAGTGATTATGATGATTCTAAAAGTTTCCACAAGAATACGAAATTCTAAACAGATGAGGATATAAGTAAATAATGTAGATTTCTTTTATTATTTTTTTTTTCTTCGCCTCGCTCTTCCCGTTATCTCGATACATGCGAATATACTCCTATTCATAGTCCATACCCTCTCGCTCAAACACGATTCACAGTGAGCTTATTTTCGAATTTCTAACATCAAGAACTCAACTTCGACTGAGTCTCCCAACAATTTTCCCTCCTGAAACCTCGTGAGACAAACGTTCTCATTGATGAATGTTCGCTGAAGTCTTTACTTGGCTTCACTTTTCCCGCTTTGGCTTCGACCTCTGTTCGCCTACGCCAGCTTCGCTCTTGCTTGTTTTTGCTGATGCGTTGCACCCACCCGCCTCGTCAGTTCTATTTTCATCATAAAGTTTATACTCCTCGAGATACCTTACATCATCGCAGAATCTATCCCGCCTCTTTCGCTACTCCATCACAGATAAAATACGACGCTATGCATAGCTGATATGGTGAGAAATGGCGCAGTGAAAAGATCTCGCTATTAGGTTCTACGGCTTTATAACAGAATGGATTTGGTAATACAATTAGGGAAGACATGGAGGAATACAAGATGTAGCTAGGATGAGATTCTATGAGTTTCCACATGTAATATGAAATCTTTATGGACCATGAGGATGCTAAATAAACAGAGTGACACTGCTTTTTGGGCCTTCTTTCTTTCTTTTTTCTCCGTCTCGTCTTTTTATTATCTCGGTATATAGCAATATACTTCTGTTTATAGCTCTAGTTTCTCCTCTCCAAACTCACCTTCGCAGGAGGCAACTATATAGTTTCCTCAATTCTCATTAAAGTTCTTACCTGCATCAGCAAGACTTCATTTGATTTAAAAAAAAAATCCATCCCAGCCCCGACTCAGAGAGAGGAGAGAGATCATGAGACTCCAGTCAGAAGTTGAGTTTGCTGATGTGGTCTTCGCTTTCTTTGTTCCGCGCCTCGATCTGCTCTCACTTTGCCTTTGCTTTTGCATTTGCCACGCCATACCACCCGGCCTCGCTGCTTTTTGTCAAGATCCTTATCACAGAAGGCAAGGCTTCCTCGAGCCTACCTCAGATCATTCATCAAGAACTCAACTTCTGACCTGAGTCTCCCAACAGTCTCCCGCCTCTGAGAGTCTCCTGAGATCCCTGATTTTTTTGAGCCTCCTGAGACTCGAGACTCAGGAGACAAACGGCGCTCACGTTGTTGTCATCTGTCACGTTGTTCCCGGCCACTGTCGACGCTGCAGAAAGATATAGGAACGCTACAGAAAGATTTGTTCGCTTAACGACGCGCTATTAATATTTGTTTTTATCACGGGGCGAGACGGAGGCAAAGCGAGACGCCACAAGCGATAACACCGTTAGCGCGAGGCTGTCGACAGAGGAGAGCAGAGGCAGAGGTCAAGCGAGACGGAGTCAAGTCAAGATATTATTCTACTTGCAGACGGTGAAAAGCAGAACTAAAAGACCAAGAAGTTCTCGGCGTCGAGATTGACTAAAGTGACAGGAAGGTTGCATGAAGAAGAAAGGAAAGAAAGAAAAACTCTACAAGCGAGGGAGGGAGCTCCCTATATATAGCCACACTAGCCCTTCGCTGACTCATACCATAGAACCCCATAGAACTCCAAGGAAATCCCTCTATTAGAAATACATATACACCGTTGACTCATAGCATCCCTGTAACAGAAACCTGTAGAACACTCTAGAAAACCCCTGACTAATCCTTCTTCCCACAACACCGCTAAACAGGTTCCACGCCGTGATAGTTTTACACCCCAAAGTATTACAAGCCTTTTTTCAAATATTTATTGATAGAACCGTTAGTCTTGCCATGAATGCAAACGGTTCACAGAGAAGAGTATATGCCCCGATCAATGAACTACACTTGCATTCTACTCTTTGATATTTGAGGGATAATACACTAAAGACTTTTAACTTTCATGGCTGACTAGTTTTTCTTGTTTCGAGCCTATCATCGCCGCTTGAATAAGCAGAGAAAGTAGTTAGAGAGAGATATACGAGGAGATCCTGAGAGACGAATCATCTATCGCGACTTGCCTCGTGACAAAGGAGGCCCACTCAAGACGGCGCTACTCAGCAGAACCAAGAAAATTGACGCAACCTGCGATAGAGAATACTAAAAAGATTTGAGAAATTTAAACCATTTGACGAAAGCTCGTATGACTTCTTCCTCAAATCTAAGAGAATTGATGATGAAATATCTTGCTGGGTGACAAGTTGAAGAGAATTGAATAAGATGTAAGAAGTCGATAATATATGTATTTTCGTGCCCAGAAAGATTCATAGTTACTGGAGCAGTTGGTAGTTCTGTTGAATCAACGGCGGAAGTTTGCTCTTATTTTGCATTAGTTTGGCAGGCGGCCGATTGCCTTTCTGACCCGTCATCACTGAACATTAGCAGAACCAATCAAATCAACGACGAGAGCCAAATTGCATCAGCAAGACTTCATTTCTCTCCTGATGTCTCCTGAGCCTCAGGAGACTAAAAAATTATCCAGGAATCTCAAGAGACTATCAGGAGACCCGGGAGACTGTTAGGAGACTCCAGTCATAAGTTGAGTTTGCTGATATTCACAAAACTCAACTACTTGAAGATTAACAGATGAGACAATTGCTTCTGCAGCTGTCACTATGAGTTTCTTCAAGTCCTTTGCCAATGCTATTGCAGTTGTGGGAGGCACCAATGGAGGCTTCTTTCCATTCATTTGGCTTCTCTGTTATAGAATTGAATTCATAGTTTCCTCATCGTCTTCAGAGCTTTCTTGATCACTCTGAGCAGGGTCTTTATAATTAAATCTGCTGTTATTGTTTTCTTCAGCATTTGATTTCATACCGCCTACATGATCCTCTAGTACATAAATTCTTACTCGTCGTGAGGTATCCCCATACCTCTAGAGATCCTGGTTCAAGAGAAGGCCTTTGCAGAGCCGATAGGTGTTTGAAAGATTGATATAGAAGATCTCCGAAATTGCTCTGGGCAGAAGCATTCCTAAGTGCATTTGAGTGATCTCCTCAAGATCCTCATTAGGACTCTCGGTTTTGTTCTTTTTACTATTAGTAAGATGCTTCCATCGGAAGCTCATTACAGGAGGCATGATAGTAATCACGATGATAGAGGTATCTGAGAAAGTGCGTTGAGGAGTTTGCCCTCGATTTTGAACATACGCTAGCATTAATTTTGATTTAAACTAAAAATGTATTGATACTAGTATCAATCGTTAAGATGTAATCATGTTACAGATTTCGATAACCCCATCGTAATAGAAAGAACTGGTACAAGAACGAGAGATGACAATGAAGACGAATGCCGAGGAAAGATAACTTATTACATGACACTGACGAGGAAGAACGAAAGTCGCAGATAAAGATGCGACTGCAAAGGCAAAGACAAGGACAAGAGCAGAGGTAGACATCAGCAAACTCAACTTGTGACTGGAGTCTCACAACAGTCTCCCGGCATCAGCAAGACTACATTTGTCTCCTGAGGTCTCCTGAGCCTCAGGAGACTTAAAAAATATTGAGAGGTCTCAGGAGACTCTCAGGAGACTTGGGAGACTGTTGGGAGACTCCAGTCAGAAGTTGAGTTTGCTGATAGGGTCTCCTGAGAGTCTCCTGAGACACATGGATATTTTTTAAGTCTCCTGAGGCTCAGGAGACTTCAGGAGACAAATGAAGTCTTGCTGATAGAGGGCGCAGGGCAGAGAAATTGAAGACCAGATAAGAACTCCAACGAGAATCGAAAGAACTATGAGATTGCCTCCTGCGAAGGCAAGTTTGGAGAGAAGGAACTATAGCTATGAATAGGAGTATTTTCCCCTATACCGAGATAACAGGAAGACGAGACAGAGGAGAAAGAAAGAAAGAATTAGGAAAGACTTATCTACACATTATTTAACATCTTCATCATGACCATCAGAACGGAAAGAAATGAGAAAGAACCTGACAGATGATAACGACGACGCAAGCGACTCGAGAAGACACCAGATAACGAGTGATATCGATGAGACGATGAGGCGGATGCAAGAAAGACTAGACGAGAGACTACATGATGATAAGATATTCCGATGTATCGAGATAACAGGAAGACGAGACGAAGAGAAAAGAAAAAAAAAACTAAAAGAAAAGTCCTCCTCCGCTATTTAACACTATCCGCCACTAGTCCGCCAAGACTCATATTACCACACATAGAAACCTATAGAAACCCATAGAATCTCATCGCAACCACACCTCGTATTCCTCCCCACCATCTCCTCTATTTACATTACAAATCCATCACGCCATAGAAACCTATAGAACTATATGACGATATCCCTTCCCTAGCATATCCCTACTTCGCTTAATATTTCCTCAACCGTCGCAACCGTACATCACCTATCGGATCGTCAGAACAGATGCCAAGACGCTGGGACACTCATACTCCCATCCATAGAAATCTATCACACCCATACCTTGTATTCCTCCCTATCTTCCCTAATTACATTACAAATACATTACGCAATGGAATCTCCCAGAACTCAATGACGACAACCTCTTCTTATCGCATCTCCTTCTTGCTTGGCATTACCTCAACTATTTTATCAGCACTTCATCTACCAAACCCTTCGGACCTAGGTCAAGACGCCAGGACAGAAATACACCACCTGCATTTCTGAAATTTTTTACATATTTATGATTATTCTGGAAGTAGCCTTTCAAGAGTTAGCAGTATTTAATCAACAGCGAAAAAAATAATAAATAAATATAGTAACTAAGTGGGCATGAGATACAAATACGTGCAAAATCGTATCAGGGAATCCTGTTTAAATTAAGTTTAGTATTGTTACACCACTATATTTATTTTCTTTACTATATAAATTTATCGGGTTTAAATCAGACTTGTTATCATCTATTACCAAGTGACAAAAGTAAACATGATTTTGCTTTGCAGCCACAACCAATTTTGAGTTCAAATCTTGACCTCTTGGCGGGCTATCACACCAAAAACTGGTCGCCAAGAACTAGGTATCTAGAGTAGACCCAGAAGTTGTTTGCCAATACGCTCTATTGATAGAACTTATCCCTTAGGTATCGAGGTTGCTTTTGTCACCCTACAACACATTCCAATTTCTTTTCTGTTGTGTGCTCTGTTAAGCACCTTATATTGAGAATTCTATTTTCTAAAAGCTACCAATGCAGGCGTATCCCCGCAAAAGGTTCCCCGGTTTTGCTTAACTATGGTCTCAGCCTGATCGGGTCTCTTGGAAATGTACTCGCTCTTCTAATATTCTGCAGTCCCAGCCACAAGAACACGACACGTTCAAGACCAATGCCTCCCCCGGCGTGCGGTGGCGCACCATATCGAAATGCGTCAACGTAGTCTGCAAGCCCAGGTGCCTTTGGATCCATGCCTAGGCATTTCATACGTTCCTCGAGGAAATCAGAGTTGTGCACGCGCTGCGCGCCTGATAGGATCTCTTCACCGCGCATGAAAAAGTCTGGTTATGGTCAGTATTAGTCCCAATCTTGCAGATTAAGGTTGTATATACCATAGGAATTGGAGTAGTTATTGTCCTCGGGGTCGGGCATCGTATAAAACGGCCTCACAGCCAATGGAAATTTGTCCATGACGTAAAAGTCAGTGTCGTATTTTTCCAATACGAGCCTACCAAGGTTTCTCTCCATCTCTGTGCTTAGATCCTCAAGCTCTGGGACGTCGTAGCCAGCCCCCCTAAGCATTGCAATACCATCCTTAAACTTTATACGCAACACTTTACCATCCTTCGGAATCTTGAATTCTTCTACTGGGTATTGCTCTCTAACAACTGCAATCTCTTTGGCAAATCGCTCGCGAAGCCCATTAAAGATAAAGACAAAGAGACCCTCAAGAACTTCAATGACCTCATGGTAATGTTCCTCAAATGCCATTTCAAGGTCGAGTCCGATGAACTAATACATTTACATCAGTTTGTACCGACGTAGTGCGATGGGCATGGGCAAACCTCGGTCATGTGCCTGTGTGTTTGAGAGTTTTCGGCCCTGAAAACTGGGGCAATCTCAAAGACACGCTCGAAATCACCAGCAATTAGCATCTGCTTATAAAGTTGAGGACTTTGCGCAAGATAAGCATCACTCTTGAAATAGGTGACTTTGAATACGTTCGCACCACCCTCGGAAGCCGCGGCGATCAATTTCGGTGTATGAACTTCAGTGAACCCTTTCTGGAGAAGAAATTCCTTGAAGAGCATACAGACACCTGATGAGATGCGGAAGATTGCCTGGTTGGAGAGTGTTCGCAGGTCGATGACACGATTGTCAAGTCTGGTAGAGAGCGAAACCGTCGGGTATTTCCCTTCACCTTCCTCAACTTCTTTTAGAGATCTCGAGGCATCTTCGAACTGGATTGGTAGCACTGGTTCTGCAGCGGCTATCACAAAGAGCTTAGAAACATGAACTTCGACATCCGATAAGCTTGCTGAGGTAACAGGTTCAGGTGTTGTTTTAATCACACCATGAACTAGCACAATGCTCTCGGCGTTAATTCCTGAAGACCACTTAACCATCTGCTTTGAAACGCTCCCATCCGCATTGGCCGTCATCACGGCCTGAATACTGTCGCTTTGCTGCCGTAGAACAAGGAAACACATTTTTGCTCCTTGGATTCTAGCATTTTGCATTCTTGCACGAAACACAATCTCACGGCCGTTATCTGCAGTCGTGAGTGACGAGAGTTGAATACGTTCAGTGCCGGAACGCTCGGTTGATTGGACCATAGGTTTTAAACCATAGTTTGCAGTCGCATGGTCGATGTTTGCAAGTTCACGAGCGGCCCTCTGCTCAGCCTCGAGAGCAATTCTCTTTGCTGCTTTCTCTACCTTCTCCTTCTCCTTCTGCATCTTTTTTAGAGCGTTCTTTGTGAGAGGCTGGCCATCCGGCCTATATTAACGGGTGTTAGTTACGATTAGATAACGGGGAACTAAAGATAAATACGCACCCAAGAGGAGTCTCCTCAGTCGAACTACCAAGGGAGAGAGCAGTAATTTGTTCAGATGGGGGCTCTGGAGAAGACATTTAAGTTTTGAGTTTTTAATTCAAGACGTAGACTGAAGAATAGGCACGTTGATAGTTACAATATAGTCTAGTGAGATGTTTGGTGGGGTGATTAGGCTTGGCAAGAGGTGGAGTGACGGCAGGTAGAAGATATTGATAATTTATTGCTGTATATAAATTTGTCAGGGTTAGGTGTTCTAGCTCATTGTGAGTCAGGCTTGCCCGGGGCACTTTCCGATGACAGGGCCCGATTAATTGTATCAGTTGAGGAGATATTAATTTAACAATGGCCCGGTTTTGTGTGAGGACCAAGAAATGTCGCATATAGAATTACTGATTAATATAATCTACTAACCTAATCTGAACGTTCAAATAAAGAGTTTGCTCGTATCGACTACCTGTCAATAGAGAGGTTTCGCTATTGGTATCCGATAGCAATAGCGCTCTGCCTTGGCGCCTAGACCGGACATGAGCGTCAAGATGTTGTTGAATACTATCCAAACATTACGAGAGTTAAGACCATTTATAGTTGAACATGACGAGACTGGTCATGAGATTGAGAAATCACCAATGCTTGGGCAGAGGATTCGCATGTTAATGGCACACGATGGGTCGACATTCAGCGCAAAGTACTTACCCTTACACCCTGGTACATCTAATACGTTATAAACAACTGCACACAATATTTTATACCTATAAATAATATTTAATATTGACATAACATTTTTTCCAAAAACAAGGGTCCCTTTTCTACAGCACCTCTAATAACGCATTAAGTAGTTCAGTTCCTAGGGTGTGATTACGGATTGAAAAATTGTTAGGCCTCCCACGAGTACAATGAGCCTACTCGCGTTCTAGCCTAGGGTTTACACCTGTTATGGAAAAGTATGGCACTTGGTAGGGATGTCACGAAGTCTCTATCGTAATATATAAGATGCTTCTATCGCCTTGATAGGATAAGTAAAGGGAAGGGAAATTCGCTCGGTTACACTGACCAGTCAACCCCAAGCACGCCGGAACAGTGTACGTAGAGATAATCATATAAATACATTTTATTATATTATGCTTCTCCCAACCCTTTCTTGCCAGCTGGCCTAGAGAACTTTCCCGACCACCTAGCGCTGGCTCATTCGGCATCCTTCGGCGCAGTAATGCCTGTTTCTTGCGGCCCCGTGATAGACAGCGGCTTAGCTGTCTCTTGTTCCTTCAGCGGAACCTCTCGCTCATCATCACTATCACCAAGTGAGAATGGATCTCTGTCCATAGGTGCTGGCTCTACGCTCTTCAAGGGTTCCCATTTGCTAGTTATAGCGGGTGATGGCTGCCTAATTGGTGGAACAGCCCCCGGGGGGCGGGGGTTTGGGGCTGGCCGATATAAATCTTCATCGGAGATATTTGTAGGACGATCTTCAAACGAGACTTTGCGACTTGCTTTATCAGCAGGGGACGGTTCAAATAAACTGGGGTTTGCTTTAGGGCGCCTTGATTGCGGTGCTATGTATTTGTTAGCAACAAATTGCTTAACAACCTTCTTCAATCTTGTGCAGTACCTTCAATAGTACTGTCTCTTAAGTGTAAATGAGTAAAATCATCAGTAAGTACCCGGGGATCAGCATCGTAGCCTCCATCTCTGGGGCCCCGTGTACCGGTTACAGGTCGCGCATACTGAGCACTGTTCCGTGCGGAGGTTGGAGGCGAGTTCTCAGGCGAGTCACCGTCCAGGCGTTTTTTAATATCGGTGATCCATGAGTTGAACTTATTCTGTGTCTCAGCAAACCCTTTGAGGATATTTTCCTTGATCACCGGGAGCTCGTCTTACAGGAGTGTTAATAGATATGAGAGTAGTGTATGATGAGAGTACCTACCGTCAATAAATGATCTTTCCTTATTTGGATCAGAATCCTCGTCCCGCGGTGGTGGATGCTGCCTTCTTCTAGTTTCCGTATTCCTCGTATTATAGTTTGCGCCACCACTTCTCCCAGAACCTACGCCACCTGCCCCAAAATGTTCGGCTAACTGCCTAGCGTATATCTCATCTGCCTCCAGCTGATTTTGAGGAGTGGAGGTCAGATACGGAGCTGAGGCTAAACTATGCAGGTCCTTGCGTCGTTGTGGGCGTTCATTGTATTGAGCAGCATTATAGCCGGAGTCTCTCTGTAAATTTTTAGCTTTGTGAGATCCAGAGAGTATGTTGGCACTCACTTGTGGTGAACGATTACCAGGCCGAGGGCGAGGTGGTTGAGGTGGTGGGCGTGTATCTTCTTCCATAACTGAAGGGTCGCTCATACCTAAACTATATCAGGACCGAAATAGTTCCCCGCTTAATCACAAAGAGGTATCCATACTCAATAACGCGGTGAACGCAGGCTCTATTTGACCACCAGAAGCCACCAACACAGCACGTACCACAGCCCCATCAATAGACGGAAACGCCTCTTGCAATGTAGCTTGAGCTTGTTGTTGAGGTGACATGGGACGGGGAGGCTTCGCTGGAGGCGTTTCGATAATAGGGGATGAACCGAAATGTGCAGTGTTTGGAGCTGCGCTAGAGTTCCTAGGAGCGGGAGAGTTATCCTGGGTATAGTTTCTCTAGGTTAGTGATCGGTAAAGGATCAATGGAATTAGTGCGAGATGTTACGGATAAAGAATAGAGGTAGGAGTAAGGTGTACCGGAAACTCGGTTTTAGGCTTTTCTTGATGTTCGGGTTCCATAACAGTTTCAAAAGGACTATTGACGGACTTATCTGAGGAACTGGTGGGGGTAAAGAGTGGTGTAAGTGAAGAAGGGTCTGAATCAGTTTATCTTTGTTCCGGAAGGGCTCAAGTTTTTCTTCCTCTTGAATGGTGATGTTAGCTGTGAGGTAAAGTTAGTTGTGAGGTGGGCCATCTCAGATGATTGCGCATTACGTTGCCCCGCCAACTTCCCCGCTAGTAGTAAAGCCACATGGTTTACTCTACATGCTATTGTAGCCACCTCACAGCGCCACACATCCCTATGAAAGTTCAAGCCCGTTATCTCTATTCACTACCGCGATACTGGATTACAATTATGCCGCCGAAAACCTCACTCATCACAGCCTGGGGGCGCTCAACGGCCGGGTCATCCCTTGGCTTTGTTTCACAACTCACGATCAACAATGCTTCAAAATTTTCTACCTCTGCACATGTCACTTTCGGTGGTGCAAGAATGAAGAGGGTCTCTTCTTCAACCTCCCCTACACTCCTCGCTGCCTCTAAAGCCGCCGCCCTCGAGCGCCGGCGGGTTCCCCAACGTGTGGGCGCTCTTGCTGTTAAAAAGGAAATGACCGCTGTTTATCTTCCTAATGGTCAACGAATCCCTTGCACAATTCTTCAACTGGATCGGGTTCAGGTGATGGCCCCCAAAACTAAGGAGGAGCACGGCTACTGGGCTTGTCAAGTAGGTTTGGGATGGAGGGCACCAACAAACATAACAAAACCAATGTTGGGACACTACGAGAAATTTGGTGTAGCTCCCAAAAAAACAATCAAAGAATTTAGGGTGAAGGATGAGAATGGTATTTTGGCGCCTGGGACCATCATTAGCGCCGACCACTTTGTCGAGGGACAATTTGTAGATGTCTGGGCAATTTGCAAAGGAAAGGGGTTTGCGGGAGTGTGTTCTCGAAGTTTCAAAACATGACACCTCGTGAGACTGATACTCTTTTACAGGGAATGAAACGGCATGGTTGGGGAGGTCAGCCAGCTTCTCATGGTAACTCTTTAACCCATCGAGCGATGGGTTCCGCCGGCCAATCTCAGGGTGGTGGGTCTCGTGTATATCCGGGAAAGCGCATGGCCGGGAGGATGGGTGGGCATTCGAAAACCATTCAACACAGACAGGTTTTGAAAGTCGACCGGGAGCTGGGTGTGGTTTTGATAAATGGTAAGCAAGTGGAACCAAGTAGAGGCTCCATGTTGATTGACATTCTTTAGGACCCGTTCCTGGACCGAAAGGTGGCATCGTTAGTATCCAAGATACTATTCACAAGCCTTCTCCAGTGCTTCCGGAGAAACAACACATAGTTGCTTCTATGTAGTGTATATACTCCACGTAAGGTTGGTGATTGTTTAGATGGCTACTCCACGGATAAGCTTTGTGTTGGTGCAGTTCCCAACCCTATCTTACCCGTTGAAAGTCTCAACTATACTTTTGTCGCTAAAATAGATTACGGCAATTCTCTGCTGCTAAGAAAAATCTTGACCCATCTCAGTAGCCAACATCACAGGATATTCAACACAGGTCACTACTATAGTTTCCAAATCAGGAACAAAGGAACAAGTGAAGGGAAATTTAAAACGCGATACTGGGTAGATAATTAAGAAACAGTACCGCTAGATAGACACTCTATCAATCCCACCACCACCCCTCAGCCCAGTTATTATCACCATCGCCATACTGTAGATCCCCTTTAATCCGGTGAGGCCCAGGCTGTAATAACGTCTGGTCATTTTCGTCTGTCGTATGATACCCGCCAAGTCACAGCTCAACGTCATCCATCTCGCTAGGCTTCATCAATCCTCCAACTTTCATTGCCTTCTCTCTTTCTGCCCTTCTTGCTTCTTCGGCAGCGATTTCCCGATCCTCCGCAAACAACTCGGTATTATCCCCCGCAGAGAACTCTTTTAGCTGGATTAGAAAGTCGCGGAGGTTGAGTTTGAACTTTGGGAGATCGTTATTTAGGGTGAAAAGGCCATCCACGAAGATTTTCACTTGAGTTCTATAACGGGACGCCGTAAGTGTCAATTTACTGCGAGCGGGATGAGAGGCCGGGGAGACTTACGGCTGAAGGTGCGGGAACGCGTTGCGAAGCAGCCCCGCCACATATTCCCGTAAAAATTGTGAGTTCGTAGTGCCTACTGGTGCTTGGTCCGGTGTATAAAGAGGTGTCTGCACTTTCCCGGAATCTACGAAGTAGAACATTCTCGATAATAGCAGAGCTTGTAGTTTAAACCCTTTGAAGTCGTTAGTGGCGATTCTGACAACCGCTTGGGAGGGAACCTACCAGCTTTGTGGTCCGCATCAGTGAGAACAAAGAAAATATCTTGCAAGATGGGGATGAAAAATTGCTGAAAAAATGCACTCGCTGTTTGGGGGTCTGTTTCGGCAATATTATTGATCAACTCGATACACATATTCAGGCCGGCTGCTTCAACCTCCCTGTTGTCATGTTTACTTGCCCACAGACAAGCATCGATGACAAACTTAAACTGGCGGTTATCGAGCTTAAGCAATGCTATAAAATTCGTCAGCAAGCCAATGATTCTTGTATGGCTCCCGAAGTCGTAGCTAGCTTACCAGGGAAGCAGTTTAGATTAATGGCTCGCAAGAGCTTGAAGAACTCTACCCTGTGTTCAGGATACTCCGAAAAATCCTTGTTGATCATGTCGAGCGTACACTCAAAAACGTTTTCCATGATTATCGGGATTTTGTCCTCCATCAAACCATGTAACTTGCTGATTATAGTGGACATGACATTCAAAACCTCTGCATCTCGAGCATCCGGTACGTTACGGCTGTAATCAACTAATATTGCGTCTAGAAGAGGCGGGACTATGTTGTCGTTAACCATCTCTAGATCGTCCGCCTTCTGCACGTAAGTCTCGATAAGTTTCAATATTTCTTTCTTTACGGTCCGGAGACCACGAATGCGAGGCTTTTTTGGCGCAATAGGACCTTTAATAGTGTTAGCAGTGTAACTAATAGATGTACATAAAACTTCTACTACTCACCATCTCTAGCAACACCTTCGGATACCATTTGACTGACAGCACGATACATTGACAGCATATCCATGTAGATACGGCCAATTTGTGGATAGAAATAACTTCCTGTCGATGTGCAAGCCGCCACATTCGTTTTCATGATATTGCCAATTATTTTGACCGTCTCAGTATTATCTAAAATAATAGGATCTTGAGTTGCCTGTCCGATGATGGCATCCCACTGTGAAAGGGAGGGGTCAGTTTTTAGGTAACCCGATTTTGACTGGGGCTGTTTTCCTTACAGCTTGGTTTGGGAGAGCCATCAGGTCTTGAATCAAGCGCTCTTGAATGCTTGACTGCCCTTGTGCGCTAATCATATAACCACATGCCTCGTAAAATGTGTGAACTTGTTGAGGTGACAAGTCACGCGTGATTGTTTGCATAGTTCGCACAATTTCCTCGATAAAAGGCTCGTTCTCTCCAGGCTGGAGTGCTACAAAATGACGCCGACATTTTTGAGCAATTTTAATGAAGGTATCGCAAGCCATGTCCTGGACACCTTGGAAAAAGTAAGTTAAATGTCTCCAAATCTTAAGGCAGGTTGAGCATACCCTCATGTGTCTCGTGCATAAACTCAAAAAGCTTATTGACCACAGTCTTCAAGAATTTCCAATGGGCCTTCAGAAATCGAGGATATTGCCCAACGATATACATGATATTGGAGGCCACGACCGCCTTATTATCTTTCCCTCGTTTCATCTCAGTGAGACCAAGGAGATCCTTGATGACTGTGACCAAAAACCTCTTTTCGGTCTCTTCATTCATGGCACCCGAGATAGACCCAATAGCCCAGCATAAGGTGTTGCAATTGGGCCATGACCATTCAGACCCATCAACTTGTTTTGCCAACTTTTCAGACATAATGTTCTCTGTATCCACTACATCCAGATGGGTGAGATACACGAGGCATTCCCTGGTTGCCTTGTACAGCTGAATAGTATCACTTTCTTTGACAAATTCACGAACAATTTCTCCTTCGTCGTTCTCTACAATCAAAACCTTTAAATAATCAGTAGTAGATCAAGCAACTATTACCTGTAAAATGCGAACTAACCTCTTCTGGCCTAACCATCCTTTCGATCATAACTTGTCTCAAGTTCGAGAGAACATCTGTATACATATGCTTTCGTAATGGGAAGTTTGCATGTAAGGTGGGATGAAGGGCACCGCCCCCACTGGCTAGTCCCACGGCCCCGATTTGTCCCATACTAAGGAGGGGGTTAATATCTGTAATTGGCAGTGACTGCATTTCTTCATATAGCTCCTGAACAAGCTTGTTCCAGTATTCAAGACAGATTTTGAAGATCTCACGATCTTCGATCTGAGAAATACGTATAAGATAAAAATGAGAATGGGTAAGGTAATCTTTGTTAGGCAAATTCTCGATAAGCTATTTCACTTGGTCAACATTGATGAAACTCTAATTTGAGACATGTTGAAAGCATACCTTGAGGTGTGGGGTGAAAAAATTGCATATGAATAAGGCTAGGTTTTGAATAAACTCCTGATCTCTATTATTACTCGTTGGGTAGACGTAGCGGAGATCGGTGGACAACGGGACGATCTTTGAAACTGTTGTCATAACGTTGGTGAACATCTCGACCAGCTTTTCGTCGTACTGATATTGGTTAACCTGGAGGCCCCCGATTTCGGTCAAACACTTCATGGTGACATTCCGAAATTCGGGTTGCTCTAGGAATCGTGTGCGGAGTGTTTCGATGATTGGTGTCTCAAAGATATAACCCAGAGGAATCCAGTTGAGAAAGCGAAGCAAGGTTTCTAGAGTTGCTTTAATAAGACTTGGCTGTTCGGCCATTTGTAGAACCTCAGAACAAAGCTGGAAGATAGAAGAAAACTCCTGGCACATAGTTGTCTTTAGGTTTTTAGTCTTGGACTGTGTCATTTGCTCCGCCGAAAAGTCAAACACCTCCTCGGAAAGGAGCCGAAGGATTGCCATGTTGTTTTCGCAGATGGAAAGATTGCTCCGACATGAGCTTATTATTTCGTTGATAAAGTCTGGCCAATCATGAGGCCAATCCTGCTTCAGTATCGAAACTAAGACGAGATTTAGCTTATTAATGAGAATCCTCTGCTGATTCAAGCTTTCCGGGGAAGATGAGGCCTGGATGATAAACCCAACAACAAAATTCCGAATTCCTAGAAATTTGAGATTTTGGGTTATAGTTAATAAAACCTTCATACATCACTTTTTGGTTTTCTACGTTATCCTCCTTACCTTGTCGTTGCTCCTTGGGCAAAATCTTCCACCGTGTTTGAATGACATTGTCAAGAACCTGGAGCCCAAGGACTGAGAAGGTCAACGGTATGGACCGCCAAGGAATAGGGGTGTTCTTACACTTTGTTTGGGGATAATTTGCAGACTCCAGTAATTTATCTACCAGGATCCAAGAGTCTGGATTCTCGCGAAACTATTATTCATATCAGCATGGCGTAGAGAGAGTTAGGGGTTACTATGGAGGTGCTTACTTGATTTAAAACTAATTGCGCGTTTTTTTGCTATAGAAGGTCAGAAGGGTTACAAAGAGACAGAACAACAAATTGGAAGAGCTCACATCTGGACCCCTTCCTTCGTAGAAAGTGCGGACGTGCTTGTCCAGCTCATCGATAGAGATAGTGGCCATATCTAACCGGGGTTACGTGTCTGGGTAGCAGAGCTCTAGAACAGGCGATAATTGTAGCTATATATATTTAAACTTGTTTCTGAGGTTGCTGTTAGGTTAAGATGGCGGGGTAGTAAAAAGATGGTGGGATCTAAGAGTCTAAGACTACGCATGAGGTTTAGTAAAGACAAGAAAAATTCCGTAGGAAATCCTTTTACATACGCGTGAAGATTCCTGTAGGTGTAGTAGGGTACACAACTCTCACGTCTTTCGCGTGTGAAGTAGACAAAGACAGAGCGAGGCTGCAGAAGATGGAGAAGGTGGGGAGGCTGGTCTGTATCTGTCATGGCATTAGTCAGCTCCCACTTAAGAACTCTTGCAACCAAAGATGATTAGAATCTGATAAGATAGGCCATACCCGCCGCGACCGCGAGCGAGTGGTGGTCCTGGACTCGTTACATGCGCTCTTCCCCGCCCCAAAAACCTCTCCCACTCCCACCTACAGCCTCTGGTAGGATTATTGTGGAAACAGGGGTAAGCGAGCGGGACATTGGCGAATATCAAAAACTTAACAGGCAACCAGCTTTACCAGCGACCATGTGCCCCCGCATCTATTACTGCTTGTATACGTTCTGGCATTCTATCTACATATTTCAAAATCTCTCCTTCTGTAATTTTTTCCCACGCTTCTATAACTACAGTTGTTACCTTAGTTCTACCTTTAGGCCTTGGACCTCTGTGATTAAGCCGGTTCTTGAGGGTATTCCAGATATTTCCAACAGGATTAAGGTCAGGGGAAGAAGGTGGCCATGGTAGCGATGATATGTTGTAAAATTTCCGGTACTCCTAAACAATTAATTCAATATTAGTTTAAATTTCCGGTACTTTTAAACTATTATATTAATATTTATTTAGATAGGTGATTACTTACACGTACTTTTATTAAAATGACTGTATGAACTAATAACCCAAAGTGGATATCTGCCTCTTTGCCATTGACTTTCCCAATACCACATCGACCAAATTACCGTAGAATCTGAGAAAACTCGTTGCGAGAGAGCAGGGGTATAGGCCAACCAGAGGCAGTCTTTGAACGCCAATATGCAGGTTTTGGTGTAGAATATCCCTGCTGCAGCACAACGAGTTCTCTCAGATGTTGCGGTACACGACATGAAAATAATTAACATACATTAGCGCCAGTCCATATATTTCTATAAATATTATTTTGAATACTAACACTGCGGAATGGTTTTTAAAATGACTTAATATTGAAAAGACTATTAACTGAACTCAAAAAAATGAAAAAGATAATGTTTGATAACTAGTTTGGAGAATCTCTACCACTGGCATCCCAAGAAATGCATCGCATAATATATCGATAATGCATCCATAATGTATCACAGTCTCATTTTGTCAAGAGTTCAATGCAATGTATCAATAAAAATACAAAAGGTCTGAATTCGAACCTGTGCTATTACGCCTCTCAAACCCATACCCCACCACTTAAGCTACTAGTTGATGTACTAGAACTAAGAACTATACCAATATACTGAGAGATTCAATTAAAGTATTAAAATAAAGTCATCAATAAAGTCATCAATAAAGTTATCAATAGACGACATTACAAGAGGTCTCGACACGTTTACGTATCAACCGATATATTTATTCACTATTCTAGTATGGGAAATTTATCAAATGATGCATTTTTTGCATTGGTAGAGAATCAAATACGAAGGGAAAAGATTGTAAAGAATTTAAGTTAGGGTTAGAACTTAGCTATGATGGAGTGTGACGGAGTAACCGAAGGCAACAAGACAGATGATAATGATGACAAGAAGGTAACTGAGGAAGATACCAGACTACGATGATGACACCGACGAGATGACAATAAGTACCGACAGGCGCAAAGACAGACAAGTTTAGAGACAAGAAAGAAAGAAAGACGAAATGGTATCAGAGAACAGAAATACAGAAAGCAGAACAAAGCAGAAGAGGAAAGTGAAGACCAGAGCATGACTTCAAATGAAAATCGAGGATATTATAAGAGGCCTCTGGCTGCAGCGGACGAAATGTTTATAGCTATCAGAAAGATATTCCTATGTATTGAGATAACAGGAAGACGAGACAGAGAGAAAAGAAAGGAAGGAACTAATGGAAAAATCCTCCACCAGTATTTAACACCTTCCTACACCAATCCGCCAAGACCACATATTGTCATCAACAGAAACCCATAGAACCCCATTGCACCCACATCTCGTATTCCTCCACACCATCTCCTCTAACTATATTACAAATCCCTCATGCCACAGAAACTCATGGAACCCCATAACGTCATCGTTCTCCTGCGTACTACCTCCTTCTCGCTTAATTCTGCCTCAACCGTTACAACTATACGTCACCTACCCAACCGTCAGGACAGATGCCAAGACGCCGGGACAGATCAGGTCTCCTCCAAGGGCCTAGCTCCTGTTTGGTCGAGGTTTTGAAGGGGACTGACGATGAAATAATTGTCGAAGTTTAGGGCTATGTTAAAGATCCCTCGATGGTTGCCATGACGGTTCCTCATATCCAATATATTTTACCAAATACTCCACCCCCCACCCCCTCTTCCTTGCATCCAATATCTCCTCTACTTCTCATTCCATCTCTCCTTCGACCTCTACGGGTGGGGGTGGTTCGATCATTTGTCTTGGAACAGTATCGCTAACCGCCGGCGACAGAAGTGAGACGTGGAGGAGCGGATAAGTCTTCATAGAGGCCTCCCGGATGAGCTCGTAGGCGTAAGGGCTCACAATTCTATTAATCTGATAAGGGCTCACCTGTTTCCAATCTAGCTTCTTCGAGGGACGTTTGGTTTCAACATTTCGAGTAGAAAGCCAGACATCATTGCCGATGCCGTAACGAGGTGCCGGAGAGCGGTGTAGATTGGCCATTTCCTCCTGTATCTTCTGAGCTCTAAACATCTCGCTCTTTAGAAAGTCGAAAACTTGAGACATCTCCTCACAACCAATTACTCATTCCTCATTTATCGTTTCTCCCACGTTGTACAGAATACCAAACGTCATTCGAGTAACGCTTCTATAATTCACTTGGGCGAGGTATATTGGTGGTTTCAGAAAGCTATTGGTAGCAAATTCAGACAGGGAAGGAAATCGACATACGCTTATCCTCAAGGAGAGGACATACTGCAGAATATCGCTTCCATAATTAGACGGCCCTTTCTGTCTTCCATCGCAGATGAGGATGAAATGTCATTGAATAACGCGAAGAATTTCCACGATCATACAGAGATCACGGCACACGACTTTGCAGAAGAGGATGATATTTAAGAATCGGATTTTCGTCATGCTTTTTTTTGCGTTCTTGAGTTTTATATGCTCACATATCTACGCCATGACATGATTGTACAAGTGATTAGAGTGATATATATTGTTGCTACAGATCTCTTCGTTTCTTTTCTTTTCTTTTCTTCTTCCTTACACGTTTACTATCATTAACTCTACGGTTTAGTTTCGCTTGCCTTGCCTTTTATTTCTAATATATTACGTTAGAATCCATAATACTTCCTGGTTTTCCATAAGTAAATACCGCCTCGCCTCGCCTCGCTTGCTCCTCTCGCCTACCATACTTACGATCAGAATCAGATTGTCTACCCAGACTTCTTCGCTTCCATCGCCATCAGTGACGCTTATTCACCTCTGCCCCACAACTCGCTTTCGATAAATTTCGTCCCGCTTTCACTTCGCTTCGCCGCTTTGCTATTACAGACATTTCTAAGACTTTCGTCTGTTGCCTCGCTGCTTCAGAATACTAAAACACGCCCCTCTCGCCGACCCACACAACACTCTCCACTCGCTGCTTCCTGGCCATAACTACGATCCGACTTCACCGGACGTGTCTCATAGAGTGATACGTCTAACTCAGATTCTTTTCCTCCGCCCCTCGAAATAGCTTTCTTCCAAAAGAAAGCAGATTGCCACCTTGCTCGCCCCCTGACCTATTGGTTCGACTAAGAATCGCTTCTGCTCGACTCTACGTCCACCGCCTCCGCCAAGACGCCTTCTCTAAGCTCTTAAACGCTGATACTCCACGCAAGACAAGAACCTTTACTCAGATCGCCAGTTTCCATGTCGCAAAGACTCCACCAATCGACGACTTTGCCTCACCCACGATTCTGCCGATCATTCGCGCTTCAGGACTTCGCCGCCTAATATACTATCGTCCCTACGGAGAACTCATGCGAAACCTCACTGACTCGACTGAGTAGACTTATGTGCTTTAAAACTTTTCCCCATTGAGGAGGACTTGCAGATGAACTCACTACGCCCATCACCTTATCGCAGGTTCTCGTTTCGACCGCTTTCAGACGCTTCGTCTCGCCAAGAATCCTACAGGCGCTACGGCGACAAAGATCATTGAAACCTTGAATTGAACTCGACGCTGCCGGAGAAAGTCACGCCACCGCTCATTTCAAGACCGCCTTTCACGATTTGAAAATAAGGCCTGCGACGGAAAGGTTTCCAATTGCCGCTGGCCCATCAGACGCAAGATATCCTGCCTCGAACTACAGCGTTTAGTGAAAGACATTACGGAGAACCTGTCAAAGCGTGCTTCATCTGCTATTCAATCCTCGCCGACGCTTCGTCCTGCTTCAAGAAGTTCGATTGTTCTCCGACTCAAGGACATGATAACTTAATGAGATTACGGTTAAGAACCATCACCCTCTACCCTTGATCCCAGAGACTCTGTCCCGCCTATCCAAGGCAAAGTATTATACCAAGTTGGATCTTCACTGGGGGTACCACCAGATCAGAATACAGGAAGCGCTGATGAAAAATCGCTTCCTGACCATGCATGACACTTCGAAGATAACGCGACGCCTTTTCGACTAACTAACGCCTCACAGATTCCAACACTGGATTAACAACCTCCTGCACCCATATTTGGACAATTTTGCCACGGCCTACCTCGACGATGTATTGATTTACTCCGAAACTCTAGAGGAGTACAAGCAACATGTCCGAGAAATCCTGAAGGTCTTCCAAATTCATGGGGTCCACCTCAAGCCCGAGAAGTGTGAGTTCTATGTGCAACAAACTAAGTACCTTGGGTTGATCGTGACCCCAGAAGACATCCAGATGCACCCTAGCAAGGTATCCACAGTTAAGGACTAGGAAACGCCTATCAAACTTCGGGAGGTCCAAGAGTTTTTAGGTTTCGCTAATTTCTACCAACAGTTTATCTATGCCTACTCCCGATTCGTGGCCCCGCTTACCTCCCTGACCAAGAAGCGCAGGAGGCGTTCCAGAAACTCAAGAATGTGTTTACCTCGGCGCCGATCCTGGCTCACCTCGACTTTGAGAAAGAGGTTATTGTGGAAACCGACGCGTCTGATTATGTATCCGACGGCATTATGTCAAGATAGATGGATGATGAAATTTCTACCCAAAGAGCATTCTTTCTCAAAGAAACACTGTGAACGCAATTATGAGATTCACGACATGAATCTGCTGCATGTTGTTAAGTTTCGGCGAATACAAGACAAACCTCACGGGGTCTCGCTTCCCAATTGCCATGCAAGCCGATCACAGGAACCTAGAATACTTTATGTCCACTAAATTGTTAAACCGCCGCCAAACACGTTGGGCCGAATTCTTGTCTCGATTTAACTTTGTAATTCAGTTTCGACTAGGAAAGCAAGGGGGAAAGCCAGATGCACTTACACGGAGGTTAAGGTATCTACCAAAGGAAGGAGACGAATGGTTAACGCACTAGTCGCAAGTGATGTTAAAGCAGTGAATCCCAACCAAGCGATTGTTTGTTACGATGGCTTTCAAGAAACGAACTCCGCTGAACGTCCACTGTGAAGAAATTGTTAATCCAAGCTTACCAAGAAGACAGTTTCCCCAATCAAGTGTTAGCGATGCTCCAGAATGGGACTAAACACTCAAAGAAAATTTCCCTTGCCGAATGCACTGAAACAGAGGACGGATTCCTCCTGTATCGCCAAGCCATCTATGTCCCCGAGTACAATAATCTTCAGCTTCGCCTATTGCAGGATCACCATGATAGACCCTCCGCTGGACACCGAGGACACGCCAAGACACTCGTACTTCTTAGTCGCAATTACTACCTACTTAATACGGCGTAAGATACGACCGCATGCTGATGAATCGCCATGCGCTCAAGAAAGCTCCCAGAATGCACTCCAAGGTGTCCTTCGCCCACTTTATGTACCCAAAGGGCCTTGGACAGATGTATCCATGGACTTCGTTACTGGACTTCCCCTTAGTAATGGCTTTAATGTAATCTTGGTAGTAGTGGACCGTCTAACGAAAATGCGCGACTTCATGCCTTGCACTGAGGAAGTAAATGCCAGGGACGTAGCCGCCATATACCTTGATTCAGTTTGGAAACTCTATGGGCTCCCGGAAACCATTGTTTCGGACCGCGGCACACAGTTTACGGTCGAGTTCTGGAAAGTCTTATGTTCCCGCCTTGAGATTGCCCCCCACTACAGTACCGCGTTCCACCCCCAAACAGATGGGCAAACCGAGAGGATTAATGCCATCATGGAACAGTACCTCCGCGCCTATGTTTCCTGTCAGCAGGACGATTGGACCCAGTATCTCCCCATGGCAGAATTCGCGACCAATAACCACGTTTCCAAGACCACCAAAAGGTCCCCGTTCCAAGCTAATTATGGACGGAGCCCCCAGATATCTTTCGCCCCACTGAAGCATGGAAAAACCACCAATGAGGATCAGGCCAACGATATGGCAAGGACCATGGCACAAATTTATGTTTTTCACGACGACCGTAAGATCCATGAAGAGAAGAATCGGAATAGAACTCCCGCCTACGATGCTATCGGAGATGAAGTTTTTCTTCCACTGAATATCGAGAAGCGACCTCAAAGAACCTGACCTAAGTCAAGATCGCCCCTTTACGCGATTAAATGAATTACAATTTTACGCTTATTATTACGAGTCAGACGTATGCAAGCCATACGCTTCATAATCTAGGCAAGGGTAGAGACGAATGGGCAAGAAGACAGTGACAAGGATGCATGCAAGGCGAGATAGACAGCGATACTGCACGGACTTACGGAAATGATTAGGGCCTTTCTCCGAAGAGCCGAGCGAGTAAGACTAAGTATATTCCGAAAAGGAGTACAAGTTCCTAGAGATAGGAAGGTTGCGTGAAGAGGAAAGGAAAGAAACTATCTACGAGCGAAAACGAGACTCCTATATATACACCACATACCAGTCCGATGACTCATCCTAACAACCCTGTACCGAATCCCATAGAATCCCCCAAAACTCATAACTCCGAACCCGACCTTATCCCCTATACCCGATACCCTATCTCCGAGGCGAACCCTTAACACCGAAACTCAAAGAACCTAAGAGAATCCCTAACTAACCCCTCTTCCCGCAATACCCCTAGACCATGCACCACGCCGTGATACTTATGAACTCGATCTCCCAGCCACTATGAAGATTCATACAGTGTTCCATGTTTCTCTTTTGTCTCTTACGCCTAGTAATCCGGTCCCGGGCCAGCTACAGTCCCCATCTCCAACAATAGAAATCGGAGGTCAACAGCAGTGGGAGATGGAACAAGTTTTGGATTCTCGCAAGCGCCATGGAAGGCTAGAGTATTTGGTCTGGTACCTTGGTTATGATGAGCCATCCTGGCAACCCCCTGAGGACTTAGAGCATTCCCCCGATTTACTCAGAGATTTTCATGAGAGATATCCATGCAAGCCTCGGCCTACCAGGAGTTAGGCCTGGAGGAGGACCTAATCTATCACGGCGTACCACGGACTTTGCAAAAGAGGAGGATATTTAAGAACGGGTTTTCAATTGCAGTGTTTTCTTTTGAATTCTTGGAGTTTCTATAGGTTTCCATTACACGATGCTATGAGTCATGATTGTACAGGGATTAAGAGGGGTATATATACCTTGCTACAGATCTCTTCTTTGTTCTTTTCCTTTCCTTTCTTTCCTTACATGTTCTTACTGTTGTCAACCCTACAGTTTAGTTTCGTTTCGTCTTGTGTCTTTATTTCGGAATATATTACGTTAGAACCATAGTCACTGCCAAGACCCCCGTTGTCTTCCATAGTAAGTCGCCTCGCCGCCTTGCTTTCGTCTCGCTTGCTCTTTCGCTTCCATTTATACTTACGACAAGATTTCGCTACGAAGTTTCAACTGAATCATGTGACTTGCAAACGGATCCAGCCCAACTCCTAGTAGCGAGTTAGCAACAAATACCATACTAGCAACGGTTCAATAGCAAATACAATGCCTAAACACGGAGCGCATATTTCCCATGACATGCGAGTAGCAATTCTGGTGCTGCACTGGTTCACAAAGAAGAGTTGGATCGAGATTTCCACAGATTTGAGTGTGTATCCTAATACAGCAAGGTTGATCCAGATGCGAAATGTAGTTCGAGATTTTTGATTGATTAGCAAGAGTTTATTCTTATTTGTAGAGGATAGCAAAAGGATGACGCGAGTTCTTTTACAGACTTGCCAGTCTTGATAATCGTGACCGAAAGGAAAAGGAAATCCAAAGCAAAGTTTTCGAAGGATCGAGGAGTCCCAAGAAATTAGCTGAACAGACTACGGACGAGGAAAGACTATATAAACCTTTTTCCCGAGATAGCAAAAAAAAGAGCAGACGTTGCTGCACGGTCAACAATAGAAGGTTTCATGCACAATCATCACGGGATTTTAGATATAAGGGAGAAAAGCCCGACTACCAACAACATAAAGATGCACGCGTTAACTTCAAGCAGATATTATTTAAATGTTCGTCAGATTCAATCGATAAGATTCATCGAATTTAAATGCGGAGTTTAATTCTCCAAGAAGAGAAGGCAATGTGTCACGTCCTAAAGGATCAAACCCTTATGATTACGCTATGAATCACGATGAGTTCAACTCCAATCCAATAAAGTTAATGTTTTGGGGATGTATTGCTTTTGGATTCAAAGGACCATGCTATATTTGGGAAAAGGAAACAGACGATGAGCGAATACGACACCAAGAAATTCTTCAAGCAGAAAATCAGAGACGCCGCCAAATACAAGCACAGCGGATTGCGCTTGCTCGTATACCGAATACGATCGAAAACCGTATTTTAACTGAATACAACGCTAACGTCGACCGTACAAATATCAGAGAGGGTCGTATCGGTCGAAATAAAAGACGACACCGGAAACCTGAGCATATGGACGAGTTCAAAATGAGAGAATTGAAATGGCAAAGCAAAGGCGGAATTAACTGGGTATCCTATCAACAAAAAGTTCTACATCCACTTCTCTATCCATTCATCGATCATATTCAAAAAGAATCAGGCGAGCCAGTCATTTACCTCGTAGAAGATAATTATCACTGCATCACCTGACCCGAAGGATATTTGGGAACGGTTTATGCTGCTTTTTTCTTTTAGCTTCGCTTTCCATTACTGCATGAACATGAACGCTTAGATGATATATACGCCACGACCTTTCCTTTGTTTCTTTTCTTTCTTTCTTTCCTTACGCTGTTTCTTCCTGTTATCAACCCTACGGTTTAGTTTCGCTTTTATCTTGTGGTCTTTAGTTCAATATACTCACACATAACCATAGTCTTTTCGCCGCCTTGGCCTTCCATACCTCGCTTCCTGCTCGTTCGCCTCGTCACCGCTCTGCCCTCGGCCTCGCTACCATACCTACCAATCGTGAATCCGCTGCCTACTCAGACTGCCTCCACGTCCCAAGAGAGGCTTATCCTCTCTTCGCCCCACAACCCTGCTTCGGTAGACATCCACGCCGCCTCGCCCCTGCCTTGTTTCGTTTGCTCTATTTCTTGCTTGTCTCCGCTGTTGCTCAGAACACTAAGAACACGCCCCTTCCGCCGACTCCATTAACGCCTTCATTCGCTCGCTTTGGTCAGAACGACGATCGACCAATGGGATGTTCTACGTGATACGCCTAACCCCATCTTTTTTCTCCCCGTCCCTCGAAATACATTTCAGAAAGCGAAGTGCATTGCCACTCGCTTCGTCTCCACGCCCCACTGGTTCGACCATTGTCGCTTGGCCGGACTACATCCACCGTCTCCGCCAAGACGCCGCTTACGGCTTGCTTGACGTTTAACGCCAGGCCACCTTTACCCAGACCGCGAAAGCTCCACGTCGAAAGACCCAACAACGATGACTCCTGCTCTACCCGATTCTGCCATCATTCGCCTCCGAGATCCCGCCGCCAAAGACACCATTGGCCGCCGACGCCTCAAGGCACGACTCGACCGAGAGACCGAAGTTTGAAACCTTCGCCCTGCCGAGAGGACTCAGATGAAATACTGCTCACCACCTGATCGCTGAAGCCTCGCCGCCTGACTGCTCCCACTGTCCGCCCACCATCAAGAACCGGCCAGACAGACGCCCATGACGGCGCTATTATTTAACCTCAACTCCGAACTCGAGGCCGCGGAGGACAAGGTCACGACCTTCCAAGAACGCATGTGTGAGGCCCAGGAGGAGTCAGCCGAGGTCATTGAGGACCTCCAGGAAGAAGTCGCCTCCCTCAAGGCTGAGAAGGAGGAGTACTGTTACCACTCCTACTTACACCAAGAAGTTCTCGCCGACGCTGAGCATTTATCGGCAAACCTCCGCCACGCACTGCTGCCTCTAAGGCCACCCCGGCCTCAAGCATTCTCGCCGCACTCGAACCTCAGATGATTAACCCACAGAAACCCCATTGAATCAACACTTGCCACTTAAGAAAGGCCACTTTGGTAGAATTGAGACACCAAAGCGCTTAGTCCCGCCACCTACTTTTCGTTTCTGTTGCCGTCTCCGAAGACAGAACGTCGAGAATCTCTCGTCTCACGCTTTGCCTGCGAATGGTTCTATCGCTACCCACGCTCGATAGACACACGGCTTATGCCTTTGTTGATCAAGGCTATCTCAAGAATACTTCTGTCTCCGTCCCCTGAAGAAGTTTCACGCTTTGCTCGGCGTAATCGACGCAGCTGGTAGAATCAGGAAAATTACCCATATGAAGCTGTCACGACATTAATTAGTCATGAAATTGTCTGCCATTACCGTTTGCCATTACCCACTAGTCATGGGTATTCCCTGGATGAGACGTCACGACTTGGCCATCAGACCGAAGACGAATAAGATCATCTTCGACTCTGATTTCTGTGTACGGAACTGTTCTCGATCCCACACCCCTGTCACGGCCAAAGGAATTTCGATTTCGCTTCTCGGCTTATTCAGATTACATCGGAGCTGTACTTTCAGAGGCCTTCGCTAAGACCGACAGAATAAACTCTTCGCGCCGATTCGAGCCATCGACGGCTCTGCCGAGCAGCTCAAGACTCTCGCCCACGCGCCATGCGACCTGCAGGAGTTCATTGTTGTTCCAGGAAAGTGCCACCGCTTTTGCTCGCGACCGTCCCCATGACTTGAAAATAGTCCTCCAGGATGGAAAGGCTCTGTTGGTCATAGACGCATGTCTGCTGGAACAGAGTTCTTCGATTACATTACGAAAACCTGTCAAAGGGTTTATCCGTAATCTGAATCTACCAACGCTTCGCCTTTGTTTGTGAAGAAATCTGATGGCTCCCTCCGACTGTGCGTGGACTATAGGAAGCTTAACGAGATCACCGTGAAGAACCGACACCCCCTGCCCTTGATTCCGGAAACGCTGTCCCGCCTATCCAAGGCCAAGTACTATACTAAGTTGGACCTTCGCTGGGGATACCACCAGATCCGGATACAGGAAGGCGACGAGTGGAAGACCGCTTTTCGGACTCGCTATGGCCATTTCGAATACAATGTGATGCCATTTGGGCTTACCAATGCTCCCGCCGCTTTTCAACACTGGATTAACGACCTCCTGCGCCCCTACTTAGACAATTTTGCCACGGCCTATCTCGATGACGTATTAATTTACTCCGAGACCCTCGAGGAGCATAAGCAACATGTCCGGGAAATTTTAAGAGTTTTTCAGATTCATGGCGTTCATCTCAAACCTGAGAAGTGCGAGTTTTATGTCCAGCAGACTAAGTATCTCGGGCTGGTTGTGACCCCGGAAGGTATACGGATGGATCCCAGTAAGGTGTCGACGGTTAGGGACTGGGAAACACCCACCAGGCTTCGGGAGGTTCAGGAATTCCTAGGCTTTGCGAATTTCTATCGACGGTTTATCTATGCCTACTCAGTTAGTTGCCACCTCACACCAAGAATGTAAGCGTCTATTTATCGGCTGCTATGAAGATTCCGGTTCTCAAAGACGCTATCGGCCCATTCTCGCCCACTTTGACTTTCAAAAAGAGGTATCGTGCGAACGGACGCCGACCACGCCTCCGCTGGAATTACGTCCCAAGATGGCGACGATAGACTTCTTCACCCAGAAGATTTTTTTCTAAGAACACTCTACAGAACGAACTACAGATCTACGACAATAATTGGTAGTGAGTTTTGAGGAATGGCGTGCGAATCTGGAGGGCTCCCGCTTCCCCATCAAAGTGCTAAGCGACCACAGAAACCTGGAGTACTTTATGTCTACGAAATTGCTGAATCGACGCCAGACCCGCTGGGCCGAGTTCCTGTCTCGCTTTAATTTTGTGATTCAGTTTAGACCAGGGAAACAAGGGGGGAAGCCAGATGCACTTACCCGGAGGTCAAGGGATTTGCCGAAGGAAGGGGATGAACGGTTGACACACCAGTCGCAAGTGGTTTTGAAACAGGAGAATTTGGAAGCAAAGATTAAGCTAAGTTTGTTGGCGGGTTCTTTGACAAATGAACCCGCTGAAGGAATGCCCACCGTGAAGGAGTTGTTGATCCAAGCTTACCAAGAAGACAGTTTCCTGAATCAAGTCCTAACGATGCTCCGCAATGGCACCAAGCACTCAAAGAAAATTTCCCTTGCCGAATGTACGGAAACAGAGGACGGATTCCTCCTGTACCGCCAAGCCATTTATGTCCCCGAATACAATGAACTCCAGCTTCGTCTAGTGCAGGACCATCATGATAGACCCTCCGCTGGACATCCAGGACGCGCCAAGACCCTCGAACTCCTAAGCCGCAATTACTACTGGCCGAACATGAGGAAGTATGTCGACCGCTATGTGATGAATTGCAATGTGTGCTCTCGCAGCAAGGCCTCTCGCAAGGCACTCCAAGGTGTCTTCCGCCCATTATCGGTACCTAAGGGCCCTTGGACAGATGTATCCTTGGACTTTGTCATCGGACTTCCTCCCAGCAATGACTTTAATGCGATCTTGGTTGTAGTGGACCGTCTAACGAAGATGCGCCACTTTATTCCGTGTACTGAGGAGGCAAATGCCAGGGATGTAGCCAACATGTACCTTGATTCGGTTTGGAAACTCCATGGACTTTGAACTATTGTCTCGACCGCAAGACACAGTTTACGAAGCTTTTGGAAAGTCTTATGCCTCGCCAGATTATACCATATAGACCGCCTTTCCACCCCTGCAGATGGACAAACTGAGAGGGTCAATGCCATTATGGAACAATACCTCCGCGCCTATGTCTCCTACCAGCAGGATGATTGGACCCAAGACTTTGGCAGAAGCCATGCATCAATAACCACGCTTTCTGAGACAACCGTGACGTCCCCTGCTCTGCGCTAATTATGGGAGAACTCCTCAGATGTCTTTCGCCCCTTCTTACGGGAAGACCACCAACGAGGATCAGGCCAACGGTATGGCCAGGACTATAAGACAAATTTACGAATATCTTCGCGACGATTGTTTCGTAAGATCCACGAAGACGCAGCCTAATCGGAATCAACCCCCGCCTTGTAGATGCCATCGAGACGGTTTTTCTCCACTTAATATTGAGACTAAACGCCTCGAAAAAACTCGACGAAACGATCGGCCTATGTGTCGAATGGTTAGCTTTATACGCGATGAACACTGCCGGCCTCTATGAAGATCCATCCGGTGTTTCACGTTTCCCTTTTGTCGCTTGCGCCCAGCAACCCGGTCCCTGGTCAGCTACAGTCCCCGCCACCAGCAATTGAAATCGAGGGTCAACAGGAGTGGGAGATAGAACAAGTTTTGGATTCCCGCAGACGATATGGAAGATTGGAATATTTGATTCGGTACCTTGGTTATGATGAACCGTCCTGGCAACCCCCTGAGGATTTGGAGCATGCCCCCGACTTGATTAAGGAGTTTCATGAGAAGTATCCACGCAAGCCTAGGCCTACCAGGAGTTAGGCCTGAAGCGAGCTTAATCTATCACTTGCACATCTGACGGATGGCGGGAAGGATATTTTAACGCGCTTTATGGTCATGCGGTTTTGCTTTTTGCGTTTTGAGTTTCTATGGGTTTCCATTACACGAGGTTATGAGTCATGAATGTGCAGGGATTAGATGGGTATATATATGTGTTGCTACGACCTTTCCTTTGTTCTTTTCTTTCTCTTTCTTTCCTTACGTGTTCTTCCTGTTATCAACCCTACGGTTTAGTTTCGCTTTGTCTTGTGTCTTTAGTTCTGAATATACTGCGTCATAACCATAGTCTTTCGCCAAGGCCCCCTTGGGTCTTCCATAGTTCCTCGCTTCGTCTCGCCTCGCCTCGCCTCGCCTCGCTCGCTCGCTTATACCATGCACCGTTGCCTACCCAGACTCGTCTCCACGTCCCAAGTAGGTTTATCTGACCTCTGCCCCACAACCTCGCAGACATCCACGCCGCCTCGCCCCGCCTTGTTCGCTTTGCATTACTCTCTTGCCTCTTGTCTCGCTATGTTCAGAATAATAATGCCCCTTGCCATAAAACAGCACAATTTATTGATGCTGATATCCGCCATCAAAAAGGTATAATTACCTTCAACTGGCCCTCTAAATCTCCAGATTTGAATAAAATTGAGCCTATTTGGGACTATGAAAAAGATGAAATAGCAACGTACCAGTTCCAAGGAGCTACTCAAGGGACAATAGAAAGTGCAAAGGCGGCTCTCTTAAAGGCTTGGGAGGATCTTCCACAAGAGTATATTAACAGAATGTGTATGGATTTTCATAATAAATGCGAGCTGGTTATTGAAAATGGAGGAGATAACAATTTTAACGGCTAGTTTGGCCCAGTGTTGTACATATAGATCACATGATTTAGTTGAAACTCGGCCACGCGAGTAGTCCGTATTGTCTACTGGTACCTTCGTCTCCATCGCTGGCCAGAGAGGCCATCCTGACCCTCTCCCTTCACAACCTCGCTTCCTGATAAACTTCCTCGTCACGCTTCCTCACTCGCCACTTCGCTTACAGACTTTGCTCTTGTCCGTTGTCTCTGTGTTGCTCTGTAACACAGAGCCTTCCAAAACTCAGCTGTGAACTGTGTTCCCCGATTCGAAACAATAGTCTCCGGTAGTCCATGTAGCTTCCATACCTGCTCCAGGTATAGACGAGACAGATTCTTGGCATTCACATTCTCGGTCGTGGCAATAAAGTGTTTTATTTTTGTAAGCCGAGCCACCATTACAAGAATCACATTAAACCCATTGCTCTCCAGAAGTCTAGACACAAAGTTCCATCAGAATATCTGGCCCATGGTCCCTTGTGACCTGTGAGTGGGCCGACTCAGAGGCATGGCTTGGCTTGCCGACAGGTATGACAAAACTTAGACATAGCGGTCTGTATATTTCCGCATGGTCAGCCAGTAATAGTCTCGACTCAGAAGCTCCAAGGTTCTTCAGCAAAACCTGATTTGTCTCCTGAGGTCTCCTGAGCCTCATGAGACTTAAAAAATATCCAGGGGTCTCAGGAGACTCTCAGGAAACCTGGGAGACTGTTGGGAGACTCCAGTGAGAAATTGAGTTTACTGATGTTTTCGATCGTCCGGGGTGTCCAGTAGAGGGTTTGTCGTGGTGTTCCCGTAGTAAATAAAGTTTAAGCGCATCATAGTCGCGGACACAGAGGGCATTTCGATAAAGTAACAACCCCTCCTCGCTTTCCTTACATTCAGCTAGCGAAATTTCTTTTGATTGCCAAAACCGTCCTAGAGCATGGATAGAACTTTGTTTGGAAAACTATCGTGGTAAGCTTCATGAAATAAACCAAGTATGGGAGACGATCCTTCAGCGGGTTCATTTGCCAAAGAGCCCGCTAACAAACCTATCTCTGGATCCAAATTCTCCTTCCTCAAAACCACCCTACTCTGCTGTTCCAGCCTCTCATCCCCTTTCTTTGGTAAATCCTTTGGCCTCCTTGTTAATATATCTAACTTCCTTCCCTGCCCCCCAGGCTGATATTGGATAACGAAATTAAACTGCGATAAAAATTCAGTCCAACGGGTCTGGCATCGATTTAGCAATTTGGTCGACATAAAATATTCAAGATTACGATGATCCGTTAGCACCTTAACTTGGAACTGAGTAGTCTCCAGGTGAGGTCTCCATTCCTCAAAACAATGAATAATGGCTAGCAGCTCCTTGTCGTAAATCTCATAGTTACATTCCGCCGGATAGTGTGTTTTCAAAAAGAATGCCACCGGGTGTAAAATCTGTCCCTCATCCCGTTGCGATAGAATCCCGGCTGACACATAATCGGAGGCATCTGTTTCGACAATAAACTCCTTCTCAGGATCAGGATGCATCAATATTGGGGCGGTAGTGAATACTGTCTTCAGCTTCTGGAAAGCTTGTTCCACCTTCTGAGTCCACTCAAACCGCACATGTTTCTTCGTTAAGACAGTCAGGGGTCATGCCACTCGAGAATATGCATATATGAACTGTCTATAGAAATTTGCGAACCCAAGAAATTCCTGAACCTCCTTAACGGTCTTTGATGCCTCCCAATCCATTATTGTTTTTACCTTGGCCGGGTCCATCTTCATTCCTCCTGTAGTGAGAATCATACCGAGATAATTAGTCTCCTGCACATTAAACTCACAATTCTCCAGCTTCAGGTGAACTTCATTGGCCTCGAGAACTTCTAGTACCTGTCAGACATCTCAAGGCTGTTTCAACGTCTCGTAAAGAAATAAGAATATCGCCCAGATGTTTGTAGATAAGACCGGTCAAGCGATGACGATGATATCATTAATCAAGCGTTGGAATGTAGCAGGTGCATAAGTCAATCCAAAAAGCATCACCAGATATTCCCAATGCCCATAATGAGTCCTAAAAGCAGTCTTCCACTCATCCCCTTCCTTGATTCGTATTTGATTATATCTCCAGCATAGATCCAGCTTGGTAAAATAATTGGCCCGTGCCAAATTAGCCATAGTTTCGGGTGTCAGGGGAAGGGGGTATCTATCCTTGACTGTAATCGCATTTAACTTCCGATACGCGCAGCGATCCGCCACCTTTTTAACAACAACAGGAGCTCCAAATGAGACCACGGATCTAAGAAAGACTTTTTAAATTATCGCTAAGATTCTCAACGCCTTCAGCTCCTCCCTGGACATGCTGTACATAGGGCCAAAGGGTGGAACCATTCCTTCTTGTAACTTGATCTCATGATCATAGGAGCGATGAGGACGTAACCTCGAAGCATTTGTTTCATCAAACAGCTGCCGAAACCGTTGATAGTCTATTAGAATCATTCCATCAGGATTGGCGGGCGTTTCCAATATTTTGTTAACAGTATACAAGGTAGTCGAATAGACTTGAATCGGTCTTTAGAGCTTTTGAACGATCGGCGAAAGAATTACCGATATACGAAGCCAGTGCCTTCTCTCATGAGTGTCGAGATTCCTCGAGCAACAATAGGTTTGCGGTTGGCTATGCAGTGCTCGAGACATACCGCTGATTGAAAACGAAGCTCATTCCTTCCACTATCAATAAGAACTCCATTCTTCCTCATCCAAAGTATCCCTATCACAATCGGATAATGTCCCAGTTTAGTAACAAAGAAAGGGCATTCCTCCAGATGCCCATTAATCTCCAACTCCAATGTCACCTTTCTTGTTACTTTTCCGGACTCAATAGGCCTTCCATCAATCACATCAATCTCCCTCTCCGTCCTTAAATTCTTCATCTTTAATTCATGGTGGCGCACAAAGTCTTCATTAATAAATGCATATCCCGACGCTCCAGTATATATCAAGGCATGGGTGGGTACAATAGATTTTTTATTTTGAGAAATAAAACAAACTACAATTAATTGATTCCCATCCATCTCCTTCTCGACATCGAAAACGCAGAATGTACACCTTAGAAAAACCCTAAGATCCCCTGACTACGCCGCTTAAGCAAGGGACAAATCTTTAATTCTTCATCTTCCGATACCACTTCCTCCTCTTTTCTCCTTTTTTGCCTCCAACAACGCTTCTCCTCATCTCGCCACTTCTTCCGAGTACAAGAACTTACAATCTCTAACCAAGTGCCCAACTCCCCCACAATAATAACACCTATTCTCAATCCGGCGAAATTCTTTCTTCGTGATGACGACGATTTAAAATCGACAAATCTATAGGAATAGCCCCTGCAAGATATAATGGACGCACTGTCAGATTCTTCGCAGAGAGGCGGGTCCTCAGACGACGCAAAAGGCTGTTGTACGCTACATGACAGCGATGTTCATGAACTAGGAATCTGAAATCTGAACCTTCCCATCCCATTAGAGCGCCATCGCTTATTATCCAAATTGCCGTATGGAGTCCGCAATCTGATAGTTGTAGTTTCTTTGAATCATCGCCATTAGGCTTCTGCTAAGATTTCCAAGAGATTCGATCTTTTTCATGAACTCGTAGCTAAGAAGATAACGCTAACTCGCAAAGATTCGTAGAACGACGCTGTCGTTGTTTAATTTCCCTAAGATTGCGAGCAGCCATGGCCGCCCTATCCGAGTCCCCAAAAGCATTATCCAAAATTTCAAAAAACTCCGGCATGGAGTCAAGAGCAATCTCTTCATCCGTAATATAAGCAAGAAATTGATCCGCCACAGGTCCTTCCAACTGGGAAATAGAGGAAGCCAATTATTGTGCAGAAGTGAGGAACCAATCGAGATTGGCCGTAAGCTTAATCTGTAATTGTCTCTGGAAAGTCCGAAGACTCTTGCGGTCGCCTTTATATTTTTCAGCGCAGTGAGTTTTGACGGACGACTTAATGTCGTGAAATCTCTCCTGCTTTTTTAATCCTCCTGAGTTTTCGATCTTAAATATAGTCCCTGAACTTTTTAACTCCGCCATTGTTTTGCCGAATGTGAAGAAGAATTGCCGACGATACTCGCTTGACGCTGACGCTTCTTTGAGAGAAGAACGCTATCTCTCTTTCTTCGCTGGGGCCCCATCAAGAGCGTGACAAAGAAACTTTCGGCGTCTTGATGGAACTTTTGATAGTTAAACGGTAGCAGAGAGGCCACAGAGGCTATGGGAGGATTCGCACATACGGTCGAAGAAAGCTGGTCTCGTCTTGGCTGACGGACTTAACCGGCGACAGAGGGCAAGACGAACGATGACGCAAGAAGGTAGTTCGAGAAGCCTTTATACAATAAGGCCATCGACGAGGACGACGAGCGCTGAAGGACACAAGATAAAGGCCGGAAAGCTAGAGACAAGCATGGCAAGAAAGATACAAGCGGTATCAGAGGACGGGTTACAGAAAGCAGAACAAAGAGGACAGGGAAAGAAAGACCAGATGAGGTCGCCGACAAAGAGGAGAAGAAGTTATGGCAGTGCCTCCGGCGCGAAGCTGGACGCATGACTATACATGGGTAGAGATATTCCTACGCATCAGACAGGAAGATGAGACAAAGAGAAAAGAAAGAAAGAACTAAAGAAAACATCTCTCCGTCCTATTCAACATTATCCTCCACTAGTCCGCCAAGACTACATATCGTCACCCACAGAATTCCATGGAACTCTATCCCACCCACACCTCGTATTTCTCCCCACCATCTTTCCTAATTATATTACAAATCCATCACGCCATGGAACCTCCTGGAATCTTACAACATCATTCCTCCATCGCGCATTCCTTTCTCGCTTAACCTTTCCTCAACCGTTACAACCGCGCATCGCCTACCAGATCGTCGGAACAGATACCAAGACGCCGGAACATATGACGGAGTATTCGCAAGCAACAAGACAGATGATAACGATAATGCAAGGTAACATGAGGAGCACAGCCTCACACTATGAGGACACCGACGACATCAGCAAACTCAACTTCTGACTGGAGTCTCCCAACAGTCTTCCAGGTTTCCTCAGAGTCTCCTGAGACCCCTGGAAGTTTTTTAAGTCTCCTAAGGCTCAGGAGAACTCGGGAGACAAATGAAGTTCATTGACGCAGAATAACGCAAGAGGAAAATAAGAAAGGAGGATCCCGAGGCCATATGCCAGTGTCTCAGAAGCCAAAGGAAGTGATGGAGAGAAAGAATGGATAGATGACAACGATGATGCAAGAACTCGAGGAAAGACAAATTTTACACACAAGCGAGATCGACGAGACGATGAGCAAGATAAAGACAGAGATCGCAAAGCCAGAGACAAGAGCAAGAGTGAAGGCACGTGCAGGAATAGAGGACAGAGGGCAGAGCAGAACAAAGCAGAGCAGGGAAAGTGAAGACTGGATGAGGCCGTTGACAAAGAGGGGAAGAGCTATGAGAAGGCCTCCTGTGAAGGCGAGCTTGAACGTGTGGAACTATGACTATAGATAGGAGTATATTCCTATGTACCGAGATTACAGGAAGACGAGACAGAGAGAAAAGAAAGAAAAGAACTAAAGGAAAACTCTCCCCACACTATTTAACACCATCCTACGCCGGTCCGCCAAGATCATATATCGTCATACCTAGAAACCTATAGAACTCCATCGCACCCACACTTCGCATTCCTCCCCACCATCTTCTCTAAATATATTACAAATCCCTCACACCATAGAAACTCATGGAACCCCATAACGTCATCCTTCCGTTACCCAACTCTTTCTCGCTTAACACTCCCCCATCCATCGCAACCCCAGATCGCCTACCAGAATATCGAAACTAATGCCAAGACGCTGGGATATCACGCCACAGAAACTCATAGAACCTAATGACGACACTTCTCTCATCCACCATCCTTGCCTCACTTAACCTTTTCTTAACCAAATCAACAGTGCCTTGCCTACCGGATCGTAGGGACAGATACATCAGCAAACTCAACTTGTGACTGGAGTCTCCCAATAGTCTCCCGGGTCTCCTGAGAGTCTCCTGAGATCCCTGGATATTTTTTTGAGCCTTTCCTGAGTGCTCAGGAGGGGCCAGAGACAAATGAAGTTTCATTGGATGTATCAAGACACGGACCGGGAGCAGAACGATTCTATCGACAGAATCAGGTCGTGAGAAAGAGATGGATATCACGGCGTGGAACGCCATCAGCAAGACTTCATTTGTCTCCTGAGGTCTCCTGAGCCTCGTGAGACTCAAAATATCCAGGGGTCTCAGGAGACTCTCAGAGACCCGAGATCATGGGAGACTCCAAATGTTGAGTTTTTACCAGATTGCGCAGTGCTATGTACATGATTAGTCAGGGTTTGTTCGATGGTGTTCTATGGGTTTTTATATAAGGGTTTTATGAGTCAACAATATGTACAGATTACATTGTATGATTTCGTGTTCATGCTTTCTATAAGATGAATAACAAGAGACTTTGCATATATATAGTGAACTTTCTCCTCGCTAGAGAGTTTTTTCTTTCTTTTCCTTTCTTTCTTACACTACCTTCCTGCTCGACGTTTAAGAATCAAGCAAGACAGATGATAACGATGACGAAAGAACTCGAGGAAAGACAACCCTATACACATGACACTGACGAGGATTATGGAGGCTGAACAAGATAAAGACAAGATTTAAGAAAGAGTAAAGAGCAAAGACAGACAGAGAAATGGTAACAGAGCAAGAAGAACATGTAAGAAAGCAGAAGAGAAAAGCCAAGACTGCGAAGACTTCAAATGAGAAATCGAGAATCCATATAGGTTGCCTCCCACGGCGTGAATTTGGATGGAAAAGACTAATCCATGAATAGAGATATTCCTACGACGAGATCACAAGTACATTTGCAGAGAGAAAAGAAAGAAACTAAAAGAAAAGTACTCCCCCGCTATTTAACACCATCCTCCGCTAGTACGTCAAGACTCATAATACCACTCATAGAACCCCATTGAATCCCATCGCAACCACACCTCATATTTCTCCCCATCATCTCCTCTACATTACAAATCCATCATGCCATAGAAACTCGTCGAACTTTATAACGACATCTCCTCCCCTGCTCATCCCTATTTCGCTTAACATTCCTTCAATCATCACAATCGTGCTTTTTTTTTATTTTTAACTCATATAGTTCTATTAATTCTAGCATGTTAACATCGACGCAGTGAGACCCTACAGAACAAGACTCTATCCCCAACAACCTTTTTTCCTATTATAAAAAATAAGACTCAGACATGCCTCGTTAAAAAAAAATCATGCATGAGAAGATAAAGAAAGAGAGACGCGACGGCCAACCGGAGGCTGGAGATTATGAATGAAGGAATAATACATACATACAGACAAGATACGCCACAACAGGTTGAGGTGGTGATCCTAAAATTCAAAAGAAGATAGGATTCATGGCCAAGGCCAGTTGCAATTAAAAGAGGATGCCATATATAGGGTGAAAACAGTCTCGCCAGAGAGAGAGACGCGATGGTATGGCTTTTTGAGCCGCGAGAATGGGTTAAACACGCTGTAGAACTCTCGCTTTAAAAGTGCTAACGCAAGAACACGCTTATCGACACACTCGCAGAACGGCGATCCGCTGACTTATACTTTCCCCAAGAGAAGAAGCGGCGGTTGAGAACCAAAATGTCATTAAACTCCGATGGTTGCAGAGTACCACTGAGATGGAGAAGAACGCCCATGTAGAGAAAGAAACGGCTGAGCGTAGAGAGTAAGTAGACATTTCCAAAACATACGCCTAAGAAAGTCTTTTGCGCGCGGTGAACCTCTATTCTAACTCTCACGGAGTTGAGAACGGTTGTATGAAAGAAGAGGCCGATCATCACATCGCAGATTGGCTTACTCAGATTATCATGCGACAGATGCCAAGACACCGTGATATCATTCACTTTAGTTATTAGAATCTAGACTCGCTAATCTCTTCGTGACTTTAAACCCATACTCCCTTTTTCGCTTTGTCTCGCCTCCGCCACAACATCGACTGACTCATTGTTTTATCTCGCTTATTCGCTTCCACCCACGCTATGCATTGGCTTTCAATTACGCCCTCGCTGCATTCGCGATAATAAGGCCAAGGCTCTAATGCCAACTTACACAACAGGCATCAGCAAGACTTCATTTGTCTCCCGTGGTCTCCTGGGCATTAGAGGACTTAAGAAGTAGCTAGAGGTCTCAGGGGACTCTCAGGAGACCTGGGAGGTTGTTGGGAGACTCCAGTCAGAAGTTGAGTTTGCTGATGGATCTCACTTAGTACCTCCTGCCTATACACCAACACCATGTCCCATGCAGAACCCATAGAAGAAACAGAAGGTTTTTATAAGATCCTCCAAACGGATTTGGATATCTTTATGAACAAGAACCCCGCCGTTGCTGGTATCACCAAATAAGAAGTCAAGGCATGCCTCGACCATCTTCCACTCCCAATGCGCCACATTACGCAATTGATAAATTAATAGCAAGCATTTAACAGGCCAATGATGACGAAGCACGAAAAGAATGGACAGAAAAGTTCACCGAGTTGGGAATAGAAAACCAGGATCTGGAGGGACAGATCACCTGCCTGAAGTCCCAGGTTACCAAGCTTCAAACCCAAGTCCACACCGCAAACCAAGTAACATGAGTATCCCAAGAGGCGCTTGCCACCCAAAAGGTACTTCCCCCTCCGCCTCCGCCTCCAGTAGTACAACCCATTTCTCCAACTCCCCCTCGACGCCATAACTGCCTCCTAGAAGGCCTCACCCTGACTCAGGAACTCAGGACCGAAAGGTCAGGGAAGCTTCCGGACCCAGAGAAATACCAAGGTAAAAGGAAAGGACTTTCCCAGTTTAAAAATATGTTAAAACTCAAGATTTTGGGTAATGCCGACCAGTACACTACCCTGCAAAACCAGTTAACCTATGTTATTTCTCGCCTGGAAGGCCCCGCCACCGACCAGTTTATGCCCTATATTACCACTACCGGAATTAACCTCCCATCTATGGAAAGGTTCTTTGAAATTTTAGATACAGCATTTGGGGATCCGGACCAGAGATCACAAGATCGCGCTCTCATGAAGGATCAGGTAACTCAACTGCCCCTTCTCTAATACTGCCGAAGCCTAACGCTTACGTTATGGAGGCGCAGATGAGAAACATGAATGTAACGTAAACACTCATAAAGGGTTGAGAACTCACTAGGCTGATGGTCTATTAAGAGACCTCCGCTACCGTCTATGAACTTGCCCATATTCCCTAACTCTTGAGCGGCAAGCAGCAGACGCTCACTGCTTGCTACCACCCTCGCTACCAAGCTCCCACCACCCTCGCCGCTCAAGACTCACATTGCTTCCTACTGCTTGCTCGCTCACAGGCCCCCACTCCCCACTCACTACTGCGCCTCACCCCACTCGCTACTGCGCCCCTGCTCCTCTCGTTCTCCGCTATCAAGCTCCCGCTTACCCCAACCCTCCTGCAGCCGCCCACCCATCCTATATCGGAGTGAGCCTTCATGATTTATCGTTGGCCGAGCCAGACCCTTCGTGAAAGAGAGGCCCACCTGAAAATTGATGTTTTTACAGAGATACGCGACACCCTAGTGAACGTCCACGCGCGCTTAATTTCAGAACCCCGCCCCTGCGATAACGAGCCAGGGTTGAAATTAAGAACGAAGAGAACGAAAAGGACTCCAAGAATGAGGTTAAAAGATTTTTCCTCAGACTGAGTGGCTACCACCTGCGACGGTTTACGATTGATGATTAGATTTCGATTTTCGGGTTTCGATATGATATGGACTTTTAATTAATTAATCAGAATTGCTTTTATTTCTCAAAATAAAACTTTGTTTATTCCATTATACGCCCTCATTGATACTGGTGCTTTAGGATACGCTTTCATAGATAAAGCCTTTGTATGCCACCACAACCTCAACATGACCCTACCTAAAGTACTTTGCCATATAAATGTAATTGATGGGAGACCTATCGAATTAGGAAGGGTAACCCATAAGGTTATTCTTAGCCTTGATATCAATAGCCACCAAGAAGAAGCTCCTTTTTTCGTTACTCAACTTGGATATTACCCTATTGTTATGGAACTCACATAGATGTGCAGATATGCAATTACTATTCGTGCCGCCGACAATGAGATATACTTTGACTCTCCAATTTGTATTACACATTGTTCTCCGAATTAAACAAAGGCAATTACAAAAGGGATTTCGATTGATTCCCCCAGCAGTTTCACTACGAATATCTCAGTTATCAAATTCTACGCGTTCTAACGGTTACTCAACAAAAAGAAGAAAGTGATGCAATTATACTCAACTACTCTCAAGGTCCTCGACGACCTCCTGGCACAAGCACCAAAGGACCCTCGTGCCTTAGTACATCCCAAACACCACAATTACCTCCATCTTTTAAGTGAACCTGAAGCCACCAAACTTCCCCCCCCATCGTTCTGAGTACGACCTATCAATTGAGATTTAAGATGGAAGGACTGTACCATTTGAAGCTATGTATGGGATGACTCGATTGAAGTTACAGGCATTTCAGGATTATCTAGCAGTATATCTCTCTAATGGATGCATTCGCCACAGTACCTCCCCAGCAGGCTTCCCCGTATTGTTCATCAAAAAGACCGACGGCTCTCTGCGACTCTACGTCGACTATAGGAGGTTAAACACAGTGACGATTGAGAATCGGCATCCCCTACTACTGACACCGGAAACCTTTATGGGTATTTCCTCCGCGAAGTATTTTACTAAGTTGGACCTCCGTAATGGCTACCATCAGTTGAGGATTAGAGAAGGAGAGGAGTGGAAGACAGCGTTTAGGACTCGTTATGGACATTTCGAATATACCATTATGCCCTTTGGCCTAACAAATGCAACAGCAGCTTTTCAATATTGGGTTAATGATATACTTCATCCCCACCTCGACCACTTCGCCACCGCCTATCTAAATAATATCCTAATATATTCCGCCACACTCGAAGAGCATAGGATCTATGTCGATAAGATTCTTCGGATACTTGACGAAAACTAAGTGTACCTGAAGCCCGAGAAATGCGAATGACATGTCGAAGAAATAATGTATCTCGGCTTTGTTTTTACACCAGAGGGAATTAAAATGGACGAATCAAAAGTTGTTACTATTAAGAATTGGGATACCCCAACATTCCTGAAAGACGTATAGAAATTTTTAGGATTTGCGAATTTCTATCGACGTTTTATCTATGCATATTCGAGAGTGATCTCCCCCCTAACAGCCCTAACAAAAGCAGGAGTAGCATTTAGATGGACGGACAAGACCGAGAAAGCATTCCAAGATCTTAAGATTGCATTTACCTCCACCCCGATACTCAGACACTTTGATACAAATGGAGAAATTATTGTGGAAACTGATGCCTCCGATTATGTCTCCGCCGCGATTATGTTTTAACGGGACAATGAAGGATTACTACATCCAGTTGCTTTCTTCTCTAAGAAACATAGCTGGCAAAATGCAATTATGAAATATATAATAAGAAACTGCTGGTGATTATTCGAGGATTCGAGGATGGCGTTAGTTTTTGGAGACTGCTTCTTACCCGGTAAAGGTCTTGACAGATTACAGGAATCTTCAATATTTTATGTCGACAAAGCTCCTAAACCGACGACAAACCTGGTGGTCAGAATCCCCACCACGCCCTGATTTCGCTATCTAATCTAGACCAGGGAAGCAAGGAGGGAAGCCGGATGCATTAACTAGACGATCTAGAGATCTACCTAAGGAGAGAGATGAGCGTCTCAAATACCAGTATCAGACAATTTTGAAAAGAAAAAATTTGGATACTAAGCTAAGTTTATTGGCGGGTTCTTTGGCAAATGAAGCTACATTTGAAACATTGTCTGAAGTTATTTCAAAACACCAAAAGATAGTTTAAAAGCAGTCTTTGCAATGCTAAGAGATGGCGAAGCAATTGAAATAGATTTCACTGTTAAATCATGGAAGCGAGACGGACTTTCCTATATCGTATATCTTCGTCTTAAACCTTGAGATTACTATTTATCTTCTCAGGAATCTGTGATAAATAATCAGCAGGTTATCCCGGTAGAGCTAAAACCTTGGAACTTCTTAGTCGTGAATACTTTGGCCAAAAATCTTGATCTGGCATTATGTTATAGAAATCTTGTCGGAAGATAATACTATATATCAGAAATAATCTTTTCTCTCGGTTCCTAAAGCCCCATGGATAGATGTGTCGATGGATTTTGTCACAGGCTTACCACTCAGTAATGGATATAACGCAATACTGGTTGTCATCGACCGCCTTATCAAAATGAGATACTTCATTCCATGTACTGAAGAATCAGGAGCTAGAGATGTTGCCCGAATATACCTGGAAAATGTTTAGAAGTTGCACGGCCTACCCGAAAAGAAGGTTTCGGACTGGGGTACCCAATTTACCTCCGATTTTTGGAAATCGCTTTGGGAACGCCTTGAAATTTCCCCACGTTATTCCACCGCTTTCCACTTCCAGAGGGATGGTTAAACCGAAAGGATTAACGCTATTATGGAATAGTATTTTCGGGGTTATGTAGATTGTCAACAGGATATTTCAGCAATGGGTTTCCCTATGGCTGACTTTGCTATCAATAATCATGTCCCTGAGTCAACCAAGTTCTCTCCCTTTGAAGCGAACTATGAATGTCACCCTGTGATGAATTTTGACCCGCTACTGCATGGCACTACCACCAATGAGGATCAAGCCAACACCATGGCAACAGATATGTCAGAAGTGTTTAACTTCTTGCGAGCAGAAATGTTTAGGCGTCGAATTGAAGGTTAAGTATCTTAATTGAGCATGACTCCGTTATCTTGGTGGAGATAGGGTATAGTATCGGCAAATTCTTGACCAAAAGACCCTCAAAGAAGCTAGACTAGAAGCAAGTCGGACCTTACCTAATTTCACGAGTTGTTAGCCCCTATGCCTACGAGCTTCTACTACTTCCATCAATGAAGGTGCATCCAGTGTTCCATATTTCTTTACTCTCCCCCGCCGCCAACGACTCAGTCTCCAGGCAAGTGGTACCGCCTCTACCCCCAGTTGAAATCGAAGGAAAACAAGAATGGGAAGTGGATGCTATTTTAGATTCTCGGAAACGCGGCGGAAGACTTGAGTATCTTGTTAAATTCTGGCGGTTATGATGGTAATGGCACTATGGAGAGTTGGATAACTTCATGAGTTAGTCGAACTTATGACGATCTGCGTGGCAAAGAACTTGGCGCCGAGAGGATCTAATATCTATCATAGCGTGGAACGTAGTAGGCGGTATTGCGGGGAGAAGAATTAGTCAGGGTTTGTTCGATGGTGTTCTATGGGTTTTTATATAAGGGTTTTATGAGTCAACAATATGTATGTATTGCTAATAGAGGTATTTCCTTGGGGTTCTGTGGGTTTCTATAGTATGAGTCAGCGAAGGGACTTTGGAGCTATATATAGGGAGCTTTCTCCCTCGCTTGTAGAGTTTTGCTTTCCTTCCTTTCTTCTTTACGGAACCTTCCTATCACTTTAGTTACTAGAATCTTAGACCATGTCAAAATCTCCCTTCGGGGACTCCTTGAACCCATAGCTCTGTAACTTTCTTCGTCTTGTCGCCTCCGCCTATTCTGACTCTTGCCTCGCCATCTTTTTCACGCTTCTTCACGCGCCGGTTGTGTCGCTTGTGTGATGGGGTAGCCGAAAACAACAAGACAGATAATGATGTATGAGTGGCTCGAGGCCTTAACTCAGATGAGAAGGCGAGGGCGATGAGGGCGCTGTAAGCAGCGTGGCAGAGACAAGCGAAGCGAAAGCGAGCAAAACAGAGTAGGGCCTTGAGCAGAAACAAGCAGAAGCAGGAAAGGTGAAGATCGGATAAGGAATTCAATCGGGATCGAAAAGAACTATGGGCGGAACTTCGCTGAAGCGAGTTAGGGCGAGAGCGGCTATAGTATGGGTAGGAGTATATTCATATATCTGGAGATTACAGGAAAAGAGAGAGGAAAAGAAAGAAAAGCACTAAAGAAGCTCTCACTCACTATTTAACACTATCTCTGGCAAGACATTAACATATATATCATCCATAAAATCCCTAAAAGCTCTCTATCGCCTTGTATTCCTCACATCTTCTAATTATATTACAAATCACTCACGCCATGGCAAAGCTCATCGAACCCCGTAATGTCGTTCACGCGTCTCATACCATTTAGCGCCCTCAACGCTACAAACATGGCATTGTCGTTACTCTGGGACTATCGGGAAGCGATCTTAAAATATCGAGACACGCCATTACCCATTACGTCACCGCTCGTGATAATGTGTTCGGGATAGAGATAGGGACGGGGTCGAACAGGAAGCAAAGTAAACGAGTTGAGTTCAGTTTCAAGTTCGAGGATGGAAGCGAGGATAAAGGGCGAAGTCAAAGTAATGTAATCTTAACAGAAAGAAAGGCGTTCGAAAGTCGAAGCATGTGAAAAACAATATATATATAACTATTCGTGGCATGATATATACCGTAAATCCTATAAAACCCGCATTCTTGCGTACCATACGTACTATTCGATACTCATTTAATCCCATAATCATGCCGTGCACTGTTAGCGTCTTGGCATCTGTCCTGACGATTCGGTAGGCAATGCACGGTTGTGTTGGTGGAGGAAGTGTTAAGTGAAGTAGGGATACGTAGTGGAAGGGATGTCGTCATAAGGTTCGATGGGTTTTTATGGCGTGATGAATTTGTGATGTAAATAGAGAAGATGGTGGAGAGGAATGCGAGATGTGATAACGATGAGATTCTATAGGTTTCTATAGGAGGACGTATGAGTATTAGCGGACTAGTAGAGGCTGGTGTTGAACAGTGCGGGGAGATTCTTTCCTTTATTTCTTTCTTTCTTTTCTCTCTGTCTCATCTTCCTGTTATCTCGATATATAGAAATATATTCTATCATGCATTATATAAATCTCTCGTCAGCTTCGCTGCAGGAGAACTTTCATAGTTCTCGGCGCTGTTGAAGTCCATACTTGATGCTTGACTTTCCTTCTTTCTGTCTGTAACTTTTCTTTTGATTACCATTTCGTGCCTTTCTGTCTTTCTTTAGTCTTGTCTTTGTCTCGCCTCTCTCATCGTCGCCGTCGATGTCGCTTATTGTATAAGTGTGATGGGAATAGCAAAACAACGTAATGAAATAATGATGATGATGCGAGAATGCTTGAGGAATCTGATCGATATAATGAGGGCGTTAATGAGGAGGATGAGAGTCGGCTGGCAGGTCATCAACAAACTTCATTTGTCTCTGATGTCTCACTGGCTCAGGAAGCTCAGAAAAAATCAAAGTCTCAGGAGAGTATCGGAGGCAGGAGGCTGTTGGGAGACTCAGTCATGCAAGTTGAGTTCTTGATGTGGTATGAAGTGCAGCAAAAACAAAATAGCAAGAACAAAAGTAAAGAGATCGTGATAAAGGCGGGGAAAGTGAAGGCAGGGTAGGGAACATGAATCGAAGAACTATAAGGGTCATGCAATGAAGGCGAGTTTGAATGAGAGGTATAGCTATGGAATATATTGAGATAACAGGAAGACGAGACAGAAAGAAAGAAAAGAAAAGAAATAAGGGAAAAATTCTCTCCCGCTACTTAACACTATCCATTCTTGGATCCATGAAACTATATTCTGCATAAAGCTCATAGAATCTCATGCATAGCCATATTCTTTCATCTTCCCTAATTATATTACAAATCCATCACGCCACTAGAAACTCATAGAACCTAATAGCGATCTGAATTTCCATGGCATTTCTACGCCATTTATCTTTTTTTTCAAGCTACCATTCTGTGTATCATTATCTTTGGATCGTTGGAATAGGCCGTAAAACCTTGCGAGCAAAACAATAAAAAACTTGTCTTTCCGGAGTTACGCTTGCGTTATCGTGGTTATCTGTTATGTTGTTACCGGTTATATCTGTAATTCCTCTTGTAAAAAGAATCTTTATAGAAATAAATAACGATATCATGTATCTTCTTTCTTTTCTAATAGGACGAGGGTTGAGTTCGAGGATAACGAAGGAAATAGAGTTTATAATGAAAGATCAAGCAAGGTCAATTTCGGACTATCTGAAAGCGAAACGGAGTTCGAGTTGAGTTAATGGGTTAAGCGAGACAGATAAGTAGAAATTTAAAAGTATATATGTATTCTTGAAAGAAAGGCGTTCTTTTCAGAAGTGAAGTCGTAGGCGGACAGTACTATATATCTATTGCGATGATTTCATACTATAGAATCTCGTAGAAGCGCGCAAAAGTCTGCGTTAAGCTATCTTATCATATCTATCGACCTACATCTTATTCTTCTAAATTCCGTTTCGTTTACGTTCTCTTCTGAAACTCCTTTTTAAGCTCGTTCTCTTTAAAGCGTTAGCAAATCTTATCTAGCTTCTGTGTTAAAGTTGTTTTAGCGAGGCGAAATCACGAGGAAGGTGGGTCTGATATCTGATATCTTTCGAACTTAGCATGTAGTATAAATCATAATCGTATATGGATCTCGAATCATCGGAATGGAGTTTAGAGATATTAAGATATCCTGGGTCTTCAACTTAGCTGCTTGTGAGCTTTGGCTGCGTCCCTGAATTTTGTCTACGTCATTACCTTCAAATATCTTCTGTGTAAACTCAGTTACTTTTTAACACTATCTCTAGATCTGATTCTGGACTTATTTTGGCTCCAGTATATCCCGAGTCAAATCCATTTAGCTTTTGTTACTATTCTTCTCTTTGTCGCTATTTCTAGAACCTAACTTTGTCCCATTAGAGTATTTTAAGAAATAAAGCCTATACTATTCTATACTCCCTGAGAGTTAGTAAGTTTAGGCATCCCTCAGTAGGGAAAATTACCAGTTAAAGATTTTGGTATTAACTCATATAGGTTGTTTGTGAAAGGCAGAATAACACCAAACTCTTTCAAACAAAAGTTAGTATTATTTTTAATATATAATATTTTATAACTTTATTGACATAGAGGGTTTGGAAGAAAAAAAAAAACTCAAGTAGGTTCATAAATGATACCATCAATTACTTATTACAATCTCTCTCGACCTATAGAGATATCAGGAATTACTTAGATCTATATTTACAAAGCTAATCAAGTTTAAGAAATTTCCCAAACTAAAGTTAATGAATTTCTTCAACTCACGCTTTATATCTTGATTAGAGTGTTGACATAGAAGTTGACCACTTGACAGTCTTGGTCATGTTACAACCCGTTGTGATGACGGTACACGCCGCACTATACGCGGATGCTTTCACGGTGCAACGTCCAAGAATATCAAGAGTGAGCATACACCATACATAGTATACTGAATTGAATTATATGCTTAATATTATCAATTTCACCTTTCTTGATGTTATTGGGCGTTGTTGCACCATACCGCCGTGAAGGCGATCAATACTACTTGTACTAGTGTATGTGTAAGTACAATACCCTTTATAACCGCAACTTCCTGACGGAAAGCGTCCATGTAAGTATGTGCAAAGGTTCGGTAACGTACTACGGGTGTAGGGGTAAGTCTGTAGACACCTACCGCTGTCTACAGCCTTACTCCTACACCCGTAGTACATAATCCGAGCTACCACAGCCTCTAATGGCAATGATTATACCTACATGTCCAGGTGTGTGATCCTGACGGCTAATAGGCCACATAAGGCACATATAGGTTGTTTCTGGGCCTAGATTTGTTTGCGGAACATTTATTTACTGATGTAGAGCTAAATCCCGTGGAAGGGAAATATGCGCGTGTGTGTTATATTTAGAGAGAGAGCTACATGTATCTAGCACAGAACCTTATGATTATGATTACTGTAATTTGCGTGGGAGGAAAGCTAGAGTGCTATGATCCACTGACCAGGTTGCCAAGAACCGCAATTTCCGTTGCTTTTCTATCCTTGTAGGTGTGACCCCTTTCGCGTTCCTTGACGGCTCGCATGGGCTGGACAGGTACCCGCTGCTTCTTAATCCCTGCCACAAGCGATGAGGGAAATCGATGCAGGATGCAGCGACATGCTTGGGAGCGTTTTACCATTCAGGGTGTTTACGGTAGGAAGCACGCCCAAAGAGGTAGAAAGGGAGGCAAGAGGTCCCATGTTTCCTACTCTTCTTCATGAACCTGGCCAATCTCTCCACAGCCGCTGGTGTCTCATCATCATTATTCAGGCCTAGACAACGGTCAGTTCTTACATGTAGTTAATCCCTTCACAGTCTCTCCTTTCCTTTTCCCGTTTTCGTTGTTTCCAGCCCATAACCACTACCGCCCTCCCTTCTCTTCCTCCGTTCCCTCTCTACCTCTACCGTCACCACATCGTCGGGCTGCCAGATAGAGGCTCTTTATTCAACGATTCAGAGCCTGTAAGCCTCATTCAGTCACTCTTTTAACTCTCGACGCCCACGATCAACCCTCTTTTTATCTTTCACTACAGTCATTCCTTAATCCCCACTCCGTACCCCCAATTCGCTATTATATGAATCTCTTTCCCTCTTTAGAAACAATTCATTACGCCAAACACATTCCTTCGATTAATCCGTAAATATTACTTCACCTAGATCAAGTAGCCTAACCATCCCTCCTTTTGCATTAATACAACCACCAGAGCACTGATAATAGAGTATCCCAATCTGGCTGTGCTTCAACAATCAGCTGTAATAGTCTGTACCCGTACATTGTTCGAGGTGAGTAATGATATCTAGATCTTGATGCAATGATGTAGTGCCTAACATGAGGTCAGAAGTCCTTTTCAGTGTTACCATGCATACCCACGGACACCACCGTTTGCACGAACTTGTCCGTCGAGAGATACCAAATACAGTCAATGATGTGGCTACAGCAAGCCTCAACAAGCGTGCAAGCACGACAACAGTTGCTCTGACAGCCACATGCACGGCAGGAGATCCAAGCCCACGATGTGAACTTCCAGCAAATGCCACTAATCAAACACTTCCAATTCTATTGGGCGCAATGTGGGTTTTTTTTTAGTGAATTCTTAAACTCTATAAATTAACTGACTTCCGCTAGGGTTCCCATTTTTATTGCATGTTTGGTTTTGGTCTATCTTCACCGCAGACATACTCAAAAACTAAAGAAAGAGGATGCCATGGACAAGACAAAAAGTATGGATTTTGGCATGGAGTTTGGCAGCGGTGGTAATAGTGGAAAGCGTTCCAAAATTCCCCCCGCTCATCTTGCAGATGGGGAAAAGTCGGAGAGTCGTAGCCGCCGTCAGGTTTCGCTTGACCTCGACGTTGCATCACCGTATCTCCTTCCAGCAGGCCTCCATAATTCGCACGATACTCTACAGACAATGGGCGCAAGTAGTGATGACAGATATGGACGTCCTATGACAGCTGGTAGGGATTCGTCGATATACGCACATTCCATACGTCAAGACGACAGCCCCGATGGTTCTAGGACAAGTATGAATGGAGGGCTGCTTAGTGGTGCTTCACCAATGCCCATGTCCACACCTCCACATCCGCGGAAACCTTCTATGCCCAACCCTTCCCATAATGTTCCGCAAATTACAGCTCCATCCCCTGCTGCTATGAAATCCACTGCTTTTGGACTGCCTTTGAGCCCCCCTGCCAGGCTTAATAGTCATGAGGATCAAGAACGAAACCCTTCACTCAACAAAATCGAGGTACAGCAGCCTGCTCCCCAACAGCCAACCAATGTCCTCCCCCCTGCGCTCACAATTGGCTCCTCTCAACAACCTCAAATTGATATTCAGTTTGACTTGACAGAACCTCCAAGGCCGCTTTCAGACAGTCAAAGCGAATACGGCGAAGGGCCTCAATTCCGCCTATCTATGGCCTCAGAGCGAGGTGCAACAGAAGACCCAATTCCTCAAGCGGTCACTCGAAAGAGCTTGGCCCCAGGAACCTTTGAGGATCGCAGGCTTTCGATTGGGTTTCGTCCCCTACCCCCAGAAGGAACAGCGGACGAGAACGCAGAGGAACGGGCGATGCGAATTAGGTCCTTCTATAAGGAATATTTTGAGGATACATCTCCTGCTCCTCCTATGCCTACACAGCCCAGGCTCAACAGGCAAGATGAACACCAGGGGGAATATCACGATGATAGTGTTGCGGTTTACGATCAAGAGACTGGTAGATTTGTAATACCGGGAGCAAGGCCGTTTGCAGAAGCCCCCACCCGGCGTGCAATGACGCCTCCCCCCCGTATGCCGCCAAGCTTTGGTGGCCCCCAGCCAAGGTCCGCTGCCAGTGGCCACTTTATGCCGCCTGGTCCCCGATCATTCTCCTCTGCGAGTGGACGGGTGGGCCCTGGGGGACCACCCCCACAACGAAAGCCAATGGCCCCCCCCGCGCCGCTTCACCTTCTGCCTACACCTTCAATGCTGAAGGAGGACGCGTTTTCTTCACCAGTTATCTTTGCGCCTTCATCAAGAATTCCAGGGGATGGCATGGAATCACCAGGTCTTCGTGGAGGGCTTCGACCATACTCGCCCAGTGTATCCCCGCACGTACCACTTGCGTCTGCTTTCGATGAACTCTCAGTTCTTCCCAACCCCCATAGCCTAAGGAATTCTTCTACATTTACCGGGCTTGATTTCGCTCCTCCTCGCAAATTTAAGAATGACGATGCGATAAGCGATGCAGGAAGCATTAGGAGTAATAACAGCGGCGTAACAGCGCAGCAGATCCAAAACATGAGGAATGGCGCGTACCGCGTGTCGCGCATTCCCCAGGATGTCGTTCCCGCAAAAGAAGCTATTACATCGAACCTTAAACCTACCTGGGATATGCGCAAGTAAAGAGACACAACCTGTTGTGAATTATATAAGGTGTTTGGATCCAATATAGATTTCTTTCGTCAGGGTGTACAGGTTATTTTGGCCAACGTTTCGACAATGATGATTTCCAAATTCAAAGGGACGTTAGTAGCTGGCAGCAATATTTTCTTGATTTCCTATATTGTTTAAGATTTTGGAGGTTCTGGTAATATCGCACAAGGTCGGGCCAATTGCAAGCATAAATCAACCAATAACGACGTGAGTTACGAGAGCAGAGGTGGTCATTTGAATTTTAAAGCTATGTTTTAGATGTAATTGCGTGCAGTGCGTGCTTTCGTTTGTCCGGATAGATGGAAGGTATGTTTCTAAAATATATGCATTTGCCAGTGCGTATTCTTCCGTTTTCATGTGTCTAGTATAATCGCAGAGGTTGAGGATAAAAGCCATATGGGACTTAGGGACTTGTGGGTGGGTATTTTCAGTAAAATGGTACATTTCTTTTTTACTGTCAAGTGGCGATACATTCTGTTTCCTTATTTTACATTTATTACTGACTTCCCCTTGAAATAAAGGATCGTCAGTCCTAGATAACACCCGTCCCAGGCCTTAGACCTTTTCTTTTCTTTTTGTATAAGTACAATATAGGTTGTAGTATTGACTGGGTTATGTTTTGCTCACTAGTAAATGTGCGTGTAGATGCGTGTGAAACACATAATAGTGGTAATCAAAAGCGGTTGAGGTTGCGGTTGAGGTTGAGGTTGAGGTTTTTGGAGTGAAGAATTTGGGAAAGTGCAGTTGAAAAGGTGTCAACTAGCTCAGCCTAGTGAGAAGCCGGTTGAGCAGCCACAAGAAAGTTTTTTTCTCCTTCCCGGCCCGATTGTTGTTTGGAAAAGCTGTTACTGTCGATATCTGCCAACTTGAAATGCCCCGCTATTCAGAGAAAAAAAGGTTCCTACTTGAGTTCAAAGCGATTAGACAACTGGAGGAATTACTTGATACAGGCCCGGGATTTAGGCGAGATTGGGAGCTGCCACAGATAGTTGAAGAGAGCGATACGGATTTGATTCACCCATTCTTTGATGTGGACCTTTCCAGCGAACACGATACTTTACTTCGGGATTTTCGGGTTTCTAGCAGCTGGAAAAGCGAGTACGATGAAATAATAGAATTTCTTGAAGGGAGGAGGTATTGGCTTCCACGAGAAAACCTTATAACAAAACCAACTACCCTCGAGGCTTGGTTTCACCAACCAATGCTGCAAAACCCACGCGTCTTCAGAACATTATTCCAGATGGATCGAGACTCGTTTGATAAACTCTGTAATTTGATAAAGACCATAATGTATTTCAGAGAAAACAATATGGTTTGTTTCAAAGAGCAGTTTGTTATCAATTGGCAGTATTCCTCTATCGGTTAGGAGGCTTTGGATGCACACAAACACAGATTGGAATATCATTATTCGTTGGAGATGGTACTGTTTCGCTGTACTTTAAAAGAGTGTTACATGCAATCCTATCCCTCAAAAACAGGTTTATTCAATAGCCATCGGTACAGGAACAAAACATGCACAAATTACGAGTCAATCATGCATCTCTCAGCCTGTTTCCATCATACGTTAGTTTCATTAATGGCACTTTTACTCTTTTGAAAGATTGGTGTTTCTACTTCAAACGCAAAGGATCCTATAGGCTAAATGCGATGGTTATTTGTACCGATACAGGCAAGATTATCTATACTCGAGTGGGCAATACTTCTGCTGTCCATAACGCCTGTATTTTGAATAATTCGTAAATCGAACTGTATCCGGAAAACTTCATGCAGGAGGATGAATTTATGTCGGTATTTCTGCGTATCTTAATCTTCGTATATGATTATCTTATTTAAAAAATATAAATTGTCATCACGATTAGCGGATATTTAACTCTCAATTAAAATTTCGCGATGAATTGTCATTGAATATATGCTTTGGAATGATAAAAGCAGATTTTCAGCGATCACAGTGGATTCGGTGAAAATTGCAAACGTTCGATTACATAGAAATTTATAAATTGGTTTGAAGAACGTGTATTTTGCATGAAACTTTTTATTGAGCGTCATATCTTAAGCTGGAATGGAAATGAGGAAAATATTATTGTTCAGCGTGAAATTCGAAATATAAGGAAAATAATGATATCGATATTCTTAGAATAGGAGGAATTTCAATCGATTTTGGAGATAGCATTTGGCGGCAGTTCTTCAGCGTATGAAAGAAATCGTGTAAATAAAAGCTACATGATAATTTTGATACTATATCTTTTATGCGAATGCGGTAGGATTCAGATTCAACAATTGAAACTTACATGTTTTTCGCATCAAGCGAAATCTCGTTATAAATTTCTTCATATCCAGTTTTATTTCGTAAAGTAAACCAAAATTCATCTCATTCCGATCTTTTTCATACTGGAATCTAGCCTTGTCAAACAATATACTTTTAGCTGAAATATCTTCAATTGCTTCCTCAACAGTTCGTTTCTTTCTTTTTATAGCTTTAGACCTCACATTGCTACTACTACTACGTGCACTCGGCGTATTTTCTTCTCTGCTTTGCTGAATAGGGGTAATAAGTGTTTGAGTTAGATAAAGTTTCTCCTCCTCCAATTCCATTAAACATTGTGTCTGCCGCTTACTATTCACATAGGTTACTCTCATATTCCCGCTACTTTCGGAAACAAAAAGGGGTATAGCTCTGTTCAGACGAAAAATATCATTAATTTGTTCATAGAAAGGCAAATTTTGTCCAGTCAAGCAACTTTGATTGAATCTCATCGTTCATTAGAAAAATCCTCGTCATCTCTTTGGCCTTCTCCGGTAGAATTCAATCGCTCTTTTGGTTTATTATCTTTTCACATCTCTTTGGCGCGAATCTATATATTATCCTGTTTAATAGATCTTGAAGATGGAAGAATTGGAAGGATTAGCGGTAGAACTGTGTGTCTTGGGCGGGGATAAATCAGAATAGGTTCTATGGATTTCTGTTGCGCGAAGAAGTGAGTCATAATCGGAGTTTTGCAGAGGTATAAGTCAGGCTTGGCTTCAAAATGGTAGATATATAAGGAAGGCAACGGTATTAGTAAGACTTCGTTCGTCTCCTGATGTTTCCTGAGCCCCATATGCCAGCGTCTTGGCATCTGTCTCGATGGTTGGGTAGTTGACATATAGTTGTAACGGTTGAGGCAGAGTTAAGCGAGAAGGAGGTATGCGGGAGAAGGATGACGTTTTAGGGATCTATGAGTTTCTGTGGCGTGAGGGATTTGTGATATAGTTAGAGGAGATGGTATGGAGGAATACGAGGTGTGGGTGCGATGGGGTTCTATGGGTTTCTGTTGATGATGATATGTGGTCTTAGCGGATTGGCGGAGGGAGGTATTAAATAGTGGTGGAGGACTTTTCCTTTACTTTTTCCTTTCTTTCTTTTCTCTCTGTCTCGTCTTCCTGTAATCGTCTGTAGGAATATCTCCTATCATATACGTAGTTTCTGGCGTCCAAAGCGCCAGGAGAACTTCCTCATGGTCTTTCCTCTTTTGTCGGCAGCCTCATCCGTCTTACTTTCCCTCTTCTCTTTGTTCTGCTTTCTTGCTCTCTTCTCTATTCTTCTTCGTCTTCTTGCTTCTTCTTGTCTGCAGCTTTCTTGAATCTCTGTTACGCTTGTACTCATCGTCTCGTCAGTGTCCTTGCTCGTATAAGGTTGTCTTTCCTCGACTCTTGCGTCATCGTTCCGTCTGTCCTCTTTGTCGCGATCCATCCGTCAGCATGAGAGTCAAAAAAATCCAGAAGTCTCAGGAGACTCTCAGGAGACCTGGAAGACTATTGGAAGACTCCAGTCAAAAGTTGAGTTTGCTGATCTTTGCTGACTCCTGTACTTTCTTTCTTTTTTATTTCTCTTTATGCAATATCTTCTGTACCTATCTACAATACATTATAGTCTACATGTGGCCGAAGTAGCGAAACAATATGAATAATGATGATGATGAAAATGCTTCGAGTATAGCGATTTGCTGATAAGAACACTAACGAGGAAGAGCGAGAGCTGAGCATGCGTAAGCGTAAGCGTCGTAATGAGTAAGAAGCAAGAGTGAGGTAGAGGTAGAAAGTATGAAGAATAATAGGAAAGTGAAGGCAGGGTAATCTTAGTCGGGAGGCGTAAGCGTCTCTCTCTGAGTGAGTTTGGAGGGCTATGGTATGGATAGGAGTAGATTCCTGCGTCACAAGATAACGAGGAGATGAGATGGAGAAAAGAAAGAAATAAATAAAAGAAAATCGTTCATATTTATTTAATGGCTCACTCCTCCGTCTCTATGACCATCTGAAACTTATGGAAACTCATAGAAACCTATCGCATCCACACCTCGTATTCCTTCCTACCATCTTCTCCAATTACATTACAAATTCATCATGCGATAGAAACCCATGGAACCCAGTAATAACGATTTTTTTTTTTTTTTAACTCATATCATTTTAATTCTAGGTACAAAATGTTGCATGCAGTCTGAGACTATGGCATAAAAAACCTTTCCCCTAACAAAATACAAACAAGACATCCCCTCAAAACAAAAATCAAATCATATCAAAACAAAAGAAAACTCAAATTTTTTATAGGAAAGCATAGACGAAAATAAAACAAACATAATACAAAAACACCATCCTCCTGAATTCGCTAGGACCGGAGGGGGGTTTGGGCCAATGGCTGGGTGCCTATAAAAGGGCTTGCAGTTGAGTTTTGTAACCGTATTCAGGCGGTAAGGGTTTTTATAGGCTAATCGTGGAGAGAGAGCTGAGTGTAGAGGAGGCCGACCCTGATAGAAGAGGGGACGGGAGATCCTTTACTGGAAAATTGGTTTTTGTGGAGGTAATATAGGCCCCAAGGGCGAGCGTAAGCGGAAGGGATTCCCAGATTTCCTCAAGTGAGGTAATGTTGGGTAGGAGGCGGGCTCTAGTGTTCTTTTTAGCCGGGCATGTAAAGATCGCATGTTGCGTTGATTCAAGTTCGAGATAGCAGTGCGGGCAGATTTCCGATGTATTGATGTTGATCCACGACTTATGGGCCCTCAGGTAGCTCTTTTCAGTTCTAATCTGATGGATCCTTGAGGCGGAGAACTTGTGGAGGTTTGTGAACACGGGGAGTGCAAGAGATCTTGTGGAAGAATAATCTGTAGTGAGTAGATTCTTCAGAGGATCGAGGCGTTCTTTCGTGAAGGCGAGTTTATCGGGAGGATCTTCTGGGCATGGAGTCTGATAAAAGCCTGAAATAAATCGGAGGAAATCCTTTTTTGCAGTAAGTCACTTTTTAGGTGTGTTGGGCCTGCCTTTCAGGAGGGCGGAGTGAGAGTATGACTTAGAAGTGGATTGGGTGGGGAAGTTTTTGGGCGGCCGCCATGATTCTGGGGTTATTGAGGGATCTTGCAGGGCAGCGTGTGCGTATTTAATCACGAATTCCATATAGAGATCGAAGAGGCGGCTTTCGATATAGAATCTTGAAGATTGGTGGCTCTGAAGCAGCCGGTTGTGCGTGAATCTTGAGTTAGAAGCTTAACGGTAGCGTATAAGCGTGGGTGGGGAGAAAACGATGAAGCCGTCGTTAGCATGGGCGTATGGGCAGTGGGTAAAATTTGTAGGCAGTTAAGGCAAAAAGTAAAGTCGCTTTCTTGCGGAGGAGAAGCGTTGGATCGGTAGAAACGTTCTTGGTAATTATCTGTGGGTGAAATAGACGTTTGATTCGAATATTTGCGAGAGCCAAGCTATCAACAGCGACCTTAGTCGTTGGGTGGAAGGTATGGCCCTCCAGTACAATTGGGAAGGAGGGGGAGGGGAGGCGGTCCCTAGGAGTTCTCCAGTGGATGAGTTCGGTCTTCGCTACTGAGAAGGTAATGTTCCTAGGCGCAGCGGTTTGGACTAGGTAGGTGTAGTGATTGGTAAGGGTGGTGATGTTGTTTTCATACGAGGACGAGCCGACTGTAATTGTGAAGTCGTCTACGTATGATAGGGTAATCCCTGGTGAGGGATCTTGGAGATGTAAAATATTGACATATATGAGAAAGAGAAGAGGGGAAATAGGGGATCGGCAGGGGCCTCTTGGATAGGGGTAGGGATTTTTGGTGGCGCTTTAAAGGAGAGTAATATCTGCGTCGAGAGAGCGAAGTATCCGATTGATCGTGTAGGGTGGAGTATGGCGCGTGGAGACAGCGAGGTTGCTTGAGAACGTGGTGAAAGCGCGCTAATGTCTATGAGAGTGGTGACTTTTAGCCGGCGTCTTTGCGTAAATTTCTGGTTTAAATGGATAAGCGTGGTGGCGTCGGTGTGGAAGCCTGCGATCGAACGCGATGGTGAGGTGGATTAGCGCGTGTTCGCAGCGTCTGTGGGTGGAGGTCATGATCTTCTCGGGATCTTTTATGTTTGGAGGAAACAATAATCCGGTATCTTCTTGAGGAGGAGTAGTCGGGTTTATTAGAACTGGTAGGATCAGCGTTAATTTCTTTTAAGGAGAGAATTAGTGGCGTGTTTGATCGGGAGAAGAATTGGGGAGGATAAGGGGGTTGGCTCGGTGAACACCTTTCCAAATAGAATAGGGAATGGTATCTGGGCGCAGAGTGATAGGTTCTTCGTTGTCTTGGGGCGTTGTATCTTCGCCGAGGGGTAATAGAAACGTCTCTATAGCGAGAATGAAGTCTTGTCTTGGGGAAAAATCAAGTTGTTGTTTAGCGATCTGAGGTGGGGAGTTGGGAAGAGTGGGAATCGATCTTGATGCAGAGTTCTGCCGATTCTTGAGTCTCAGGACATCATGGTAGCTGCATTCTTCTATCTTTGGTTAAATGAGAACTGTTTGGCGTGTTTAATAGCGTTGAAATAAGCGTTTTTAGCGCTTGACTTCAAGCGAAGCGAATCGCTTCTGTGGTAAGCGCGTTGGATCGAGTGAAAGATGGTCTTGGCGAAGCTGGATATTGGATGGGTTCAGCGGTTTCGGCCGTTGCATTATAACTTTGAAGTGTCTTGGATCAATCGATTCAGTCGTGAATTTTCTTGAGCAGAATATCGATGTTGAGGAGGGTGGTGGGAACGAAGAAGGTTCATGGGGTAGGAAGTTAGATTGTCGTCGGTAAAAATTGGGGAAACGTGGGGTTGGTCCAAGGATAGCGAGGAAATAGTAAGTGCAAGGACCCTATGATCGGAGCCCGTGTCTGAGGAGGAGGGGAGCCATTTTCTAACGAGGGGTGCTGCTCTTGGGTTGGCGAAGGCAAGATCAATCACGCTGTGGCGTTGGTCTTGTCTGGGTGAGATGCGTGTATAGACGCCTGGGTTATTCAAAAGAGAGTAAGCGTTCGAGGCGACGGATGTAAAATAGGGTTGGCTAAGAGATAATTCTTGGGGGGAGAAGGAGCGGAGTGGGTCGGCTTGGGGGTTATGAATATTAAAATCGCCCAATATAATGGTGGAGTCGTGTGAGTGCACAAACACCAACTCGGGGTCGATAGAGCGAGAATAAGAAGAAATTTGGCGGTTATAAATATTGGTTATGTGCATAGAGGAGAAAGAGGATCTCGAGTTTTTAATAAACAGATTAACTGAGATCGTATCTCATGAGTGAAAAAGAAAGAACGATGGCGGAATGTTTTTAAAAGCAATTAGCGATGTAGAAAGGCGGAGACTTTATCGTTCTATAAAGCTGAGGGGTGGGGGAGTAGAAAGTAAAGAAGAGGCGCTGAAGTGGTTTCTTATTAAAGCGGGGGAGTTCTTGGGCGAATTTCTATATGGGCACCTGAGCGAATTGAAGAAAAAAGTTACTCATGAGAGTTCTTTCAGCGATTGTGTTGGATAATCTTGAAGAAATGAGAATTTGTTGTAAGGTCGTTCGCGTTTAAGCGAGAGCAGGGGCTTCAATATCTATGGCGTTTTTTCAGTGGTAGCGTCAAGCAAGCTCAACCATTGGAGTCTCAGATCTCGAGTCTCTGAAGTCTCCTGAGACTGTGGATATTTTTAAGCTCATGAGGCTCAAAGACCTCAAAGACAAATCGAAATCTTCTTGATCTTGAATATTTGGGATTATTGTTGGCCCTTTCTTAGGCGGGACAGAAGCAAACTAGTGCATTCTTTGGGTGAGCGCAGCGGATTAGTAGCGCGTTGGCGGGGGTGATGGGGCAGCAGTTAGGAGTGGGTTTGAACGAGCCTGTGCAGGTCGAGTTTTGGCAGCGGTGGTCGGCTTTGGTGTGGGGCTTAGCGCATAGGGGGCAAGTGGGGGTTTTGGCTTTGCAACCTTGGCTGGTGTGGCGGAATTCGGATTCTTGGCGTTAGAGTGGAAGGGGTTCACGGACGCGTAGTGGCAGCGTTATGCAGAGGCGAAAAAAGCGCGATTGTGGTCTTATCTGAACAACCTTGGTATGTGATATAACGATGGTAGAGGTGGTTTTGGTATTGCGAATTGGTGTCGTCGCATTAAATCGGACGGCGAGAGAATGGTCGTGGCAAATCTGACCTCCTCAGGGAAGTCTTTAGCAAGAGCGTCTTTGGTTTGGAAGTTGTATAGGGGGACGCCGTGTATGGCAACATCCATGTCATTTCGGCTAAAGTAGCGGAAAAAAACAGAAGGGTTCGCAGGGTGTTAATCACTGGCGTTGATAACGGCAATAAGCGCCGAAAAAATGGGTTGTAGAAACGGCGGGGGCGTAGGGTGAAATTTCTACGAAGATGGGCATGGCGTTGATGGCGGAGAAGTGAGGTGTAGCGGCGTATCTTTCTAAAGTTTGGTAGGAGGAGGAATTTCACTTGAGCGTTCAGGTGGGGAGGGTTCCTGAGTGTTCTGCGAAGCGGCGTTAAATTTGTTGGGAGGGTTTGGGCTGGGGGCTGTCAGAGAACTTCTGCGGGGCCTTCTTCACTCCAGCTTTAGGTTGCTTCATGATATAGGTCTCGAGGCGGGGTTTAATGGGGTAAATGGGTCGTTAGTAATTCTCTTGGCCTTCTTAGCCGGTTTCAATGGCCGGAATGCGGCATCGTGTAATGGATTAATGGTTGGCGAGGGCTAAGGCGGGGGTTCTTTGGGAGAAGCGGCGGTAGCCGGTGATCTTAGCGAGTTGTCGAAGGTTAAATTCTGGTGATTTGGCGAGTCGTGGGAGGAGGAAGTAAATTTGGTTAATGGCCAGGTTCACAGTGAATCAGTGTATCCTCCATGAAACAGCTGGTGATATCTCTCGCGAGGTTAGCGATGTTTCGTCTTGATGGCCTCATGCATCGATGCTCATCATGATGCGGGTTTCATCTGAAGTGTTGGGGTTTTCAATAATAGAGGCGGTGGATTGGAGCGAAGTTGTTTTCATACGGTTGGTGATGGCGGATGTCGAGAATCATTGGTGAGATTCTTGAAATTTGAAACGTGGAGATCATCTCGACGTAGTAAAAGCACAGAGTTCTGACTTTTTGGTTTTGTGTAGCGTGGTTACTGTGCATAAAATATGGAGGTTTATTTCAAAATTGAGGGAACATGCGGGGAAGAATGGCCGATAATATGATCTCTCTCTTATTATATTCCTCTTGGCGTAAGCGTTCGCTTTATTAGTCATGAGAACATTCTTGAGCTGTAAGAACCCGATCTTGTATTTGGAAACCGGAAGGATTTAGAGCAGGTCGCAGGTTATGATAAGCGTAAGAAAGATGTATATCTAGGCTTTGTTTCAAGGGCGCAAGTTTGGAGAGAGAAACCGTAGCATGATAGAAAGATATTTCTACGACGAGAGAAAGCAGAAGTTTTCAAGTATTTAATACTCTGTTCTGCTAGTCCGCTATGACTCATATAGTTATCTATAGAAACCCATAGAAACCCATCCTAACCATACGTCGCATTTTCATTCCATAATCTCTTCTAATTATATTACAAATCCATCATGCCATCGAATCTTACAGGACCTAATGATGACAACTTCATCTCATCTCATCCTCTCCTCCCTGTTCTGGCGTCTTAGCACCTGTCCCAACGATCCGGTATGAACGACGCTATAAGTAGCATGGAAGTGTTGAACTATGAGGATGAATGATGGAGTGAACGTCATTAAGGTTCTGCTGGTTTGCCATACATGGATGACGCAGAGAATGAATAGAGAGATGGTGGAAAGCGAATACAAGCAGAATGAGATTCTATGAGTTTTATGGTAATACGAAATTCTTATGACTAGTGAGAACGGTATTAAATAATGTGAGGATTTTTTCCTTTAGCTTTTTTTTTTACTCGCCTCTGCCTTTCCTATTATTTCTATACATGTGAATATTATGACAGAAATGACCGCGACAGAAATGCGACTGCAAGCAGGAAGAACGAAGATGAGGATGCTAGGTGGCTCATGAAAGACAAATTTTACTCAAGGAGAATATTGAAGAGTGACGATTTAAGGCGGCAAGATAAATAAGCAGATCGCAAAGCTGCAGACAAAAACAAGAAAGAAAAACATAAAGCGGTAATCAGAGAAGAGAGGCAGAAAGAAAACAAAGAGAAGAGGAAAAGTGAAGACTGATGAGGTCGACAAAGATGACAAAAACTATGAGAAAGTTCTCTCAAGCTGGAAAGAGGCCATGGAGAACCCATACATGAACAGAAAGATATTCCTATGCATCGGAGATAATGCGAAGACGAGACAGAGAGAAAAGAAAGAAAGAACTAAAGGAGCAGTTTCCCCGCACTATTTAACACCGATTTCCAGCAGTCCGCCAAGACCGCATACCATCATCCATAGAAATCCAGATAGTTCTATCGTAACCACACCTCATATTCCTCCCCACCATCTCCGCTATTTACATTACAAATCCATCACGCCATAGAACCTCCTGGAACCCTATAACGTCATTCCTCCATCGCGCATCCTTCCCTCGCTTAACCTTTCCTCAACCATCGCGACCGTACACTGCCTACCGAATTATTGGGACAAATGGCAAGACGCCGGGACATGACCGAAGGCAACAAGACAGATGATAACGACAACGAGGACACCGGTGGTGACATCGACGAGACGACGAGACGGACGGACGCAAAGATGTACCGCAAAAGCTAGAGACAAGAAAGAAGCAAGAGTGATAAAGCGGTATCGTAAGACAGAGCCACAGAAAGCAGAACAAAGAGAAGAGATGAAACAAGACATCAGATAGCGACTTTTAACGGCACAAAGCGAACTATAGAACGGCCTCCTATTACGCGCGACCGGACGAGAAACTACTACGCATGAACAGCCAGATATTTCTATGCATCGGTATTTACGCGAAGAAGAGAGAAAAGAAAGAAAGAAACTAAAGGAAAACCCCCCTCCAGTACTATTTAATACCATCCTGCGCCGGTCCGCCAAAACCACATATCGTTATCCCTAGAAATCGATAGAATTCCATCGCACCCACACCTCGTATTCTCCCCACCATCTCTTCTATTTACATTACCAATCTATCACGCCATAGAAACCCATCGGACCCATGACATTTACATCCCTTCAGAACACATCCTTTTTCGCTAATTTTTTTCCGCCGTCAAGAACCACGATCGCTTAACGGACGGTCGACAGTTCGCCGAACGCCGACAAAAATACTCCTATTCATAGCCTTCCAAACTCGCCTTCACAGGAGGCAATCTTATAGTTCTCTCGACCTTTATTGAAGTCCTTACCTGGTATTCACCTCCATCAGCAAACTCAACTTCTGACTGGAGTCTCCCAACAGTCTCCCAGGTCTCCTGAGAGTCTCCTGAGACCCCTGGAAATTTTTTAAGTCTCCTGAGGCTCAGGAGACCTCAGGAGATAAATGAAGTCTTGCTGATGTCTCCTGCTCTGCCCTGCGTCCCTAACCCCTGTTTTCGCTCGTGCCTTTGCCCTTCCTCTTGCTTCGGCCTTTGCCGGTACCTGAGCTTGTGCTTGCCCAGCTTTCATCGTCCTCGTCAGTGTTCTCATTGTGTAAGGCTGTGCTCCTCGAGTCACCTTGCGTCATTGTTATCATCTATCCGGTTGCTCTCAGTTACTCCGTCACACTCGCCTAATATTAGCCTTTCTACCATAACAGTGCTTCGACTACCGAATCTTTGGGACCGATCCCAAGACGCCGGGACAGTGTGGCGTAGCAACGCCAAGCTGCACTAACATGTTGCTGGCTCTCGCAACGCAAAGTCTCTAATATAGGCACCAAGGATGCAACCTAAGGAACAAGACAGACTTTGGCTCCGGCTAACAAAAGGCAGAGTCGGAAGGGGATAGGCATAATAGCATTGGGGATAAGTATATATCTATCGGCCAAAAAATAAATTGATATAGGGGGTAGAGACGGAGCGAGCCAAGGCAAACAACCAAGGCACGGCGGAGACTAAAGGCGAAACGAAGACAAGTACAATTGATTTTTTTTTTAAAAAAAAGCTTCCATCTACCCTAGGCCTGTACTCCCCATTTAACAACGTTTTCGAACATAACTGCAACAAAAACCCCACCAAGCCACATTTATATGGTATGTAATGGTGGTTGGGTTCGAAAACGATGTGAACTGGGGAATACCAACTACTCGTCCCTCTCAACACGACCAACGCCGCGCCCCATGTAAAAGGGAGGGCTTGGCACTCTTTTATGCGTCTCAAGAGCGGGTATGTTCAGCGTCATGAGGTTATATTAGTACCCGTATCTACATGGAATAGGGCCATCGCCCCCAAAATGGAAAAGAAAACGGTATAATTCCACTCAACTAAAAACCACTCAACTAGAAATACCACCAGAGAACAAAAAACCTATAGCTCACAGGTTGGTTGGGGAATTGAAGGAGGTGCAATACTCCACAGTTCTCTCAAGTCGGTAGTTGTTGCTTCTACTGGGGAGTCTTGCTGGGAATGCGGAGCGGGGGGGGGGGGGACGCTCCGTAACTGTGCCGGAGGTACACAGGACTTAGTATCTTAAATCCAATAGCTCGCAGTTGCGAGGCAACTTTAAATGGTATTAGGAATAGGGAAATAATATGGGTTAAAATATCACAGAGCGTAGCATCACCTTTGAGTCGAGAGATATCCAACAATAACTCATGAAACCACTAGATACCGCGCACACGATAACTGACCCATCATCCCTAACCCAACATCTCAAGAAACATTTACCCATCACTCAGAAAAAAAGTACATTCAGTATTACCAATTTTCAGCTAACCCAAACAATTTTCAGAATGCACAGTGTCAATATCTCCAACATTAGAACAGGCCAATACTTCGCCTTCTCCCTCAAAGAAGCGACGTGTCAAAGTGAGGCAAAGGGTCAAAAAAGGAAACAAGCAGGAAATCAGGATAAGTAGGCAAAAAAGTGAAGAAAAGAGAGGAAAAAAGCACTAGACTCCGTACCTTTGGCAGATGGTTCAAATGTGCAGTTGAGGAGAGGGATAAATGATAGGGTACAGAAAGGTGAAAAAACGACCTCATAATACAACCTTATATGATGATGCAATAACATTTTTCTGGATTCCCAGGCCGCAAAGGTATGCTATATAAGAAGAGTGTACTCAAGAAAGTGTTATTAGAGAAGGACAAAAAGAAATGGCTATCCAGTCTTCGGTATTGCCCGAAAACCTTAAAGGTTCTTGGTGAAATACCGCGTATTGAGACCCTGCATTGACTAGAAATTCTGGGCAATACCACTATTCCCTTGCTGGGGAAAGTGAGTGCTTGTGGGTGTTTCGATACGGGTGTTCCGTCTGGCAGAGACATCTCTTATGACGGGAGCCGGTCCGTAGCCATTGTCTCCGGAATAGGGGTGTGCAGGATTCCTCGAGGAGTAATATGCATCTTCATACCCGTCATCCACACCATAATATTGGGCATCGTGATGCGACATGGGTTGGCCAATGTCAGACTGGTCTGATTGAGTCATGGCGGAATAATTTGAAGACGCGTTCGAAATGCCTCTATGAATACCCCCAGAATTTTCTGCCGCAGCGGGGCCGTTCATGGCACCAATAACACTAGAATCTGCTGTCAAAGGTCGGCTCCCGTGTATCAAAGGAGCATTGGAACCATCAACAGAAGGCGAGTTGCCCACAGGAAATGTGGATGTGCTGGGTGATGTTGCCACACCTGTATACCCGTCTGGCCCAGGACTAATGATACCTTGCTGTTGAGTGAATCCTCCATCTGAAAACGCCATCCCCACAGGGGACAGTGGTACACTATTTCCTACACTCGAGCCAATATTCGACGGTTTCCGTCCCCCGTTTGTTGACCCCCATCCTCTATAACCTGCCCCATTGCTCTCGGTCATTTCATAAAGAGTTTCTTCGCCGTTACTATTGCTTCTAGCAACTCCAGCGCCTGCCGCTGTTACCGCCGTGCCCCCATGGGGGTCGTTGTTAGGGTTATATCCATATTCCTCGACCTCTTTCCTCCTAGCTTCCGCGTCGGCCCTGGTTTTTTGTCGCCTCTTCCACAAGAATAACATGAGGATTGCGACAAATGCGACCCCAATAATAGGCACAATCACAGCAACGACCACTTTTGCAGTTCCACTTATTCCCCCCCCTCCATCATTGGAGTTATCCACTAATGAGCTGGTCGGTTGGTTTGCGGTAGAACTATCGGTAGCTGAGATACTAGGGGTATCAAGGGATGACGGAGCTGTCACGTCACTTCCCCCTGAGGTGATACTGGGACTCGAAGTGATTGTCTGTGTTACTGTGGTAGGAGCTGCATTTGATGGCGAAACAGTAGTTACAATAACAGTTTCGAAGATACTAGTAAGTGGCGCTTGAGTGGTGGTGACAATAACAGGGCCTGTTGAGGTAGTAGTAGTAGTTGGTGTGGTGGTTAGGGTTAGAGACGTAATTGTTTGGGAGGTTGTAGGAGGAGTCGCAGGAGGAGTCGCTTGGGATGTAGTGGCGGGGGGGGTGCTCGTAGATGAGGGTGGTAGAGGTGTAGGGTCGCGCGCTGCGGAGGTGGCGGGGGTCACAGACGTAGAAGGAGTTGATACAACGGCGGGGGGTGCTATAAACGTCAGCAAGGAATCTGGCATGGTAAGGAAGGGGGAGGAGCGGGGGGAGGGGCGGGTGTGTGGTGAAAAGAGACAGGTACGCACTGGCAGTATTAGAGCTAGACATCGTGTAGATAGTAACTTTCACGGCGTGCGCTTGGTGTGCAGATCGTTAGACAATAGGCTTAGAGGGCTTCGATAGTCCAAAGCAAATGTGATGCAACATGCAGAAAAAAAACTGTAAAGGAAACCTGTATCGATGAAGATAAAAGGGAGGGGGAGTGGAAGCGCAAGAAACTGGCGAGAATAATTGCGGTTATGGGGTGAGAAGAGCGACTGAAATCAAAAGCGAGAGCGACAACAAGCGAATGCGTCTAACTAGTGACTAAATGAGTGGATAGGGTACAAAGCTGACCCAGAACGAAAAGGCAGTGACCTGGCAGGGAATCTGGCAACCGTTCAAAAGCCAGTGGGTCGAGGGTGAGAAACGGAGGTGGAATGAAGGGAGGGGGAAAAGGCGAGGAATACGAAGGCGACGGGGTAAAAAGAGGAAATGAGTTTGGGTCTATATTCAGCTTAGAATATATGCACCTTGGAACACGCGAAAAGATACGAGTATTCTAACGTTGTAAAGCCCCTGTGCAGAAAAGCATGGGCGGTAAGGGGGCTTTCTTTTTTACTTTACACTCGTTTTTGCATGAGCTGTAACCTAAGGTGAAGCCTACGCGAAACCATACAAGTGCTGTCCACATGAGCGATACATTTTAGAAAACCCTTCTCCAAAAGAGGTATAAAACATAAGCACCTGCGGGGAAGGGTGGGGCTAACAATACAAACCTATCATAAGTACATGTAACATGTATTCACTCTGCCAAAATTAAAATAATATATTTGACCAAATGATATGGTGCCGCCCTCCGTAAAGGTGACACAAATTGGTCCGGGAATAACTTTCTAGTTATTGGCGACGGGTCTTTGGTGTGGATAGACCGCCGGGAGCTCAAAATTTGGGATTTACCAAAATGCTCTAATACAGGAGGACATCAAAAATTAAGTATTGTAAAGATTTTATAGATTTTTGATATCCGATCTACAGTCGCACCGGGGGCAACGACGAAACTGGTTGAACGACGAGCAGGGGTGTTTGTCAGTCGAGGCAGTAGCGCTCAGGCTCATATGCAACCACTCGGCTGACCGAAATCTGTGTTTTCGTCGTTGCCCCAAAGCTGACTGTAGTTGAAAGGTTATTCACCAAAACTTGATGAAGTCTCTACCACGCCAGGAAATGCATCGTTTGATGCATTTCCGATCCATTGCCCATACAAGGGCGAGTCACTAGTGCCTCATGTGATGACAAGGCCTCTGGAAAAGTGGGAATTTTGATGCATTATCAATGCATTATCAACTACTTACCCTTTTACACTTTGAAGAGGCTTAAACATGACAGGTACCTAAATCTGAGTTTGTGGCTGATATGGTAGTGTGTAGGTTAAGTTGTTGGATGACATGACTTCGGTCTATGTTCTGGATGGTGTTTTTTTTCTTTTTACATTATCATACTAATAATTAGTAAAGTTATTATATTAATAGTTTGTAAAGTCGTAGTTACTTACCGATGCTAATAGTTAGTCTACCTCATTCTCAACACCACTAAGCTTTGAGAATAGAGGAGATAGCCCCACTCTATAAACCTTTCTGTGGTGAAATGGCTTAGAGTCTGACGTGAGATGATAATGATGATGGCGTAAGGTAGGCTAGGAGGCGAGAACATTACGTGGGAAAGCTGACGAAGGAGAATAAAATTTAGGCGGGTATAAGTATAAGAAGACAAAAGCATAGCAAAGAAGCGAAGTAGTAAGTATGAGCGAAGCGAAAGCAGGGTAAAAGTTTTAACGAGAATCGGAAGAGTATGTAAGAATACACCGTGTATGGAGAAGAAACTATTGCTATGGGTAGGAGTATATTTCTATATACCGAGAAGACAGAAAATTGAAGACGAGACAGGGAGAAAAGAAAGAAAAAACTAAAGGAAAAATCTTCCCGCGCTATTTAACACTATCCTCCGTCAGTCCACTATAAGTCATACCTTCACTCATAGAAATATATAGAAATTCATCTCAACCACATCTCGTATTCCTCCTCACCATCTTCTCTAACTATATTACAAATCCATTATGCCATAGAATCCTATAGAACCTATTACAGCATGAAGCGAACTTGACAACATTGCAGAAAGAAGGATTAGCCAGAGTTTTGTATAGTATTCTATAAGTTTCCGTTACAGGGTTTCTATGAGTCAACAGTCTGCATGTATTTCTAATAGAAATATATTCTTTGGGTTCTACAGGTTTCTAAGTTATGAGTCACATCAGCAAGATTCTACAAGTATCAGGAGATTACAGAGGTCTCAGGAGACTCCAGTTACAAATGGTAAAGCTTGCTGATGCAGCGGAGAGATTCTGGAGTTATATAGAGGAAGCTCTCTTCCTCGCTTATAGGGCTTCTCTTTCTTTCCTTTCTTCTTTATGCAATCTTCCTATCACTTTAGTCAATAGACTTTTAGTCAACGCGAAGACGTCCCCTAGGGGACTCCAAGGATTCCTATAGTCCCCATACTTCTCCTCGCCTCGTCCCCTACCCCTAGCTATCCCCTTGACTCCTGCCTCGCCTTGTTCTGCCTCACCTTGTCCTGCTTTTCCCTGACACAGTTGTGTGCCTTGGCTTCTCTGACTACGCCCTTGTCTCACTCCATGATACTAATGTTACATCTCCAACGCCAACCTATACAACAAATTTTGTCTAGTATTCCACCACCCAGACACTAACGCCATATCCTATACAGGGCCTGTAGAAGAGGCAGAAAGACTCTATGAGATCCTTGAAAGGAATCTAGATACATTCATAGCCAAAAACCCCGAAGTCGCTGAAAATATCAGCGAGGAAGTCAAAAAGGTTCAGAGCCTTATCTTTTGTACTTTACAGGTCATCACAAAACTAATAATCGAATGGTTAGACAAGCAATCAGGCGATGATAAGGCACCAAAGGAATAGATAAGGTATTCCAGCTTCTTGGCATTGGTCCTGACGATCCGGAAGGTAATGCATGGTTATGTTGATAGAGGAAATGTTAAGCGAGGTAGGGATGCGAGTAGGAGGAGATAATGTTTTGAGGATTCCATGAGCTTCTATGGGGTGATGGATTTGTAATATATTTAGAAGAGATGGTGGGGAGGAATACGAGGTATGGGTATGATAGGGTTCTATGCATTTTATCGATGACAATAAGTGGTCTTAGTAGACTGATATCAGATGATGTTAAATAGTGCGGGGAGACTTTTCCTTTGGTTCTTTCTATCTTTCCTCTCTGTCTCGTCTTCCTGTTGTCTCGATATATAGGAATATAGTTCTATTCATAACTATAGTTCGCCGTCAAGCTTTTCGAGACGATCGCTTATAGTTTCATGATCTTTGTTGTCGCTATTTGATGTGCTTGTTTCCTCTTCTCTTCTGCTCGTGTACGTCTATTCTAGCGTCATACGCTTTCTTGCTTCTTTCTCTCTTTGCCATCATGTGATTCAAAGCGTCTTGGCAGCTTATACCATTTGTCCGTTAGGCGATGTATAGTTCTGACAGCGGAGAAGAAAGGATGCGAATATGTCATGTGAGGTTCGATGGGTTTCTATGGCGTGATGGATTGGTAATATAAATAGAAGAGATGGTGGGAAGGGAATACAAGGTGTGGGTGTGATTGAATTCTATGGATTTCTAGGGATGACTATATGTGGTCTTGGCGGACTAGCGTAGTGTGGTGTTAAATAGTACGGAGGGGTTTTTCCTTTAGTTCTTCTCTTACTTTTCTCTCTGTCTCGTCTTTCTGTTATCTCGATATATAGGAATATCTTTCATATGTAGCCATAAACATTTCGTCCAGGCCAGCTTCGCCATCTGGCCCTCTTATAGTTTCTCTCCTGAAGTCGCTTATCTGGTCTTGGCTTTCCTCTCTTTTGTTCTGCTTTCTGTATTTCTTGTCCTCTGATAAACTTGTGTCTTTCTTGCTCTTTCTTGCAGCTACTTCTTGTCTTATCTTCCTTTGCAGCCTCGTCGTCGTCGGTGTCCACGTAGTCTTGAGGCTGTCTCCTCGAGTTCTTCGTCGTCATCGTTATCATCTGTCACTGTCGCGCCATTTCTTCTATCGATCTCACAACATGTCCCACTCTCGTTATGTTCGTCGGTGTCTCATAGTCAAGACTGTCTTTCCTCGAGTCACCTTATCATGGTTGTCATCTAACTTTATTCTTTCTTGCTATTCTTTCCGTAACAGTAAGAATATTACAGAATTGGGAAGAGAAAACTAGAATCTAGAAAGACAGATAACCATCCGGAAGTATAGCAAACCAAGCATGATTAGCGTATCCGCTTGCCTAGATTAACGCTTCGCCCTATCTCGCTATCGATAGTAGATCCTATTCACTCACCTCTTAGAAGGCCGCCTTTCTTTCAAGATTCAAGGATCGAAGGTCGGAGAAAACCGGGGAGAAAATCTGAAGAAACTGGAAGGGACTTCCCTAGTTCAAAAATATGTTGAAACTCAAGTTTTTGTGCAATATTGAGTACTGCATTCAGAATCAATTATCTTTATCTCTCACTGCTGGAAGGCCAGCTCTTATACAATTTATCTTGGAATTACAACCTAGAATCAACCTCCTGATAATGGAAGTCTTTTTGAAATTTTGGCGGCACAGGGCCCAGACTAGAAGTCTGTCCTTGTAAAAATTAAAATTAAGCAACTCAACAGCATACTCAGAATATTTCACGGGTTCGTCTTTATCTTCTTGAGGTGACGTGGTAGAAACATAAGCCTTTCTGGAAGATTTGATATCACAGCGTGGTGTATGGTCCAGGCATGTTGCGGGAAGAGGGATTAGTCAGGGATTCTCTTAGGTTCTTTGGGTTTCGGGGTCAGGGGTTCGGTTCGGAGATAAGGTATCGGGTATAGGGAATAAGGTTGGGTTCGGGGTTACGAGTTTTGGGAGATTCTATGGGGTTGATCTCTTGAGTTATTAGGATGGTCGTTAAATGGTGTGTGATGTATATATAGGAGAACGTTTACCAACTGTAGATAGTTTCTTTCCTTTCCTCTTCACGCAACCTTCCTATCTCTAGGAACTTGTAGTCCTTCTCGAAATATATTTAGTACTTCTTGCCTCAACAATCCCATCTCCCTAGAGAAGGGTCAAAATACGTAGTCAGCCTTGTCGTAGTCACAGTGCCGCTTAACCTCGTCCTCTCTGCACCCTATCGTCTCCTTTATTCGTCTCGATTTTAGGCGTAGCCTTTTATGTCTCCGTACAACTCCGTGATACTAAAGTTGCGTCTCCGTATCGCTCTACAATAATAATGGATTAGGCCAAAATGTAAAATCGTGGATACCGAGGGTGGATACAAATTCGTAATGGTAGAACTCAATCATGATACTAATCTTCGTCGTACGCGAAGCCGTACAATGAAGCAATATCTGACCTCATCGCGAAGTGTCGAGAAGTGCCAACAATCTTCATTTGGCGCGGGCGAGGAAATGCAGAATGGGGATGAAGCAAAAGAAACTTGGGAGGTCACGGAAACTAACCTCCATCATGAAGCAACAGCTCTTCAGGCCCGGATTACAAGACTAGAAACCCAGATTACTACCCTGGAAAACCAATTTCGCCATGAAGCGGCAGAATCTGAAGCCAGCGGCACGCATTCTTATTTCCGCTTGCACCATGTAACCCTATTGTTCTCTCTTGCATGTCGCGCAACCGCCTCCTGGAAGGCGTCCCATATTCGAACAGGGTTGAAAGATCGAGAAAACTTCGGGGAGAAATCTGTGATAACCGAAAAGAACTTCCTCAGTTTAAAACATGCTGCAACTGAAGCTCTTGGCAATGCCGACAGGTCTGCACCCTCAGAATCAACTAACGTATCTTTATCTCTACCGCCGGAAAGGCTCATGACAAATTCATCGTATATTACGCGCGTCAGCCTTCTCTATGGAAAGGTTTTTGAAATTACAAACAGCGTTTGGGGCCCAGACCAGGATAAGGAACTGCCGCCAGCGCCTCAACAGAATCGAGCAACAATCGCACTTTCTCGAATCTTACGAGTTCAGCCTTCTGCCAGTAGAAACAACGTAGAAATCGCCGTGTGGAGAAATTCTCTTGGCAGTGACGAGCTCTCAAGCTGATGGTTCGTGAAAAACCCCGCCGTCGCGCCGAACTTCGCCACTATTCTTCAGCCTTTGTACAATAAGCGACAGATAATCAGCTTCTTCACTACCGCCTCATTCTGGGGCCCCGGACCCCAAACTCGCCTCTGGCATTCGTTGCTCCCGCTCCTCCGCACCTCGTTATCAGGCTCCAGCTGCCCCCGCACCTCGGTACTCAGCCCCACCTCCGCCTGCCTCTCGCTACCAAGCCTCTACTCGTCCCAACCCACCTGCTGCCCACATCAGCAAGACTTCATTTGTCTCCTGAGGTCTCCTGAGCCTCAGGAGACTTAAAAAATATCCAGGTGTCTCAGGAGAGTCTCAGGAGACCCGGGAGACTGTTGTGAGACTCCAATCACAAGTTGAGTTCTTGATGCGCCGTCATCTGGCACAGAAGGTGGCGCATGGATTTTGTCGTTTAGGCGAAGTGGCAGCCGGGACCCTCGGAGAGAGGCCCGGCAGATTGGAGAATAGATGTTCTTGTAGACGAGGAGGTCGCTTTCGTTAGGGAATCTTACGCGTCTTGGCAAAACGAGAGCGCCATAAGGGGATAAGGGGTAGGGTAGATATTCTGAAGAAAGAGATGGGGCACTCCCGTGATAAGTTAAAAGATTTTCTCTGTCTTGAGTGCTGGCTCAGGGGGACAGTTAAAAACACTTTTCTAGGATTTCAGTTTTTGGGTTTTGGGTTTCAGAGAAGGATATGGATGAGAACAACTGAGTAAATAACTTGTTATTCTCGAAATAAAGATTTTTCTATCATCGCATCTTTCTCATTGATCTTTGGCCTTTTCCGGGATCTGGCGTTCGTAGAATAAGGACTTAGTAGGCCGCATGGCTTAAGACCGTCACTTATTCTCGCGACGTATAAGGCGTAATAGGCGGTAGGCACTGTCGAATCGGGAAAGATCGCGCAAAGTTATCATGTCTGGATATCCAGCGACGCGAGAGGATCTTGCATGCTGTTCTTTGAACGCTATCAGGTTGTGATGAAGTATCTACAGGATCGTCGTCGTCTGATCTTATTCTCGACGGTTAACGTTAACCCATTTCTCTGTGTATATGTAGCTGTTCTCTTAATTATCAAAAGGTCGCGTAGGGTATCACTGAATCTGGCGGAGACATATCATATTTACATTATTCTTTGCTCTCTCTTCAGTATTTTTTATCGATAAAAAGGAATGAAACTATCTTTCATGGCAAAACGCCGATGATCTCTTAACTCAAATCTTAAGAGGCCTCGTGACTTGTCTTTGAAAAAATCGATTATCTCCGTTTGTTAAAGTGAGCCGATCATCTAAGTTCTGCTCTCGCGTCTGAATCTGATCACGATCGTTAAATGTCTGAGGAAGGAAAAGCCGTCACCAGACCCATGTATGGAATAGGCTGGTTAGAACTTAATGCGCGAGGACTATCTAGCGAATCTATCCGATGGACGGATTCGGCATGGCCTCACATGAGTTCACGTGTGTGTTGTTTGTTAAGAAAGGTGATAAATTTCCTCCATTTCTGCGTTGACTATAGAAAGTTGAAACCTTGATATGATCGAAATCGGCCTACTCCCTCTTAAAAGCGTTTATAGGCGTCTCGCCATTAAATCTTTCTGGCTGGAGCGCCCTTGATAAATTTATCGTCATTCTGAATCGAGAAGGGCCGAGTGGAAAACAGCATTTAGAACGCGGTATGGGACATTTGAATACCGTTATCTGCTTTGGGTTAAGCCTTGCATTGCGTTTCAACGTTGGGTCAATGATATCTTCACCTCGCGCCGATCGTTTTCGCGCGTCGCCGATGATATTAGCATATCTTTCAGCGCGGAAAAACCATGAAGCGTGTTGTGAGGTCTTACGAATCGCCGATAAGAATCGGTCATCTCAAACCTGAGAAATCTGAATGGCGCGTGGAAGGAAACAATGTCGTGGCTTTGTTCTACAGAAGGAATTAAGATGGGCCAAGCAAAGGTATCAGCGATTAGGAACTGAAATCAACTTGTCGAAAAGGCGTCTGAAGTTTCTGGGGTTATGAAACTTCTATCGGCGGTTTATTTCGATGTCTTGAAGGGTAGTATCTCCTCGACCCATTTCTATGAGCGAGGTGGTATTCAAATGGACAGACAAAAGGCGGAAAAAGCGTTAGGGCGGCAAACTGCATTTACGCCAATCGCCAGACGTTTTGATCTCGACCTTGAGATTCGTCAGCTCAACGACTGGAGTCTCCCAGTCTCGGGTCTCTGAGTCTCCTGAAGGCCTAGATAATTTTACCAAGTCTCGCGAGAACAGGAGGCGCTCAGAAACAAATGAAGTCTTGGCGATGTTATTGTGAAACAGATCTCTACGTCTCGGTATTATTATGTCTCCAGCGTGGCCCGATGAAGAAGTACTGCATCCAAGTTCTTTTTTTTAAGCATCTGTAAATGAGTGCAAGCTGAAATATCTGACAGGCTATGTCGTCAGGAGATTTGAAGAATGGCGTTATTTCGCAGAGAACTCGTGCATTAAGGATCTCGCGGATCGCAGGAACCAGATATTTTATGTCTCTTAAATTTGTTAAACCGTAGACAAATTTCGTTGGTCAGAGTCTTATCGTAACTTGACTTTGTCGTTCAGTTTCGTCAGGAGTAAGCAAGGAGGCAAACGGATGCACTCAGCAGAAGGCGATCGGTCTCACTGGGGAGGAATGAGCAGCGCCAGCGTATCAATATCGAACCGTGTTGAAAAGGAAAAATCTGGATAATAAAATTTAAGTTTGTTGGCGGGTTCTTGGGCAAATGAGCCGTGAAGAATCTTCTTGTTCGAGTTGTTCTGAAAACTACGAAGATAGTTTTTAAGTAAAGTCTTACGATCTTTCCAAAGATAATGGCGAAGCAGTCAAAACAAATTTCTCTTGCCGAATGTGCAGAAGCGAGCGAACTTCTCTATACGCCGTAAAATTTCTTTGTCTGAGAATATGAAGAACTTCAGCTCAGACTTCTTGGGAAGCATCGCGATGATGAGCAATCAGTCATCCGGGTAGAGCAAAGCCTCTGATTCTTAGTCGAAAGTATTCTTGGCGAGCAACGTGCGGAAATCTGTGAACCGTTATCTTCTGGTGTTATATCTGCCGTCGAAGCAAAGCAAATCATAATCTTTAGTCATGCCGTCTCTCTTCGGTTCTCAAAGCCTTGTGGGCCGAGAGGTTTGATGGATTTTATTCTGGTCTGCACTTGATAACTTCACAATCTTATCGCCGTCGTTGTTCTTCGTCTAAGTGTGGCGCTTTATTCGTCTTGGAGGAATCGGGAGCCAGAGACGTCGCCCGAATGTATTTACAAAATGTATGGAAATTACACGGACTCCCGGAAAAGGTAGTATCGGACATGTGCCTCAATTTCATCGGACTTCTGGAAATCATTTATCGCGTCTTGAAATCTCGCGTTATTCCTGCCTTTCGTCAGAAGAATAGGGTAAAAAAATTAATGCCGTTATGGAGCAATATCTGCTTGAATTCGTGGACTATCAACGGGATAATGGTAGCTGTTCACTATGGCAGTCTACAAATAATCGTGTCTCCGAATCAATAAAATTTCTCGCCTTTTCGAAGCTAACTTCTGGTCGTCAGCCTCGCGTGAATTTCAGTCCTCTCTGGCGTGGTACTACCATGCCGGCGAAAAGAGGCCATAACTATGGCCGAGATATGTCAGAAGTGTTTGACTTCTCCGGCGGAAATGTTGAGCGGCGGATCTGAGGAAGAGTCGGCGTCAATGCATCGTCACCGTGCGCGTTATGTGATTAGGGGATAAGGTATGGCTGTCTGTGAATTTATTAATGCGACCGTCGAAGAAGTTGGATTGAAACAAGTTGGACCCTCTGCTGTTCTCGCGTTGTCGATCACTATCTTTTCTGACTTATGCTCCCTGCCTCAATGAAAGTACATCCAGTATTCCATGTCTCGTTACTTTCACCCATGACCGCCAAGTTCCTCAGGTGGAAATTAAGGCGGCAAAAGTGGGAAGTCGTATTATCTAGACTCGCGGAAATGGCCGGGGAGACTGGAATATCTGGATTCGATCTGTTTGCTCTGACGAGCCATCATGGCAACCTTATGGGGATTTAGATAACTCTCCTGAGGTGGTTAAGGATTTTCACGAACGATATCCACGCAAGCCTAAGAGGACTTAGGCCTCAGAGGGGGACCTAATATCTATCACGGCGTGGCGTATGGTCCAGGGGTGTTGCGGGAAGAGGGGTTAGTCAGGGATTCTCTTGGGTTCTTTAGGTTTCGGGGTCAGGGGTTCGGTTCGGAGATAAGGTATCGGGTATAGGGAATAAGGTTGGGTTCAGGGTTACGGGTTTTGGGGGATTCTATGGGGTTCGGTGCAGAGTTATTAGGATGAGTCATTAGGCTGGTATGTGGTGTATATATAGGGGCTTCGTTTCTGCTTGTAGATAGTTTCTTTTCTTTCCTCTTCACGCAACCTTCCTATCTCTAGGAACTTGTAGTCCTTCTCGAAATATATTTAGTACTTCTTGCCTCGACGATCCCATCTCCCTAGAGAAGGGTCAAACCCCATAGTCGTCAGCGTATAGTCGATGTCTGGTCTCGCAACCTCGTCACTGCCTCCTGCACCTATCCTGTCTCGCTGGCCTTAGTCTCGATTGTGAAGCCCTTACCCTGTCTCCGTCTGGCCGTGATATTTGAGTTCGGCTCACCATTTCATAGTCGTAAGAAACCCTTTTACTAATTATGAGCTTTCTTGCATCCTCTAATCTTAGATAACAATGTAGCAGATCTTCATTGCTATCATTCTCACTAAAACTCCGCCATTCTTGTTAAATCTTGTGCGTTCTTTTCAGTCGCCATGCTCTGAGGCCTCTATTATTCCAACCCCATGCTACTAAGCTCCTGCCTCTTCCGCTCCCCGCTCCCAAGCCCTGGCTCGCTTCAATCCTCCTGCTGCCGCCCATCCGTCTCATAAGCCGAAAGGAATGGCTCCTATAGATCTGTCGTTTGGACATGGCCGCTCAGACTGTTAGGAAAGAGAAGCCTGTTGTATGGAAAATAGATATTTTTAATGTGGTCAAGGAGGACATCTTGTTAGAGAATACCCGTAGGCGTCAGCTCCCAGGGACTCAGCCCCCAGAATGAGGGAAGCTAGGGTAGATATTAAGAATGAAGAGAATGAAGAAGCCTCCGGCGATGAGGTGTTAAAAGATTATTTTCTGGATTGAGTGGCTCACTTCAGGCATGGTTTAAGGATTGATTTGAACTTTCACTCTCTGGGTTTTCAGTTTCAGAGAAAGATATAGATGGTAATCAATTAGTTATAACGTGTTCAATTTCTCAAAATAAGGATTCTCTTATTCAATCATATGCCCTTATTGATACTAGTGCCTCAGGATACGCTTTTATAGACCAAAACTTCGTATACAATCACAACCCTACCATAATTCCTCTGCAAGTTCATCGCCATATAAACGTAATAGACGGTAGACCTATGGAATCAGGAAAGATAACTCAAAAGGTCATTCTCAGTCTTGACATCAACGGCCACAAAGAGGACGCTCTTTTCTTTGTCACTCAACTCAGATATTACCCTATAGTCATAGGCCTCCCATGGATGTGCAGAGATGCAACTGTCTTATTTCTGGCTAAGAATGTGATACACTTCGACCCACCTAGTTGCATGGAAAATTGTTCCTCTACTCACATCAAGGTCAATGCTAAGGGAATTTCTATGGAATCACCCCTTGAACCAACTGCTAATATTTCAGTTATTGAATCATACGCTATCCATAGATTTGTCAATAACAAAAGGAAATAAATGCAAATATATTGAAGCACTCAAAGTCTCGACGGCCTGACCTCTTAAAGCAGCCCAAAGATCATCTGTTCGTCTGCGAAGCAATGTCTTCCTCCATCTCTCAATTAATCGGCGTTCACGATTTGCCTCCATATAAACTCAAATATGATTTGGTCGTTAACGTCCAAAAAGGCAATGACATTCTGCTTTTACGTGTATTGAATAGCGTGGCTGGAAGCTATATCTTGCAAGCATTCGCTGTATGAAAGTATCTATTCAAGGGGCGCGTTAAATAATATAGCACCTTCTCCACTGGCTCTCCAGTGTTATTTGTCAAAAAAGCCAATGGTTCCCTGCGATTGTGTGTCGATTACCGGAAACTGAATAGAGTAACAATTAAGAAGCTATAATTTCTTACCACTTGAAGCCTTAATGGTCATCTCTCGTGAAGTCGCTTTCTTAAGCTAGGCCTCTGTGATGGATATGTGATGGGGTAGCTGGCAACAACAAGACAGATAACAGCGAAGCATAAAATACGAGGCCGGCATTCATAATGAGGATCTTGGCGAGACTGACGATGGTAAAGTCGGGTACAAGCGCGAAGCCAGAGATAAGAAGCGAGTAAAAGCGCGGCGGGAACAGAAGGCAGGAGCCTTGGTGAGCAGGAGAAATGAAGACCAGGTCGAGGACTTAGCGAGAATCGAAGAACTATGGATCTCCTGCGGCGAGTTTGGCCAGGGAGGAAGCTATGGCTATCTGTGGGAGTATTATTATATGTATCTGAATAACATGAAAAGATGAGACAAAGAAAAGAAAAGAAAAGAAAACTAAAGGAAAAAGTCCTCCACTTTATTATTTCCTCCTCATGTCCATGAAACTCAGATTACCGCTCATAGAAATCTATGAAATCCCATCATAACCACACCTCGTATTCCTCCCCACTATCTTCCCTAATTATATTACAAATCCATCAAGCCATGGAAACTCATAGAACTATATGACGATATCCCTTTCCCAGTACCTCACTTGGTTCGCTTTTCTCAACCACATGCAATATCATCCTGTCGGATCACGGAACAGATGCCAAAATCTTTGGGACAGATCAGGTCCTCTGGCCTTTCTCACGATAAAGGCCTAGGTTTCAAAGAATATTGATGATGAAACAGTTGTCTAATCTTGTGGCTACGTTCAAAATTACTTGATGGCTGCCAAGATGGTTCTTCGTATCCAACATATTTAACCAAATATTCCACCCGCCATCCTCCCTTCCTTGAATCCAATATTTCTTCAACCTCCCATTCAGTCTCTCCTTCAACCTCTATATATAGGGGTGGTTCGATCATTTGCCCCAGGACAGGGTCGTTCGACTGCCGGCAATAAAAGTGAAACATGAAGGACCGAGTGGATTTGAATGGAAGCAGGCAGATTGAGTTCATAGCCGTGAGGGCTTACGATTCTCTTGACTGAATAAGAACCAACCTGTTTCCAATCAAGATTTTTTGAGGGTCGTTTGGTCTCAATATTTCGAATGGAGAGCCAGACGGAATTGCCAATAGCGTATCGAGGTGCCGGAGTTCAATGTAGGTTATCCATTTCCTCTTGTATTCTCTGAGCCCTGAACATATCGCTTCTCAGGAAATCTAAAACTTGAGACATCTCCCTTCATCAGGAAACTCAATTTCTGACTGGAGTCTCCCAACAGTCTCCTGTGTCTCCTGAGAGTCTCCTGAGACCCCTGGATATTTTTCAAGTTTCCTGAGGCTCAGGAGACCTCAGGAGACAAATGAAGTCTTGCTAATGTTGTTCGGTTTCAGTTTGGTGGGTAAAGGCGTCGATTGCATACTGCTTGACCCCTTGATAGGCTCTCTGGGGGAGGACAAACGCTTGTTTCTCCTCTTCAGTTGCGGCGGGGTCCACCGTAGTGTAAGCGACAGAGAAACCTTTGCAGTCGGGTCTTGATAGAACTTTTAATAGTCAAATGCATCAGTGGCAGGAGAGGTTATAGTAAGCTATGGTGGGAGGATCTCGTGCTGTACTAGTCGAGTAGAGGTGGTCTTTTCTTAATGTAATGAATGTAGAGGCATCGGAGACGGATGACAACAATGATCTGCAAGGTATTTCGAGGCATAACCCTAACAATGAGGGACATAGCGAAACAACGAAATGGTAGTCTGAAGTGCATGGCGAAGTAGAGGCAATATGAGACAAAGGCATGAGCAGGAACAGAGGTCAGGGGGGCAGGGCAGAGCAAGAGAAGTGAAGACCAGGTAAGGACTTCAATGAAAGTCGAGAGAACTGTAAGATTGCCTCCTACGAAGGTAAGTTTGGACAAGAGAAACTATGGCTATGAATAGAAATATATTCCTATGTATTGGAATAACAGAAAGATGAGTTAGAGAGAAAAGAAAGAAGGAACCAAAGGAAATGTCTTCCCGCACTATTTAATACCGTCCTCTACCAGTCCGTCAAGACTCATATTTCCACCCGTAGAAACCTATAGAATCCTATCACAACCACACTTTATATTCCTCCCCACTATTCTCCCTAATTATATTACAAATCCATCACGCCATAAAAACCCATAGAACCTCATGATGACATCATCTATAGCACACACCCCTATCTCACTTAACATTTCCTCAACCAACACAACCATGTATCGGCTAACAGATCGTTGGGACCGATGCCAAGAGGCCGGGTCAGCTCCCTATATATAGCCTCAAAATATCTTCACTAACTTATCTCATAGTAACCCACAGAACCCCAAGGAAATCCTTTTATTACCAATACATGCACACCGTTGATTCATAGAACCCCTGTCCAGAAACCTCTAGAACTATTCCAGCATCTTGTCATTTGTCCCAACGATCCGGTAGACGATGTATGGTTGCGACAGTTGAGGAAGTGTTAAATGAGGTAGGGATGCGCTACAGAAGGGATGACATTATTAAATTCTATGGTTTTCCATTTCGTGATGGATTTGTAATATAATTAGGGAAGATGGTGGGGAGGAATACGAGTTGTGGTTGCCATGAGATTCTATGAGTTTCTATGGGCGGTAATATGAGTCTTAGCGGACTGGTGAGAGATAGTGTTAAATAGCGGAGAAAGATGTTTCCTTTGGTTCTACTCTTTCTTTTCTCTTCGTCTCGTCTTCCTGTATTCTCAATACATAGGAGGTGTACTCCTATCCATAGCAATAGTTTCTCTCATCCAAACTCGTCTTCGTAGGGGGCAACCTCATAGCTCTCTCGATCTTCGTTGAAGTCCTTACCTAGTCTTCGCTTTTCCTGCTCTGCTCTGTATCCCAATCTCTGTTTCAGCTCATATTTTTGCTCTTGCTCTTGTCTTTGTCTTTGCCGGTGCCTGTACTTGTACCCATCCGACTCTCATTGTCCTTGTCAGTGTCCTTATCGTACAAGGCTGTGCTCCTCGAGTCACCTTGCGTCATCGTTGTCATCTGTCCTATTGCTCTCAGTTACTCTGTCACACAATCTGCCTTGGTGGTATACTTTGTACCGTCTTGTTTTTGTTTTTGCTTTACTCCGTAATAAATATCAGCAAGACCTCACCAACCTCCAGATGACCCCCGACCCTCAGAAGACTTTCAAGAGACCGTAGAGACTGTTCAGAGACTACAGTCAGAAGTTGAGTTTACTGATGAATACTTTCCTCTATCTATTGCGTATAACTCATATATCAGACTATAAAAACTTATGGAAACCCATTGTTATTACAACTTACATTCCTCTCTAGTATCTCCAACTCAAATCCTATCACCAATCCCCTCTACAACTAAATCCTATAGAAACAGATGATGACTACCTCACTTTATCTCACCTCATCCTTGTTTAGCATAACTCCATTAATCATAACAGCACTGGAGATGCCAAACTATCAAAACTAATGCCAAGACGCTGAGTCAGGGTCACTCAATAGTCTCTTATATTTCTGAATGTCTCCTGAGATTCCTGGAAATTTTTTGAGTCTACTGATGCTCTGGAGATATCAGGAGACAAATTAAGTCTTATTAATATAAGACGTAATACATGCTTCTATATTCATCAGCAAACTCAACTTCCCACTAGAGTCTCCCAACAGTCTCCCAAGTCTCCTGAGAGTCTCCTGAGACCCCTGGATATTTTTTAAGTCTCCTGAGACTCAGGAGACCTCAGGAGACAAATGAAGTCTTGCTGATGTTGCTCGACCATGTATCAACTCTTTGTTTAATAGAATCTTACAGGATTTCTACTGACTTACTCTCTCTACCGACTATAAGACAATTTTATCTTTTTCAAAGCTAATATATTGTCCCAGGTCTTAGCATTGGTCTTGGAGGTTTTATAGCCATAGTCCTATTGTGTTTAATAGAGTCGGATTAAGAGAGGGGGAGATGAGGGAAGTTGGAGATGTTGTCACTAGGTTCTATAAGGTTCAGTTACAGGAAGTATTAGTAATAAGATTGAGTGAGATAGTGGGGAAGAATATGAGGTATGGTTGTACTAACTTTCTATGAGGTTATATTGGCTAACATATGAGTCATAGTGGACTGGCGAAAGAAGGTTGTTAAATAACAGGTGTAGATATTTTCCTTTGTTCATTTTATTCTTTTTTTTCTATCTCGTCTTCCTATTATCTTAGTAGATGAGAATATCTTTCTGTAATGAATGGCGAAGTATGACGTGACAGATGACAATGATGATGGCGTAAAAATGCTTCGAGGGCCTTATTTTCGTACAATGAGGACACTGATGAGGAAGAACGAAAGCTGGGCAGGCATAAGTACAGGCTCCGGCAAAAGCATAAGCAAGGGCAAGAGCAGAAGTAGATAGTGCAGGGCAGAGGAAGCGAAGACTAAGTGAAAATTCCAACAAAAATCGAAAGAGCTATGAGATTGCCTCCTGCGAAGGCGAGTTTGGGGAGGAGAAATGATAGCTATAGATAGGAGTATATTCCTATATGTCGAGATAACAGGAAGACAAAACAGAGAGAAAAGAAAAGAACTAAAGGAAAACTCTTCCCTTGCTTTTTAACACTCTCCTCCACCAGTCTCCTTATGATATATATTCTCATTCATAGAAATCTATAGAAATCTATAGCAACTACACCTCGTACTTCTCCCCACCATTTTTTCGAATTATGATACAAATCTTTCTCATCATGAAATCCCATAGAACCTAATGATGATCTGTGCAGCGTTGTTGTGTGAAATGTAGAAGGCAGCAGGACAGATGATAACAATGGCCTTGAGGTGTTAGAGGAAGACGCTTATCTGATGAGGACATGGCGAGAACTGACGAGGGTCGGTGCAAACAAACACGGCAAAGTCGAGAGATGAGGAAAGCGAGTAAGAACCTGGCGAAAACAGAGAATCGGAGCATAAAGCAGAACAAAGCAGAGGAAGGAAAGCGAAGACCAGATAAGGACCTCAACGAGGATTGAAAGAACTATGAAGCGGCCTCTTGTGAAGGCGAGTTTGGACGGAGAAGGCTATAGCTATGAATAGGAATATATTCGTATGTATTGAGATTACAGAAAGACGAGACAGAGAGAAAAGAAAGAAAAGAACTAAAGGAAATTCCCCCGCTTCCTATTTAATACTATCCTACGCTGGTCCGCCAAGACCTCATATCGTCATCCATAGAAACTCATCGAACTCCATCGCACCCACACCTCGTATTCTTCCCTACCATCACTTCTATCTATATTACAAATCCCTCACGCGATTGAAACTCATAGAACCCCATAACGTTATCCCCCCACTGCGTGCCTCCTCTTCGTTTAACATTACCTTAATCGCTGCAACCATACATCACCTACCGGATTGTTAGGACGGATGTCAAGACGCCGGGACAGATCAGGTCCCCTCCAGGGGCCTAGCTCTTGATAGGCTGAGGTTTTGAAGGATACTGGTCATGGAACAATTGTTGAAGTTCGGGACTATGTTCAAGATCACTGGCACTCGATGGTTGCCATGACGGCTCCTCATATCCAACATATTTAACCAAATACTCTACTCGCCGTCCCCTTTTCCTTGAGTCCAGTATTTCCTCCATCTCCCATTCAACCTCTTCTTGAATCTCTACCGGTGGAGGCGGTTCAATCATTTGCCCTGGAACAGGATCAAAAGCTGCCGGTGACAGAAGCGAAACATGAAAGACCAGATGGATCTTCTTAGAGGCGGGAACGGTAAGCTCGTAGGCATAGGGGCTCACAATTCCTTTAACCGGATAAAGGCCAACCTATTTCCAATCCAGCTTTTTCGAAGGTCGTTTGGTCTCAAGATTTCGAGTAGAGAGACAGACAGAGTCGCCAATAGCATAACGAGGTGGTGGAGTTCGGTATAGATACGCCATTTCCTCCTGTATCTTCTGAGCTCTAAACATTTCAGACTTTAAAAAGTCAAAGACTTGAAACATCTCTCTCACCAGCCCATTAGCTTGGTCCTCAATCACTATCTTTCCATGCTGTAGCAGTCCAAATGTCATTCGAGGGTGACGTCCATAGTTTGCTTGGAAGAGAACATATTTGTAGTTTCAGAAAAATGATTATTAGTAGCAAATTCGGCCAGTTAGAGAAAATCAGCCCAGTTATTCTGCTGATAGGACACATAGCTGCGTAGGTAATGTTCCATAATTGCGTTGGTCCTCTCTGTCTGTCTGTCTGTCTGGGGGTGGAATGCCGTTGAATAGCGCAGAGCAATTTTCAGTCGATCACACAGAGCTTTCCAAAACTCAGCTGTAAACTGTGTTTCTCGATCAGAAACAATAGTCTCCGGTAGTCAATGTAGCTTCCACACCTGCTCCAGGTATAGACGAGACAGATCTCTGGCCTTCACATTCTCGATCGTGGCGATAGGGTATTTTATTTTTGTAAGACGATCCACGATCACAAGGATCGCATTAAATCCATTTGCTCTCCGGAAGTCCAGTCACAAAGTCCATTGTAATATCCGTACATGGTCCCTTAGGTATCGAGAGTGGTCGAATAACTCCTTGTAGGGGGTTACAGTTCGCCTTAACTCGCCGACAGATATGACAATTTTTGATATAGCGATCTGTATATTTCCGCATGGTCGGCCAGTAATAGTCTCGACTCAGAAGCTCCTAGGTTTTCGATCATCCAAGGTGTCCAGCAAATGGTTTGTCATGGCGTTCCCGTAGTAGATAAAGTTTAAGCGCATCGTAGTCGGGGACATAGAGGGCATTTCGATACAGCAACAACCCCTCCTCGCTTTCCTTACATTCAGCTAGTGAAATTTCTTTTGATTGTCGAACACCGTTCCAGAGCATGGATGGAACTTTATCTGGAAAACCATCATGCTGGTAAGCTTCATTAAATAAATCAAGTACGGGAGACGATCCTTCAACGGGTTCATTTGCCAAAGAGCCCGCTAACAAACCTATCTTTAGGTTCAAATTCTCCTTATTCAAAACTACCCTACTCTGCTGTTCCAACCTCTCATCCCCTTCCTTTGGTAAGTCTTTTGGCCCCCTTGTTAATATATCTACCTTTCTTCCCTGTTTCCCGGGCCGATATTAGATAACTAAATTAAACCGCAACAAGAATTCAGCCCAACGGGTCTGGCGTCGATTTAGCAATTTAGTCAACAGAAAATATTCAAGATTACGATGATCTGTTAGCACCTCAACCTGGAACTGAGCGGTCTCTAGGTGAGATCTCCACTTCTCGAAGCAACGGATAACAGCCAGTAATTCCTTATCATTGATCTCATAATTACACTCCGCCGGGGAGTAAGTCTTCGAGAAGAATGCCACTGCGTGTAAAATCCGTTCCTCAACCCGTTGCGACAGAATACCAGCTGACACATAATCGGAGGTGTCTGGTTCGACAATAGACTCCTTCTCGGGGTCAGGATGCATCAATATTGGAGCGGTAGTGAAGGCCATCTTTAGCTTCTGGAAAGCTTGTTCCACCTTCTGCGTCTACTCAAACCGCAAATGTTTCTTTGTCAATGCAGTCAAAGGTCATACCATTCGAGAGTAAGCATAGATGTACCGTCGATGTGAATTTGTGAACTCAAGAAATTCCTGAACCTCCTTAACGGTCTTTGATGCCTCCTTTCTGTGGGATGAAGGTTGGAGGATTGCGATGATGGACTATTGTCGTTGCGTCGGGTATGAGTGAATAGCTTCCATGGGTTTCAGTTCATGTGAAGTGAGTCATAGTGGAGGTTACGAGAGTATGAGTCAGGCTTGGCGAAGATCGGTAGATAGCTACTACTCCTGTACTTTCTTTCTTTCTCTTTTCTCTTTACGCAACGTCTTCTGTATTTAGTTCGCAATATACTTTATAGTCTCTACTTCTCTAGTGACTATCGCTGCTCTCTTTATTTTTCTCTTCCATACTTCCCTTACACTTGGCCAGACGCAATTACTCGCCTGAACGTGTTTACACCGCCACCCTCTCAGACATGTCATTATCCACACCGACCCCCACCACGTCCGCTTACTGCGCTTAATTCTCCCCCAGCCACTATCGCGTCACCTCGACAAGAACTACCAAATTCCTCGACTTTTATGAGTCAAGAAATGGAGACCTACACTATCATTTCACGACATCTCCTAACCCCTTATGCAAGGAGATCGATGGCCGAAAGAGACGCTTAGAAATTTCTACACGCTCAAACCAGACAAGAGTTGACTGCAGCAAGGGACCAGTTGACCGTCTCCAATAACCACACAGATGCTTCTGGCCTGCGCGACCACCTGGAATTCCTAACTCGCTGTAAGACCACCACCACCACCACCACCACCACCACCACCCCCAATAGTTCCTCCCCCCCCCGGCAATGCCCCGCCTCCAGTTTTTCGTTCCGAAAAGTTTCCAGACTCGCAGCAGTTTTAACGGAGTCCGTGAAGCGAGCCTATCTGATTTCTCAACCTCCTCCGCAAGACTAAACTCAGCAGAACCACGATAGGTTCCTAAACGAGAGCCAAAGTATTCTACGCTCTACCGGTTGGAAGGAAGGCGTTGACCGTTATTCCATGGCGGAGACGCTTCCCCATTCGCTTTGCCGCCACCTTTGTTACCTTCTAAGCCTCCTTTCGAACCCAGATCCTCGAAAGACCACTGTGAGGTAGCTCCAGAGTTTTCCTTGCAAGAAAGGAGACTTCGCCACCTACCTTACACAATTTTTGCGCATCATGGGACAACTCGATTACAATGAGGAGGCCAAAAAGGATGCCTTGGAGAATGGGCTGTCAGATGATTTGAAGGACGCCATGATTTACCAGGACACCACCATGGAAGGCTTCGACGCCTACGTAAGGAGGCTCATGACCATGGACAACAGGGTCAGGGCCAGGAAAGATGCCCATAAGGCCAACCGGAACCCAATGGGGCAATTTGCCTCCCAACCAGCTCCCCCACACCCCTCGCACACTCCAGGAGGCCTCGTCCCCATGGACCTTTCAGCCCTCCAAGCCCGTCCTGCCACCCGCCCGCCACCAGAAGGGCGATATACGTTCGCCCATGGCCGTCGACAAACCACCGCCGCGGAGAAGAAATGGAGAATGGAGAATGGTCGCTGTGCTTACTGTGCCGCCTCCGACCATGTTTTTGCCAATTGCCCCCAAGGTAATCGCCCCCGTGGCCCCCCTCCGGCTATGCGAGGCGCCGCCCTATCTGCCCCTCCTGCTGCTCCTATTGAGCCCTCTGCTTCTTCTTCTTCTTCTTCTTCTGCGGATGTTCTTTCTTCCTCTGGTGTTTCGGGTTTTCAGTAGTCCCTGGTCAGTATCATGGCCCTCACCAGGGACCTTCAAAGGATTTTTCTTTATCTGCGTTTTCTATTTCGGGTTTTTCAGTTTCGGTTATGGCAGAGGAGGAATTAAATGGAGACCACTTAGTTGTAGCTTGTAACATTGCTCACAATAAGAACTCTATTTCCACCTATGCTATGATTGATACTGGAGCCTCGGGATTCGCATTTATTGATGAAACCTTTGCGCGCCATCACCAACTCCCACTTTTTGCCCTAAGAAATCCTCGCACCCTTGAAGTTATTGACGGAAGACCTATTGCCTCGGGACAGATTACTTCGATCTGCCGTGTTCCCCTTACTATTGGCTCTCACCAAGAACAAATTCCTTTTTTTGTTACTAGGTTAGGACAGTACCCCCTGGTTCTTGGTATCCCTTGGCTACAACACCATGACGCCACCCTAAAGTTCAAGAATAACACAGTAGCCTTTGATTCGGAGTTTTGTAAGAAAAACTGCAACGCCGCCAGTAACGCCGATATTATTCCAGGCATCAAACCCCCAGTCTATATGATAGGCCCGGTTCCCTTCAAATAAGATTGTTCCGCAAGAACAAGCATAAATTTGCAAGATAACTTTACGAATCGGTATGCCTCCAGAATACCCTGAAGGACGGATGGAAACAAAGGATCCCTGAACGTTATCATAATCATCTGAGTATGTTTGACGAGGCCTTCGCCCAGGACCTACCACCTCGACGCCCCTATGACCATAAGATTCCTCTGAAAGATGGGAAAGAACCACCGTCAGCCAGACAGATGTCCTGCGATGAAATTTACTCGACTTAGTGACTATATCCACGAAAAATCTCTCAAAGGATTTATCCGCATGCTTAGTCATCTCTGCCTGTTTCAAATATTCGTTAAAAGGCAGATGGATCCTTCGCCTTTTGCGCGATTATCTATTGAATGAGTTGACGGTTAAGAATCGATACCCCCTACCACTTATTCGAGAGACTCTGGACCGGTTGTCAAAAGCCAAATGGTACACTAAGTTAGACCTGAGACAAGGGTATAACCAGATTCGCATGGCCGAGGGAGAGGAGTGGAAGACAGCGTTCCGAACGCGCTACGGCCATTTCGAATACACCGTTATGCCATTTGGTCTCACTAATGCCCCTGCTACCTTCCAACATTTCATTAATGACTGCCTCCGAGAACACTTGGATCAATTCTGCACCGCATACTTGGACGATATCCTTATCTACAGCGACTCACTCGAAGAACACGAAAGGCATGTCGAAACAATATTGACAATACTGCAGAAGAATGGGATTCTATTGAAACCGGAGAAATCCGAGTTCCACACCCAAAGCACTACCTATCTTGGGTTGATTATCGAACCTAATGGTGTCCGTATGGACCCTCACAAGGTATCGGCTATACAGGAATGGACCACTCCCCGGACCGTCAAGGATGTGCAGGCTTTTCTGGGGTTTGCCAATTTTTACCGCCGCTTTATTTTCGGATTTTCGAAACTTGCCGCCCCTTTGACCAGGCTTACTAAAAAGCATGTCCCCTTTTTATGGACCTCGGAGGCAGAAACCACTTTCCAATTCCTGAAGGAAGCTTTTACCACCGCCCCCGTTCTGATTCATTTTGACCCCGAAAAACCAATTACAGTGGAAACCGATGCGTCGGACTATGTTGCCGGCGGCGTACTTTCCCAATACGATGAACAGGGGAAGCTGCACCCTGTTGCATTCTTCTCCAAAAAGCATACACCTGCGGAATGTAATTACGAAATTTACGATAAGGAGCTACTGGCGATAATTCGGTGTTTTGAGGAATGGAGACCAGAGTTGGAAGGGGCGAAACACCCGATCGAGGCTATTTCCGACCACAAAAATCTCGAATACTTTATGTCAACCAAGCAACTTAATAGAAGGCAGGTGCGGTGGGCCGAATATCTCTCACGCTTTAATTTTGTTATCAACACAGTGCGAAGAGAATGAAACCGGATGATTGACGGAGATCTCCCTGAGAAGGGATGAAAGGCTGCTACACCAGAGCCCAAATTGCTGAAGAGGGAAAATTTAGATCCTAAGTTTGTTGGCGGGTTCTTTAAGAACGAACCCGCTGAAAAGAACGCCCCCTTACAGAAATTATTTGATGAAGGATACCAAGCTGACCCATTCCCACAAAAGATTCTGGATCTACGGCAGACAGATACGAAGCACTGCAAGGAAATATCCCTCGCAGAGTGTACCGAAATGAACGGCCGCCTCTTGTATCACGAAAGCATATACGTCCCCGATTACACACCATTAAAGCTGGAAATCCTGAAGCAATATCATGATGCCCCCTCAGCAGGACATCCCGGCAGGGAAAAACCCTTCGAGCTGATTAGTAGGGATTACTATTGGCCAAACATGCGAGACTATATCAGCCAGTACATTCGTAATTGCCACACCTGCCAAATGAGTAGTTCAACGACACATGGGAAATTGAGATTTCGACCGCTACTATCCCAGAAAGAACTCGAGAGAGATTCCATGGACTTTATATCTTGGCCAACGGAGATGAAGGTTATGATGACGCCATATTGGTCGTGGACCGATTAATCTAAGATGCTACACCTCCTACCTGTAATACCACTGTTAATCGCGAAGAGTTAGTTTATATTTACACACGCTTCTACTGCACTTACCCACACATATTACATCCGATAGTGACTCCAGTTTACAGCCAAATTGGAAATCACAGACATGCCGAAGGTGATGCCAGGATGACGGCCTTCCACCTAAACGGTCGACGGAAAGACTCGAACGCGTAATTAACAATATCTCGTGATACGTATTTTATCAACAGGACGACAATAGCAGTGTTAAGTAGAATTTGCAAATAACAACCAAGATCCGCTCTACTATGCCAATTTTTTCGCTAACTACGGATACCATCCTCGATTTACAGACCAAAGTCGAAAAGACTTACCAACCATTGACGCTTATAATTTCAAGAAAGATGAAGGAGCTGCACGACATTCGCGAACCCAAATAAGCGACGCACAAGATCAACAAGCAGGTTCGCGAACGCTAAGCATCCCCGCCCCAAAGATACGAGGTCGGCCGTGACATGGTGTTTGTTTCAGCAAAAATATTCGGACGGCACGCAGTCACGAAACTCGACCTGAAAAGATAGACCTTTCCTATTCAGGAGATTAGATCACCCTACGCTTATCGCTGAACCTCCTCGATCTACGAAGATGACCCCTGCTTACGTTTCATTTCTGCCGACCATTGCCGACTCAGAAGCGGCCAGATACCACCGCCGCCACCTTCTCAAGTTATTGTTGACCAAGAGGAGTGAGTTCAAGTCAAGAGATTTTGGATTCGGCGACCACGTTAAGCAAGTGACTTCAAGATATTACCGATATACAGATCCCCATGAACCGGCAGGATATCACTTACAGACTGTCAGCTGCCGACACTTTCCCACACATCACATCCGGGCAGGATATCACGCAACAGACCGCCGCTGGCTTAATAATCTCCACACATTTCTGCCGACACAAAGTTCAAGAGGATCAAGGCTGAAGTGCCATTTCATTACTGACACCAGGACTGGTGATTGCCTGAAGTGAGGCAATGATGATGATCTTGTACGAGACACGAAGATGAGCTCAAGCCTATTGCTTCCATGGGTTTCAACGGCTTCCAGTCATAATAATGAGACTATAGTGGAGGTTACGAGAGTTTACATTTCAAACAGGCCTTTACGAAGATTTGGTCAAGAGGTTGGGCCATAGTAATGCATACCACAGCCTACTCAGACTTTCTTTCTTTCTTTCTTGAAAAGAATCGTTTCTCAGATTTAGTTCAAGTAATATACCTTTATACTTCTACTTGTTTAATTATCGCCGCTTTCCTTTATTTTTCTCTTCCATACTTCCTTTACACTCGGCCAGACGCTGCAATTACTCGCATCTCGAACGTTTACACCACCACCCCCTCCTTGAGACTCCCAATCTATTATTGTTTTTACCTTGGCCGGGTCCTTTTTATTCCTCTTGGAGTGAGAATCATATTGAGATATTTAGTCTCCTGCACGCTAAACTCACATTTCTCCAGCTTCAGATGAATTTCATTGGCCTCGAGAACTTCCAGTACCTGCTGTACATCCCATTGGTGCTGTTTCAATATCTCGGAATAAATAAGAATATCATCCAGATAAGTCGCCAAGACCTACAAGGAATGGCGATATCATTAATCCAAATTTTGAAACATAAGAGTGCAAGATTTGTTAATCCAAAAGGCATCACCAAATATTTCCAATGCCCATAACGTGTCCTAAAAGCAGTCTTCCACTCATCCTCCTCCTTGATTCGTATTTGATTATATCCCCAATGTAGATGCTAGCCAGAAAATAATTGGCCAAGCCAAAAATTAGCCATGCCACAAGTGTATCTATCCTCGATCACATGGCATTTAACTTCCTATAGTCCATACAGGTGCAAGAATCACGCCTTCTTAAAGAACAACACAAGAGCCACATGAGAATCATGGATCAAGTTTCCTCTTCAAATTATCACCAAGAGTCCTCAACGCCTTCCTTCAGCCTCCTCCTGACATACTATACGAGGCCAAAGCACAGACTGCTCTTCTTATACTTGATCTCACGATCATAGTGACGATGAGCAGAACTCAAACATCGGCTTCATCAACAAATTAAAACGCTTAATAGTCTATTGAATCTTTCCATCGTGATTACGCTGCTTCCAATATTTTGTTAACAGCATACAAGGTGGTCCAATAAACTTGAACTGTGGAGTCTTGGGAGAGTTTCTTAAATGATCGAGAGATAATGGCCGATATATGAGTAACCGGTCTTTCTAATACATGGAGATCCTCAAGAACAATAGGTTATATTTACATATGCGAAATACCGGCGATACCACTGATTGAAAACAAATCTCATTCCTTCCGCTATCAATAAGGATTCCATACTTCCTCTCTAAGGTATCCCCATCACAATCGGATAATATCCCAACTTAGTAACAAAGAAAGAGCATTCCTCCACATGCCCATTAATTTCCCACTCCAACGTCTCAAAGAGTGTGGTCACATGCTTGCTCCACGCAAGATGCGCGACAAATTTATATTTTCTAAATATATGGCGATAAAGAAGAGGTAAAAGGCAGTATAATACCATGATATGACTATACGATATTGATAAATTGTTACAGAAGACGTTGCGTGAAGAGAAAAGGAAAAGAAAGAAAGTACAGGGGTAGGCATCGAGGCCCCCCTTACATACCCGACACTCCACCGCCAAGCCGAACTCATACCCTCGCAGAACCTCGACTATGACTCACTCCCTTGCGCAACAGAAACATCAGCAAACTCAACTTATGATTGGAGTCTCCTAACAGTCTCCCAGGTCTCCTGAGAGTCTCCTGAGACTCCTGGATATTTTTTGAGTCTCATGATGCCCAGGAGACATCAGGAGACAAATGAAGTCTTGCTGATGAACCCATGGAACCTATTCTGACTCATATCCCCCACTCAACGCACAGTAATCCCAGCCCTGCCAATCTTTCCAGCCCGCTGAATCTAACGTATCCATGAAACAACGTCACCTTCCTTGTTACTTTTCCGGACTGAATAGGTCTTCCATCAATCACATAAATCTCCCTCTCAGTCCTTAAATTCTTCATCTTTAGCCTACATACGCTCACAAAGTCTTCATCAACGAACGATATCCCGACGCCCAAAGATCAATCACGATAAAGGTAAGATAATAGGTTTTTTTATTTTGAGAAATAGAACAAACTACAATCAATTGATTCCCATCCACCTCCCCTTCTGGTACTGAAAACGTAGAAATAGACACCTTAGAAAAAACTTTAGGAGTTTCCTGAACTATACCGCTTAGTGTAGGGACAAATCTTTTAACTCTTCATCTTCCGATACCACTTCCTCCTCTTCCTCCTTTTTTGCCTCCAACAACGCTCTCCTCATTCTAGGTGGTGCCCTCCCCGAGGGCGCACTCTTACAGTCCCTAACCAAATATCCAACTCCTCTACAATAATAACACCTATTCTTAATCCGATGAAATTTTTTTCTGTGCAAAAGCGACGATAATATTCGACAAATCCATAATATTTCCCCTGCGCCAGATATTTATGGATGCTGGGTCATACAGATTCTTCGCGATAGAGCGCGGTCCTCAGACGACAAGGCTGTTGTTGTTGCCATGAATGGAAACAAAGGGCGAGTGACAAGACAGATCTGAAATCTAAACCTCCCCTATCCCTGGCCAGAATTTGCATCGCTTATTATTCAAAGAGGCCCTCAGCCTTTTAATGGTCCGAGAGTTTATTCTGAATCATCGCGCCACTAGGTCCTTGCTAGTTCTTCCAAGAAAGATTCAACTTTATAGCAATTTCGTTGAACTCAGAAATAAGAAGATAACGCCTAACTCTACAAAGATTCTATATGACGCTGTCATTGCTTAATTTCTAAGATTATGAAGAGTCAGAATTTAATCTATCCGCATCTTCAAAAGATTATCCAAGTTTTAAGAACTCCGCCAATCAAGAATGATCCCTTCATCCATAATGTAGTTAAAGAATCGATCCGCCACGGCCCTTCCAACCCGAGACAGAAGATGCCAATTGTCATTGGCGAACTAATGGTTAAGAAGCAATTTTAATCTGCAATTGCTTTCAGCGTCCAAGACTTTTACTACCGCCTTATATTTTCCTACGTGAGTTTTTCAGACTCGGACAACTCTAAGCCATGAATTTCTCCTGCGCTTTCGATCTCTTCCTCGTAGGCTGATTTTAACAGAGGTCCCTCGAACTTTTACGACTTCGCAGTTTTGTTTTGCCATATGCATACGACAAGATAATCGCTGAATTCCCTCGACGCTTTTATATATGAACGCTTGATTCTCCTTCAACAAGGCGGCTTACCAATCTAAGAGCCGAAATACAAAGAACTTTTCGAGTGCTCGATAGAAATTGATAAATAAACGATCGCAGAAGAGTGAGCTATAATTAAGATATGGAGTGATTCGTTGTTCGGACGAAAGACATCAAGAAGACTTCATTTGTTCTCGAGTCTCGAAATTTCGGTGAGACTTTAAAATATCCAGGCCTCAGTGAGACTCTCAGTGAGACCTGAGATCAAGGAGACTCCACCATAAATTGAGCCATTGACGAAAAGTTTTCCCCATTTTAATCCGACGGAGAACTGAAGAAGAGGACAGATGATAACGATGATGCAAGATGATTTGAGGAAAGATGTTTTATATTAACGGTGACACCGACGAGACGACGAGGCCGAATGAAGATAAAGATGCAGACGAAAGCTGCAGAGACAAGAAAGAAGAGAAGACGAAATGAGAATTCGAGAATCAGAACAGAAAGAAAACAAAGTTAGAAGAGGAAATAAGACATCAGAGGCGACTTCAACGAGATTGAAAGAATCCATGGTTTCAAGGGCGAAGCTAGACGAGTAGCTTATAGCTATGAATAAATATATACCTACAGATCGAGACATGCGAAGACGGATAGAGAGAAAGGAAAGAAAATAACTAAAGGAAAACTCTCCGCTTCCCATTTAACACTATCCTACACCAGTCCACCAAGACCTCATATCGTCATCCATAGAAACCCATTGAGCTCGATCGCATCCATACCTCGTATTCCTCCCTACCATTACTTCTATCTATATTACAAATCTCTCATGCTATCGAAACTCATAGACCACCATAACGTAATCCCCCCACTGAGTGCCTCCTCTTTGTTTAACATTACCTTCATCAGCAAAACTTCATTTGTCTCCTGAGGCCCTGAGTTCTGAGACTTAAAATATCCAGGCCTCGCGAGACTCGAGACCTGAGACTTGGAGAGACTCCAGTTTGAGCTATTGACGTTAACAAGAACCATACATCGCCTACCAGACTATCGGGACAGATGCCAAAGCGCTGGGACAATTGTATTCCTACTTCACTTCACATTCCCTTATTAGTAAGGTCAACACTTCAACGACCAAACTCTCGGGACTGATGCGCCAGAACGTAAGAAATGAGAAGAATACGACAGATGACAACGATGACGAAAACGACTCGAGGAAAGACAAATTTCACATTACGGTGATATCGATGAGAGTGAATGAGAGACGCAGATAAGCAGACCGGCGACGCAAAGACAAGAAAGAGAAAGAAAGACCGCGATAGAAAGAACTCAAGAATAAAGACGGATGATAACGATGACGCAAGCGAACTCGAGGAAAGACAAATTTCATACTACGGTGACGCTGACGAGGACGACGAGGCCGGACGAAGCAAGGCACCGCAACATCAAGAAGATTTCATTTGTCTCCTGAGGTCTCGTTCTGCGAGACTAAAATATCCAAGGCCTCGTGAGACTCTCAGAGACCCAGGAGATCATGGGAGACTCCAAAGTTGAGCTATTGACGGTTTAGAGACAAGAAGAAGTGCAAGGGCACGCATGAACAGAGAGACAAGAAATACAGAAAGATAACAAAGCAGAAGAGGGAGAAATGAACACTAGAGGCGACTTGAGACGGTGAACTGTAAGAGGCCTCATGAGCTTTGAACGAAATAAATTACCATGAATAGCCAGATATTTCTATGTACCGAGATAACAGAAAGACGAGACAGAGAGAAAAAAAAGAAAAGAACTAAAGGAAAAGTCTCCCCACTCTATTTAACCCCCTCCTATGCCAGTCCGCCAAGATCACATATTGTCATCCATAGAAATTCATAGAACTCCATCGCACCCACACCTTGTATTCCTCCTCACCATCTCTTCCAACTATATTACAAATCCCGCACACTATAGAAACTCATAAAACCCCATAACATCACCCTCTACCACCTAGCTCCTTCTCGCTTAATACTTCCCCATCCATCACACGACGGACAGACACAAGACACAAGACGAGAGAGAACAGAGGCCAGGGCAAAGAAAGAGAAGAGGAAAGAAAGACCAGATAAAGACTTCAACAAGGCCATGAACTATAAAGACGCCTCAAGGAAAGTTAATTTGTGACGAGAAACTATAACTATAGAAAAGCAAGATATTCTCATGACGAGATAATGTGAATACGGCAGAGAGAAAAGAAACAAGCGAACTAGCCAAAAGTCCTCCCCCACTATTTAACACCATCCCGCTCCAGTCCGACAAGACCACACATTGTCATCCGTAGAAACCCACAGAATTCCATCGTACCCATACCTCGTACTCCTCCCCACTATCTTCCCTAACTATATTACAAATCCATCACGCCCTAGAAACTCATAGAACCTCATAACGTCATCCCTTCCAGCACACATCTCTGTCTCACTTAACAATTTCTCCACCGTCAAGACCGTGTATCGCCTACCAGATCGTCGGGACATATGCCAAAACGCTGGGACAGCCGGGACATCGGGATATTCAGTCTATCTCACTTCATTCTCGCTTAGCATAACTCCATTAGTTACAATAACGCTATGACTACCAAACTACTGGGACCGATGCCAAAATGCTGGGACAACTTCTATAAATCCCTACTTTTCTCAATATTTGGGTACCAAAACATAAATTTTCCAGTTCTTCCTTTAATGTATAAAGAATATATCTATTTAGATACTTATGACCCATAGATTCAAGATATACTACCTGTTTACAGAGATGGAGAATTTTATAAGAGAACACTATTATTCTATACATATGATACTTGCGCTAAAAAATTGTATTTTGATATGTAATATAGCATATAGATAACTACTTAAATGTTTATTTTAGGGAATTTTGAAAAGTGAAAACCTGCAAAAAGACCCGATTGGGTGCATGATTATATTTTTAAAAATAATATAAATGATACTTCGATAAAGTGTTCTATAGTTCTCAAAATATAACCTCCTCAACCTCTTTTCCTCATTACTTTCAAACTTTACCAAAATGTTTTTGTTAAACTCAAATCACAATTTAGGTGAAACTGAGGTTGGATGCTATACAACAGTTATTTTTTTTTATTTTTAGGGGAGTATTTATATTTTTTGAATGACAATATATAAAGTGTCTCCATACTTCTTTCCCCATATAAATCTTGATGTTTTTGGTTGCCACACATGGCGCCCATACAAATTTACCCAATCAATCTAGGTGTCTCGGTATCTCAGGTGCACATCCGGTACCTATTTGTCGTTGCCACAATTTAATACGGTCCAATCACCCTATAATGGTACCTTTTATAAGGGTACTTTATCCCTTGGACGGATGAAATCGTCAAATTCGCAGCCTGGAACGTGCACGCACTGAGTTGGGTATATTCGTTGCTCTTAATGGTTGATAATAACCATAGAGCCAATCAAAAATAGCTGTTAGCTGCCTGCTTGAGCCAGTATTAGCTCAAAAAGGCAAGCTGCGAATTTGACGATTTCATCCGTCTAAGGGATAAGAGTATGCGCTCTCAGACTAACATACTACCGTCAATTCTCGAATAATCCACTATCCGTATTTGTATGTCCGAACCAAGGTAAATTGGCGAATCAAACTTCACTCGTTTTTCTCACCCGGAATTAAGATTTAGCGACGCGGGGATAGTGGATTTCTTGAGAATTGACGTTATGACCTTTGCAGACACAAACTCTCCCTATATACGACTTCGAGCCACTTTTCTAACCTTTATAAGGCGATTTGACTGTATGGTTGCCGTAGACCATGACTTATTGTTCGCGAAAAACCAACGCTAGGGAGCCAATGACATGAGATGTTCCACAGGTAATTTCAGCCACGTTGACTGCCTTGAAGTGAAAACGATGATGCTGGATCTGAGACCTGCGTTTTTCGAAGCCGATCACTGGCCAAGCCTCGCTTAAAATCCGGGTAATACTACATGGTGCATCACATCCACCCACATCGTTCCGGTGGTACCAAACCGAACACCGAAGCACAGCAAAGTTACAATTGGGCTTTTATAAATCAGCATTATGGGTATATATATGAGCAGAATAAGGAGAAAACAGCTAGATGTGAGGTGAAATTAGATTCTAGATTCTTCCTTCCTTTTATTCCTTGCGGTGGATCCAGTCGGTTAGGTCGATATAAATAAAGACAGTGATTCAGGCCCTGTAGATCGAGCTCGATTCTTGGATTCCGGTCCTTGCCAACATTTTGTCAAGCCAACAACAACAGCCGTAGAAGAGAGCACGTTTGTCTTTACACATTCCTCATTGGCTCTCAACCATAAATCGCTTCACGATAGTTAGAATCCACGGCCGATTCCTCCGCGCTCGCTGGCCGCCAACTACTTTTCGAAGGGAGGGGCAAAGATAGATAGAGTGAAGGAAAGAGGAGGGTAGGTTGAATACAGATGCCAGCAACTTTCACTAAGGAGACTGACAGCTACTGTGAAGCTCGGCCTTCCGTCTGCACACTCCCCTCTTCATCCCTATTTCGCATCACCTACCAAGCACTCAACCTTCCATTCCCTGGGTTATAGCTGTACTCATTCTCCCCACGTGATAGGAGGAAGCGGGTAGCCCGAGCAGTTGTGCCCCGCCATCTCCGGAGCCTCACCACAAGCCAACGGCGGCAACATCAAATAACAGCATGTGAGAAAACCGTATTTCGCTGCCCTTGAGGAAGTCTATAGCGATATGGGACTCACGGAATAAACTGACATTCCGAGTGTGTATAGGAAGTTCGGAAAAACTTTAGCAAAGCGGCAATTAGACATTCCCGAGTATGCGGCCAGCTTTGTGAACTACAAAGCTCTTAAAAAGGCACTTTTCTCTACTTTAGCTCACATGGGAATCATTGCACTAAAATCTAACGGTTTTCTGACGTAGCTTATCAAATCACTGGGCATTGGAGTAAAAGCACCAGCTCCACAATTACCTTTCCAAAGCCCAGGGGGTCGCTCTTTCAATAACCCACAGGTCACCTTACAAGCAAACAAAGCTACCTTCTTTTTTAAACTGGTTAGTTTGATCTATTACACATTAGCACGATCAGCGCTGAATTGGGGGCGAATGGGTACAGGAAAGAGAGTTGGAGAAGGTGAATACGTATTATTTGCATAAAGAGGCCGAAGTAAGACAGATCCTCATCGTATCAGATATAGGGCTACTAACCTAGGCGGCAGCTGAAACTTCGATTGAAAACATTGATAGATAAGAAGCGACTTATTCAATCTAGGAGCGAGACTACCTCTAAAATTTCCGCAACATACATTACCCTGCAAGAGGGATTCCGGCAGTTTCAGCATGACCTGAGCAAGTTACAGCAGTTTGTTGAAGTCAACGCTACTGCATTTTCAAAGATTTTGAAAAAGGTGATCTAAAGACGCATATCTACAATACCGATAAATCAGGTTGCTAATAGAACACTTGTAGTGGGATAAATCATCTAAGGTATTTAGGTTAACCAATTCAGTCATTTGAGGCCAAGCTACTTACAAATTATCTCACAGTCTCGGACAAAGGAACTTTATCTCTCTAGAGCCGTTGAGGTTCAGCCATGTTTTAATAGAGATGTTATAACAGAGCTCTCGGATCAAGCAACAACTAGTCTCCTTGAGCTCGAGGCCTGGGCAGAGGGTGAGAACATCTCTTTCGACAGAAAGGGGGGCGAAGGTGCTCTCAGTGGGCGGTTACTCGGCACAGATGAGAGTGATGCCGATGCAGAATTTTTGAGAGCTATCTTTTCTGAGAATACTACGGTTTTGAAAGAATGGATAACCCGGTTGGAGGGGTCTGGAAACGCGCGTGAGAAGGTTACTAGGGCATTTCTTGCTGCCATTCCGGAAGGCTCCGAGGAGTCTCTCGGAGTTCTGATGGAAACTAATCTGATTGACTATCACTCAGAAGATGAGATCAATGAGAGAAATTGTCTTCACGAAGCTGCAAATGCTGGTAGAATGTCCATTCTTAAGGTTGGATTAGAGCAAGGGATTGATGTTGCTCGTGCTGATGTTTATGGTCGAATACCATTGCACTATTCCTGCATCCATGGACATGTTGAAATGGTACAGATATTGGTTGATGTCAAGCCGTCAACGATTGATGCCATGGATCACGATAATTTCACTCCGTTGATACACGCTATAACACACAACAAACAGCAATGTGTTTCCAAACTGATTGCCTGCAATGCACGGATAGATCCGAGACATGAGCAGGATTATATTCCGCTAAACCTTGCTTGCCAGTACGGTCTTTGCGAGATTTCGGAAATTCTCTTGAAACATAATGCTCGTATCTTACCAGATGCAGAAGGCCTTTACCCTCAGCACCTGGTCGCAAGATCTGGCGAATCAGTACGGCTTTTGATGTTGTTAAAGCAGTATGGAGCCAATTTGAACGAGGTGGACAAGCTATTTCAATGGACTGCTGTTTTCCATGCTGCAAGCGAAGGGCATGTAGAATGCCTAAAGGCTCTTCTAGAGAGTGGCGCTAGGAGTGATATTTTAGATGAGAAAGAGCTTTCTGCTATGTATTATGCAGCTTGGGAAGGCCATCTCGAGTGTATGCAACTTCTTTCAGCAGCAGGAGGAGGACTTGGCATTGCCGGAACGCTTCCTCACAAACCATCACCCGCCTCAATCGCTTCAACACAGTCTGGAACACACATGACTATTGACTCGGATGGAATCCCCGATCTCTCTCTCCCCCCTCCCATTCTCCCTTTGCGTCGATACGGACATAACTTTCTTGAAAATAAGACATTCGTTCAACTCACCTTCCACGAGGCGGGCACTGAACCAATACTCTTTTACCAGGACGATAAATATCCCGCAGCCAGACTCACTATATCATCCAAATCATCAGATCTTATTCCCAGAAATCTTCTTCTCCCTCTCAGCGAAGATGTCAAGACGATTTCCTTTCAAATCGACACAGTGGATCAGTTTACGATAGATTTCGACATATATCCCACCTTTGGGTCTAAGGTGATTGCGCGGACGATTGCTCTGCCGAATACCTTTAGCTCAAATAGCTCTGGCCATTGTATCTTACCACTGTTTGACCCTCGCCTCCGAGCCATGGGGCGGATATCCTTCGACTTCCAAATCATCAAGCCTTTCCAAGGAGTTCCGCTCGAGATAACCCATTTCGCAACTTATTGGAAAGCAACAAGTCAATTCGAGTCTCATCCAAATGCACTTATTACTGGATCATCCCTATCCGGAGAATATGTTCGTCTTTATATTCAGCTAACCAGGGATTGCGTCCCTGTATTATATCCTCGATGGACCATACCCTTCAATGAACTTGAGGTTCCTGTCTCTCAGGTCAGCTTCGCTCAGTTTCAAAAGCTGGGTGCTCAGTCTGGTGTGTTAAACATCAAACAAAAATTATTGGCAGCCAGCAGTCATTCCGAAGCTCATCTCATACTGGCATATTCATTCACTGCTCTCAGAGAAGTTCTGTCAATGCTACCAAGCGAGGTTCACCTTGATCTTAACATTATCTATCCTACAATTGCTGAGGAACAAGAATACGGATTGACAACCACGCCAAATGTTAACACTTGCGTCGATGCTATATTAAACACCGTATTCGACCATGCCAGGGCATTAAAGAAAACATCACATGATCTGACAAGATCCATTGTCTTCTCTTCGTCAAATTCCAACGTTTGCACGGCGCTGAATTGGAAACAGCCGAATTGTGAGGTTTTCCCGAATTTTGAACATCGACAATCCTACCGAAGCTAACACCTGCTATTGCAGATCCGGTGTTTTATGGTAATGATCTTGGAAAAGAGCCAGGAGATGACTTGAACGAAGTAGCCTCGAGCGCCAGAAGTTGTACATCTATCAAGGAGGCTGTCAGGTTTGCATCAAACAACAATTTGATGGGACTTATATGCTCGTCTCGACTCTTAGTAAGTTTAATTCAACTTCCAAATATGCATTGAGTAGGCAAATTCATTTATTTCGCAGGATACTGTACCGGCACTTGCACAAAGTGTAAAAGTCGCAGGCTTGGTATTAGTTGCTCACACTGCAACTGACCCATCACCAGCCATTATCGCATCTGTCGATGGTGTTTTAAGGAAAGAGGGGGTTTTAAAGTTTGAAGAGACAATTGATATGTGAACTATTAGAAGGAAATTTATGTACTACTATTTTCTTTTGACTCCGGGACCCTCCTTCTTTTCTATAGGAGTGGGATTGCCGAGGGGACATTGAGTTCATTTTCCAGATGCCCCCCATAAGTAGAGCCTTAATTTACCCCCTTATGTACATAATACTTGCACCCTGAAGTTTGAAAGCGTCGAGGAATACTCAAGCCTGGGAGGATTCTAATTGGGGGAATGGATCGACTCTGGAATTATCAAGCAGAACTATTTGACGTCCATCGTCCATGATAAGATCCCACCGCAGTGTCTCGAACTATAAAACCGTGTATTATTATATAAGCACTTCAGGAGTTTATGAGATAGGATGCTAAGGGAAAGGTACCATCCCCATCCTGGTCCTTCTTACGCTCTTGAAACGCAAGAGACCCTCACCCTTCGTTCCTTTTACTTTATAGGATATATCAATATCCCCATGGAGTTGACTCAATTTCCCACTGATCCAGGGTATCTTGTATTTGTACGTAATTTCATCGCCAAGAAGCTGTCGAGCTTCAGGGTGAACGCGGAGCGCATATAAGGTCGATGAAACAACAGAAGTGGATGACTTTTGATAGTTAAAAAGAGCAAGTGTACTGGCTCCTAATACGACAAGAAAGATAGGGACAGAGATTAACGTTGAGCGGCGGGGACCCACGGCTGATAGTGTCCTTGTAGTTAGTTATAGTAACCTGGAGAATCAAGACCCGAATCTGACCTGGTAACGCACGGTCGCTCCTTCTCTCTGTTAAAACCTGGCCAGTTTTCGGAGCAACGATGATGTTACGGGACCGAATTGAGCGTGCGCTGTGGAGAAAAAGCCTTGAAGAGGATAAGAGACGGCGGTTCAAGATTTGGGTAGCCATGCCTGACGTGACGATGATTTGGACAAGGTGGATTGAGCTTGAGAGAAACACCAAGGCCCATTCGCGTAAGTAGGTAGATAGATACATGTACTTATGACGTACTATGGGCCCAAAAAATCGCCTGTTTTCAGGGCTGCAGGGATATTAGAGTACGAGAGGTTCGACAAAGGGGGTGTCCAAAATAAGTTCGGACTGTCGGCAGTGGTCAATGATCAATTTTCTTAATGATATTCCTCTTTTCCTGTGAAGTGCATCATACAGTTTTTTTTATTCGCTGAAAAACCCCGATACACAGGTAGGCCAGTATTCACGATTATTCTACACAGGTAAATTTCACAGATGGAATTTTTATTTACTTCCCGATTAAGTCTTCGCTGCAGATTCACCTACCTACCTGCTATTCTCCCTGCCGTACCTACCTGCCATATCTGCTTGATTTGCTACTTGATTTACTGCTTAATTTTCGTATGATTAGTAGGGGCAGAGAGCTGCAGGGAGGGGGGTATAGAAATGAAGGTATGGAGATGAAGGTATAGTGATGCGATCGAGATAGAGGGGGAGAATGTGATATCTCTAAGTCTCAACCCTAACCCTAATTTGCTTACAGTTTTTGACAACTCTTTTACTTCGTATGTGATACTCTTCCAAAAGAACCTTAATTAGACTAAATTGGGCATCAAACATGATCTTTTCCACCCTTTTGAGTCCAATTAATCGTCTTTTCTAAATTAAATCTTTTTGAAACTATTCTGTAATATTAAGGCTCAAAATAATATTTACAGAAATATATGAACTGGCTCCAAAGCAAGTAAGCCAATACTATATTTTCTCCTTCTAGTATATGTGAATTGTTCTAGTGTCTTGGCATCAGGCCACATCAGCAAGACTTCATTTGTCTCCTGAGGTCTCCTGAGCCTCAGGAGACTTAAAAAATATCCAGGGGTCTCAGGAGACTCTCAGGAGACCCGGGAGACTGTTGGGAGACTCCAGTCAGAAGTTGAGTTTGCTGATGCAGGTAGTTTGGTAGTCAAAGCTTTGTTAGAATTAATGGGATGATAATAAGCAAGGATGAGATGTCCCATTCAAGATCTGTCCCGATAATTGGAAGAATGACCTGTCATACTTGGCTGGAGTGAACGTTAAGTGAAGTATGGAGAAATGGTGGAAGGGCGTATCGTCATAAGGTTCTATAGGTTTCCATGGCGTGATAGATTTGTAATGTAAATAGAGGTGATGGTGGGGAGGAATACAAGGTGTGGTTGCGATGAGATTCTATAAGGTTCTATGGGTAGTAATATGAGTCTTGGCGGACTGGCAGGGGAATGAGGTCATCAGCAAGACTTCATTTGTCTCCTAATGTCTCCTGAGCCTCAGGAGACTCAAAAATTATTGAGGAGTCTCAGGAGACTCTCAGGAGACCTGGGAGACTGCTGGGAGACTTCAGTCACAAGTTGAGTTTGCTGATGGTTAAATAGTGAAGGAGGACTTTTCCTTTAGTTTCTTTCTTTCTTTTCTCTCTGTCTCGTCTTCCTGTAATCTCGATACATAGGAATATACTCCTATTCATAGCTATAGTCTTCCCCGTCCAAACCCGCCTTCGCAGAAGGCAATCCTATAATCCTCTCGACTCTCGTTGAAGTCCTTGTCTAGTCTTCACTTCTCCTGCTCTGCCTCGGCCTCGACTGTTTGCTTCATTTTGCTTTTGCTTTTTTTTCTTCCAGACTACACTCACCGGCTCTCATTATCCTCACATATGTCTCCTCATAGAAGGCCTTCGAAATACCTCAGATCATCATTATCATCTGTCCGGTTCTGCCATTCGCCATGTATGAAACGAACGTTACTTATTACGATTTGTTTAGGATGCTTTAGTATGCGCGAATTGGTAATAAGTTGTGAGAGGACGCTAGAGAGAATAGGTTTTGGCCATAATTAACTTCAGATAAGATTCCAAGATCCCAGATATGAGTCTATCCCACCGCCTCAAGATAAGTTCTAATAGCTTTAGTAAGAAGAAGATCTTTTATGACAAAAGGAGTTACGCGTTGTTATGAATGCGATGAAAGTGATAACGCGACAGGCCCCATGAGACTTTGCCAGGTAGTAAGATTGAGATCAGATTGTAGCGAAATGGTGGAAAGAACTTGAATACTTTATTTATAGATTTCTACGCTTTATATGATATATTTAATTCTATCAGACCTACATGGAAAAGATATTAAATAAATGAACATAATGGTTTTCCTAGTTTTTTCTTTTTGCTTCTTCGCCTCATCTTCCTACTATCTCGATTAAATGTTAATATACTCATATCGATAGCTACATGCTTCTCCTCTCCAAATTGCCTTTCACAAGAAAGAACCTTATAGTTCTTTTACCCTCACCTGAGCTCTTACCTGCCTTTTCACTTCCCTGTTTTGTTCAGACTCTGCCTCCGTCTCTTATCCTTCTTTTAACTTTGCTAAATACCGCTGCTATGTCCCCGCGACGAATCGGACTAACGCGACAGATTTATTAACGATGACGAAAGAACTCAAAGACAGGCAGACAACGAGACAACGGCGACAGTAAGAAGAGACGAGAGAGTACAAGACAGGTTTCTAAAGATTTTGACATATATTCCGATAGTATGGATTATGCCATGGGTTGCTAAGATTGAGAAAAGCAAGCTTAAGAGATGCTTTTAGAGAATCATTATTATTCTGCATGAGGTTCCATGATTTGACTGGATTTGTAGAATGTAAATAAGAGCGATGGGGAGAAATATATGGTTGCAGTAACGATTCTATGGCTTTTACTCCATGAAGAAATTTCTAAGAGACTCCATTATGATAACGTTAAATAAATATGTGAGACTTTTACTTTAGTTCTTTCTTTCTTTTCTCTCTGTCTCGTCTTCCTGTCATCTCAGTATATAAGAAAATACTCCTATCTATAGCTATCGTTGCTCCTCTCCAAATTTGCCCTCGCAGGAGGCACTCTTATAGTTCTCTCGATCCTTATTAAAGTTCTTACCTAGTCTTCACTTTCCCTATCCTACCATACCATCTACCCTACCCCTCGCCTCTTGCCTTATTTTACCTTCGCCAGCCTTACGTTTCCAAGGCCACGAAGAGGCCGTCTGCAAGACAAAGATAATTCAAGAATGATATTTCCCATTTTTAAGAATGAAGAATGAACGAGGGCGACATAGTCACTATCATGAAGAGAGACTAAGATAAAGATATTGGTAGAAAGATACGTATGACGCTATAAGAGAAAAGAGAAAGTGAAAGAACTAAATACATAAAAGACCGTCCTCCCCTTATATATCCACTTTCCCTCTACTTCTCGACTCATACCCTCGCCAGAATCCCGACTGACTCATTCCCTCATGCAGAACAGAAACTCATAACCTCCTCCGACTCATTCCTGATCAAGCAAACTCACTGACCTGAGTCTCCAATCAGCCTCCGGCCTCCGAGATTCTCTGAGACCCTCGGATATTTTTAAGCTCCTGTCAAGACTCAGGAAACAAACGTTTTATTGACGCTACTTCCCAACAAGACAAGAATCCCAGTCCTCGCTAATCCTTCCATCCTTCTCGATCCTAATAAGATCCATGAAAGTATTTCTCCTTCAAGTCATGAAAGCCGCGATTTGCTTCTGTCCTGGCTTCATGTGATCAAGCCAGAAAAGATCGACCATGTCTATGATGATATTCACGTATTCTAATGAGGGTCAGATATCCTGTCCACTTAACATAATACTGGGGCCCTTGTTTTCCATGGTACCTCGAATCCAAGACTTCCTCAACCTCAAACTCTTCTTCCTGGCCGATTTATTAACGTACAAGGCGGTATTTGACTTTTTACGGCCGACGGCGCAAGAAGGCCAAGAAGAAGATAGAAAGAGAGCAAGATTTTCACAGAATCTATGAAGACTCAAATCCAGAAGATAGGGGAGACAATCTCCTGAATGTAAGGGTCTCAACCTTTTCCAATTGTTTTCGACGCGCACACAGACAAACATTCTTTACTGAAACAACACCATATCCCCGACTTCATATCGCATGCAAGGCCTTTATATTCACTGATTTTTCCTTGGTCTATTGCCCCACTGCGTTTCAGAGAGTCAGCCTCCTTCATCTTTCCCGCTGAAGTCAGAAAGGCCAAGACTTGTTCCTTTCTTGCCTCGAGGCCCTGCAAGAATCGAGGACAGGTGAGCCATAATTTACAGAAAAAAGAATGCGCCTAATGGACGCCGACATTTCGATTATTCACGCAAATTCCGCCATCGCAGAACTATTTAACCTAATCGTCCTGAGAAGACACATATCAACGGAGATATCGCTTCCATCACCGCTGCTCTTTTTCCGCCTGGCCATCAAGATTCTGGATGAAAAGCCGCTGACATCCCTTGGCTTCAACCTCGAGTTGTTTGCATACGGATTTCCAGAATTTACCAGAATCGCAGACTCTATCGGAGTAATATGCTACGAGTCTGTGTATTTCCAGACGCAGAAATACAAATAGTTCTTCAAAGATTCACAAGAGTGTTACAGCGAGAGATTACAGATCTTCAAGTACCGATCCACGACACAAGATAAAGATCGCACTTCGCTCATGCAGACCAGCGACGAAGTTCATAGAGATCTCTCCGCGGTTGCTTCCAGGATAGAAAGGCCAAGGCACTCGAATTTCCCATGTGTCACCTGGCTTACGCCATAGGCACAAGGCAGTTCAATATACCTACCAATATAGTTATGCGAACGTTACTAATAATAATCTCGCTAATCAACTCGAAAAGTCTTCCCTACTGCGTGTCTCCGGGCAAGATCGCACAGATTGCTTCAGAATTTAACTTTAGGCAAGATAATCGTGACGAGATTTCGCGATAAAGTAGGCGGCCATCCACATCAGCAAACTCAACTTCTGACTGTAGTCTCCCAACAGTCTCCCGGGTCTCCTGAGAGTCTCCTGAGACTCCTGAATATTTTTTGAGTCTCTTGAGGCTCAGGAGACATCAGGAGACAAACGTTTCTCATTGATGACTTCTAGATATTTGGCCATGATATTTCTCATAAATATGAGCTGTTTTTTCCAAGGCCCAGAATCTTTTGTGAAATGAATCAGCCCAGATCCTTCGACAAATAACTTTTAGAGGCCTTTCTTTTCACGGCTCAATTGCCAAAGTACCACCAACAAACTTAAATTTTAGATCCAAATTTTCCTCTTCGTGACCGTCTGGCTTTACTTGTGCAAGAATAATCTTTCATCCCTTCCTCGTGAAGATCTCCGATCTCCTCATTAACGATCCAGTTTTTCCGCTCTGTCACCCTAATAATATTTGATAATAAAATTAAAGCGCAACAGATATTTGGCCCACCATACTTGTCTCCTATTAAGCTGCTTGGTGGACATAAAATATTCGAGGTTTTTATGATCTGAAATAACCTCGATAGGATGTTTAGCCCCTTCCAACTCCGGTCTCCATTCCTCAAAGCATCTCGACATTGCCAAGAAATTTCTTATCATAGATCTCAGTTGCACTCGGCCAGATATTTTTGGAGAAGAACGCCACGCCAGAACCTTCCTTGTTCGTCACACTGAGAGAGTACACCGCCGGCAACGTAATCTGAAGTATCCGTTTCCACCGTAATTGGCTTTTCGGGATCGAAATGAATCAGAATAGGGGCGGTGGTGAAAGCTTCCTTCAGAGATTGAAAAGCCGCCTCTGCTTCTGAGGTCTATACGAAAGGAACATTCTTCTTGTAGTTTTATGGAGTGTTATGGAGAATCCAAGATAAAGCGATAGAAATTGCTAAACTTAGTGAGGCCAGACGCCCTTAATCGACTTGGTGTTGTTCACTTCAGATTGCTGACACCTTATGGTGGTCCATGCGAATGCCGTTAGGTTTGATAATCAACCCTAGATAGATGGTGCTTAGGGTATGGAACTCGCATTTCTCCAGTTTCAACAGGATTCCATGCTTCTGCAATACTCCCCATTCCACGCTGCTTACGCTTCGGCGAGTCATCAGATATCGAATATCGCCCAGACATGCACAGAATTGGTCCAACGTTTCGGAGACAGTCATTAATAAATGCTGGAAGGTGGCAGTGCATTTGTAAGTGCCGAAAGACATAACACAGATTCAAAATTACCAGATATCACGGCGCACAGACATTCTGGTTAAGTAAGAGCAAGTTAGATAGTGATTCTGTGAGTGTTCGTGGGCTTCGATGTTAGGGTTGAGTTCGAGTTAGCTATCTAAGATAGTGATATGCTCAATTCGCAAGCATGGCTCGTGTCATGGCGTTTGACAGGATTACGGGATGATAGGGCTTCAGATGGTGATATATATAGGGTTTCCCGTCATTGTAGATAGTTTCCTTCTTTCCTTTCCTCTTCACGCAACCTTCCTATCTCTGGGAGTCTTGTAGTCTTCTGAACAATACATCTTCTTGATCCCTCGCTTTGATCCGCTGGAGAACCCCAAGGACCAGTTGCCTTCATAGTATCGTCCTCGTCTATAGTATCTCGCCTCGGTTAAGCTTCGACCCCGCCCTCCTGTCCCTATCTCGCCTCGCCAGTAGCGACCTTGGGTCTGCCCTCGCTCTCATATTCATGATACTGCTGCCACAGATCCAACGCCAACCTACACTATTCTACCGATCCAACACCCTAAGATTCTACGTCAGCAAGCAGGCCCTACTAGCGCCAAATCGTCCATTAAACCCTCGAAGTAGACCTGAAGCAATTCATCGCAGACCACCCTCAAGTTGCTCCTGACGCCAGTGAGAATATTAAGGAAATTTACGACCTCATTATCCGATCGGCAGCAACGGTCTCTCAGCTCCTAACGGACCTGGAAGAAGAGAGAGACGATGGGGATGAAGCTCGAAAGGAATGGACCAAAAAGATTACAGAACTCGGGACTCAGAATAATGACGGAAGCGCAAAGACGCTTTCTGCACCTGCGCCACTACCTTAAAACCAACTCACATCGCCAACTGCGCCCATCGCCGAGCGCTAACCTCTGCCCACATCAGACTTCTGCTCCACCTCCACCACCAAGAAGAGACTTATCGTTTCCTCCGCCTCCTCCTCCACATCGCCGTCAGAATCGCCTCAAGATCGCCCACACCCAAGAATCAAGGTCCCGAAGATCGGAAAAACTTCTGCACTTTGAGAAATACCAAGAATATGAAGGCTCTAATTTAAAAAATATGTTGAAACTAAAGCTTCTGGGCAATGCCGACCGATACCCATCCCTCCAAAACCAACTCACCTATGCCATTTCGCGTCTGGAAGGCCCTGCGGCTGATCAGTTTATGCCTTATATCACCACTACTGGGATTAACCTGTCATCCATGGAAAGGTTCTTCGAAATCCTGGACACAGCCTTTGGAGACCTGCATCAGAGGAACCGCCTGTCATAAGACTCGTATGGATCAGAACTCAACCGTCTCCTTCTAATATTTCACGAATTCCAACGAGCATGCTGCTTGAGCGGATGGGGGAGGCTGACAATGTGGAAGCCCTCATGGAGGGACTAAGCGAGGAACTAACCAAGCTCATGGTCCATGAAGAGACCCCCGCTACTGTCGATGGACTCGCTAATATCCTCCAACGTCTGGATAACAAGCAGCAGATAATCACTGCTCGCTACCGCCCTCGCTACCAAGCCTCCACACCACAGGCCCGCCCCGCACCTCGCTACGTCGCCCCCACTCCTCCCGCACCCCGCTACCAGGCTCCAGCTGGCCCTGCACCTCGGTACTCAGCTCCACCTCCGCCTCCTCCTCACATTGCCTCGCTTCCTCCCAATCCCGCACCATCTGTCCCATACTGAGTGGCCCCTATGATCTATCATTGGACATGCCTGAACCTCAGGAAAGAGAGGCCTGTCACAGAGAAAATAGTGTTTATCACAAGGATGATATCTCACAGTGAATGCCCGCAAGCATCGGTCTCAGAAACCCAGCGATATGAAATGAAAGCAGACATTAGGTAAGAGAAGAGAAGAAGCCTCCCATGATGGCGTAAGAAGATTTTTTTCCCTGACTGAGCTACCACCCAAGTGACGGTTAAGCAGCCGACTTTTCAGATCTCGGTTTCTGGGTTTTGGGTTTCAGAGAAGATATTGGATGGAACAACTAGTCAGAATTTGTTTCTATTTCTCAAAATAAAGATTCTTTTATCCCATCATACGCCTCATCGACTTTCTGCAGATACGATTCATAGATAAGGACTTCGTATGCCACCACAAACTTAAGACTACTCCCCTTATTCTCCCACGACACATAGACGTACAGACGGCCCACCCATCAATCGTGAAAGCGCCACCCACAAAGTCATCCTCAATCTCGATATCAACGGCCACAGGGAAAATGCCTTTGTCACACCCAATCGACACTACCCAATTGTAACGCCATTACTATGGATGCTACCACGAACGACTATTCTTCCTCAAGTAATGAAATACATTTTGATTCTTCCGATTGCCTCTAACAATGTTGTCCTAATCATACCAAGGTCATTGCTAAGGGGATCTCCATCGAACCTCCAGCTAAACCAAGGACCAATATTTCCGTTGTTACCTCCTATGCATTCCACAGAATTATTAATAAGAAAAGAAAGGGAATGAGGCTTTACTCCACCACTCTCAAAGCTCTCGACGACTTATTGACACAAACAACAAAGGACCACCGAGTACTCGTCCCAGCTGAACACCATCAATACTTACACCTCCCAGTGAAATTAACGCCCAGACTTCACCGCTTAATACGATTTGTCTATCGATATACAGGAAGGAAAGACTGCATCTTTCGGACTCCATGTATGGGATGACTTGCTAACTCCAAGCTCGAGCGATTATCTAATGGAATATCTATCCAATTCGACGACCGACATAAGACCTCCCCACAGGCGCCCCCAGATTGTTCGTCAAGAAAGCGGATGGATCCTTCCGACTCTGCGTTGACTATAGAAAGTTAAACGCAGTGACGGTGTTACGGAGCGACACGGAGACAAGAGACAAGAGAGCCGAGGTACACAACCGAGGCAGGAACAGGGACGGGGACGGGGGTCGGCGACGTGGGGTCTAACCGAGGAGCAGGGTTGTTGGACAAAGGGACCAGATGGCTTCCCTTACGAAGACGTGGAGACGAAGGCTGATCAAGAGACGATACGCATTACTATTATAGATTAGGCGAGGCGAGACGCAGACGGCGAGAAAGGAAGCGAGACGTAAGACGAGGACGAGAGAAAGAGAAAGACGGCGCGAGGAACTATGGAAGACCCAAGGAGGTCTTGGCGAAGACTATGGTTATGACAAGAATATATTCAGAACTAAAGACACAAACAAAGCCGAAACTAAACCGTAGAGGCTGATAATGCGAAGAATACGAAGCGAAAGAAAGAGAAAGAAAAGAACAGCCGAAGGCCAGAAGAACACATATATATACCCATCTAATCCTCGCACATTCACGACTCATAACATCGCAGAACGGAAACCCATAGAACCCTAAGAACTCCGAAAAGAGAACACCGCAACCCTAAACCCGCTCCCAACATCCTCCTTCTCGCACACCGCACGCCGCGATAGACAGGCTTCTCCTTCAGCTTAACTCCCAGAGCTTATGGATATTTCGCGAACCCTTAACTAAGCCGTGAGGCTGGCTTCCAGATTCCTCCTAAGCGATTATGGCTCAGAATCCAAGATCGACCAGACATCTCCACTCTTCCATAATACCATGGAAATTAAAATTTGTTCCACCTCCCACTCTGCTGACCGATTTCAATTGCCGGTGATCAGATTGTAGCTGACCAGGAACCTGACATTGCGCTGCTAAAGAGATAAAAATAAAAAAAACCGCGATCTTCATAGAGGGAGGCCGAAATAAAGATAAGATAGTAACCATTCGCTAATCCACGAGGACCGACGCGTTTCAATCGAAGTTTCTTCGAGGGCGCCATCTCATTATTCCGTGGAGAGGAAGACCATCTCCGGCAAGATACCCTGAAATGTGTTTATTCCGATTCAAGGCCCTCATAGATTTTTCGCCGAACTATCTCACACGTATGACTATAATTTGTGCCATCGTTCTAAATGCCATACCATTTACCTGATCCTGGGTGGTTTTCCCATTGCCAGAATGGAAAGAAAGAGACATACGAGGCCCTTCCATAATTAGTGAACGTGACATCCTAAGAGTTTATATACTGGTTATTCGTCATAACTCGCCATAGGTAGGTATCTGGATCCGCCGCCCGGCCGATAGGAAACATAGGCGGAGGTATTGTTCCACGATGGCATTAATCCTCTGGCCTGCCCATCTGTCTCGCGCTAAACGCAAAGATTATAGGGCCGAGAATCTCTGCGGCCAAGATAGGCTTTTCCAGAATTCGCCGCTAACTGTGCCACGATCCGAGACGATGGTTTCCGGGAGTCCATGGAGTTTCCAGACTGAATCAAGATACTACGTTACGCCCCTGGCGCTGGCTTTCCCAGATACTTTGGAACGGCTGACGCATCTTCGTTAGACGGTCCACTACCACCAAGATTGCATTAAAGCCATTGGAGAAAGAATCCCAGAATAAAATCCATAGATACGCTTGACCACTACCAAGACGGAGAATGGACGAAGAACACCTTGAGTCAAGATTACGCATTGCTAACAACACACGCGTAATTCATCACATACCTCGATATACTTCTCATATTCTTACTAATAATAATCATGACTTTCAGAGTTCGAGAGTCTTTAAGGCCCCTGATGCCCCTAAGAGAGGCTTCATCGCGATGGTCCCAGAATAAAGAAAGTTCTGAGATCGTTAAACCCTGAACATAAATGGCACATGATACAGAAGAAATCCGGCCCTCCGCTTCACAAGATTCGGCGAGAAATCTTTTTTTCGAATGCTTTGCAGACTATCATGAAGATGGCCGAACTTGATTCGAAAACTATCCTCTTGGTAGTTTCGGCCAATAACTCCTTCACGGGCCAAGATCCTTCACGGCTTCATTTGTCACAAAGAACCCGCCAACAAACTTAAATTTAATCTTTTACTCCAAATTCTCCCCGCTTCAAAAACCACTTCATGACGTAAGGCCAACCGTCGCTCTTCTTTTGGCAAATCCTCGACCTTCGAAGAAGTAAGGTCCGCTTCCTCTCCTTGTTTCCCTACTAAACTGGATTATAAAATTAAACGGACAGGAATTGCCCACGGTCTGGCGTCGGTTTAACAAATTTTCATGACATTTAAGTATTCCAAATTTCTAATCACTTAAGACTTTAATGGGGAAACGGGACCCTCAGTTCGACGCCACCTCGGCTTTCTCANAACTGCCAACAGCTCCTTGTCGTAGATCTCGTAGTTGCATTCACGTGAGCTTGTTTCTTAGAACGCCATCGCGAGGAGTCCATCCGCCAGACGACATAATACCAAATGGAGACATAATCGGAGGCCTCCACGCATTTAATCTTTTTCAAAATCAAAGTGGGCGAGACCCATGAGGTAATGCATCCTGTTTTCTGAACGCCTCCTGTGCTTCTGACCATTCAACCTTACGTTCTTCTTCGCATGTAAATGAGACACCACTCGAGAATAAAGATAGATAAACCGCCGGTAGAAGTTTCATGTCCAAGAACTCCCTGAACTTCCCGGCTCGCTTCTACCTCACGTCGATACACTCAGTCCATCTGATACCTTCCGCCACAATCAACCCGGCGATTTTGGCTCATGGACATAACTCGTGACTTCTCTGGGCTTTGAGGTGCCAAGACGCCATGAATCTAAGACTTTTAAGATTTCTGACATGTCATGATGCTTCTTCCAAGGTCTCTTGAAAGAAATTAATACATCGTCGGTAGATAGCATGCTAAATTATCCAAGAGTGCGCAGAGTCGTTAATCCAATTTAAAGAAGAGGCATTTATAGTCCAAAAGATCACATCAGACTAAACGGCCATACGTATCCGGGAAAGTTCGCTTTTCCATTCGCCGCCTCCTGTATCCTAATCTACAGATCCCCAAATAAGGTCCAACTTGAGATAAGATTTGGCCGGAGAGTGACAGGGTTTCAAGATCGAGGGGACGACGGTTCTAACCGCGATCTCGCGTTCTTCCTATAATCCACACATAAACGGAGGGAACCATCGGACTTCTTGACAAACAGAACGGGGGCGCCGGCGGGGGATTCTGAGTAACGGATAAATCCCTTTGACAGGTTCTCCGTAATGTAATCCCTAAGGGCCTGTAGCTCCAGTCGGGACATGCCATATAACGGGCCAAACGGGGGGACCTTTCCATCCTGGAGGACTATTTTCAAGTCGTGAGGACGCGCGCAAGAAGGCAGCTGGCTTTCTCTTAACAATGACATAAACTCCTGGAGATCTCAAGACGCGGCCGGCGGTCCCGCGGTTTCCGGCAAGTGGCTTCATCGACGGTCAATCGGCGCTACAGCTTTATTCGCCGGCGCCGCCAAGAAGACTCCACGGCTGACAGTCCCGATGGTCAATCTGAATGGCCGAGCATCCTAACAAGATCGAGATTCCTTTTACCGTAATGGGTATGGGTCCGGCATCAGCTTCTGTACACAGAAATCGAAATAAGATGATCTTATTCGTTTCTGGCCCGAACAAGCCGCGACGCCTCATCCGCGGATACCCACGACCAATGGATAATATGGCTTAACTTATGATTTAAAATCGGAAATGACTTCCTCATGACCATTAACGCCAAATGACAAATTTTCACCATTATAGAATCTTCCCGACTCCACCAGCCGCCGACATTTCGGAAATAAGTCATTTCTTCAGGACCGGAGACAAACCGGTTAGGCGACAAACCCTTCAACAAAAGATAACCCGACGACCCGCGTTTATCGCGCATTTTAGAAGAATGAGGCAACGGATTCCCGCCGACGGAGACGAACGACGAGGATTCTCAGACATCCTGTCTCGAGACAGCAGAGAGAGAGAACAAAGTAGCGGGACTAGCCCCTTTTCGTGCTTAATTTTACCAGCGGCCGACCTTTAACGCCGGGCCGTGATTACTTTGTTCAACGTGGTTTTACGCCATTGTCGAGCAGACGCTTCAGACGTGGAAAGAAGATAATGCGCAGACGTGACGCGGTTCGGCCCTGCTTCTGCTAACCCAGTGCAAGCAGGAGGCGGCGGGCGAAGATTGTCGATAGTGGTATCGGCGCTGGCCGGCGCTTCCCGACGCAGAAGAAGACGGTAACGGAATTCCTCCTTCACTTTCGAGGAAAGGCGACTTCTTCCTGGAGATCTCAACGACCGCCGATCTCCCGGCCAGACATACGCTTGCCAGAGGTGCCCAGCCTTGTCCTCCGCGGTTCGAAGCTCGAATTGAGTTTATGATAATCTCGCGGCCGCAGATACGGCCGATTCTTCAGTGGTAACAAGGGCGGTCAGAAGGCTGCAAGCTTCGCGATCAGCGGGCTTGAGAACAGACCAAGTCCTCTCAATCGGGCAAAAGTTTTTCAAGAACCCGGCAAGTCTTCATATGGAACGTGTGTTTAGGCGGGCGCTACATGGCAAGGAGTCCTGAGGCCCGGAGTTAATGAACGAAATTTTAGCCGCGGTTTCAGATTGCGCCATGGGAGTTCCTAACGCGAAGCTTTTGCTGTTTAAGAAAGGTTGTTTTACTGTACGCTGGCCACATGGAGTAAGAAGTACAGACGCATGAGGAGTGAACGCGTCCGGAAAGGCGCGACAACCAAGGCCGAACTAACGAGATCATGGGACGATTTATAAGAGGCGACAAGATTCTTCCTTTCCTAAGAAAGACTCGAGGGGCCGTGAGAAGAATACAGTGATATTCCCCATGACATCCCAACCGAGTGGCCATATGTTAATGACGACGAGGAAAAGGCGAGGCGGTGAGGCTTACAGAGGACGTTGTTTAAGCTACACGGACAATGGAGATAAGAGATAAGAGAGCGGCGTGACACAACCGGCGCAGAATAGTGACGTGACGGTACGGCGACGCGGTTTAACCGAGAAAGAGTAGCGGACAAAGCGACCAGATGGCTTATTTAAGACGCGTGAGATGGCGAATGCAAAGAGACGATACGATTTACGGTCATAGATATATGGGCGGCGAGACGAAAAGGAAAGGCTGAAGCGAGACGTAAGACGGTGATTTAGACAGAGAGAGGTGACGGCATGAATCTATGAAGACTCAAGGAGGTCCTTTATAAGGCATTATTATGCATGACGAATATATTCAGTAACTAAAGACACAAACAAAGCGAAACTAAACCAGAGGCTGATAATGCGAAGAACACGTAAGGAAAGAAAGAGAAAGAAAAGAACAAAGGGAAGGTCGTAGCAACACATATATATACCCATCTAATCCCTGCACATTCATGACTCATAACATCGTGTAACGGAAACCTATAGAAACCCCAAGAACCCGAAAGAGAAACACCGCAACCCTAAACCCGTTCCCAAATATCCTCCCTTCCTGCACAGTCCGTGGTACGCCGTGATAGACGGTTAAGAATCGACACCCTCTTCCCTTGACACCAGAAACCTTCACAGTATTTCTTCACCAAGATTTTACCTAAATCGACCAAGAATGCTTATCATCACCTACTTAATTAGTGAAGTGACGACGAAGACGGCATTTAGTGACGAGTATGGTCACTTAATATTCAATCACCGATGCCTTGCTAATCCAACGCCCCGCTGTTTTCCAACACCGGCCAACGAGCATGCTTCATTTATCTCGACCACTTAATTTCACACCGATACCCTCGACGATATTCTCATATACTACCTTTGGAGAACAACATAAAGAATACGCTGATAAAGATACTTCGGATACTGAGCAAGAATCAAGCCCACCTCCACCTCGGTGGTAAGCGAATTCAAGACGTCAAGCGAAACAACGATTCTATTTCGGGCCCCGACACCGAGGGAATTCAAGATTGACGAATCCAAAGTCGCTACTATTAGGAACCTTAAAACCCCGACTTGTCTGAAGGACGCAAGAATTCTGTGTTCGCAGAATTTCTACCCGGCGTTTATCTACGCGACTCAAGAAGAAGATCCCCATCGACCGCTTTCGACAAAAACAGTGAGCTGCATTTAAATTCTGACAGATAAAGACGAAAAGCGCCGCTCCGACCTTAAGCCAAGATTTACCACCGCGACCAATTCTCGGCATTTCGATCCCGACCGCTGAAGTTATAATAGATGCTCCGACCACGCTTTCACCGCTATTACGCCCCAACGCGACGACGAATACTACACCCAACACGCTTCTTTCTCCAAGAAACATACACCGGCATGGAGTCAAGAACTACGAATTCACGAGCGAGCTAGCAATCATCCGGGGTTTGAAGAATTGGCTTATTTTTCTTAAACAACCAGACTCATCGGGCGCCCTTACAGATCATATAACTCAATATTTTACGTCTACCAAGTTATTAAACCGCTTAAACCCGCTCAGAAGCTTTATCGCTGCCGACTATATTCGCCATTGCAAAACGCGAGTAAACCGGATGACTCACCAGCGACAGTGATCTCCTATGAGTGATTTAACGCCACATATCAATATCGATCGCTATGAAAAGGAAAAATCTGGATATTGTTTATGGCTTTCAAACGAACCCGGCCGGGCGAACGCTTCATCGTCTGCGAGCTTGTTTACGCTTACCAAGATAGTTTTTGCCAAGATTTACGACGCCAAGGACGCAAGACGAAACAATCGAAACAAATTCTTGGCCGAAATACAAAACGAAGACGGATTCGTTATATCGCCGCAGTTTCGCCAGTAAAACGGTGAGCTTAACTCGACTTCTTCGTGAAAGATCACGATAAACCATCACGGCTAGAGAAAGACCGAAGCTGTTTCACCAGAAAGATATTTACCAAATATGCGGAGATATACAGATCGTTATAAGTATGAATCATTCATATCTCGGCTATTGAAAGCAAATCGCACGCTTCAAGGAGCTTTTTCGCCTCTCGGTTCCTCTACGACCATGGACAGATGTTTTACGGATTTCTACAGTGCTTACTCTTAAGAATTATTATAACGCCATCTCGCTGTTGGATCGCCTTTACAAAACGGCGACTTTATTCCATGCATCGGCGAACGAGCCAGTGACGTTGCTGCAGATTGCATCTTGAGAACGATTGACTACACGGCCTCCTAAAAGATAGTTTCGCATCACGCAAGACACGCTTTCACCCTGATTTTTAAATCACTACGCGATCGCTTTAAAATACCGCTATTCCACCCGCTTTTTCACCCCGTGCAGATTGGCCGATTGACCGAAGCGATTAACGCTATGAAGAATACCTTCGTTTACGCGACTATCAATGCCGGTGATAATTCGAAGCCACCTATCTACCCACCAAATTCCCGCGACAAATAACCACGCTTTAGTCAACCAAGCCTCTTCCTTCGTTTCACTACGGTCGCTTATCCTCAAGACGAACTTTGGTCCCTTCTACGAACTGCACTACGACTAATCTATGACCTGCGCTTAACACTGCAAGAAGAGATGTCAAGTTGCTTTGACTTCTTCGAAATGAATGCTAGAAATTAATCTGATACGAAGAAGAGTCGCCAACGCAGGCGTCAGATGCCGCAAGACGACGCTATACTATCGTGATAAGCGATGCCATTATCCACATCGAATCTATCGACTAAACGTCTGGTCAGTTGTTTAGACGGAAGCAAGTCTACTTATTCAATCTCTCGCGCAGTCCATATTGTGATATTTAATTCGATGCTTACCTGCCCTTAACGAAAGTAGACACCTCAGATTTCACGCCTCGTTATTATCACCAATGGCCAACGATCCCTGGCCCTGGGCAGACATAATCCCCACTACCTCGTTGAGATCGAGGCGAAAGAAGAACGGGTAGGCTTGACGCCATTTTGACTCACGGAAACGGCACTAAGATTTGAAGACCTTGTTTGATATACCTACGCATTTGACCATCGCCAAGAACCTCCACGATTAATTTAGATAACTCCTGAGCTTTTCAAGGATTTTTCATTTAACGATATTCCACGCAGTTTCAAGAGGACTTAGCTATTTTCAGTGACCTAATATCTATCACCACAGAACAGATTATCTGGCAGGGTTTTATGGAAGAGGTTAGATAAGTGATTCTCGAGTTCTCGCGGGCTTGACGTTATGCTGAGTTCGAGTTGTGCTTATCTAGATAAGTGATATGCTCAATTCAAGCATGGCCCGTGTCACGTTTGTACAGATTACGTGATGGCTTATAGAGGTCAGACATATGATATATAGTGCTCGCTTCGCTTGTAGATAGTTTCCTTCTTTCCTTTCCTCTTCATGCAACCTTCCTATCTCTGGGAGTCTTGTAGTCTTCTGAACAATACATCTTCTTGATCCCTCGTTTTGATCCGCTGGAGAACCCCAAGGACCAGTTGTTTCATACCTCGGCCCTCGCCCATAAGATCTCGCTTTCTTCGCCCTCGCCTTCTCTCGTTCTTATCTCGCTCGCTTCAGAGCGCATTTTACCGTCCTCGCTTCATAGCATTCGCGATACCATATCGAGTCCTAAACGCGGTTTTCCACTCCTCCCCTTCAGCCATTCAGATCTTATTATACCCAAGCATTTACCCAAGACAAGATATCCCAACCTGGATCCTCGAAATTTGTTCGATAATACGATTGACAACCATCAGAATTGCTGTTTCGACATTCCGCTTGCTTCAAACACCGCTCGGATCAAGTAGGGCTAGCCATTTATGAGCCTAAATACATAGAAGAATTTGTTAGTTAAAGGATTCCTGGTAGCTAGTATTCTTCACAATAAGTTAGAGGAAAGACGTGACTCTACGATAATGGTGTGACGAACGATAATTCGATGGACGCAGACTGAATTTCCATGACGATATTTAAATACAGAGAATTTGTTATAAGGATTCCTGGGCTAGCACCCTTCGAATACGCAGCGAAAGATGCAGACTCTACGAATCCATTGAGAGGAAATAATAATCAGACTAACAATTGAGATTTATGACAAGTAGAGACGAGAATGATATGAAAGGAGAAAATACATTTTATCTAGAATTGAAAGATATTATATGGGGCATAAGAAGCATATTCCTCTACATTTTTGATGCTATGCATCTTCGACCAAGAAAAACACTACAGTATAACTAACCTCAGATCTTCCCGACGCTTAGACTCATACTTTACAAAACCATATCACCCGCCTGTTTGTTCTCGCCTGAATCCTGCATTTGAGCTTAGTTTAAAATAAAACCCGGACGCTAAGACTTTTTCACGAGCATTAGACTGTGACTGATTCTAGGCGCAAAGCTCGACGAAGTTTTATACAGCACTCCATTACTAAGATTAGACAGCTAGGTACGCATTGTTACTAAGATTAAAATAGACGCACCTATTACTAAGATTATATAGACCAGATATATCCTCGATTCTAGCGACTTGTGACTATGACTAGTGATCTGTTATATACGAAGATTAACTCAAATTTTTGTACGACCTATCACCAAGATTAGATTATAGACGTATATATACCCCTAATTCCTATGACTGAACTATCACATACACGGATTTAAGATTTACGACACTTATCAGCTGTAGACAGATTATACAAAGACATACATACATCAAAACATATCGAACAACTATAGTGAATAATAAAACAGAATCGAGAATCCAGATACTATCAACATATTTTAAATGACAGAGAAATCGATAATAAAAGCGAAAGAAATACTTAAAATACATTATATAATTGGCAGACTTGACGCTCAAACTACAAACAATAACGCTTAAATCACCCATAAAATGATTCATATCGTTCATTCCGCCAGAATCGCCCCCGCAAAAGATACTGTGATCATCAACCATCTCGCGATACATTTTCGCCATTAACGCTACCATTATTTTTGAACCGTCAACCTGCGCTATTTATGACCGATAAATTGCCGCCACGACTACCGACCATGGATTCACGCTTCCCTAAGGCAGGCGCGGTTCTAAAAGCTCGGCCTTCTGTTCCCGCCGAATCATTGCACAGCCAGGTTCCTCTATTGTCCATTTTGACTTCTCTGGTTTTCCGCTTCGCCACAGAAATTCATTCCTTCGAAAAGTTCTAGAACCAGCGCAGTTCCAAGCTCTCAGATTTTGGTCTGATGAAAGAAGAGACATAAAGAGTTGTATTCTCGATGCGACGGAATTCCAACGCCTGCGCCGGTCGTGATTGACTTTGCTCATGCAGAGTGCCCAGAATAGTCGTGAGGCGATGGAGAAAACGACAGACTAACGCTGCAAAGTTTAAGACAGAATCGATTAATATCGGCTGATTGATATTGTTTGAGCTTCATAGATAAGATCAAGATAGTTTCAAAGTTCTTAATTCCCAAGCCAATACATAAACGACAGATGCAGATAAATACCTTTATCATCCCTCCTTTTCCATTTCAGACTACCATACGCCAAGAACTGGAAGTCACGCTTTCGCGACTATAGTTTCTATACTCATTACGACAGAATTTCTAATTTGTCACGGCCAAACTCGCGAACCATTAAGATCTATTGTTGAGATCAACGATAAACGATACGAAGTTTATACCGTAGTTTCATCCTCGTTCTTCAGATGCAGGACGACGCTCACACCTTCACGCAATATCTTCATCTCGCTACCGCTTTGCCAGATGACAGGTCATCCTGTGAGGCCTCGACGATATACCTATACATAATAATGTCGACCTCAAGTACCCATATTTTTGAATTCTTTAGAACACCATTTGCATTGCGGTTTGGTTGTTGCCATTTGTGAAGTAGTAAATCTGGGTTTGCAAACAAAGAGGGGACTAAATAGGTGCGGGAGAGTTTAAGGAGGGTGTTGTTCAGCAGCTTGGGGCAACTTTTATGCAACAGATTACATAACTAAACCTGACCACAGTAACGTGATGAATGTAACGCCCAGAACACAGTTTCTGATGGCGATATTTGTAAAGATTCATCAAGAACTCAACTGACTGAGTCTCCGTCCTCGGCTGAGTCTCCTGAGACTTTGATTTTTTTGAGCCTCCTGACGCCAGAGACCTCAGTGAGACAAAACGTTTCTCATTGACGTTATTTCCATTCCCTGCGTTATTGATATCAGAATTACTGAAAAGGGTTAGGTTTTTAATTTAGCCTAACTGCCAGCCAGATTGTACAGAATATATATATACCTTGATCTCCGAACTAGGAGCCATCACCGTGACCTTATTCTAATTTATTCCTAAATCATGAATATTTATTATGTAGGCGAATATTTCATTGCCCAAGACTTTGCTTCCAGAATGATTAAGAACCATAATATCGCATACTAGAATATAAGGAGATCACGCAAATTATCGCTGGTCAGGGCCGTAAACTCGTCCCAAGTAAAAGGGAACCTGGGTGAGAATTCCATGTATTCATTGTCTATTGGTTCCAAGAAGGCAGCTTGGTTGAGTGGAGCTAACCTGTTCTTCAATCGTGCTATACAGTTATGTTCTCTATTACAGATATAAGTCATTACCTTCAAATCACAAACCCGGAAATTTACTCACCTACACGTGATAGATACGCCAGTAACGCTGCTATGTGCATGGTGATCCCTGAAACAGACCTTATGTTCTTGCGCGACCTGAAAGGTCGCCAGAGTCCTTCCACGACTAATAAACTCCGACCATAATAAGCAGAATGGAACGCCGAAAGGCATCACGGCAGGAGGCTAGACCCCGCAATATCTACCAGTTGGAGCAATAATTGGGACACCAACATTAGCCGCCATATATAGTTGAGGGTAGAACCTAACTGAGTGCTCCGAGATGGGAGTTGCGAAATAGAGACCCTGGGCGGGGGAGAAAATTTATAGTGGTTCAGAGTGAACACATTCTTTGTTTGATATATAGTTTCAAGGTTTTCTTTGCTGCCGCGATAGATATTATTTCGCTAGGATCACTCGAAAATCCTGGACAAAGGATGGTGCGAGGTGGGAAATCCTAACTAACCCAGCTAACCAAGATACGCTGGCCCTCCCTATTGATTTAGCACATTCTCTATAGCCACAATACATGTTGTTTCAAGAAAGCGACAAACGAAATACCGCTACCTAAAATTAAACCTGAACCGAGATGCGAATATTGTTTAACCACGATCACTTAACTCTGAACACAAAAGAAAGTTATGACTTCCTACCTAAAATTGAATTGAATCGAGACGAGGTGAGGTGAAAATACGCTAACACACCATTGAGCTTTAAGCACACTACGCACACGATACATATTGCTTCACCCAGACACGCACTCAGCAGCACACAGCTTGGGCTTCATAGTCTCGAATTTAGCATATACTACATGTAATCCCTGGATTACTCGAGTTAGGGAATAAGAACCTGAAAATCCAAGGGTGCTAGAGCCTGCATAATTATAAAACGACTTATGCGTCTGTGCCCACATCAGCAAGACTTCATTTGTTTCCTGAGGTCTCCTGAGCCTCATGAGACTTAAAAAATATCCAGGGGTCTCAGGAGACTCTCAGGAGACCCGGGAGACTGTTGGGAGACTCTAGTCAGGAGTTGAGTTTGCTGATGCACTTACCGTAGCTTAAATCAAACACATATGCATACCGATCCCTGAATCAAGTATAATACACCAACACAACAAGAACTAACCAAATACAGGATGGACATGCGACGATACGCCCGCTATTACCGGACGTTCGCTCCTCTCGCCTCTACCGCTTCAGACAATAATACACAAAACCATCGATCTAAGATGCCGGACTTTCACATCTACCATCGATGCGTTCTGTCAAAACGGTTTTTGAGACATACGTTATCGTGAAATACAATAAGAATGACACTGCGGCTTCCGAATCGCAGAGAGAGAATCGTCGAATTCCGCGTGACGCCAAGCATTATTGTAGCCTAAAGCGTTCAATCCAGAAACCGCAAGCGCTTAACTTATCCTTGAGGACGGATCAAGAACGGTGCCGCTTAGTCTCAAGGTATCGGAAATAAACGCGTTTTAACTTTAATCCAAATTGAATCGAAATTTATCTATTATCAGCCCTACCGACGCTCAATTACGAATCCAAATCCTTCGCCGCGAGTAATCAGCCAGTGAGTTTGTGCCGAAATCTTCTATGACCAGAGCCGATACCACGCAAGACAGAACCTACGGCATAGTAATCCAGCCTTTTTACAAAGACCGCCAATTCCCAGAACGCCCACCCAGAAATGCCAAAATTTGCCCGCTTTTCCATCACCGCTCACGCTTAAAGCGACGGAATCAGAACATCGCTCGATCCCCATGATTCCAAATTTCCACTGACATCTCGCAGATCGCATGACAGAAGAACTATAGCAAGTTATATCGCCTCTATACGTTATTCAGAGGACTGTTCTGCTTCCACCAGAAAAACCCCAAATGTAGAAATGAAGAGAAAAAACCAGCTTCAACTCTTGATTGAGGCAGCAGAGACATCTCATCATTCTGTAGCAGAAATTTATTCTGCACATGATTCTTTTGGCTGCCAAGACACGCAGATCGGGAAACCTACGCCGTAACGAAAGTCTATATCGAATAAGATACGGTAATCAGACGTATTATTCTACTTGCGTTATACATTATATCTACATATTCTTCCGCTTTTGGTCGAATCGTATCCATAATTCACTTTAGCAAGAAAAAGGTTGTATGTAGAAAATCCTTCCACTACTGGTCCCGACCCGGATTTCAGGTGCTATACTACATGTATTTGCTGGTTTGCATCAGACTACCAAAGCCCGAATTCCGCTCCTAAGATGCCTTTCAGTTCTAATTTCAAAGACGTTATACTACGTAGATATTCGCTAAGAGTACATAAGACAAATTCGCATTCTATTTTCCCAGAACCTCGATTGACGCCGATCCCCATAGCTAACGATAATTAAAATATGAAATTTTCTACTAAGATGCTGGCTTTTACACACCCACCTCGGAAAGCCACATCACACTAAAAACTACGCCAAGAACTAAATATTTAGAGCTAGGTTAGCAACACGATCCTCAGAAATTTCAAACTCCACGCCTACTATAGCTTGTTCTCGATTCCGAACGATCAACCGGCTCAGACCTCTAAGTCGAATGTTGGTTCTTGAAAACTCCGCCCTTCCAGGTTGCCAGCTGCCAACACGATCCCTATAGCCAAACTCCGTGCCTACCACAGCTGTTCTAATTCCGGATGATTTGCCGGTTCAGACCTCTGCTAACCTCGATCCCATATTCTATCGCCAGTTCTATATCGTTTTGCATACGATTGTTAACGCAGTTTTAATTCGGCCATTCAAGACATCCGCTACGTAAGATCGATTCAGATTTTAACCCAAGAACTACCAATACCAACCCTCAGATGAAAGTCCCAATTTACTTAATCCAAAGATCGTTCGAATTTGCCACAATTCTGCAACGCTAGGCTTTTGAATCTGCCGACCAACCAAAGACTACAGTTATAAGAATGAAGATATGAGTAGAATCAAGAACAGTGCTTCATACACATACGGTATGACGTAATCCAAGATCGCTTAACCACCCTCAGAGGAGAAATCTTAATTCCACGCTTAATACAATATCGAGCATCAATTTCAAGATATCATGTTTACGGGTTCATGAACGTTTTTTTCGATGACGATACCAAAGAAACCGACATAATACGACATTTGTTTAGAATATTAGATATATATATAGCGCTTTCTTCAAAAATCAAGAACTTCCTTCCTTCAAATCATTGAAATCAAGAACTTTTTCCCTTTTCAAACACTCTCCCAGACCAAGAATCAGATCGTTATAAACGCCATCTAAGATTTATCAGCCGTGATTGATAGAGCCACTTTCTCCAGAATCTCGCCTTATCAAGATAAGTAGAAGCGCTTCGACAGTTCAAATCAAGATCGTAAACAAGAATAATGCTAACCCAGATGCTGTCCCACCAATCCCAAAACCCAAAACCCAAAACCCAAAACCCCGAACTCCATACAAATACTACAATCATTCCATCATGTAATCAACGATGTTCACAAGACGCAAATAAGGCTTCGACTCAACTCAAGGCCACGGCTTGCTGTTTAAGAGAAGAAAGTGGTGACGCCACACCACCTGGCTTCCAAGGCCAGACGGAGAGATGACCGCCTAACCGGTGAAGAGCGAAATTTTAAACTTTTAAGGCTTGCTGGGATGATCTTGGCCTTCGCTGAAGAATGTAGGATGCCACAAGATACGGGTAAGATAGTGTTTTTATTTTTAATATTTTTAACATTTTAACGATATGAATCGCCTGCTCGCTTCTTCCTAGACCTCGCTCCTAGAAATATCCCAGAATATGCCAGAATTCAACCCAAATGCCCAGATCCCATTCCTAAACTTTTAGTTCTGCGACTCGCTCCTAAACCTTTCAGTGACCAGCGACCAAATTCTGCGTCATGAAATATTTCAGAGAATCCTGCATCAAATTTGCCGCCACACCATCCTCGTCAGAGCATGTTTGATTGAATAATTGCAATTGATTAATTAGTTTTACACTAGTTCCATTCACTCTAACTTGCCAATTCCTCGAGTATACGGCTCCTAAGGCCGGAAAGACGCCTTTTCTCCCACTTTCATCCCCTGCGCCACGAAACTCAGACAGATTGCCTGCGTTATAGGATTGTGATTTAGTCCAGTTTCTCGGGCTTTTAAGATGCTCATCTCCCGTGATCGCCTAGAAAGAGTGAGCTCTCGGGGATGCCAGAATTCACATCATCAACATCCGGAAATATGGACGCGGACTCCTGGCTTGCCCAACCATCGTTCCACGTGAATGCAGTCCAACTGCGCCAGTAATCCCAAGAAGAAGCAGTAAGTTCAGAAATTGCCTGTATTCGCCATTGAAACACCTTGGTAAGGCAATATCCATCAACTAACCAATCCTTATGGCTTCGATAAAACAGGATTCCACAGGCTTCCATTTGTTGAAAGAGGGCTCAGAATCGATGACCCACCTTGATACCGTGATCATACCAGAGACGCTCGACATACAGATTTTATTCGATTTTCATACGCAGTACACAAGACTCGCCAGTAGACGCATCATTTCCTCTACAACGAGAACATTCTCCCCGCCTTTATCACAACGCTATTTTTTGAGAATGCCAAACTCGGTATCAAATTTCAAGATTCTGCAGAATGAGCTCATTAGATTCAAAGACCAGGAGCGGCCAAGAGACGAGTCACGAACGTGAACCTGAGCGAAACCACCACGTGACATAATACCTAATACAGTTTGAATTGTTACCTAACCCTGAGCCACATTATCCTTCTGAGAAACCATCTATCGTGATCAGAAGTGATAAAGTTCCACCGGATCAATTTTTTACGCCCATCAAAGACTACACACACGCCAGGACAAAGAGGATGATTTAATTAAGAATATGAACGCGCTGCTGGATTCTCCTCATTAATCCAGAAAAGACTTTCACGAACGCGATTTTAGAACGCTTATCCTCGCGATCCGACATCGGATAATTACGTACCGACATCCTGCCGAAGTGACGCTTTCAAGAACGGAAAACGCAAGGCCATCAATTTCATCATCCGCTTGTGAGTTTTGCCCGCTTCTGCCTCAGACAGAGCTGACTAAGCGCTTTTAATAACCTCATTCAGCAAGGTTCTTTGGCGATGTCAAGATCAAGGTTACATAACGCTACACTACTTACCGCCAGAATCCTACATCGTGCTTGACGGCCAAAGATAGATTTGAGGTTATGAATCGCGACTATTGCAGAAAGCCAGCCAGAGACGCAGAAGCTTTCCATAACAAGGAAGGATGAGTACTGATTAATCAAATGTTTCGCTTAATCATGGTAGATAACGCCCTTCTAATCGACTTCAACATCGACGGCGATTCCGCAGAACGAATTTTGGTAATATCTCGACTGCAAAAGAGAGATTCAACCAAGTCTCCAAAACGGCGCCCACCTGTGACAGATCGCTTGACAAAACGAAATGAACGACGCCGCAAAGATGCTCAAGATAAGAATAACGCTGAATTCAGTGATGGTTGCAAGTCGAGCGAGTGAGGTTTGTATTAGTTTTGATCTCAGAATTCATACTGCTTGAGATGCTATAATCCAGCGAGAGGAAAGTATTGGATTTAAAATAAGAATCGTTATATACATAGCGTGGTTTCAACACCAAAAAATCGTTTAACGCGATCCCGGCGTTTCAAACTACAGATTGCTTTTTTCGACATTTTTACGCTTCCTACGATCCCAAGATTTAACGCAAGTTTAATCTGGCGCTAAACAATATAGAGTTTACGCGACGCCTCTACTAAACAAGAGGTAGGAAACAAGAGGCCGAAGAGAAGATGGAAATTAGGCTAGAGAAAGAAAGATTCTTCCTAGAGACTTAATAATTTTGGGCCATTTCTTCCACTTGTTATAACCGATTTATGAAAACTAAAACCCATGGCATGAAACGAAGATGAAAGATTTATACTCCAAATCTCGTTGTCCTGATTCCACCGCCGTTTGTGCTCCGTGAAAACTCTGTTTTGGAATGAAACAATTCCTCCACTACCCCGCTTTTCCTAAGTCACAAGAAAGGCTTTTCTTCCCCAGATTAAAGACCCTACCAGGCCTGCGTGATCACCTGCAAATTTTACTTGTCACACAGCTTGCTCCTGCATTACTTGAGCCTCGCTCAGATGATCTACCCTAGTTAGCTGCAGAAATGTGAACTCATCAGTAGATTATTCCCCAAGATACCATCGCCGGGCCACAAAGAGGCCATTCAGACAGACGGATATTAGCCGGCAGGAACCTTTTTTCCCTACTGGCCTTCTACTATCTAGCGCTCAGATCACCATTCTTCCGGTGAAAGAGATCTCTACCCTACGATCGACAGAGACACTTCAGCAGGCCATGGGTCCTCAACTGTAGATACTTTTTCCTATCATCAGAATCCTGGATTCTAAGCACGACTAAATTCATAACAGGCCCCATGAACTATTCTTCTAACCTACCAGATTATCATATACTAAATGATTTTCAGCAGAATTCACAAGATCGAGATATTTAAAAACGAACAAACACCTGCTAAAAATGATTTTTCTAAGACACATTATACTAGTAAAATCAAAATATAGGATAATGAGGACCTTATTAGAGACCTTAAAAAATAATATTAGAAATCAAAAACGACTATATAAGCAATCCACGGACAATGAATTCAACGAACAGAAGAAGAATTTCAACTCCTAAGGATTTATATACGACGAGATACCGATTCCAATACAGATCTCGAAATCAGAATCACGAAATTAAAATCCCGAAATAATCCCGAAATTAGATCCCGGTACCGAATCCTCGAAATTTCAGAATTCTCAATTTGAACGCCTACGTCAAACTTAAATATTATTTCACAGTGATACTGATTCGCGACATATTCGCTACGACATCAATTCACGACAAATTCCAGACCGACATCGACAACATCTCATTCCACCAATGAAAATACATAATAAAAAGATCAACTTGAGTGACATATTCGCTACGACACTGAATTCAATGCTATATTCCACCGGCGTCATTAATTCACTAATGGCGTCATTAATTTACCACGCCATTAATAAATGCCAAAAAAATCCACTAAGTGCTTAATTCCGGGACTAATGCGTACAAACACTCCTAATTTCAGGGTGTCATACCACCGGTGGTAAAATAATTTACCACCGTTGGCAAAATTACTTTTGACACATTCACCGCACCATAAATGCAAAGACTATAGGACTCCGGATTATTTAGGATTCACAGAATTCAAGCAACAAGTTAATTATAGTATTATTAATACCTTAAGCGCGAGTCTAAATCCTATGCTATAGGAATACATATTCTAAAGTAAACCTTTTTTTTTTTTTTAACTTATAATTTTATTGTATTCTTTATTATAAGAATATTGTATATAGGAAATTCCTATAGCGTAAATAAAATTTAACCGCACACCAGCTAAGAGAAATAAAAGTAGACAGAAAAGAATTGTGTTGAAACTGAACACAACCGGAGCAAAATTGGAGAAGTTTTGATATAAAAGCATAAAAGTAATTTGAGAAGGAGGAAGAAGGGCTGGATTTACTGTTTTTTTGTAGTCGCGCTAGCTTACTATTGACGGCTATCCTGTAAAGACTTATTGCCCAAGGAGAAGAGATCTGGTTGCAGTCTGAAAATAGGATCCAAAAAGAGTAGCTGGACTTTTGTAGGAGCCTGAGGAGAGAGAGAGGGGAGGTCCAGGATTTATGAGATAGGCAGGAAACTGTGACTCCCATACATGGAGAGGAGAATTTGATCCGTTGCGCAGGGAGGAGATTGACTATTTTAAAGACAATGAAGTCTAAGAAAAGTCTGTGGAGTGGTGTGATCCCCCCTATTCTCAAGTCTTAGTGGTGTTGAGAACGGGATTGAAAGGAGGAAGAGGGATGATTTCAGAGTGAACTCCAAGTCTGAGCTTCAAAAGCCTCCAAGACTGACTAAAACCACCTGTTACCATGGAGACTAGAGTACGTACAACGCTGCAAAATGCCGATATTATAAAAAATGATCTATTACAAGTTTAAGTCTGTCGTCCAGTTGAAATTGATTATATCGGGATAGTTTAATTCAGACATCTTAGCTCTTCACAGTGCTCGCTAGAGCCTTTCAACCAATATTGACACATAAGAGGTTGAACCCTAGACCTCACGTGTGCTGACTTGCAGGAACTAGAATAGCATGCTCAGACTCGGTTGGCAGTGAACTCGCTGGGTGGGGAACGAGGGTACTTCTAGAGCGCTGGAGTTACATCGCTTGACCTGAAAGGATCTATTGTCCCCTTCCAACCTGGAACATGAGTTCTGACACCAGAACACTTCCTCCATTGGTTCATAGGTGTTTTGCATCGATACACCCCCTTGGCGATCACAGGTGCGTGAAAAATCCTCAATCTGTTAGTAGTAGCGGGCCTCCACCTCCTCCTAGGGGCATGTTGTGACCACTGAGCTAAAGACAGTAACTCAAGTATCTCGTTCGTCCAAAAAACTCAAGGGGGGCCTATGGGGAGTCCAGCTGAGGTTGCGCTGAGGCAACTTCTGGAACAGTTTGGCTGGTAGCACAGACAGGTCGCGAATCTGACCATTTTATTCCACCGTGGGATAAATACCAGCGTCTTGGTTGCGGAAGACAGGTTACTGTTTTAATGTGCTAGGCTTGAGATACTTCTCAAGCACGGCATAAGACGTCAGTTAATGGCCTCTTGAGGCACTAATCTGGGATTGCCTGAAGTTATTGTTCCCTGATTTCACCCCATACAGAAGTATGGTACGGCTTGTCAGGAAGTAAAGGTGCAACAAGGAAATCTCCGTAAGTTCAGGCATCAAGGAATCCTCCACGGCAGCGTAGTTCTTGTAAGACCATTCAGTTTCATTTCGTTACAAGGGCGCGTTGTGGTTTAAAAGAATATGGTATCAGGTGGACGCGTTGATGGATTGTATGGCACCAAGATCCAAGACTGAGTTGAGAAAGACATTGGGATTTGTAGGAATTATGATCCTGGGCCACTCTGGGAGTTGAACCAAGTAGTCAATACTTTCTCAAATCAAAGTTTGAGCTGAAATCATGATTCGAACCGGATTTGAGTGGCTTCCAAGCGGGGCCTAACTAGTTTTCAAAATTTACTCTAGACTGAAACTACAGGTATCCCATGTCCCGGAACTGGTAGTAGTTCCCCAGAGGTCCCATATTCATGTGTATGGACCAGAGCACGCTTTGTTATCCTTATTTCCTTGTTAGTGGGAAACCTTATACTCATAGAGGAGGGAAACTAAATAGAATGAAAAAAGAATGAAAAGAATGAAAAAAGAGGGGGAAAAGGGATTGGGGGGGGGGGGAAGAAGACAAAAGAAATCAGTTCAAATATGACCCAAACTCCAGATTGCCGAGCCACCCAGCTCACCTAGTTCACTTAGCTTATCCGGCTCATCCAGATGTATACGACTCGTCAGCATATTCTTTGAAGAGCTGCCTCATCCCTTTAAGAAACAGCGAAAAGTCTCGACTTTCGTTTAACTTGTCTACTACATCGTCTACTTTTGACTTGTCTAATTTTGGTCGGCATAGTATGACTGCAAGATCTAATGTTAGAAAATGTACCAAGTAGGTAGTCAATTGAACAGGAGTGCCTAATGCTACATGCCTTCATAGTCTCTAGTAACCATGTTGACAATAAAAGAGAACTCTTTTGTCCAATCGGAATCAACGACATGCGTGTATACAAATTTGAGGTGGTCGGTAACGCCTGCTCCTTCTATACGCATTCCTAGATAATTTTCCCAGAATAAGAGCTCTGGGGCATTACGTGAAGCCTGAGAGCTCAGGGCTTTGCGTTCAGCCGCTCTGACTAAAGTCTGAGGTTAGCAAACCTGGAAAAGGTAGCGGGTAACTGTGGGTGACTTCATACTCTCTCTCCTCTTACGTATAGCTTCCTGGGTTTTTTCAATCTGCGCTAGAAGATGCGCGCGTTGCTCCTCTTTATATTGCTTCTTGCGGGCCATTTCCGAGATGGCTTGTTCTGCTTCAGCAGCCTCTTGTTCTTCTTTCGCAACGACTGGATAATAGAAATTTAGCACTGATATTCTCATTATGATAACAACAAAGGATAGTACAGCCTACTTTCAGCGACATCTTTCTCTCTTTTTTTGTAGTGCTCAATCTCTTTCTTCAACATTCGCTGAGTATCTTTATCAGTACAATTTAATTAGCTTTACTAAATCTTATATAAGGTAGAAACATATGGCCGGGGGTCAATACCTTTATCTTCGACAACGTTCTTCGCAAACTCGTTCCTTTCTTCTAAGATACGCCTTCGGTTTCTTTCAATATATTCGTCGAAGTTCGCTGTAAAACGTAACATGCGGTCTCTTAGCTCTTCAAAGCCAAAATTGATCGGAGGAAGAGTGGTAGCCATAGATAATGGTTTTGAATGTCAGGTTGTAAACCTTGAGTTGGGGGAAATGCAAAGGGCATGAGGTTCAGCAACTGGTGGAAAAGGATATGTATTTTGTTGCCCTAGCAACAGAAGAAATATCTACATGTATGTACTTGCGCCGTTCACGTGACCAAGATTTTAATCTGTAATATATATCGCACGTGCTTGCCCAAAGAAATTTGGTAAATTTCACTTTGGCGTTTCTTTTTAGCAAAGTAGTAAAGTAGACCTCTTCACGGGGGTATGGTTCTCACGGGGGTGTGCAATGACCGAGAACGGCCATATAGAGTTGGGGGGGGGGGGATTAACAGGGGTACTTATTATCGATTTTATCAGTTACTAGCGTTGCACCATACCCCCCGTGAGAACCAGACCCCCTGTGAAGAGGTCTACTCGCGCGTTAACTAAGTCGTCGGATATCGTTGCAACCAAACGCTTATCAAAAATTCCGACTTTTTAGTTAACAGTTGAGTACCGGGTGCATCAACCACAAGTTCAATCAACGCGTAACTCCCACGAAACCCCGAGAAAAAAGCATCCCATCTCCCACCACATCTTGCACCAATAAAAGTATCTTGACAAACATGAGTGGATTTCAGGATGTACGCGATGTGATGGACATTAGTGGCCCCTCCGATATCACTCCCCGACCTCCTTTGAAGAAGCAAAAAACAGTCGAGAAACGACCAGGTTTGTGCCTTCCTCGCCCAATTTACTCGTTTTCAATTTTTACCCAAACATCTATGTACTAAGTTTATTTGCAACTGCTAGATGGTATTACTCGTGAGCTTTTCGCGTTACTGGGAGAGAATCCCCCTCCAGTAGCTATTGTCGAAAATAAGTTTAAAGAGAAACCGAGATGGATGGGCAAGGCTAACCCATGGTATACCTGAATATTACATCATATGACAGATGATCAAGTTAACTTAGATATGTATAGGGAATGGAAGGGTTTTGCAAACCCGGCGAGGGCCGACAACCTTATTTTGCGACATTGGGAACGGAAGAGCAAAGAATCCCCTGATCTTGAATACCGGTTCTCAAAATTTAATGTTAAGGTCGATATCCCTGCATACTCAGATGGGGAGTATGAGATTTTGAAAGACCTCGATTGGTCTCGGGAGGAAACTGATTATCTTTTCGATCTCTGCCGTGAATACGATCTCCGCTTTATTATAATATGGGACCGTTACGAGTTCCCTGATGGAAAACCGAGAACTGTCGAGGATCTAAAATCGCGGTACTACTCAGTTTGCCGTAGCTTGATGGAGTTGAGGACCCCACTTAATCAGATGTCGCCTGAGGAAACCCAGATATTTAATATGCTCAATTTCGATAAGGAGCGAGAGACTGCAAGGAAGAAGATGGCAAATGTTCTCTTTGCAAGGACACCAGAACAGGTCAAGGAAGAGGAGGTTCTTTTGGCCGAACTCAAGAGGGTTGTCACGAACCAGCAGCGTACTTTAGAGGAGCGCAAAGATCTTTTCAATCGTCTTGAGATGCCGTCCTCGCAAGGATCAATTGCTGGATATACTGGGAGCCAAGGTTTGGCTGCTTTACGAGAGTTTATGGTCAATAGTTCGGACAAGAATAAAAAGCGGAAATCGATCGCCATGGGAGCTAATATTGGCACCGATGGCGCTCAACAAAGCCCCGCCGTGACATCGATAACGGAGAAGGCTGGCGCAATATCAGCTGCATCACAGAAGGAAGCAGCACAACCAAAGAAACAGGTCAGAAAACTCTCGGACGAAGAAGAGAAAGAGTACGGTGTCATGTATCACGACAAGCTTTCTCAAGGTATAAAATTTCGCTCTGCAATGGTCGCAACGAATGTCAAGGGTGGAACAGCCCAGAAGGTTTCGCAAGCTTTGGCTCAATTGGAAATTGCACAACGATTGACCATGCCAACTTCGAAAACGATCCAAAAATATGAACAGCTGCAGTGTAATGTAGGGATACTCTTGGATACCAAAAAGCTTCTTGAGAAGGTGGATCAGGAGCTCAGAGTCCTCAAGGCACAACATGAAGCAACGAAAGAGGACACTTAGCATGATGCTTGGCCACAAAAATGTACGATATATGATTTCACGCAATCGAGCATGGTAACTTAAAGACCCGGGGAGGGGAAGGGGGGGTTCCCACAATCATTCGCTAAAGTCAACCGTCGTTCGTTGTAAGCAATTAGCTTAGCGTCGATACAAAAATCCCTTTGAATAAAAGCTTTTTGACAGAATAAGGGTGAATCGTTCCAATAGAAAAGAGGAGAACTGGCTATGATAAAATAAAAATAAAAAAAAGTTTTTAGAAATGTTTGAGAACTTTTTCTCTGTTGAATTTTCAGCTGAGGGAGTTGTGTTTTCTAAACATTCAACGCCCTGATACAAAAGGGAGCATTACAGCTTTAACGCGGACCCCTATGACTCTTTCGTGCAAGCTTCCCCGCCGTGACCAAATATATATAACACGGAAATTTATCCCCAAGACATGTCATTTCTCAAACTCGTGCCCCTTAACAACTCAAAAAGGAATTATAGTTTTTGGACAATACTTATGCAACAGCATCAACTGAAACAGTTGATAGAGGCAAGTTGGTCTCATTTCCAAGTGTTTTCTTCTCAGCTTCCTTTGCCTGTGCAGCCGCAGCGATCATAGAGGCGTGGTCGATCCCCACAGTTTCTTTCGCTATCTGGAGACTAATTTGTGGACTAGCAGGAGAAATTCGAAGAACCTTTCCAGCATGCCCATCGCCTACTACCTTTTCGATGATAACAACGCTTCTGATTGTTCCCTTGGGCTTTTTTCTGATTGAAAGCTTTTCGTGAAGCTCGTAGGTCGGGTCACAGAGAAGGGTGTATGTGAGGTTGTACTTGGACTTGAATTTTTCATTTGCAGCTGGACTATCACCTGAGAGTCCATAAACGGTATAACCAGCATCTGAGAAAGCCAGGAAGCTATCCTTAAAGAGACATGCCTGGGTGGTGCAACCCGGAGTAGAGGCTTCGTACAATAACTGTTAATATTCGAAAACGAACAACATGGTGGGGGGGGGGGGGAGGTTATGTGCATGATATTGTATACAGGTGAGTAAAACAGGTGATCAAATACCTCTAGGATAGGCGAAAATAATAATTCCCTTCTGAGCACTCTTAAGCAGGCTTTCTATAGTGATCTTGCTGCCATCTTCGGTTTGAATTTCAGGAAGATCAGTCGGTACCAAATCACCATCCTTGAGCCCTTCTGACGCTTCATCAGCTTTTTTTGCCTTGGCGGGGTTTGCGGGTGCCGGTTTGGCAACAGACTTTGCTGCAGATTTTGCGGCTGGCTTTTCGAGTTTCTCGGCCTTTTCAGGCTTCTGAGAGATTGCTGTTTTGGAGGACGAGGCAGTTTCGGTGGGTCTGTTGGCGGAGGCCTTAGCTATGGCGGTGTCATCAGCAGCAGTTTTGATCTTTTTGGCTACAGGCTTCTTTGGTTCGGCTGATGCGCGTTTCTTAGCTACCGGGGCTGGGGCAGGAGGTTCAGGGACATCCTTTTTCGCAGCGTTACGGCCGCTTCTGCGTAGGACAGGCTCAGGCATGGCGATTGGAATAAATCTGGGGGGAGCGCAAAGAATACAGCAAGGGCAGTTATGAGCGAGAAAAAGGTGCGGTAGTTGTTTAAGCACGCGCACAGTCAAAACGATGGAGGATTGATCAGTGTTTTTTTCTCTCGCCTGTTGATCGGTGTATGGGGATGTAAAAGACCGGGTGGGTGGGAAAATGATGCGACAGATTATTTATATTCAAGCGGGGAGGGAGGGGGGGTGCAAGTGAACGAGGCCATAGCTGTTGGTGCAGGCATTTGAGGTTGCAGTCGAGGTAGAGAGCTGTTGGACCGAATATTACAGAGTATCCAATAGATCCATAAAGTAGTAGCGAGAAGTACACGCACGACAACTAAAATAGCTTAATATAGAAATGGAAGAATGCCCGTGGTGGCTACAGCGAGATTAATAACAAATATAAGAGATGCATAGAGGAAGGTAAAATACATACATGTATGTACATTGCCGCCAGTCCGTATAAAAATATCAGACTGATTTTGAGACCTAGGTCTGATTAGAGCGTGAGTTGGGCTGTCGATGCAGAACGACCTTCAATCTTTCCTGATTGGGTGATAAATCTGATATTTGGGGCCTATTCACATCTCAGTCAGGTTCAGTTAGGAAGTGAATCATGCAAAGAGAAGTTATGTCATCAAAAAATCTCAGGAATGAGGGTTAAGGTGGAGGACTTAGAGATATATGATATCCTTCCTTTCTTCTACACTTTTGTGGTTCCATCTCTAAGATAGTTTCCGAACGTCATAACGTATTGCATGAATTGTGTAAGCCAGAACGGAAAGAATCATGACAACAGATGCATTTAAAACGAGGATGCAGAGATGAGAAGACAAATTTTATTCAAGGAGGTAAGATCAAGAAAACGACGGCGGCAAGATAAAGACAAGACGCAAAGCAGAGACAAGAAATAGAACGGGCGACAGGAGTGAATGTAACAAAGAGAAGAGGAGAAATACACTGATGAAGTGTTGCCAAAGACAGAAAACTATAAGGAGGCCTCAAGTAGCCGACACGCAGAAATTTATAACTATGAATAGAAAGATATTCCTACAGACGAGATAACAGAAAGACAGACGAAGAGAAAGAAAGAAAGAAAGAATCTGGGCGAAAACATCTCCCCACATTATTTAACACCATTCCCTACCACCGCCACACTACATATCGTCATCCATAAATCCATCGAACTCCATCGCATCCACACTCGTATTCTCCCCACCATCTTCACTATTTACATTACAAATCCATCACGCCACTTAAATGATGCCAATGATTATTGTGGTGAGAACGAGATTGGTGACATTATTATATTTCTAAGAGATTCGATTGGTGAAGAATAAGTTTTGTGAGTGAGTATGAATTTGAGTATATGATTTTATTTTCTGAAATGATATATTTAGCTTATATTTCACCAGAGGAAAATATCCCGGTTTTAAGAACTTGTCCCGACAGTCTAAGAGGCGACGACAAATATGACGGCAGAGAAAACGCGATGGGATGGACACAGTATGAGTTACGAGGTCACGATGAGCTTTATGGACGTGATGTAGAATGTAAATAAGAGATGGTGGGAGGAATACGAGGTGTGGGTGCGATGGAATTCTGGATTTCAGTGATAACGATATGCTATGGTCTTGATGGACCGCAGGATGGTGATAATAAGACAGAGGGTTTTGACGGCGCGATTGAGGATAAAGAGACAGACGATTTAAAACGATGACGTAAGATGACCGAAAGAAGACAAATTTTTACACAACGAGACAATGACGACGAGGCGACGAAATGTAAGTTACAGTGACCGCAAGAAAGCAAGAAACAAGAAGCAAGAAAGCACGACGAAAGAACAGTGAACAGAGTAAGCAGAGAACAAAGCAGAGCAGGGAGAGTGAAGGCCGGATGAGGTCACCGACAAAGAGGGGAAGAGCTATTAGGGGGCCTACTGTGAAGGCGAGTTTGGACGTGTGGAACTATAGCTATAGATAGGAATATATTCCTATATACCGAGATTACAGGAAGACGAGACAGAGAGAAAAGATAGAAAGGAACTGAAGGAAAACTCTCCCCACACTATTTAACACCATCCTAAGCCGGTCCGCCAAGATCGTATATCGTCATCCCTAGAAACCCATACAACTCCATCGCACCTACACCTCGTATTCCTCCTAACTATCTCCTCTAAATATATTACAAATCTCTCACACCATAGAAACTCATAGAACCCCATAACGTCATCCTTCCGTCACCCGACTCTTTCTAGCCTGACACTCCCCCATCCATCGCAACTCCATATCGTCTATCGGACTATCGGGACTAATGCCAAGACGCCGAGACAGGTTTTTCCTTTAGTTCTTTTCTTTATAAGGAAGCTTATAGTAGATCACATTGTTCACGTTGAGGCATATCCGCCGGTCCTCATTTCCCCTGGCTCATACCTGTCTCAGCATCTTTATACTGGTTGCAACACTTCAGTAGTCGCCGTACTATTGTGATGGATTGAGTCATGCTCAGCGTGGATGGAATAAGATGAAGAATGGTTGTTATGATTGAATTCTATGAGATTCATTTGGAGAAAGGATTGGCAATAGGATTCAGTGAGATGGTGGGAAAGAATACAAGGTATGGTTACAGATGGTTTCTATAATCCCCTGCAAGGAGTCCTACGACTGCCACCAGTACCCAAAAGACTTTGGACGGATGTATTAGGGTGTCGCACCAAGTAGCCCGAGTAGTTTAGTATAAAGCTTAGAGTTTGAAACGCTAACCGCAAAGGCAGTAAGGAACAAGGTCTCCTCAGTCTTAACCAGCCTAGAGTCTCAGCTGCTTGTTGCTAGTCCTTCCAGTACGTAAACGATCCCGAAATACAAAGATGGTTCGAGGTGGAGTTTTCAAGTTCACTCGATAGACTCTTTCAGACAAAAGTATAAAGCGTAAAGTAATAGTTATTATATCGATAAGACTCTTTCTTCGTCGCTGATGATTTCAACAAAGTCGGAGAATGACACAGTATTTATATCCCACGCAAATGTCACGCGGACTAAACATTATAACTACAATAAACAGTCACAGACTCAAGACTGAAAATTCGCCAAGAAACCCAAACGCCAAATCTATCCCACATCATCGACGATCTGCCATTTCATTCGATCACTCGATATCATCGATTCGGACTATTTCAAACAATTTCACTCTTACCCGATAACCTTACCGACATTTCGACTTCACTTTTTGCCAACCTCATACCAAGGAGATAATTTCAACATTAGGATCGCTAACTATCGGTACCGAGAAGTTTTATTCTTCGCAGATCAGATCGAGCTTCCTCATGACCTTCGCTATTTGATCAAATACCGATTGACTCCAAATCAGATTGTTGACCCCTCATATACCCACCGGTGTCTGAGCTCCGGGCGCTTTGACGCTGCATTTCACGAAAACAGGTTCGCTAATCCAGGATTCTGCAACTCAAGACCGGCCCATACTGGAACACCGCTACCAGTGACATAGAGACTTTTAGCAACAGAAGAACGCGTATAGTCCTCTCAGAAGTCTTTATTTCTTTCTTATGCCCGTAACAGAATGTTACAATGGATTTTGTGATGGGACTTTTGGAAAGTAACGGCGCCAATATGATACTTGTAGTAGTGGACTAATTGACAAAAAGGATGCATTTTATTGCTACTACAGAGAATGTTAACGCCAGAGATCTGTCTCGGCTATACCTGCAACAGGTATAGAAGCTTCATGGACTGCCGGAGACTATTGTGTCGGACTGAAGGATACAGTTTACTGCTGAGTTGTGGAAAGCCCTTTGCAATCTTTTAGAAATTGCTCCTCGATATTCTACCACATTTCGCCCTCAGACTGATGTGCAAACAGAAAGAACCAACACGATTATAGAGTATTATTTACACAGCTATGTATCTTATCAACAGGATGACTGGCCTACTTTCCTTCCCTTTGCAGAATCTGCTAGCAATAATCACATTTCAGAAACAACTAATATATCTCTATTCCAAGTGAATTATGGAAGACACCCTCGAATGATGTTTGATCTACTGTGATATGAAAAGATGGTGAACAAGGATCAAGCTAATGGGTTAGCAAGGGAAATGTCCCAAGTTTTTGATTTCTTGAAGAGTGAAATGTTTAGGGCTCAGAAAATATAGGAGGAGAAGGCTAATCTACACCGGACTCTGGCACCCCGCTATACCGTAAATGATTCTGTCTAGCTTTCTACTCAAAATATCGAAACGAAGCGGCCCTCGAAGAAATTAGATTGGAAACAAATCGGTTCCTATAAAATCAAATCAAGTGTGAGCCTTTATACCTACGAATTAGACTTACCTGCCTCCATGAAGATGCATCCAGTCTTTCACGTCTCATTTTATCATCAGCAGACAATGATCCGGTTCTACAGCAAGTTATTGATCGACCCCCATCTGTGGAAGTTGAGGGAGAAGTTGAATGGGAAGTGAAGGAAATATTAAACTCAAGGAAGAGAGGACGGTGGGTGAAGTATTTGGCTGAAAATGTTAGGTATGTGGAACCCTCTTGGCAACCCACGAGCGACCTTCAAGTTGAGCATAGTCCTAAACTCGAACAACTGTTCCATTATCAGTATTCTTCGAAAACTCGACCCGTCAAAAGCTAGGCCCTAGGAGGGGACCCGTGTCCCGGGATCTTGGCATCTGTCCCGGTAGTCCGGTAGGCGATACAGGATGATGACAAGTGAAGCGAGTCATGTTTAAGCGTGAGGATGCTGGAGGACGCGACAGTTTTTGGGTTTGGCGTGATGGATTTGTAATGTAAATAGTAAAGATGGTGGGGAGGAATACGAGGTGTGGGTGTGATGGGATTCTTTAGGTTTCGATGGATGACGACATGCTGGTTTTACGGATGGCGGATAATGTTAAATAAATATGGAGAGTGCTTTTTTAGTTCTTTTCCTTCTTTCCTCTCTGTCTCGTCTTCCTGTAATTTCAAGATACGGAATGGGCTTTCCTGTTCATACCATATTCCATCGCCATTCAAACCTCGCAGGCTCCTTATACCACTCCATCTTTGCTGACGACCATCCGTTTTCACTTTCCCATTTGCTTGTTTCGCTTTCTACCTTGTTCTCGTTTTCGCTTCGCTTCCCGTTTCGGCTTACCGCGCCATACCGCCAAATTCTCGGCTCACAATATTCTTATCATAGAAGGCCTCAGCCCATTTAAGATTCTCGTTTTCGCTTATCTCGCTGCCCATTTGGCCACTGGCCACAACCCGACCGTTTCGTGACGCAGATCGGCCCAATAATTCAGCGAGATTCGCATTACATTACAAAAAGAATATGTTTATAATGACAAGGCTGAGTGACTCACATTAGGCTTTCAGGAAGCTTTCTACGCGATTGATTTATAATGAATAAAGAAAATTCAGAGTGAGAACACGCATGCATACATTTTATTCTACGCCCATAAATTAAGACAGCCTGACTGACCCAGAGTGATAACGCCAATGTAACGAGACCTTTCCTTGGGCTTCTTTCTTTCTTTTCTCTGTCCTCATCTTACTTTTATCCTCGACATATGTGAACGACTCTATCCATACTATAGCCTTCCTTCTTCCAAACTCGCAGTGAGATAATTTTATTGTTCTCCGATCTTCATCGGCGTTTTATTCGGCCTTCTGCTTCCCTCGCCTCTCCGCCTCTACCTCTATCCTTTTTTTCTTTTCATTATTGCTGCTCATACCATGTGCTCCTCCTCATTAACGCCCCTATCACAAGGCTTCAGCTTACTCAGATCATTATTGTTATCTCTCACGTTTCGCTCTGGCTACTCCATTACATATGCTTTTATAGACCAAGACTTCGTATGCCACCATAATCTTACCACAATTCCCGTGCAAGTTCCTCGCCATATAGACTTAATAGACATAAAACCTATAGAATCAGAAAATGTTACCCAGAAGGTAATTCTCAGTCGTGACATCAACGGCCACAAAGAGAATGCTCCTTTCTTTGTTACTCAACATCAGGAAGACTTCATTTGTCTCCTGAGGTCTCCTGAGCCTCAGGAGACTTAAAAAATATCTAGAGGTCTCAAGAGACTCTCAGGAGACCCGAAAGACTGTTGGGGGACTCCAGTCAGAAGTTTAGTTTGCCGATGAACTCGGACATTACTCTATAGTTATGGGCCTGGCATGTATTCGCAGACATGCAACTATTCTATCTCCGGCTAAGAATGAGATACACTTTGACTAATCTATTTATTTATTTATTTATTTATTTATTTATTTATTTATTTATTTATTTATTTATTTATTTATTTATTTATTTATTTATTTATTTATTTATTTATTTATTTATTTATTTATTTATCACTCATACTGCTTACATCTGAACCCTGATAAGATACAAATCTAAAGTTAACCCAATCATCACTTGGCCATATACTATCCTTCATAGTTAATTCTCCTCCTAATCAGTATTCCTATCAACCATCTTCCGCTGCTATCATGACGTTGCCCTCTCCATTCCAAATTATATGATAGGCAAGTAAAGACCTTTGAACTATCCTTCTACTTTCTATCTCCTTCTTCCTCAAGTTTCCCCCATCCCACGCGTTTTCCTCTATCTCCATCCAGCTTTCTAGCGATCTGAGACAGATAAGGTATTTATCGATGGTTGCCTGAAGTCCTTTTCATTCAGATGCATATGGCGTCATCCAAATTGAGTGGCATTGGTTTGATTGATGGTAAAGATCTTTTCTGAGCCTTTAGAATGGACGTTGTTTGCAGTAAAAACAAAGAGGTGAGTTGTAGAAGTACCCATACCTGTAGATTCCCAGATCAACGTTTGTTGTTGATATTCTGATAAGAGGATTCACAGATCCACAGACGCTCAAGATTTCGTAATTGCGCTTGCAAGTTTCTCAGATGCTTTCGACGGCGGCCGACATCTTTATGGCTGCCACCAGAAATACTTCCTTTCTTCATAATTTTCCAGTTCTCTCTCCAAGTAGAAATAGATTGCTCCTCGATTTTCCTCTTCAAACGCTGATTGATACCCTCAAGATCTGCTCGACCCTTTCACCCTACGCCTCTCGCTAACCTGTCTCTCCATACGTCCTTTGCACTCCAGTGGATATGTGTTTTAACGTTTAGCACTTCAAGTTCTAACAGCGCTCGATCTTGCTAGTTGAACCCAGTGTTGGCCTCTGAACGCTTCAGGTTTTTTTCATTCTCTTAATCACGCCTATTGTCTGAAAGAGATGCAGACATCATCTGAAAGAAGCATGAATTTCTGATCTCTTTCCCAGTTAAGAAGCGAGTTTGAAATTTATTGCAGAAAGTTCAGAATCAAAGACTTCCACTTTTTCCAAGCCAGAGAATTGTTCCACCACTATTTCGGTTCTAACGCTAACGACTCCAGCTCCAAATTTTTCCTTCCATTAGTGACCCATCGAATAGAACACCAAACGCGTAGTTTGTTACAATTGTCTTATTGTCTGTCTACGATTCTCTGTCTGTATCTTTATCCGTCAGATCAATCTGGATGTCTACGATATTCTGACGCCATTGGACGACAGGCAACGGTATCTATTTCCTCCACCAGACTTTGTGGTTGAATCCAATCACTGACTTTGTTTAGGATCCGTGCAATCTGGACTGGTATCGTGGCCTCGCAACCGTAGAGCCGCCATGAAGATAGAGGTTCTTCCTCTTCCTGATTCCCCGCAGACTTGAAATGAATCTGGGCTGAAGGTTGATAGGGTGGGTGGTCGGCATGCTAGAACGCCAGAAAGATATTTCTGTTGTTGGAGGTCGCCCGATTCTCTATGGGTAGAAGTGCAGCTTTCTGCTTAGCCGGCTGATATTGGTGTTGTTCTGAAAGCACCAGTGATCCTTCTCATCGCATTGTTTTCAGATCTTCTGAAGCTCGCTTTTGTATCCCATCTGTCTATTCCACCAAACCTCTGCACCAAAATCACGACGTTGTAGTGACGTCTGATAGAAATTGCCTGAGAAATTGTTTGACTCAGCCCTTTCTCTCAGATTTCTAACCCCATGAAGTGCAAAGAATGCCCTCATAGCTGAAGCCGCTTTTAGTTTTGACACGACGTTTGAAAGATAGTTTTATCAAACCAAACACCCAACCATCTCAACAGATCGCTGGCCAACCAACGCATTCATCAGCATTCTAACCTTGGCTGTATCCGTAGCTTTGTGGTCGCTTTGTTGGAAGTGGAGTAGTTCTGTTTTTGGTTTTAACGCCAAAGATTAGCTTCACCCCTACGCGACAGTACCGCGCCATTCGCTTCCAGGTGTCTGCAGTTTGAACTCTCATCTTTCCCTTACCATTATCACGCCAATATCATCAAAAGCGAGAAATGAGGTTGATGAGAAAGTAATAATAAGATAGCATAGAGAAAAAGAATCATGGGCGCTTCCCTGAATCCCAGTTGCTATTGTTGACATAGATTCTTGTTGCCCATCAAAGTGCTAGCAAAGTTTCTCTTGCTTGCAGAGGTTGTCTATCCATCCGACTATTTGAACAGGCAGTGCTTTTTCACAGTATGTATGTCTGTCTCGGATACATCATTAAACGCCTTTCGACATCCATAAACAGTGCTGAAACGACTTTTTCCTTTTTTTTCTTTCATCCACTATGCTTGCTACCAGCATACAGGCATCCACAGCAGATCTCTTTAGTCTTCCTCTAACCTGCCACTGGTAAAGTAGATTGTATCTCTCTGCTAGGTACTATGCCAGTGTTGAAGCCATTATCTTTTCCAGTACCTTGCCAGTTAATTAATTAAGCGAGACTACCTATAGGCTTTTGGAATCGAATAGTCCATGTTGGGCTTTTTTATAATAACAACAGTGGCCTCTCTCCAAACGCTGATAGCCAGCAGTTGCTTTTTATAAAACGAAATTGAAATGCGAGTATCGCCAGATGCTTGTTGAACGATTTAAAGTTTATCCCATCTGGCCCTGGAGCTTTGTTGTGAGGAAGTCATAATCGCCTCTTGATTTCATCATCCGTCAAGTCCTTCCATGGTATCCTGTCACCTGCTGGATATCTCATTGAGGTGAAATTTGAGGTGGGAAGAGAGCAGCTCAGATAGATTGGCTTTCTCTGCAAAAGTGGTGGCGGTTTCTCCAGTTGTAACATTATTGAGTGGTGGTACATTCCTTCTTTCTGGATTTAGTGAATCTGAAGGCTGAATATATCTTTTCCTCGAGCTCTCAAGTTCTGTTCCAACGACTCTTTAACTCTCCCGATACTTTCAAGTATTCCGATCTACGCGATCTGAATCTTTGATGCAACATAGAGACCTTTCCACCTTCCATTCTCTTGGCAAGACTCTTCATACGTCGTTTACGTTTCTCGCGATCTCCTTACTCCACCATTAGATTGAGGAGAGATTTCGATATAACATTGCTCATCTGCTGCATATGAGAGTTCCAGAAGAGGATAGCTCCTACTTCTAGGTTTTGTTCATTTGGATGAGAGTACGAAATTCCATCGAAGCGCTGAGTTCAGAGAGAGATTCTAAGTCATTGTTCGAAAGAAATCCTAATCTGCTTTAGCCCAATTCGAACCGCTCAGCTTGAAGAAGGGAGTGACTGATTCAATTGAATCAGATATAAGATCAAATCGAATAACTTCACGATCCGATCCAGTCGCTTTCTTCACAATTACCAATGGATGGTAGTATGCTGACTCTAGATGCAAACGCCAGATCTAGGACTGAGGTGCCAAAGCCAGTTCTATAGCCAGAGGGACGTTTGGGCTCATCATTGATGGGAGCTTCAGTTTCCAGAAGTTCTGAACCAACGCTTCATTGTTGACAGACGCTATTGAGCTTGCACCATTGATGACGCGAAGTTAAGGTCTCCAGCTATCATCATTCTCAGAGGAAGCTTGAACGTTAACCAATACTTTCTCCAATCGATAAGGGTTCATTGTCGTTGGATCTTCGTTATGAATGTTAAAGTTATAAGCAGCAAGTTATTGAGGGGTTGATATCTCTATTGCTTGTAAGTCCTGATCGTTGATGATATACGATTTGGATTGAACGATGAGCGAGGATTGAGATGCTGTCTTCGATTGTGAATACGAGGGTTCTACGATCTGATGCGAACGATACTATCAAAGCGAGAGCAGAATATTGATATCCAAGAACCTGCAATCATGCGCCAGACAACAAAAGTTCCTGAATTATAACTACGTCGCTGTCTCATGATCGAGTGCAGCAATTCAATCACGCAGCTATTATCTTCAAGACAAAGATGTTGAATAATTCACACTCATGCGAAAGATTTGTGTCCCCATCATAATATCTCCTATTCATTATCTTCATTGTTGAGGCATTGGATAATAGAATTTCTGATATGGCATGAAGGGTCATAGGCTGGGTGTCGCCCTTCACAAATGGCACATTTTGATGGGAAGTGAGTGACAAACCGTTGCTTCAACCTCAGATTGGCAAGAGAAATCATTTTGACTGGTATGTCCAAAGAAGACAGATAGAAAGACACATATTGTCTTTGCACATCTCTGCCAATTATGTCCAAACTTCTGACAATTCTTGCATTAGTCTGTTGGTCTTGATGTATGACTTGTTGCTCACAGCAATCACATAACTGAGCTGTGAGATTTTCCTACTCTCTTTCTGTGTCATATATACCCAGCCAGTAGTAGCTAAAGCGACTCCTGGTCCTTGAGTTCATGGATTTCGCTTCTCAGTCTTCCATTCCTCGAAGTCAGAGTGTTCAAGATTGATACCACGTACTATGCTTCAACCATGTCTCAGATCGCAATGGATACAACACTGAGATCAACCTCTTTCATAGCTTTTTCAATGATCGTTTTATAATCAGTGAATTGAGTCTCAGTGAATGCTCCTTTGCTGAAGAGCAAAAGATTTCCCCTCTGATTGCAACTTGCTCCACCTATCTGAATAGCTTGGTCTGCATTGGCTATATTGAGATTTCTATTGATGGTGTTTCTGAGTTGGATAAGGTTGAGTGTCCTATCCTTAGGTGTTGATCTGGTGATGATAGTAGTTTTAGTAGCTGAAGATTTTGGAATGCATGGGTCTTGAAAGATTTTACTGTTGCTTCCCTTCCTCGATTAATTATCGCTCAAGTATCCTTCTATTTCTCCTGTAGTTGAACTGGTTGAATGTGTTCATTCGAATAGACTATTTGCTTTCCTTGAGTTTTCTTGCTGAGTTGAGGTTTGGAGGTCGCCAGGCCTGATTTAGCCTTCTGTGCTGTTGATTGTGGTGTATTCTTCCGTATTCTTGAAGCCTTCATGGATCTAGCCATTGCATTATTAAATAAGGAGAGTGTATGTTTTCTTTAGTTCTTTTCTTTCTTTTTTCTTTGTCTCATCTTCCTGTTCTTTTGCTACCTAGGAATATACTCTTATTACCAAAGCCATAATCCACAAACGTTCCTTCTGTAAAACAAGGAAGCTTATAGTATATCTCATAGGTTATGTTGAAGTCCATTCGGTCCTTACCCTCTGGACATCGTGCCTCTTTTTGTTTCTGCCCTTGCTTTTGCCCTCTCCGGTATTAGATGTCACAGCAGACAACCTGAATAGTCAAGGATAAAGCTTAGAGTTCGCAATGCTAACCACAAAGACAGAAAAGTGCAATGTCTCTTCAGTCTTTACCCTCCTAGGATTATCCGTTGCATAGAGCTAGTCCATGAATATTAGGGTAAAGGTCGTAAAGTATGAAGAGGATTCAAGTGAAGTCTAAGAATCAAGGTATAGAGTATATAATCGTAGATCAATAGAATTTATATCGATTGATGATAGAGAATGTATGGAGACAGATGGAAACGATAACTGAGGAGAAAGTCTACACAATAAGAACACGACGAGACGACGAGGGTCGGTGACCTACAGACATTCCAAGAAAAGCTGCAGACAAGAAAGAAGCAAGGACACGAGCGGAAGCAGGGGTAGAGGACAGAGCAGAACAAAGCAGAGCAGGGAAAGTGAAGACCGGATGAGGTCGTCGACAAAGAGGGAAAGAACTATGAGGAGGCCTCCTGTGAAGGCGAGCTTGGACGTGTGAAACTATGGCTATGGATAGGAGTATATTCCTATATACCAGGATTATAGAAAGACGAGACAGAGAGAAAAGAAAGAAAGGAAAAACTAAAGGAAAGGTCCTCCACTACTATTTAACACTTCCCTCCGCCAATCCGCCAAGACCACATATCATCATCAACAGAAACCCATAGAACCCCATCATACCCACACCTTGTATCCCTCCACGCCATCTCCTCCAACTATATTACAAATCCCTCATGCCACAGAAACTCATAGAACCCTATAACGTCATCCTTCTCCCGCATAACTCCTTCTCGCTTAACTTTGCCTCAACCGTTACAACTATACATCACCTACCCAAACATCGAGACGGATGCCAAGAGGCTGGGACACTTTTTCATTGTCGCTGATGGAATTTAAACAAAGGCCGAAATGGCAATGTATTTATATCACATGCAGGATGTCTCGCGGACTAGATATTATAATTACAACAAATATGTGGAAACCCCGAAGACCTTGAAAACATGCCAAGAATATTTGATGCCAATTCTATCACACTATCTAAATTTCCATTCCACATAAGCCAATAAATCTCTCATATTACATCCCGCTACTCTAACGGTGATTCTGCAGAATATGAAAAGCGACTAGAGTTGGGATGAAATTTGACTATACCAGAGGATCTGGCTCGGGTGCTCAGAGACAAGGCGGAAACAGAGGGGTCGAGGCCAAAGTACTGTATTGCTAACAGAAAGAAAACGTTACCTAGAGAGGCAGAAACATAAGAAAGAGCGAGCCCTATATATACAACTATTTTCTCACACCGATGACTTACACCATAAAATTTTATAGAAGCTCCCTTACTTTCATATCACCTATACTATTTTCGATACTCCTATTTCTATCACGTTACTACCTAATCCTTCCTAGCGCTTACATTTGATTACCTGAACTCCTTGTTAACTCGTTATCTTACTTCCGACATCAACCGATACAACCACGTTTGGGGCTACGCTTTGGAAAGGAAAGGTGCAGGAGGAGGCAGCCGTGATAGTTGTCCTCTTAGGCTTCGAGCTCCACAATAACTCATAGGCTTTGGTGGAGATGCTGTGTGAAAACGAGATGAAGACAGCGAATATTGAGAAGGTTCCAGATTCCTGCAGGCCACAAAGCCCTTCCATTTAACCAAGTACTGCAAGCGCAAATAGTGGAGATTGGAATCTAATAGTTCGTCCACCTCCCATTCTTCGTCACCATCAACAATAATCAGCGGTTCAGAAGCAGGGACGTATCCCGGGAGGGGATCAGTAGCGCAAGGCTGCAACTTCGAGACATGAAAGACAAGGTGTATCTTCATTGTAGAAGGAAGATCGAGTTCGTAGGCATAGGGACTAATAACAGACTTAATCCTAAATCTGCCCAGGCATTTCCAGTCAAGCTTCTAGAAGGGCATAGTGGTCTGGTTATTCCTAGCATTAAATCATGCTTCGTCATCCACATGGTAGACTGCCAGTGGGATGGAAACCCGGTGGACATTAGTATTAGTCTCCTGTAGGTCCTGAACGCAGTGGATCTTAGCTTGCAGTTAGTCGTGGATCTCAGCCATTTTCTCAACAAGAAAGATTGCAGATTCTCAAGGAAGTGGCATGAAGAAATTTCGTTCCACAGTACATGCAGATGTGAAATGATACTTCCCAAGAGGGGGGAAGTATGAGGAAGAAAGTAGAGACAGCAGCGATAGTCACTAGTAAAAATAGACACTATAAAGTATATTGATACAGAAGACATTGCATGAAGAGACAAAGAGAAAAAAAGAAAGTACAGGAATAAGCACCGTTGCCTCCCTTATATATCCAGCATTCTATCGCCAAGCCTGACTCATACCCTCGCATAACTCCAACCATGACTTACTCCTTTGTATAACAGAGACCCATAGAATCTATTCTGATTCATTCCCGCCTCTTAGTGCATAGTAATCCTAGCCCCGCCAATCCTTCCAGCACTCCGAACCTAGTGTATCCATGAAAGTATCCTGGGGGCGGTTGGCAAGCAATGGTAGTACTAGATTCTCCGTAAAGCGAGTGTCGAAACTATAATTAGCCAGGAAAGAAGAGATCTGTGTTGTTTCCGAAAGCTAATTATTAGAGACAAATTTGGCAAGTGGCAACTAGGCCAACCAATCATCCTGCTGATAGTAAATGTAACACCTTAGGTATTGTTCCATTATTGCATTAATCCATTCCGTCTGACCATCACTTTCGGGATAAAAGGCGGAGGGCATGGCGACATTGCTCTTAAGTATCTTGCAAAAGGATTCCAAAACCTTGATGTAAACTGGGTGCCATGATTGGAGACAACGCTGGTAGGAAGACCATGAAGTTTCTAAACATGATCAATGAATAGGTGGGCAAGGTCTTCAGATCCCGTGGTGGTGTTGCACACAATATAGTATCTCATCTTCATTAGGCAATCAACTACCACTAAAATCGCTTCTCTTTCTTTACTTTCAGGCAGGCCCGTGACAAAGTCCATAGAAATATGTATCCCGGGTCTTTGAGAGATTGGTAGGGGATGGAGGACTCCGTAGGGGGCATGGCGAGATATCATACTTCGGCTGCAGGTATGACAATTTCTAATATAAGGATTAACGATGCTGCGGATTCCAGGCCAATAATATGAACGGGCTAAAAGCCAAAAGATCTTTGCTTTCCTGGGATGGCCTGCAGATGGTGCATCATGATGTTGCTGAAGCAGGTGCTGGTGCAAAGTTATATCGTCTGGAACGAAGAGCTTTCGCGCTGTAGGTCAGGAGGCTTTTTCTGGTTCAACATTCTGCTAGAGTAATTTCTCGAGAGTGCCTACTGCCGTCTCAGAGGAGTCCTAAGATCTTGTTTAGGAATGGAACAGTGACATCAGCCTGTTCAAAAGGTTTTTCTATGGGTGACTGTCTTCAGACAGCCAGAATGTCTGCTAACAAACCCAAATTCTGGGACTTCAACACCGTTCATCCCACTCTTTAGGCAGATCTCCTGATCTCCTAATCAATGCATCTGGTTTTTCTCCTTGCTTCCCAGGTCGGTACTTAATTACATAATTAAAGCGAGAAAGAAATTCTGACCAGCGTACCTGTCGATGATTCAGATCTCTCTTGGTAATGAAGTATTCCAGATTCTGATGGTCTCTTAAGACTTCAATGGGTTCGGCGACATCCATGAGCTCGGCTCTCCATTCTTCAAAACACTTAATAATGGCCAGTAATTCCTTGTTGTAGATTTTATAATTACATTCGGTGGGGTAGTGGGCTCCGGAGAAGAAAGCAATGGGGTGAAGAATATTTTCATCACTATATTGGGACAGAGTACCACCTGAGACATAATCTAACGCATCTGTTCCCACAATAGTCCAGCGATCAAAATCAAAGTGGCAAACAATCAGGGCTATCGTAAAGGCAGCTTAAAGACCTTAAAAGACTTCCTCGTAGGCAGGGGACTAGATAAACGGCATATTCCCTTTTGCAAATGTAGTTAGGGGGTGGACAATGCTGGAATAATTCTTAGTGAAGTGTCGATAAAAGTTTGCCAATCGTTAAACACTTATATATCTCGCACTGTCAACGGACAAGCCCATTATACGATAGTCTCAACGTCGCTAGGATCAAGCTTGAGGCCTTCGGTGTGACAATCATGCCCAAGTACTTAACCTTCTTGACTTGAGACTCACATTTCTCGGAGGAGCAGTAGAGGTCGGCATTGGCAAGGGCTTGTAGAGCTTGATGGATATGGTCGCGATGTGATTCTAGGGGTCCTCATTATAAATAGGGATGTCTTCAAGGTATGCCGTACAGAAGCCATCGAGGAAGGGGCGCAGAGTAGCATTAATAAAGTGTTGGAAAACAGTGGGGGCATTGATCAGCCCGAAGGGCATAACTTTACACTGAAAATGGCTGACACTGGTACGGAATGCAGTTTTCCACTCATTTCTGGCAGCGGCTCGAACCAAGTTGTAAGCATTCTTCAAATCTAACTTGATATACCACTTGGCCTTGTAGAATTGATTAAAGGTTTCGTTGGATAATGGCAATGGGTAATGATTCTCGATGGTGATGGCATTTAACCCTCGATAGTCAACACAGAATTAATGACCAACCCCCGGCTTCTTTATAAACAAAACAGGAAATCTGATGGGGGAAGGGCTAGATTCAATGAAGCCTTTCTTCAACATGTTGTCTATGTACTTGACCAGTGCGGCCAGCTCGTTCTGGGACATGCTGTACAGAGGACCAAAGGGGAGTTTCTTTCCTTCATGAAAATTAATTCGGATATCGTAGGGGCGATGCCAGTGAGGTGGCAACTTCTGGGGCCATTCCTTTCCAAACTGTTGCCAAAGGTGGTAATGTTCAGAAGTACTAGGTCAGCAATTTCCGGGGGAATCGATTGTATAGAGCCACTGAGATACAAGGGATAAAACAGTAAGTCTCTGGGTAGTTTCAGCAAAGGTGGCAGCACTGATGATTTAGAAATCATGATTGGCGGGGAGTGGAAATGAGATTCCCTTAACATAAGCGGGGACTTGATGATCATTGCAGCAGTAGAGAGAGCGAGGGGACCCAAAGGTGAATAGATTATTAGGGAAATTGATAGTGACATTATGTCGACGAAGCTAGGGAATACCTAGTACTAACAGAGATTGTCCTAAGCGAGTAACATAGGTGCAGATTCTTTCGGTGTGGCCTTAGATATGGAGTGAAAAATAAGCAATATGAGTAATGTTACTAGAGAAGATTTCTTTTCCATCAATAATATGAAGGGCATGGGGATTGGAGGGAAGAGTGGTAGGAACTTCCTTGTGGCGTACAAATGATTCATCAATGAATGCAAATCTGGAAGCTCTGGTGTCAACAAGTGAGGAGGTTTTAACAGTTTTACTCTCATCAGATACGATATATGAAACAATAAGATAGTAATCGTTATCACCCGAGATACTACAAGTAGTAGAAGCAGACAAAGAAAGAGGAAGAACCTGGCCTAAACTACCTAAGCTTAAGACAGGTCCTCGTGAAAACCTGACTGATGGGGCAACAGCAGAAATCGATCCAGGAAAATCGAGACCCAAAGAATTAGAAGAAGAGGAAGAACTAAAAGGAAATCCAAAACCATAATCAGGAGAAAAAGGACAGGAAGCAATGTTAATAGCAGGGGGTGCGCCTACCCCAAACATAACTGAAGGTACGCCAACCTCGGAAGTAGCAGCAACATGAGCAAGAATACCAATAAGGCGAGCAGGGCATTCAGCAGCAAAATTATCAGCAAGCTTTACCATTTGTGACTGGAGTCTCCTGAGTCTCCCGACAGTCTCCTGAGTCTCCTGAGACCCCTGTAATTTCCTGAGACTTGTAAAATCTTGCTGATGATACCCGGGACCTCCACAATACATGCAGAGTCCTTAAGTGGCATGACGAGCACTTTCAGTGGGGGTGATGGGGCCACGGAGTTGAGTTAAGCGAGTACCAGAGAGATCCATTAGCACCATACTACCTAGAGAGTAGGAAGAGTGATGAGCGGGAGTAGCAGCAGGAGAGGCTGGAGCACAAATAGAAGCGGAGGGAGCGAAGGGTTGACGAGCGACGAAGGGAGAGGAGCGGTCCTGGCATGAGAATCCCAGACCCTATTGTCCATGTGTCTTAGCATCGGTTCCAACGGTTTAGTAGACGAAGCGCTATTACAATGGTTGAAGTAATGTTAAGCAAGGATAGGGGGAAGCGATGATGATATGGTGTCGTCATTAGATTCTGGAAGGTTCTATGGCGTGATGGATTTGTCAGGTAAGTAGAAGAGATGGTGGGGAGAAATACGAGGTGTGGTTGTGATGGAATTCCATGGGTTTCTATGAGCGGAAGTGATGAGTCTTGGCGGACTGGTGGAGGATAGTGTTAAATAGTACGGGGAGACTTTTTCCCTATCTCTTTCTTTCTTTTCTCTTCGTTTCGTCTTCCTGTTATTTTGGTACATAGGAACTAGGGGTTACCACCTCGTGACTGCGAGCTGATCAAATCCTCTCTCTACGGTACGTACATGTACATGTAGGTATAGGGGCCTTAGGCCTCCCCTACACTTTCCTCCGCTCCTCCCCAATTCCGATTCCCGCCAGTTAACCCCATTGCCTGCAATCCCCCCTCTACGGTTAGTTATGGAGGCCTTCAGCCCCTCGCACCTCTCCCATTCCCGCCAGTTAAACCCATTGCTCAGAGAGTGTCAGACTGTAATCTACGGTTCTATGATATGGCTGCAGCAGATTCCTGTCATGGCAAGAATGGATGTAATCTAAGTACATAAGTAGACTAGCTGGCTCGCGACATGAGTTGATCCAATAATATATTATTCACCTTTCAATTGATGGAACAATGTATAGTTAGAACAATGACAAGATAACAAATGACAGTCTGGAGAACAGCGACAGTCTGGAGGAACAGCGACAGTTTGGAGGAATAATGACAGGTTGAGTGAACATGAACGCTTCGATCCATCCAGTTTGTGGACCTTCGCCCTCACGCCCAAGTGATTTACGATTTATTGTCTTTCCGATATTCAATTTTCCAATAGTTCTTCTGTCACCCTTTGGGTTTAACCACGTACCTCCCGCCCACCTGCTCCAGCTGCTCAGATTTGATGATCGTCTTAGTCAACTACCCTGGCATTAATCCTCGCTAATTTTTCCCAACCGCCAACTAAACCGCCTCCAAACGTCTCAAGATTTTTGAGACATATGGTATCAGAAGACATTATAGACTAGAATGGGCCACTACGCGACATGTACGATGGTAGTGGGTTTGTAGCGGAGTGGGTTTGGTAGCTGGTTTTGCTACGCGCGTGCAAAGGATTGAGTGATTGCAAAAATAGTACAGACAGTTGCAAAAATAACTTTGGCATTTGCAAAGATAATTTGAAGACCCAGAAAAAAGAAATAAATAGGGCCAGAATTTCCGCATTTTTTCAATCATCATCCAGATTTCCTTCTCTCAAACATTGCCTCCTCTCAGAATTTCCGGGTTTTTTTTAATCATGTCCTCTCCTGCTCCTGAAGTTCCTACTCCTGCTCCTGCTGCCCCTAATGCAGCCCAGAAAAGACTCCCTACCATGCCTGCTGCCGAGACTCAGGCTGCCGAGACCGCCAAGCCCTTAGTCCCCCCAGAGGAGCCTAGCTCTGAGTCTGAGGTAGAAATTGTCCCTAAACTCAATAAAGGCAAGCAACCTGCCGAGATTGCCAAGACCGTCAAGACTCGGCAAGCGGAAATCCGCCCAATCCAACATGATTCACACAGAAGTAACTGCAACCACTACTGCAACTGCTAAAAAGTTAGTCAATATGGAATGGGTTAGGCCTGTTCTCTTAAGAGATGACAGGGGCCTTAATATGGCTAGGCCTATTAATGTTGAGGCTATTTTGGGATACAGCAGGGGTGAGATTGAGGAACCTGAGCAGAACCTGTGCAGATGGCAAGGTCGCCCTTTCCTAGATACAGAATTGTAGACAGGCATGTTTATGAACTGTAAAATTAACTGCCACTATAACAGTCAAGGCAAGCAATGCAGTTTTCGAGAAAGTGATTTGCAACGCCAGAATGAGTTTACAATGTGTTGCTAATGTTTGCAATAGAGCCTAAGCCATGAACGTTCATTGCAGAAAGACTTCTGCACCTGCAGAAATTTGCAAATAAAAGCAGGAGTACATAAAGAGAAAGCCTTCAGAAAGGAGAAACGGGAAAATTATTGAAGGCAGTTGAGGATATAGCTGATGCAATTGAGGAAATTATGCAAGATATGGAGGATTAAATGTATTTAGTCAATATTTGATTGTAGACGTTTGCGGGGGTTGGGAATGAGACTGCATTATATTTACAACACTTGCATATATCTTGCAGTCCTTGCGATGAGGGTTGATACTATTGCAGGATAACATATCTGTATTTGTATTTGCAACTATTAATAATATATTGTAAAACATTGCTACTATTATACATTAGGCCCTTAAGCTATAAACATCTCAGCTTATTAGGCATCCTACAATAATACCTCAGGATATACTATATTATCAGTTTCCCTCCCTCTTTCTTCCGTTTGCAAGACTCGCAATCTATTTACATCTGTTGCCCTTGATAACGCAACATATAATTGTCCATGAGTAAATGGCGGTGTCCGCAAATCCACTCCTACAACATCCAGCGATTGTCCTTGCGCTTTATTTATGGTCATCGCAAAACATAGCCTTACAGGAAATTGCTTTCGCGTTAAAATGAATGGCAACTCCCCTTCAGTAGTTGAAAGCTTAATGCGAGGAATAACTTTCACTTGCCCATCGTTATCACCACCCAATATTCTAACCTCAATGCAACGTCTTTCCATCCTACATAAATATTCTCGCCCCATCAGAAAGCCTCGCTTTGGATACAGGTTTCGCGAACAATATAACGAAAGACCAACTTTCAGTCAGAATGTAAGAATGCAATGGATTTAAGTTTTGTAAATACTCTGCAGTTCGTTTGACGCCTCTTCTGAATTGTTGAACCGCGCTATCGACAGAATAAGTATGCTTTGAACTTCACCTCAGAGGCATTGAGAATCAGATTGTTAAACTCCGCGAATCAGATTATTTCGCATTGCAAGTATTGCAGACGCCCTCGAAATATCAGATGATGAGATGCTACGACGCAACCATTTGCAGGAAATACATGCTTCGCAGAGATCTGAGACGCTTTATAAATTTGGATGAATCCCAGAATGAGATCCGACCATGCCATTGACGATCATATGACATTTGCAAAAGCCACCTCGCAAATTGTTGATTTACTACACCTTCGCGTACTCGCATATTGGTCCGTAAAGAAAGTTGTTGAAACCGGTTCCATAGAAAAGATCTTTGCAAACAGGCCTCTACTGTTGCACCACGATTACCACGTCTCACAATTGGTAGAATTTGTGCAAAATCGCCACCCAAAATAATCGGTATATTGCCAAATAATGCATCATCTCCAACACCGCAAATATCATTGAGTGATCTGTTTACAGACTCAAAACAATATTTGTGTTGCATAGGAACCTCATCCCAAATAATTAAGTTTGCACGCTGTAGTAATCCCGCAAGTAACGTATTGCAAGTAATTGCACATGTAGAGGATTCGTTAATAACAATTGCAGATTTTGAAACGCGAATATGGGTCCCGCCACCGAAGAAGCAAGAAGAATGCCAAGACGACGCAAAGTTAACTATCTTTCCTTGCGATCGAAAAATTGCAAATCGTATTGTAGAGAATGTTCCGTTCGCAGTTCGCAGAAAAAACCGCGCTGTTGCAGGATTTGTAACACCAGTTACTATATAGATCAGAAGACCGCAACTGGTCATCATTAAGTTTTGTAACTCTCATCACACAATAACTGTTCTCGACTGTTGATCGAATCGAGTTCTGCAATCATTTCATTCCCGCGCGATTCCAATCGTGAATATATGGAGGTAATGCAAAGTCTGCAAGTGTTTTGCTTGAGTCCGCAAGGATTTGAGATATCAAATAAAGACCGTAATCAAGATGCGGGTCTTGCATGTTGGCCGGAACAGTCAATGCCTCATTTCTTTCAATTGCGCGAGGTAAATCATCACAGATGTTGGTTGCAAACTCTCCCTAAAGTGCTGTAGGGTCGGTAACATCACTAAATAGTAGGGTAGTTGTAAACAATGTTCTAAGTGTATATCCCGTTGCAAATAACACTGCTTCGGTAAACATCGAAGATGTTGCCGCATCAAGAACCAGATGAGATAAAGAAATTTTAGAGTTTGAAGCTTAACCGCAGCAGTAAGCGAACAAGGTCTCGCTCTTAACCAAATTTAGAATCCCGATCGCCGGCGCTACCTTCCAAAGACGGAAACTATTCTGAAATGCGAAGATGGTTCAAGGTGGAGTTTCTCAAGTTCACTCGATGTGGATCGACTTGAATATAAGTAATAGATTTTATATCGATAAGACTCTTTCTTCGTCGCTGATGATTTCAACAAAGTCGGAGAATGACACCGTATTTATATCCCGCGCAAATGTCACGCGGACTAAACATTACATCTTACAATAAACAAGTGCGAAACCCCGAAGACCCTGAAAATACGCCAAGAACCCAAGCGCCAAATCTATCCCACCATCTAAAATACCCCTGACCTCTATTTCTAAAAATCCCTCACGAGTCTTGAGTCACCTACGATAACGCCCCAGATCGGCTTGACTCGCCGCCAACTCCTTTCCCGACATCGTTATTTATCACCATGAAATGCTCAACATTGGATCGCTAACGATCGGTACCGGAGAGTTTTAGTCTTACCTTCCCCAGAGGCGCCACCAGAGTGAGCTTTCTTATGACCTTCGCCATTCGATCAGTTATGATCCGATTGACTCAACCAGATCACTGTTCTCATATACCCACCGGTGTCCCTGAAGGACTGAGCCGGCGCCTTGACGCCCGGGGTTATTTCAGGGTCGAAAACAGGTTTGTTAATCCAGGATTCAGAACTCAAGACTCCCATACTGAACACCGCGCCTTCTACGCCCAAATGACATAGAGACTTTAGCAACAGAGAATAGGAAAGTCCTCCTCTCAGTAGTCTTTGCTTCTTATCCTACGCTCAGAACACTGAAATTCATTCCTCACATTCGTACATCAAGAACCCACACACGCAGACTTGAATGTTGGATGAATGATCTGACACTGTTCAAGAACGCTTCAAACGATTTCAGACCTCTCACAACTGTAAAGAATCCGTGGTAAATATTTTTCACCCATCATAGGATTGCAATGGTACATGCGTCCGATTGAAATCCCAAATTTTCCTTCGACCACTTGCGAAGAGGTTTATTGTATGTGAAATGAGTTGGAAACTCGATAGAGTATGATGAACGACCATCAATATTTTCCGCATTGTACTGGAAAAACGCCATAAGTGTTGATTTCGCAGACTCCATTCTTTGCAGAATCTCATCTCGGTTTGCATCTGCATCGTAATATACTGCCTGTTCGCCAGGCATATGTACCGCCAGATGCATGACAGCGGGAGACTCCTCATGCATTGCATACTCAAAAATCCTCCAAACAGCTTCTGTTGGCCCAATGTAACGACCTTGCAAATATCGTTTGACTTCATCAGCTTCATTGCCAACCTGCAGGGTGGTACGATCTGATCCTTTATATATATACTTATGTATATATTTGATTGCATGAATGGAAGCGCAGACCTCGACATTAATGTGCTTAGAACGCCAAGAGAGATATGGATTGTACAGACAACCCAACGACATTATCAGCGAGAATCGTTGCATTTCCACTGGAGCCTCGCAAGGGTATTATATGGGTTTTTCCATCATTGCGACGACGATAAAGAGGGTATCCATCCTCCCGCACAATGGTTTCAGTTTTCTTTTAAACCGTTAAGACACTTAAGATAGCAGATCCGATCTCGACATGGAAAGATTTAAGATCACTTCTCCACGCGTCCATGTATCATACAAATTTGTTATAACTGCTCGCAACTCTCCATTTGGGTCTGCAATAGGATCTGGAACTCTGACATACTATTTCGCGATGCGATCCGTCAGAATAACTCCATTATCTGGATGTAAGAAAAGAACAGATGATATAGGTAAACCGCGTTTCTGGTATTCAATTGTCCATACACAACCCAAATAGCGTCCAAATATATTTTTGTGCTTGATTTCAGCAAGGAGCTGTTGTTGCTTCATATGAAAAACTCTTGCAGTAAGGTCTGGCCGATCAACAGCTGTTTGTCCTGGAAGCAATTCTGCAACGATCTCAGGCCACTTTGGATTTGCTGTAAACGTGATAAATAAAATTGGGCGTCCAAAATGCCGAACAATTGCCATAGAATCTTGATACAACTGTTGCATATATCGGTCACCGCCAGTATAACTGCTTAAGATACACGCTGCTTCTCAGATAAAGCTCACAGAAGCAAAGATTCGCAAGCACTATCAGAGTAAGTCTCGCACGTAATCGCGCTCAATCAATCCAATTGAGTTTGTTATGACGCAAATGCATCTACGATCGACTAAATATCACAGGTGAGGCGCGAATTTAAAAACAGAGGAACTCCATCGACGATATGCAAACGATATCTAATATACGAAGTAACACTATACAGTTACGCACCACTTGTAAATCATAATTTATACCGTAAAATACCCGCTGACCAAGCGCCAGAAGATTTTAACCTGCAAATCATCTCAGAACCTTAAACCCCAACGCCAACCTGCATCCCTAAACGGAATAAGAAAACATAACGCAGCGACGATGCAAAGATTATTTGGCTCGATTCGCTAACGCTTATCACATCTCGCCACTACTTTGCCAGCAATAATATCTCAAACCCACCGCTCCATACTCATCGTGATTATCACAAGAACTTCATTGCTAGTTAAGAATTGTTGCGACGCTTATCGAAGACTGACTCGATTATCACCGCATCATGATTTAGAAGAAAACTCGCGCCCTCGTGATTCGCTCAAGATCATCCAATCGCCATAGCTCAGATATATTATAAAAGGATTAACCTCACGTAACTCAAATTGTAAGACGCTGTAATACTCCGAGATCAAGCGCCAGGATGTAATCCAGATCGTGAAATCGGCACAGAGGCCAGAAAATACAATCACAGAAAACACGGAAAGACCATTTTCCCGCGATATAATTCGCCTCAGATATAAAAGTTCACCACGAATTTGAAAGAATTTAACACCACCACCTCAGACACCGCGACGCTGACGCCAGATATTTTATCCGACGCTAACGCGAACAAGCAGAACAGATTCTCGATATTCGTGACGAACTGTCTTGCAACAAAGATCCGCCGATTGTAAAAGCGATCGTAGATATGGAGGCTCAGAAATGGTATTGAACATCCCTTTTTGCAACAACTTTCAAATGCTTGACTTTCGAAATACCGATACTGCTCGTTAATCCAACGCAACGCCTACGCGACTCGCAGAAGAGATGCTCATCATACTAACTCCAACCCGACGCCATCAGAACGCGAACTAACAAACGATAGTGAAAATCCCGGTAGAACGCAGCTTTTGGAGCGACAATTCAAAACAATGTTTACAATTAAATCCAATATTCTCTCTAACGCCAAGAATATATACCGTTGATTTTCAACTTGCTGCCGCAAGAACTGCACGCCTTCGTCAGATTTCACCTGTCCCTTTCACTGCAAAGTCATAGTTAAGAAATATTCAAAGATATATTAAGCCGAATTACCAAACAAATTCGCACGACCTAAACATAACTCCATTACTTGCTCAAATCAAATTCGCAGCGACCTTATCACGCCGACACTCAACACCTCAAGAGACATCTACGCTTTAATAATAGAACAGAGGTAAAAGATTTGAAGATTTGGTTATGAAATTGTTGTATCTTCTCATGGCCAAAACGCTATTAATTATAACTATTTCTGCTCTACCTTGTACCACTCAAAACCGCTTTTTTCCACCCCTGGCCCTCTGCTTAGTCATCCTACAACCAACCGGTCTCAATATATGTCTTAGTATATGTCTCAGTATTTTTGAGACACACTGTATTGTAGTACTATATAGATATACTCCTATCCATAGCTATAGTTTCCCCTCTCCAAACTTGCCTTCGCAGGAGGCAACCTCATAGTTCTTTTATCTCTTGCTAGACTTCTTATTTAGTCTCCACATTCGCTACCCTACACCCTCGACTTCTACTCTTGCCATTGCCTTTACATTCGCCGCTACCTGTGCTTATGCCCACCTGGCCCTCATTCTTCCCCCTTTAATTCTTTATCAGATAACAAGGCTTCCTCGAGCCTACCTCATATCATTATTATTCACATGCTACTGCCACGCCACACTCATTCTCTATTACTACCATCTAATTCCAAGACTTTACTGCTTTCGCTCCAGCTTGTCCCATTTTGTCTCATTACTTCACAGGTATACCTTAGCTTGTTTTGTCCTCGTCTCCGCTCAACTCCGTAATACACAGGAGAGTATGAGAGAGGCTATATTTAGAAAAGTGAAATATTATACAAGATGCATTTTCAAATATTGGCTGGTCTCTTCCTATTGATGGAGGTCATGATTTGGATTTAAGGATTAAAGGATTTATAATCGTTCCCAAGATCTAAAGATTGGTCCCAACGTTCTAGACGTTGTGCCATAATGCGTGAATCGCGTTTATATGACGCGATATGGCCATTATTATTGTGTTTCTAGCTTTACGATGCGATGGATTTGTAATATAATTATAAGATGAATACAAGCCATGGCATGATGATTCTACGATTCTATGACATGCGAAAGATGATGACTAATGGAGTGATGAATAAATAAAGTATGACTTTTCCTTTGCTTTTCTTTCTTTTCTCTCTGTCCTCGCCTCTTATCTCTAAGACATTACGTGAATATACTCCTACATCAGCAAGACTTTATTTGTCTCCTGAGTTCTCCTGAGCCTCAGGAGATTTAAAAAATATTCAGGGGTCTCAGGAGACTTTCAGGAGACCTGGGAGACTGTTGGGAGACTCCAGTCAGAAGTTGAGTTTGCTGATGTACCCATAGCTATAGTTTCTCCTCTCCAAAATCACCTTCGCAGGAGGTACCTCTATAGTTTTCTCGTCTCAAGACCCTACCATCCAAGTGTATTCAACCACCCTCTATGCTGTTAACAAGATGTTGGAAATACCTGCCAACCCTGATGGACGAATTCCGGTAGACTATCAACAATTCTGGCAATTGTTTGACAAAACCAATGCATCACAGTTACCTCCACATCATCCCTATGACCATGAGATAAAGTTACCGGAAGGAACGACACTTTTTGGCCCCTACGATAGATGTCATGAGGAAATTGAAGGCGCAGGAGACATTTGACCGATAACTCAAGAAAAGATTTCTTCAATCAAGAGTATTGTATTTTGGTACGGATGGATCTGATTCATATTATACGATTATAGGAAATTAAATGCCATAACAATTAAGGACAGGTGCCACCTTCTTCTTACACCAGAGACAATAGCTAATCTAGCGAAGGTGAATTACTTTATCAAGTTGGATTTAAGTTGGGGGTATGACCAAATTCGGATTAAGGAGGGGGATAAATGGAAAATGGCTTTTAGGACATGCTATAGAGTTTGGGAATATCTGGTTATGCCTTTTGGACTAACAAATGCTCTCACCACTTTCCAGCGTTGGATGAATGATATCCTGCATCTTTTCCTTGACTGCTGTGCTACTGCATACCTGGACGATATTCTTATCTATTCAGAAACTTTGGAACAACATCAGCGGGAAGTGTAACAGGTCTTGGAAACTCTGGAGGCCAATTAAGTACATTTGAAGACAGAGAAGTTTGAGTTTAGTGTGCAAGAAACTAAGTACTTGGAGATGATTTTGACTCTAGGAGGGATGAAAATGGATCCGGCCAAAGTAGAAACGATAGTGGACTGGGAGGCATCAAGAGTAGTTAAAGAGGTTCAAGAATTTCTTGGGTTGGCTGATTTTTATCGACGATTTATTTATGCTTACTCTCGAGTGGCTCGACCCTTGACTGCCCTGATGAAAAAGCATGTGCGATTCAAATGGATTCAGAAGGTGGAACAAGTTTGTCAGAAGCTGAAGATTGCATTTATTACCGCTCCAATACTGATATACCGCCACCCTGAGAAAAGAATTTATTGTGGAAATGGATGCGTCTGATTATGTGTCCTTAGGAATCCTATCACAACGGGATAATAGACAGGTTTTTCATCCAGTGGCTTTCTTCTCCATGACCCACTCGCCGGCGGAATGCAATTAAGAAATTTACGATAAGGAATTACTGGCCATTATTCGCTGCTTCGAAGAATGGAAAGCTCATCTGGGGATGGCTCAGTTTCAGGTTAAAGTCTTGACAGACCATCACAACCTAGAATACTTGATATCGACTAAATTGTTGAATCAACGGCAGACTAGTTGGGCAGAATTCTTGTCTCAATTTAATTTGGTTATTCAATGCAGGTTAGGGAAGCAAGAAAGGGAGGTGGATATATTGACAAGGGCGCCCAAGGATTGGCCGAAGGAGGGGGATGAAAGATTGAAACAACAAACTGAGGTGGTTTTGAAGAAGAAGAATTTAGATCCAAAGATAAGTTTGTTAATGCCTCTTTCAAGAACGAATCCATCAAGATCGCTTCCCATACTTGAATTGTTTAACAAGCGCCGATAGATTTCCGGAATATTCTATCCACGCCGAGACGCGACGACAATCGGGCGAGTTTTTGTTACCGAAGAAGCGAGAAATGGCGAACGATTGCTACTTCACTGCAACGTATTCCATGCCCTCACTCACGCATTTAACTTAAACTCTATCTACTACGAAAGATCACGATAAACCTTCAAGACTACGATCAAAAACATTTGAACTCTTGAGTCGAGAGTAATATTGGCCGACTATGCAGAAATATACAAACCGTTATGTTTAGAATTGTTTTGTTTGTCGGCGAAGCTAAGTAAATAATAACCCTATCTACGGAGTTTTATGCCTACTATCGGTACCTATAGGACCTTGGACGGATGTTACAATGAACTTGGTGACTGGACTCCCGGAAAGCAATGGATTAAATGCTATCCTTGTGGTCGTAGACCGGCTAACAAAAATGAAACATTTTATCATCACTACTGAAAACGCACGCTGCGACCTGTCTCGCCTAAACCCAGAAGAGGATGGTTACATGACTACCGTGACACTATTGTTTCAGATCGCGAACACAATTTGGATTGAATTTTGGCGCTTCAGTAACCGACAGAATCGCCACTCAATATTCTACCGATTTTACCCGCAGACCGATGACAGACTGAAAGCGACCAATACGACTACGAGTTAATATTTACTCACGCATGATCCCATCAACAGTGACGACTGAATTACTTTTTTTCTTCCACTTGCAGCTTTATGACTTAATAATCACATTTCAAACAACTAATACGTCCCCCTTCTAAGTCAATTATGGAAGATCCCCAGATTTACATTTAGTCCATCATGATCTGGAAAACGCGAACGGCGATCGCGCTAATAGATCGGCAAGTTTAAATGCCTCAAGTCTTTGTTTTTAAAGAAAGAAATTATGAAACAGTAAGCAGAGTGATATGTGAGAAATGGCTTAATCTATAAATAACTCCTAAGACTCGATATACTATTGGCGATTATCACATTGGTCAGACGGAAGAAATGAGAGAAGCCGCCTACAACCGGCGCAGGACGAGACAAAGCGATAAGATTTAACGAGACGGAGGGTAAGGAACCGAAGACGAAGCGAGATATAACGAGACAAAACGGTTATATGAGATCAGATATTGACCCCAGCAGTAAGAGAATCAAGTCAAGAAAGTCGAGAGATATATTTCTAGTGCCATAAGCTCCTGTAGAGATAAAAATAAGAGGAGAACTATCTACAAGCAAAAGCAAGACCCCATATATATACACCACATCCTGGCCCAATGACTCATTCGAGTAACTCTATATAGAAACCCATAGAACCTCCCAAGACATCCGCGCAACCTATCGCCGAGCTTACACATCCTTATCCCCTATTCCCAAAACCCTATCTCCAATCTAAACCCTTGTCAACGAACCCCAAAGAACATAGGAGAATCCCTGACTAATCCCTCTTCCCGCAACACCACTAGACCATGCTCCATGCCGTGATAGCGATTTTGTCTGGCTCGTTACTCGAAATATTAAAACCAAGCGACCCTCAAAAAAACTTGATTTGAAACAGATTGGCCCTTACCTGGTCAAGAGGATTGTGAGTTCCAATGACTACGAGCTTACCCTTCCTGTCTCCATGAAAATCTATCCATTCTTTCATGTTTCGTTTTTGTCACCGGCGTTCAACGATCCGATCTCAACGCAAGTTATTGAATCATCCCCGCCTGTGGAAGTCGAGGGAGAAGTTGAATGGGAGGTGGAGGGAAAATTGTACTCCAGGAAAAAAGGATGACGGTTGGAGTATTTGATTGAATATATCGGATACTATCACGGAAATAAGTCGAAGACGTATCGGAAAGCGCCATGACACAACCAAGACGGAAATGGCGTGAGAACAGAGAGAGATTTAAACGGCGCGAAATGAGAGATACTATAGTAGCTACTAGCGAAATGAACGCAAGAGGAATACGAAACCATGAATCGGAGGAGTCCCCTGCGACCTCTACGACGCCCAGCCGCCTATCGACTCAAGCCGATGCGAAGATTGTGAAGAAGAAGAGAAAGAATAAAGAACTCTGATGTCGGCGAGTGAATTTCTATATATAAAATCTCTTCACGACTCATCCCATAAGATCCTAAGATCTTTAAGATCCGTCCGACGATCCTGACAGAACGCAAGATTGTATCGACGAAACGCGGCGAGGGATGAGCAGAGAGTGTCGTTATAAGTTTCGCGGCTTCCACACAAGAATGGATTTGTAATGAAATAGAGAGGACAGAGTGAGGAATATGCCATGGCTATATGAAATTCTACGGGTTTTACAAGAAGAATACTTTTATGACTAATGGAGGATGATGTTAAATAATGAAAGATACTTTTCCTTACTTTTCTTACTTTTCACTGCCTCGCCTTCCCGTTATTTCAGACATGCGAATATACTCCTACCATATTATAGTTTCATCTCCAAACTCGCTTTGCAGAAAGACCTCTATAGTATTCTCGATGGACGGAAAGAATCGGCAGAATAACACAGATGATAACGATGATGCGCGATTGAGGAAAGACAAAGACTACGGTGACACCGACGAGACGACGAGGCCTACGTAAGATAAAGATGCGCTACGCAGAAAGTGCGACAAGAAAGAGCGACAAAAGACAAGCCGGTATCAGAGCAGTGAGTCACAGAAGAGAACAAAGTTAGAACAGAAAACGAAGACAGATAAGGCGACTTCAATGGTGATAGAGAAACTATAAGAGGCCTCAGAAAGCGATGAAATAATCTATAACTACGAACAGAAAGATATTCCTATATATCGAGATAACAGAAAGACGAGACAGAGAGGATAGAAAGAAAAGAACTAAAGAAAACATTCCCCCGCACTATTTAACACCATCCTCCACCAGTCCGCCAAGACCATATATCGTCATCCGCAGAAACCCATAGAACCTCATCGCTTCCACACCTCGTATTCCTTCCCACCACCTCTCTCAGCTATATTACAAATCCATCATGCTATAGAAACTCATAGAATCCCCATAACATCATTCCTCCACTACACCTCCCTACTTCGCTTAACACTTCCTCATCCATTACAACCGTGCATCGCGTACCGGATCGTCGGGACAGATGCCAAGACGCCGGAACACTCGATCCTCATTGAAGTTCTTAGTTGGTCTTTGATTTTCCTTCTCTGTCATGCTCCCTTGATTTCTGTTCTTGCTCTTGCCTCTTGTCTTTGCCTTTGCCGATGCCTACGCTTGTACCCACCCAGCTCTCGTCCTCTCTCGTCAGTGTCCTTCAAGTTATTGCACAAGGCTGTGCTCCTCGAGTTACCTTGCATCATCATTGTCATCTGTCACGTTGCTTTTAGCTTACTCCATCACATATTATTGTCATCTGTCATGTTGCTCTCGGCTACACCCTCACATACACCTGAAAAGCTGGTAGTAGGTGATTGGAAACAGGATTATATTTCTTTAGACTATGAGCTTATTGAGGAAATTGGTGATAAATCATTAGCAATAGTGTTTGTTTCCTGTAGTTGAGCACTAAGTAGCTTCGTTGTATATATGGACTCTTTCCTCATTCTTTCTCGGATTCTACGCACTTTTTTACCCCTAAAAATATATTCAACGATATGTTTCTGAGACCTTCATTCTCCATGAGGATTACCCGGCCCGGGGTGAGGTTGAAAATCCTATCCCAAATAGCTCAACACCACAGATCTTCCTGCAAGCCGCAACCCTTGGCAACCCCCGAATAACTCGATCTAATGTCTGTGTGCCTCTGTCGGTGCCTAGGCTTGGTATTCCAAGCCGGCCCACCAACACAAAGTGGGACCGTGCTGCTGGAGACCGCTCCAGATTTCTGCCTCTCCAGATATCACCTTTATGAAACTGTAGTTGTTTGTGACATGACCCGATATATATTCACAGTATCAATGCTCCTCGTCTGGCTTTCATAATTACTCTACAAGAGCGGCGGCCCAAGGGCCGGTTAGATATCGATATGGATTCTTGTCTCATACTTCAGGTCTTTTTGGAGTACAGTAGTGGTTACTGATATTTCCTCTAGGATCAGTTGAATTTTCATACTCTCCTGACGCGGACTTATTTAAACCATCACTGGAATCTGTAATAAATCAATTTCTGGTTCAGTGACTTATAGATTATTAAAATCCAGAGTGAGAAATGTTATAATAAATGAAACATTTGATACTTTTTGGCCGTTAAAAAATGCGAAGAAGGAAAAAGAAATGAATGAAATCTAATTGAGTACGACAGGAGATGGATTGCTTGTTAATTACTAAGGTGTTTCACCCATTCGCAGCGCAAGGAGTGCCCTGACATCCGTGGCATACTGAAGGGCTTCCAAAAGAGGTATTAGATGTAGGAGGTCTATATCGGTTGGATCATTAATCCATCCTTCGATTGGTATTGCGTTATCTTGTGAAAAAACAATTTTTTATAAAAGTAAGTATTTTTGCCCGAACTCCGATGAACTTCTCAACCTCACTTTGAAAATGTGGGTGCCAGCACCAACCTTCATGAAAACAGTAGCTAGTTGGTGAATTGTCGATAATCATCACTTTTGAAAGGTCGGGCTCCACAGCACTCAAATCCTTGATGTATGCGCCATTTCGCTGTGTGCAATGTTGCCGGTAGTATCTGCCTTTAAAATACTTCCGATCCTGCTCTAACCAGTCTATGACAGGATCGGCGTATTCTTGAACGGAGGCTGTAAAAACTACCAAATTGTACCATTTACAAACCTATATATTTGACCTAGTCAACAAAAGGCAGACAAACTTAATGAATGAAGTGATACCTTTCGAAGAAAATCATCGCAGTAGGGCCGTTTATGGACATAATAAAGAATGGCGTGTTGTCTGTCGAGTTTGACCTCAACCATGTGACCTGAAGTCATCCGCCCACCTTTTGCTAGAGAGTGAATCAAGGTCTCATCGAGGTCCAGTATCAATGTTTTTGATGAAGGATGACTTGGCAGAAGAGGTTTTGGGGGCCCATAGTTACGGGGATACTTTGTGAGCCTCAGGCTAGATGAGGGTGACGTTGGTGATTTTACAGATGAAGTCCTTGATTTGTTTGTTAGGTCATCGTTATACAAACGGATCCGTATCGATCTTTGTGGCACTATTTCTTCTTGGAGGAGGGGGTTTGAATCCTGACTGATGGATTTGGACCGGGAGTGATGAGTAGGTGATGTCGATATAATCTCTGAATCATTGGGGTAATGATCGTGCTCTCTTCTCTCGTCGGTTATATTATGCTTGGTAGGCCATTGTTGGGATTTGGCGGAGGAGTTTAAATTTGTATTTTCATGGCTTGTAGCCATGAACGGCCCCATGACAAGTGTACTAACCCTGCGGAATGGCATGAAGGGTGAGAAAATGCCCTGCTCATCGTAAATACATGATATGAGCCAGTTGGCTGATGCAACCAGTGTAGAAATGAACCACCGGAAAGCACCTAAACTGATCAGGGCCATGTATATCCTTTCAATGAGCGACTGCGGACATTTCTTGTAAAGCAATGGTGATTGCTCTGTACCTCCGACATCTTCGTCGTATTCATCATCATCCACCTCGTCATCCTCGCCGTCATCGTCTTCCTCATCATTCTCATAGAAAACAGCTTCGTCTAAAACTCCTCTAGACATGAAAGACCTATCGCCAGGTGAAGCTGACGAGCTCGAGTGATGCTCATGTCGCAGGGGTTTTGAGGCTTCGGGTCTGTTCGTTGACGTGGGAGTTCCGCCGATGACTTTATCAACTTGGGAGGAAAGTAGGCTTAGTGAGTTCATCGTGGTGTTGAAAAGGCCATAGATAGGATTGAACACCAAGAAGCTACTCGAATGTAAAATAGCTGCTTGATTGTGTATTTATCTGATGTATGTTATTGGTTTTCTTGACCTGGTATTTTGGTAATCACTGAGCCTTTCTGTGATTCGCTTAGGAGGCTGTGTAAAACCTTGTCTGGCTGCGACTCAGGGCTCGTGTTCTACGGAGTAAGTACCTACATGTAGGTACATACATAGATGCCAAGACCATACCAACGATACATAATGTACTCCGGGTGTAGGGGTAAGTGAGAAGACACCATTCACGCAAACTTGGCAGAGTGGTGTCTTCTCACTCACCCCTACACCCGAAGTAGAATACTATAGACTCACCTCCAAGTCAGATTCGACGAAACCAGGGCCAGGACCGGTCATTGCAATTACATCCGTCCTAGCACGCCTACCGAGGGGAGGGAGGGAGCAACAGCCTAGAAACGCTTAATAGAGTGCAATTACTTCCAAAGCAATGCACGCTGCAGACGATGGAAGCCCGGCCGATTACACAGCCTTAGATGAGGAATTGTTTGGAGACTTCTCTGGTCATGAAGGTGACGATCATAGAGTATTGCATAATAACCCTCACAACAAGGACCAGGAACCTACCCTCCCAACCAGACATGATCCCGATAGGCTTTCCGATTCTCAGCACCAGGAGGCCACGTCAGGAGTGCTTCACCTCGGAATCAAAATCGTGCAGCAAGCTACGACCACGTCTCAGTCTGAGAGCAACTCACAACCACAAGTGTTTCCTCCAACCAAGAGCCAGCAGCATCTTAGTCCTTTGGAATTTCCGAGCACCGATGCTGTGCTTCTGGATCCAACCTTTTCCCCATCCAGTACCACCACATCCGTGTCTACGCCTGCCAATCGTAATGATTCCACTCAACTAATCACTGAGAACATATCTTGGATGAAGGCCCGGATAACCGATGTTCATCAACTACTTCTGCACTACATTAATCTTCGAAATTCCCACAATGACATGGCCACAAATTTGCAGAAGGAGATTATCCTCCGGTCTGAGACCGGAGAAGCTCTCGAAAGTATTCGCGAACAGCAGGACCAAACAAGCGAGGATTATCCTAGGCTTCAGTTTCAAATAGCTCAATTAAAACTCGATGTTCAGAATGAGCGCGCCGCTCGAATTGCAACAGAAACCAGTATCACAGATATTAATCAAAAGCTTTGCAGCTACGACGAGCTCTTTTCTTCGATGCGGACCCGATTGCACGAGTATGAAGAGAAGGAGAGAAGTTGGCAGAAGGAGAGGGAACTATTGACAGCCCGAATTGGGGGACTTTCGGATGCAACAAGTTCTAAACCCCCCGCGACATTTTTCCAGAGCTACGCTCGCCTGCTTACGCGAAGGGAATAGATAGGGCCTTACTTGCTCCGCATCCCTAATCGTTCAGGGGAACATACGATCTAATCGACAAGGTAAACCCCCTCGGGCTAGGTACGTTTATCATCCTGGGTATGAAAGCGCATTCTAAGGCCCTTTGTGCAAAGACTCCAGACTCTTTTTCTACTTATGTAATTGGTTGATGGGAGGATATGCACCAATCAAGTTACTGGGAAAAGACTCTTGGGTCTTTTGCGCAAAGAGCCTAACATAGATATTTTCCTGCAAGTAACACCTAGAAACGTGTAGGACCAGTTTCTCTTCTCAACAGTCAAGGAGAACTGAGACATAAAACTTGTAGCAGTTAATCAAATGTTAGATTCTTGTGCTATGAGCATGGCGTCAGTTTGTAGTAATGGATTAGGGCCATCGTCCAGCAATTTACACTTCCATTGGTTGGGCTATTTACTACCAGTGCGGGCCTTTATAAAGTGCTTAAAGGTCTCAAGCTTAATCCAGTAGGTAATTATATTACCAGAGTGGTCCTAAATGCTCCAGAATAATATTTTTGGGATGATTTTTCTCAGCAGCTGTTTCAGTGGGGAGGTGGAGAGGGCCAGTGTGTCCGCAAAACAGGTCCTTTGTCGGTATGGTTCAAAAGATACCTTCATATATTTTGAGCTGTGTTTACGAAGTTTCCGGAGCCCCCCAACCATGGCAACGGCATAGAATACCAAACCTTAATTAACTATAGAAGTTAAAACAAAGCTGAAGATTACAGATATCTCAAAAAAATCAACTAGAAAACCTTCATTTTGATGCTTACATGTATTCTTGACCTATTTCCCTAGTTGGTGATTGTATTCGACCTAGCCAACAAAGGATATGAGTACAAAGTACTTAACCGACATAAGAATATCAGAAAATGAAATATAGATTCATATATCTACATGTACCTATATCCAATTTGGGGTTAATTGAATAACTCTGCTTAAAGGTCACTTTATAGGGATAAAAAGCTGTCTATGAATAAACTGTTGATTTTATGTACCCTGAAGGTCTTTCTAATATAGAGGTTTGTGGTTGATGGAATTAGGAACCGAGTCTGTTGCTTATAGGGGGCTCCGGAAACTCCCTAGACACGGCTGGACGTACATGCATTTTGTGAAAGGGACTCCTCTAACGCCTGTAGAGTTTGTGAAACGGATCATAATGTGCGTTGTTTCGTATATTAAGAAACTAAACAATTCACTGAATCCCAGGCTTGGAATAGAAACTCGCAGCATGAGGGCATTGAAACGAGAAATGAAAGTAAGGTATTACATGTTCCGCCTAGAAAGGTCCCCTTAATAACTAGTATTAAACCCTAGCCCTAAATAAATCATTCGCTCCCCCCTCGAAGAGCGACAAAAGCATATCATCATAGAAATGTGCAGGCGTACTATGTTATCAGGATATGCTTAATCGAATGTCCAAATATCTATTTGCTACTAGATAGAGATTAATAGTATAATTATGGCTGCTGAATAAACGAAATCGAGGCGTATATGAGGCGAAGAGGCAGCTGAATCTCTCTTGCCGCAACACGTATTGACATAAGTAACGTTATTTGCCATTGCTGCAACCTCGAATACGGATCCATTCCCAGACTCATAAAAATCCACTAGTAAAAAGTTGGGATAACGCTCCCAAAGCACTAATGTTTATTAGAAAAGCTTCGTATCAAAGGAACGTACTCATCGAACCTCTGCATTGGTTTGCTTGTAATCCTAGAGATCCCGGCCCATCTACTGCATTTGTAGAATTAATAGCCACGGTGTTTGGCACTAGAAGTGATTGACCAGCAAAAGAAAATTCAACATTGAGGTTGTGATTGGCAATATAAAGCTTTCCTTCAGTATCGTTCTTAGGCTGGTCTGGAGGCCTATCGATGGTGCAAGGGAACGCTACGTCGGTTTGAGAGAATGGTGTTTCCCACATGTAGCTAAATTCGTCTAAAATATATGGAATAATCCCCTCATCTGCCTTGTAATCCATGAATACAATGGCTCGCTTGCCTTCGTGTGTGTGAGCTTGTCTCCTTAAAGGGGAAAGAAGTGGGAAAGAAGAAAACTATTGAGAGCTCATGGAGTTTTACCTGTCAAAATCAATTCTGAAAGAGTTGGCCACTGGTTGTACTTGATGTTTCGTTTTGGAGGAATATACGCGATATCTGCTAGGCCAGAGTTCACTAGAGGATCCGTGTAGTTACCAATATCGACGAAATCCCCATTGCCTATAAGAATTGTGACAACCTCAAAGGGATTTCGTTTGATCCACTTTACAACTTTGGTGAGGTAGTCTTCAACCGTTCCAGCATTAAGAATATCGCAGCTAGTATATAAAGTCAATAATGATCATCGGATAATGCTCAAGATGAATTCTCTACCTTGTATGGCAATAATATAGGGTGTTGTTTATCATATGGGTCTGTCCCTGGACTAATTTTAGGAATGTAAGTGAACAATTACAAGATGTACGTAAAGGAAACTTACGCATTCGAATTCCATCGTTGAGTTGAGTCTCCACGTCCAGCTCCTGGTTGGCAGCTGCATTGCTTTTACGCACAAATGGTGAGTTATGAGTTCCAATATAAGTGACGTTACTATATAGTCGAGTACAAAATTCAACATAAAGGTTGCAAGGTTGGGTGTTTGTGGGAAGTGCAGTGGTTGTTAATGTTGCTGCAGCCGAAACTGAAGGTGTTGAAGTAAATGTACCATTTGGCAATGTTGAGAGCATTGTCGTCTCATCATTTCCGTCGTATGTACCACGAAGCAGTGTTTCTGACGCGCTGGTATCTGAGTCAGTGCTCTCCCTTGTCGCTGATGTAGTACGCCCTGTTGCCGTTGCCGTTGTCGTAGTTGCCGTTAATGAGCTTGCCAATGTTAAAGAGGAATCCGTAGATGTAGCTTCAAAGCTACCTTGGGCAAGGACAGCCAAAAAGGCGTGGCAGCAAATGAGTAGCCACGAGTTCAGCATTTCAATTATGCGGCTATATTATGCCGTTTTATGCTTGTTTAGAGAATACCCTTAAGGGCAGGTGGAACTTTTAAAAGGTGGAGAGAGTGAGGGAGAAGACGGCCTACCTGAATATATATCGGAATAGATAAATAGATCCCAGCGCCGCCCTAACCAGTAATATAATAACTAGGGGCCTATCAAAGCAAAAGTTACCGTCGCGGAACTCCCGGCCTTCTAGAACAAAACCTGTTTTCAACCCCTGCTATAAGGCCCCTACATTCTCTACGGAGTTCGTGCCGTGCTTGAGTTACTGGCATACTTGAACGCTTGGATCTACGGGCCCGAGAAATCGTTCGCCGAGAGCTTGCAGGCACCCCTGCATATTTCAATCTTTGGTAATCCTCCCTGTCTAACAATAGGCCTAACACCGACCTTCTACCAACGTCACAGTGATTACTTATGGACGCTTACGGCGACCACTGATTTTGAGCACATCATAGGTTCTATATTACGCGCGGAAGCTTCACACTAGCTGGGATCACTTTCTCTGCTCAAGCACAGCCATCCATATAAAGATTATCATTTCTTATGACCGCTCTTTATTTGTTCCAAACCCGCCGCAATGCTTTCATGCATGTACTCATTTTTCTAGGGCCGGGTCGGATCCGTCGGTCGAACAAAGTACATACATTTAGGTACTCAGGAATCCTTTTTCCCTAAACTCTAACACACCCCACTCTATCAGGCGTTTTTTCTTTTAGAATAAATACATAATCCCACACTCTCGTCGTCGCCTTCATAAAACGATGTTTAGCCGACAAAAAGGAGAAGGTCCTCTGTCTTCAATCAAAAACGCCACCCCACGCAGAAAACGGGTCACCACAATAGCGGAATTTTGTGCCTTCGTCTCAATAGTCTTTTCGATCTTGGTTCTTATTGGTAACATTCGGGATGTTCGGGTACTTGATAGCATGTACTTCCTTCGGATCGATGTTTCAAATGTTATCCCAAGGTCAATTCCAAATGCGGTCCTTGTCAACTCAATTGCACAGAGTTTAGGCCTTAGGGACTTCTACCAAGTGGGATTATGGAATTATTGTGAAGGGTATAAAGGCCAAGGGGTTACTTATTGCTCACCTCCTAAGGCCATGTACTCTTTTAACCCGGTGGAGATCTTACTATCCCAACTTTTGGATGGAGCCACAAGTGAGCCTTTTGCCCTATGACGCCTTAGTTAGCATCGCTAACAACATCCTATCCAGTTGCTATGCCTGCTACAATCACTGATGCGCTAGCCATTGTAAAGATGGCGAGTCATTGGATGTTTGCATCTTATATCATTGGTATATGCTTGGCGATGATAACCTTAGCAATCGGTAAGTTTATGGCTGCAGCCCTATTGCCCAGCCTGAGAGTTAAACATGTGACTTTATAGGCTGGATTGACATCTATACTCGCTGGAACTCTGTGGCAACGGGTCTTATTTCCTTTGGTTCCGCACTCTTCACAACTATTGCAGCTGCAATCTCCACTGCTCTCTTCGTTGTCTTTCAAAAGGTCTTTGAGGATCAGCCGGATTTTAATATTCGTGGAGACCTTGGAACACGCATGTTTGTATTCATGTGGATGGCGTCTGGGTTCGCTATCCTAACGTTCATACTACATGCTGCGATGTGTTGCTGCACTACATCCCGGAGGAGGGCGAAGAAATTGGCAGTGAAGGATACTCAAGAGAGCTCGACTGCCACAAGCACCACTGAAGAGATATTGGAGAAAAAAACTACCAATCGAGGAAGCTCCGCCGGCGCAAGAAAAAATGACTAAAGAAATTACATTTTATTGGTTGATCATCGAATCGTGGATATGTAGACGGTGTTTGGCTGGGCCGGGTTTTGTTATCCATTTATGTACCATTTGGGTGCCTCTGAAACATGTTGGTTAAATACCGTACAGTCGAACAAAGGTAATCTCTTCGCTGGACTATCCCTTTTTATCGTGTTGCGGACTCTCTTGGGATTAGAAGGAGAACAGTGTCTTCCTAAAGCATTATCAAAACTAGACGAGAATGAGAGGGTGGGGGGTGAATATTTACTGGTCTAACTTCCATGTAACCTTATGATCAACCTTGACCAGGCAAAAAATCTAGATACAAGCTAGTTTCTGCCCACCACAAGGGCTACCTTGCTGTCCACAAATCTAAAGGAAGAGGTGATGGGGAATAGTTGGAGTGAAATGATAGAAGTAAAGAAATCTCTTGAATTTCAGGCTCGGGTAATCAATTAAAAGTAAAACAGCGCCTGTAAGTGTCATGCTTAAAAAGAGAAAAAACTTTTGTCCAAACTCCAAAATCACAATACAAAAGAGAAGATACAGTGGTATATAAAATACAGTACAACGAATAAATAAACCTGACGCAAGATTTATAGTGCCGCGTTAGTCTAGGTGTTATGAAATAAAAACGAGGCTATTAGAACTGGGAGCAGTCCTGGTCTAACCACTCGGGCGGAGAGTGTCTCTCCTTAGTATCTAAACTTTGGCTTCTTCAGACCTCATCTCGCGAAATGCTTTTGCAGACATTTCTAGCACCGCCTCAAATCCCAAGCGACCTTTCATCGCATTTTGACCAAATCGCTCCACCGACCAATCTTCAATGGCGCCGCATAGCCTCGAAAATGCGCCGTACGCGGTAATCCGGGCATCTTGTTTGAAGAGAGTCTTTGATTCCGGGGCAATGGGATCTGGGGAATAGATCACGGTTTCCTGAACCGAGACAAAGTTTGACCCTGTCAAATTCGTTGATCGTAGAGTGACTGTGCGTTTTGATGGATCAACTTCTGATACTTCACGAACAAAAGACTCCTCCGTTCCACCAACAAACTTCATCAACCATCTAGGTGCACTTTGTTTGCATGTGATTAAGCGCTCAGTCCGGAGCTATTTGAGATTTTGGGGTTAGTAAAGAAACTGATACTGGGTCGATAGAAACTTACAACACCAGTTGAGGGATCCACGCTCCTAGACAGTGTATCAACAGCAACAACATGGGTGCTCTGTGTATTCCATGCACAATATTTCCTCCAATTTGCCACGGAAACGTTGGCCCATGGGTAATCAAAAGTGCAGGAGGATTCGAAAACCTTCATATTCGGAGGAGGTGTCGATGGTGATTGAATTTATGCCCTTGAGAGGCAAAGACTCGGTCCTTTAGAACGTTTTACTCTTGGCCTTGACCTACTATTTTTGCTTATCACCCTCTTCTTTCCTTCCTTCCTTCGGTGACACTCCTAGATGGTGTGAACTGCTACCGAGCTTGATACAAATGCTTGATCCTTTGTAGAGTTCGTCAATCCTTCGAAGAGGATGAGGAATGAATGTAGTTGGTTTGTGGGGGCGGACGATAGAGGAGGAGGATAAGGCGAAGTGTGAGTAGGACGAATCTGTCTTATCAAAACTTGCAAGGTGAGAGAAAAAAAAAAAAAAACGAGGCAGAACAAAAGTAGGTAGCCGGGTAGGCGGAGTAGAGCTTGATGAATAAATTTGCTTGTGAAAAAGATGACTAAGCCTGCATCACCAAAAAACCACTTGCTATGACATGACAGTAGGCTCTCTCTTGTAAGGAAATAAGCTACTGATCCGCTTTTTTTTTTTTAATCCAGGAATATTTGAGGTACAGAACATTATATCTTATAAGTATATAGATATGCAATGTGTATTTTAAAGGTTTTGATTGGTCAGGTATTAGTGTTGAGTTGGGTATATTGCTTTTTTGCCTGTACTAAAGCTTTGCTTTTTGTTTATATTGATATTGGTATCAATTAGGCGATCATGCTTTATATGTATTGGTAATTGGGATAGTATCGAATGCTTGTATTGATATTGGTGTCGATTAGGGGACCATGCTTTGTATATGTATTGAGAGTCAGGACTTTGCTTTTTACTTATATTGATATTGGTAATCGAGACTTTGCTTTTTGCTTATATTGATATTAGTGCCAATTAGAGGTCAATGCTTTATGTATATTGGTAATCTGAATTGTCCCAGCGTCTTGGCATTAGTCCCGATAGTCCGGTAGACGATGAGAGATTGCGATGAATGGGGCAGTGTTAAGCGAGAAAGAGTCGGGTGCCGGAGGGATGACGTTATGAGGTTCTATGAGTTTCTATGGTGTAAGAGATTTGTAATATAGTTAGAGGAGATAGTAGGAAGGAATACAAGGTATGGGTGCGATGGAGTTTTATGGACTTCTAGGGATGACGATATGTGATCTTGCCGGACTAGCGTAGGATAGTGTTAAATAGTGCGGAGAGAGTTTTCCTTTAGTTCCATTCTTTCTTTTCTCTCTGTCTCGTCTTTCTGTTATCTCGATACATAGGAATATCTCTATTCATAGCTAGTTAAAAACTTTCCGTGCAAACCTCGCCTTCACTGCGAGGCCTCTTATAGTTTTCTCGATTCTCGTTCTTATCCTGCCTTCACCTTCCTGCTCGCTTGTTCCGTTCTGCTGCTTCTCTGTTTCGCCTTTCGCCGCGCTCTTGTCTCGCTTGCTGCTTGCATCTTGTTACGCCTACGTCAAATTTCGCCATTATCCTCGTAGTCATGGTAAGGCTTCCTCGATTCTCATCATCGTTATCATCTGCTTGTCCCTCACTCTCCGTCACATGAACTTTGTTTTGTTCTTATATTGATATTAACAATTGGGGATATTCAATAGCTTTCTTTTTTCTATATTGATATAATTGATAATTCGGCAAATAGGTAAATATTGATATTATTATTATAATAGTTAGGTCAAGCCGTATAGTTCCCCAATATTTGAGAAGTGGCTCTATGCTTAGCAATATAATTCATTCTCGGAATGAGAGTAGAATTGCAAAAACCGGTAATATCATCAATAATCGGCTTCAGCAACCTCCCCTTACTCATGGCCCATAGAAAAGCAAAGATATAGCTGCCCATTTTTTCTAACTCTTCCTGTTGGTTTTTTTTAGAGGTAATATTTCTGACCCAATCGAAACTAGATTTACTTCTGCAACCAGTTGAAAAACTATCCTAGCATCTTGGCATTGTCCCAGCGTCTTGGCATTTGGCCCGATGGTCCGGTAGACAATGTGGGGTTGTGATGGATGGGGAGTGTTAAGCGAGAAGGAGTCGGGTGATAGAGAGATGAAGTTATAGGGTTCTATGAGTTTCTATGGTTTGAGGGATTTGTAATATAGTTAGAAGAGATGGTGGGGAGGAATACAAGGTGTGGGTGCGATGGAGTTCTATGGATTTCTATGGATGACAATATGTGGTCTTGGCGGACTGATAAAGGATAGTGTTAAATAGGAGGTGAAGACTTTTCCTTTAGTTCTTTTCTTTCTTTTCTTTCTGTCTCGTCTTCCTGTTATCTCAATATATAGGAATATACTCCTATTTATAGCTCTAGTTTCTCCCGTTCAAACTCGCCTTCACAGGAAGCCGTTCTATAGTTCTTTTGATCTCCGTTGAAGTCCTTATCTGGTCTTCACTTCCTCTGCTCTGCTTTGTTCTGCTCTGCGCCCCTATCCTCTGTTCTCGCTCATGCCCCTGCCCTTGCTCTTGTCTCTGGCTTTGCCGGTGCCTGTGCTTGCGCCTGCCCGGCCCTCATCGTCCTCGTCAGTGTCCTCATTGTGCAAGGCTGTGCTCCTCGAGTCATCGTTATCATCTGTCTTGTTGCTCTCGGTCACTCCGTCACAGGCATCTGTCCCAACGATCCGGTAGGCAATGCACGGTTGTGATAGTTGAAGAAATGTTAAGTGAGGAAGGGTTGAGCAGGAGAGGAGATGACATCATAGGGTTCGACGAGTTTCTATGGCATGATGGATTTGTAATGTAAATAGAGGAGATGGTGAGGAGGAATAGAAGGTGTATTTACGATAGAATTCTATGGGTTTCTATGGGCGGTGACATGAGTCTTGGCGGACTGGCGGAGGATGATGTTAAATAGCGGGGGAGGACGTTTCCTTTAGTTTCTTTCTTTCTTTTCTCTCTGTCTCGTCTTCCTGGAATTCGCGGTACATAGGAATACATTCCTATTCACAGCTATAGTTTTCTCTCGTCTAAACTCGCCTTCGCAGGAGGCCACTCTATAGTTCCCTCAGCTCTCGTTGAAGTCCTCACCTGGTCTTCGCCTTTCCTGTTCTGCTTTGTTCTGCTCTGCGCTCCTGCCTTCTGTTCTCGCTCGCGCCTTTGCCTTTGCTCTTGTCTCTGACTTTCATTAGCAAGACTTCAGTTGTCTCCTGGTGTCTCCTGAGCCTCATGAGATTCAAAAAATAATCAGGAGTCTCAGGAGACTCTCAGGAGACCCCGGAGACTGCTGGAAGATTCCAGTAACAAGTTTGATATTGAGTGCCTGCGCCTGCTTCACCCTACTCGTCACTGTTTTTTTTTTTTTAAATCATATCATTTTTAATTCTAGGTACAAAACGTTGCATGCAGTCGTAGACTATGGCATAAAAGCACCTATCCCCTAACAAAATACAAACAAATCACCCCCTAAAACACAAAACCCACAAAAATCCAAAAAAGACAAAGGAAAATTCTTAACCGTATAGTATAGAAGAAATATAAACCATAAAAAAAAATACATAGGAGAAAACCTCCGGAGCTTTCCTTTTCCTCGTTTTCCTCCCGGACTTAGTAGTCATTGCCTAATATTAGGGCTTTTGTGAAGATGAGACGCGTGGTCGTCGGTTTTAGAAAGAGGCTAAGTGAGAGACGGAGCTGAGAGTGAGCAGTGAGCCAGACCAATGTGAGGGTTCCTATGAAGTTGGTTTATTATGCATGATAAACGCCGCTAGTGCAAGGGTTAGGGGGAGGTTATCCCAGATCTCGTCAAGTGAATCGGTATTGGGCAGTAGTCTAAGCCTTGCTTCCTCTTTTAATGGGCAGGCAAAAATGGCGTGGTGGGTTGTTTCCGGCTCAAGATTGCATCTGGGGCAGGTATCTTCTGAGTGTAGGTTAATCCAAGACTTGTGGGCCTTCAGGTAGCTCTTATTGGTCCTGATTTGGTGAAGTCTTGATGCGGTAAACTTGTGGAGCGTTGTGAAAACAGGGAGTTTCAGTGTTGGTGTATAGGGGTAGTATTCAGGGGGTGGGTACAGCAGTTCCCAGTTAGTGAGGAGTTGCTTTTTGGCCTCGGCTGCTAGGCTTTTTAGGGGGGTGCCCCTGTCAAGAAGGGGTTTGATAAGGGAGCAGAGAAGTTCAATAGGAAGGGGGCTGACGCCCTTCTTGGCGGTTGAGTCCCATTTCTTGGGGGGGTTGGGTCGCCCTTTTAGGAGCGCTGAGTGTGAGAAGACGCGGTTGGGTGAGGAAAGTGGGAAGCTGGGGGAGCATCTCCCTGCTACTGGATTGGTTAGGGGGGAGGCTTGGAGGATCCTGATAATGTATTTTATCTTCAGGAAGTGTATGTATAGATCAAGTGGGGGAGCGCATGATTCTATGTAGAGGGCCCTCAGGTTGGTGGCTCTGAAGCATCCGGTGGCCCATCGAAGGACGGAGTTCCAGAACTTTGTGAGGTTCTTCATTGCTGAGGAGGGGGTAAAAACTGTGGCTCCATATGTCAACATGGGCCGGATTGCTAGGGTGGTGAGTTTGAGGCAGTTGGCCGAAGACAGGCCTTTGCCCGCGGAGGAGAAGCCAGACAGCCAAGGTTGTTTACCGAGGCCTACCGCTGTGGTTGAAGTGCCAGTATTTGGTCGAGTGATTATGCGTAGTTCAAAACCGATCCATTTTACTTTGGGAGAGGGGTGGAAGGTTATGCCTTCGAGGATAATGGAAGAGCGGCTGGGTCGCGTTCATCTAATAAACTCAATCTTGGTACGAAATATTATTGGGGGTTGCCAGGTGGACTAGTTTGGTTGGCGTCCATGCATGATATTTTGTTGATGCGCTCTGCCGTAATGAAATCGTCACGCGACGTAAGTATATCCGAGTGATCGCAGCAGTGTAGTTGATTAACATAGATAAGAAAAAAGGAAATGGGGATCTCGCAAGACGCCCACTTGTACCGGAGCCGAGGATTTTGCGACCTTTAAAGAAAGAGTGATACGCCTGTCGATAGAAAGCGAGAACCCGCTTAACGGCGAGTGATAGATTTGTCGCTAACATCTTGGTGAAGAGGCTGCTTCATAACACGGCCGTTCTCCTTTGATGTCAAGCCAGAGTGTGGAGACCTTAAGGCGGCGTGTTGCATGACATTTAATTTCGCGAGAGAAGCAGTAAGCGGCATCAAAAAATGGAGAGGCCTGCGATGGAACCGACGTGCAGATTAGTCCCGTGTTCGCGATCGCGCTAATTCATATGACGATCTTCTCCAATATTTTTGATATTGTTTGAAGAAGTACGATAATGCGGTATGAGGTTGGGAGGGTGTAGTCGTTTTTGTTGGGCTTGGCTAGGATTACCCCATTGGCTTTCTTCATGCTTAGGGGGTGGTACCCAAACTTTATTAGGGGTTGGAGTAGAGAGGTAAGGATTAATGGGTTGGCCCTGTGGATCCCTTTCCATATAGGATAGGGAATCGAGTCGGGGCCGGGTGCTGAGAGGTTGGATGTCGGGGAGAGGGCGGAGTGGATTTCCTCTGGTGTAATATCGGGGGCGTTATCAAAGGGAAGAGGAGGAGGTGAGGAGTCTTGTTGTGAAGAATGATTAACCGTGTTCCGGTTAAGTGGCGAGGATGGGAGTTTGGGAGTAGCGTGATTCTATCCTGCCACAGAGCCATTCTTTGAAATTTCTTCCACACATCACCTGCTACAAAGCGAATTCCAGTGGTTTTGCTTACATGAATCTAAGAAGGTTTTTGCTGCCTTGGCTTCGAATGGGGGGGCTTTTCCTTTTCTCACCGCGCGTTGAAGCGAGTGGAAGATGGTCCGCAATTGGGAGAGGTTAGGGTTCCACCATGGCTTAGACCATTTGGTGACGGTTTTAAGTGGTGTGTGGTCTTTAATCACTTCGATTAGGTCCGACAGGGTAGCGTCGAACCAGGAATCAATTTGGGTGTGTGATTGGGGGGGCAGGATGCTCATAGTGCGGAGGGTTGGGGTAAGTCTTTCCCAGTCCGTGAGCTTCCAATTAGTGATGAATGAATTAATGCTGAGTCGGTGCAGGGTAATTCTTGGGTCGCGGTCGATCCAAGATCGGCAGAGAGGGGAAGCCATTTTCGAACGAGTTGGCTTGCTTTTGAGTTGGCAAAGGCGAGGTCTATAACCCCATCCCTTTGGTTTTGATTAGGGGATATTCTAGTAAATACGCCCGGGGTATTAAGAAGTTGAAAATTAAAGAGTGAAGCTGTCTGAAAATATGGTTGGGAGAGATTCATTTCTCTACTACTAAAGGAGCGGAGTGGATCTGATTGTGGAGCGTGAATATTAAAGTCGCCGAGGACAATCGACGGGTTATGTGAGTGGGTAAAAATATCTTGGGGTAATACCGAGCGCGTATTCGATGATATTTGCCGATTGTACACGCTGGTAAAATTAAAGGTAGAGAACGTAAGTTGTGACGTCTTTATGAATAGATTTACTGACATTATGTCTCCTCTTGCTGAGGGGATCGCTGATGCCGAATTCTTATCCAAAAGGGCGTTGGAAATGTAGAGACAGGCGGAGATTTTATCTGTGGCTAGAGTTGGGGTTGGTGCATATAGGGTAAAAGAGGGGGCGATCAATGGTTTATTATTTAGTAGGGGTGGTTCTTGAATTGCAATAATATGTGCATTCTGAACCATATTAAGAGAGAAAAGCGTAATAAACACAAGATTGCTCCCAGCGCAGTTGTGTTGGATAATGCGAAGTAGGGACTGTTGCTGGATATTGGTTGTATCACGCATCATTTAGACGGTGGTACTGGGAATTTCCATGGTAATATCCATGGGGGCGCTCAGGGGCTGGGACTACATGAAGGAAAGGCATGAGATCAAAGTGTTACAAGACAGTTTATGATTGGCGGAGATCAGCAGTTGGGGATGAGAGTGGCGGCAAGAGTACTATTGGGGCATTTATGGGCGGATTTGAGATGGGACTTGGCGCAGAGGGGGCAGGTTGGGGTCTCGGCTTTGCATCCTTGTTGGGCGTGGCCGAACTTTTGGCATTTACGGCATTGGGTTGATGGAGAGGCTGACCACATGATTTCGCAGCGGCGGGGGCGGGAGAACAGTCTGATAGTGGTGCCAATTTTGGCGGCCTCTTCAGCTGTGACTGTGGCGACGATTGTGGAGGTATTCTTCTTGTTTCTGGCGGTGTCATCCTTAATGAGGAAGCGGGTGGCCGACGGAGTAATTCCCACGGCAAATCTGACTTCTTCCGGGAAGTTTTTGTCTAGGGCGGCTCTGTCTGGGAAGTTGTATAGAGGGACGCCGTGGATGGCTACATCGACGTCGGTTGGGGCGGGGCGGAAGAGGTTAAGGGGGTTGGACGGGGAGTTAATTCTGGCATTAATAAGGGCCGTGAAGGTTTCGAAGAATGGGTTATAGAAAGAGGCAGGGACCGAGGGGTGGGCTAGGATAGTGACTGAGCCTTTCTGGTTTACGGTTGCGGAGAGGGAGGTGAACGGGGCGGCATGGCCGCTTTTCTCCAGGACTTTTGCCAGGATCGATGGGATTTCTCCGGCTAGGCGTTCTGGGTGGGGGAGTGCTTCTGGGGTGGACCTGGATGCAAAGAACCTGCGCTGGGCAGTGGGGAGGGGTCTGGGAGTGGGCTGAGCTGGGGCCTCACCCTCGGTGACTTTTCCTTTTCCTTTCTTTCCTTTGGCTGCTGTCTGTGCATAGGTCATGGGGGTTGCGGGAACGACGGGGACGATGGGGCGGGAAGAGTTGCGTCTTACGCTGGCCCTGTGGTTTTCCTCTGCCCAGATGGCGGCGTCGCGTTGGGTGCAGCTGAGGGGGGCGTTTCTGTTAGGGGGGGTGGTTGTTGCAGGGGGGGCAGGGGGGTTGGTGCCCAGCCGTGCGGAGAGCCTGTCGAGGGTGTTTGCGATCTTTTTAATTTCGTATTGTTCCTGGGGAGAGGAGGAGGAGGGGGTGGAGAGTTCGTTAACTTTCTGTTCAAGGTTATCGACGTCTTGCTGGAGGTTGGCGAGGTCGCCTGCGATGGTGGCGGTGTTGTGGGCGATGCCGCACAGGAGGGCGATGATGAGTTTAGTGTCATCGGGAGTATTGGGGTTATTCAATGAGCTTGCAGCAGAGGAGGAGATAAAATTATTCTCTGACTGGTTGGTGATTGCATCGTCCAAGTGTCCTGAGGCCAGGAGTTGGAGGATTTCTTGAGTGGAGGGAATGCTTGGCATTTTGAAGTCTAATTGCTAAAGACTTTTGTGCCTGTGTAACCTGGTTGCTTTGTAGAATTTGGAGGATTATTTCAAAAATTGAGGACTTAGCGGGGAAGGAGCTTTTTGCCCTCGTCGTACTCGTCAGTATCTTTATTGTATAAGGCTGTGCTCCTCGAGTTACCTTGCGTCATCGTTATCATCTGTCTTGTTGCCATCGGTTACTCCGTCACAGAAAAACTATTTAACAAAGTTTGCCAGAATCTTCAAATTCAGAAATAATTAGCACTCGGAAGATTAAGATTCAGGAAATGGTACTTACTCGGACAGATTTACTGATCTGACATTCCTTAATAATAACATCATTGATGCAGTCTAGAGTTTCCTTCCTGTCCTCGGCCATCTAATCTCTTGCAACCAAGCTGTAACGGGGTAACTGAAAGTAACGCAATAGATAACAATATTGACCTAAGGTAACTCGAGGAGCACAGCCTCATAAAATAAGGACACTGACGAGGACGACGAGAGCCAGGCGGGCAGAAGCGCAGGCACCGGCGATGGCAAAGACAAGGGTAGCGGCAAAGATATGAGGGAAAACAGAGATCAAAGGCGAAGAGCAGAGCAGGGAAAGTGAAGACCAGGTAAGGACTTCAACGAATGTCAAGGGAACTATCGAGGTGCCTCTTGCGAAGGCGAGTTTGGACGGGAGAAACTATAGCTAAAGAATATATTCTCCTAGATCGAGATAACTGGAAGACAAGACAGAGAGAAAAGAAAGAAAGAACCAAAGGAAAAATCTCCTTGCGCTATTTAATAATATTCCCCGTCAGTCCGTCAAGACTCCCAACTCCGCCTGTTATTTATTTATTTTTCTATTACTCATACTGCTTGCATCCGAACCCGGATATGGCATACAAAGAAAGACCCAATCATCACGGTCATATACTATCCTTCATAAGCAATTCTCCTCCCGACCGTATTCCTATCAACCCTCTTCCAAGGTTATCATGCGTGTTGTCCTCTCCATTCCAGCTCATAACGATAGATGCAAACACATTGGTGACTATTCTTCTTCTTCTCTATCTTCCTCTTCCTCAAGTCTCCCCCATTCTACCTGTTCTCCTCTATCTCAATCCCTCTCCCCTAGTGTCCAGTTTCTAGTGGCGATCTGAGATGGTATTGGGAATTTATCGATAGTTGCCTGAAGTCCTTTGTCTGTATGCATGGCGGTCATCCAGCTGAGTGGCATTGGTTTGATTGTGGTGGTAAGATCTTTTCTGAGTTCTGGTAGTGGATGTTGTTTGCAGTAAAACAGCAGGTGAGTTGGGGTTTCCTAGAAGTACCCATACCTGTATTCCGCTGTATCAATGTTTGTTGTTGATATTCTGGATAAGTAGGATTTGGTGTATCCATGGCATGTTCGCATTTGGGTAATTGTGCTTGCAAGTTTCCTTGGTATGTTTCGACGAAGGGGTGCCGACATCTTGGAGGAAGGTGCGCCTCTGTAGCTACTTCCTTTCTTCATAATTTTCCAGTTCTCTCTCCAAGTAGAAATAGATTGCTCCTTGATTTTCCTCTTCAAATGGGTGATTGATACCCTTGCATCTGGTTCGACCCTTTCACCCTATGCCCCTCTTTTTGCCAACCTGTCCCCTCCACATGTCCTGGTACCCAGTGGATATGTGTTTTAATGTTTAGCACTTCAAGTTCTAACAGGTTCGATCTTGCTAGTTGAACCCAGTGTTGGCCTGGAAATGCTTCAGGTTTTTTCATTCTCTTAATCACTGCCTGGTTGTCTGAGTAGATGCAGACATCATCTGTGGAGTAGCATGAATTTCTGATCTCTTTCCGGGCAAGCTGTGTAGCTTGAGCTATTGTGTAAAGTTCGCAATCAAAGACTTCCACCTCTTTTCCAAGGTGGTAGAATTGCTCCACCACTATTTCGTTGCCCCTAATGCTAACGACTCCAGCTCCAGCTTTTCCTTCCATTAGGGACCCATCAGAGTAGAACACCAAACGGTGTAAGTTGTTACAATTGTCTTGGGTTGTCTGTCTATGATTCTCTGCTGCTGTATCTTTATCCGTCGTATTAATCTGGATGTCTATGATATTCTGATGCCATGGAGGACAGGCAATGGTATCTATTTCCTCCACCAGACTTTGTGGTTGAATCCAATCACTGACTTTGTTTAGGATCCGGTGCAATCTGGACTGGTACTGTGGCCTCGCAACTGTAGAGTGCCATGGAGTAGCTGTAGGTTCTTCCTCTCTTCCTGATTCCTGTGTACTTGGAAATGAATCTGGGCTGAAGGTGCTGATAGGGTGGGTGGCGGCGTCTTAGAATCGTAAAGCGTATTTCTGTTGTTGGAGGTCAAGCCTGATCTCTATGGGTAGTAGTGCAGTTTCTGCTTGTAGTCTTGATATTGGTGTTGTTCTGAAAGCACCAGTGATCTTCTCATCGCATTGTTTTGTATCTTACGAAGCTGCGTTTTGTATCCTATCTGTCTATTCCACCAAACCTCTGCACCAAAATCACTGATTGTAGTGGCCTTGGTCTGATAGAACCGTCTGAGAGCTGTTTGACTCAGCCCTTTCTCTGTATTTCCCAACCTGGCGAGTGCAAGAAATGCCCTCATAGCTGAAGCCGCTTTAGTTTTGACGTGATGTTTGAAAGATACTATATCAAACCAAACACCCAACCATCTCAGTGTATCGCTGGCCTCAACCAATGTACCATCAGGCATTCTAACCTTGGCTGTATCCGTAGTGTTTGTGGTTCGTTTGTTGTGGAAGTGGAGTAGTTCTGTTTTTGGGTTTGTCGAATGCCAAAGCATTAAACACCCATGTGACAGCTAGCTGTGCCATTCGCTCCAGGTGTCTGCAGTTTGAACTCTCATCTTTCCCTACCATTATCATGCCAATATCATCAATATAACTAGGTATTTGTTGATGAGAAAAGTGGCGTTGAAGAATATCGAATAGTGGTGATAGGTAGAGAAGAAAAAAGAATCGGTGATGTTGGGCTTCCCTGTGGAATCCCAGTTGCTATTGTTGACATAGATTCTTGTTGCCCATCAAAGGCTAGCAAAGCTCTCCTGTTGCTTAGGAGGTTGTCTATCCATCTGACTATTTGAACAGGCAGGCGTTTTTCCTTTGCTGTATGTATAAGTCTGTCCTTGGATACATTGTCAAACGCTCCTTTGACATCCATAAACAGTGCTGAAACGACCTTTCCTATTTTCTTTGCTTCATCAACTATGTTTGCTACCAGCATACAGGCATCCAGCAGATCTCTTTGGTCTTCCTCCAATCTGCCAGTGGTGGAGTAGATTGTATCTCCATTAGATATCAAGTCTTGAAGCCATTATCTTTTCCAGTACCTTGGCTAAGCAATTAAGCGAGAGACGGGCCTATAGGCTTTTGGAATCGAATAGTCTGGTTTGTTGGGCTTTTTTATAATAACAACAGTGGCCTCTCTCCAAATGTGTGGGTGATAGCCAGCAGTCATGGTTGCTTTATAAAATGAGTTGAAATGGTGAGGTATCGCTAGGTATGCTTGTTGAATGCATTTAAAGTTTATCCCATCTGGCCCTGGAGCTTTGTTGGGGGAGGAAGTCATAATCGCCCTCTTGATTTCATCATCCGTCAAAATCATCCATGGTATCCTGTCGCTTGCGTTTGGATATCTCATTGAGGTGAAATGGGGAGGTGGGAAGAAGCATTTCTGTATAGATTAGGCTTTCTCTGCAAAAAGTGGTGGCGGTTTCTCCAGTTGTAACGTTATTGAGTGGTGGTGTCACGTTCTTCTTTCTGGATTTAGTGAATCTGAAGGCTGTGAATATATCTTTTCCTTGGCGTTCTCGAGGAAGCTGTTCAATGGGACTCTTTAACTCTCACGATACTCTTGAAGTATTCCGATCTATCGATCTGAATCTTTGATGCAACATGGGAGACCTTTCCACCTTCCATTCTCTTGAGACTCTTCATATGTCGTCATGTTACGTGATCTCGCTTCTCCACCATGGTTTAGATTGAGGAGAGGATTTCCTGATAAAGCATTGCGTTCATCTGCTGTGGTCATAAGTTCAGAAGTAGGATAAATCCTCTTCTAGGTTTTGTTCGTTTGGATGAGAGTGAAGGAAATTAGTGAAAATTTGAGTTGAGTTCAGAGATCTCTAGCGTTGTTTGAAAGAAATCCCATCTGCTTTAGCCCGATTGAACCGTTCAGTTGAAGAGGGAGGGCTGATTCAATTGAATCAGATATAAGATCAAATCGAATAACTTCGTGATCGATCCAGTTCTTTCTTCGTCGATGGCCCGATTGGATGGTAGTGTGTTGACTGCTCTAGATGCAAGCGCTAGATCTGGGGCCCGAGGTCAGTCTTGGGTTCTATAGTGGTAGGTTGGGATGTCTGGTTCGTTGATGGGAGTGAAGTTTCCAGTTTCCAGAAGCTGAACCAATGCTTCGTAATGGCGTTTTGATGTCTGTTTCTTTGAGTTCTTATGGATGATGCGAGTTAAGGTCTCCAGCTATCATTGTCCTTGTAGGGAGTTGAATGTTAACCAATACTCTCTCCACCGTATAGGGTTCATTGCTGTGTTCGGGTGGATCTTCGTTATGAATGTTAAAGAGGGTTAGGGCAGTTATTGAGGGGGTTGATATCTCTATTGCTTGTAAGTCTGGATCGTTGATGATATATGATTTGGATTGAATGATGAGGTGAGGATTGAGATGTGTCTTGATTGTGAATATGAGGGTTCTTGATGGTCGATCTGATGTGGGAATGATACTATCAAAGGAGAGGTGTAATATTGATATCCAAGAACCTGCAATCATGCCTTGCACAACAAAAGGTTCCTGAATTATAACTACGTCTGCTGTCTCATAGACTGAGTGCAGCAATTCAATCATGCAGTTTTGTCATCTTGCACAAGTATGTTGAATAATTCACACTCTGTGAGGACTAGGTTGTGTCCCCATCATAATATCTCCTATTCATTATCTTCATTGTTGAGGCATTGGATAATAGAATTTCTGATATGGCATGAAGGGTCATAGGCTGGGTGTCGCCCTTCACAAATGGCACATTTTGATGGGAAGTGAGGACAGCTGTTGCTCTGAACCTTGCATTGAGGGCAGAAATCATTTTGACTGGTATGTCCAGCAGCACAGATAGAGCACACAGGGCTGTCTTTGGTTGCACATCTCTGCCAATTATGTCCAAACTTCTGACAATTCTTGCATTAGTCTGTTGGTCTTGATGTATGACTTGTTGCTCACAGCAATCACATAACTGAGCTGTGAGATTTTCCTACTCTCTTTTCAGGGTGTGTCATATACCTAGGTGTAGTAGCTAAAGTGACTCTGGTCTTGAGTTCATGGATTTAAACTTCTCCGGTCTTGAATTCGCTGGCGTTGTCGAGGTAGTGTTGAGATTGATCTGTGTACTCTGAAGCTTGAATATGTCTCTTCATCGCAATGGATACTATATTTGAGATCAACTCTTTCATAGCTTTTTCAATGATCGTTTTATAATCGGTGAATTAGTCTCAGTGAATCTTTCCTTTCTTTGAAGAGCAAAAAGATTTCCCCTCTGATTCAACTTGCTCACTTTTATCTGAATAAGCAGTCTCTTTGGCTATAGTGAGATCTCTGTTGATGGTGTTTTGAGCTGGACAAGGTTGAGTGCTCGTTCTTAGGTGTTGATCTGGTGGCGATAATAGTTTTAGTAGCTGGGAGTTTTGGTGGAAGTGGCGTCTTAAGCATTTGGGCTTGTTCTGGATTCCTTCAGGTGACCGTTCTTGATATCATCCTTCTGTTTCTCCTGTAGCTGAGCAGGTTGAATATCTTCGTTCAGAATGGACTAGTTCTTTCCTTGAACTTCTTGCTGAGTTGAGGTTTGGAGTTGCGGGCCTGTTGTGATGTTACGGGCTGATGATTGTGGTGCGTTCTTACGTATTCTTTGTAGCTTTTATGGATCTTCTTGCCGTTCGTCGAATCTCTTTCTTCATCTCATTGTTGTTTTGGTTTGTGGCAGCAAGACTGAATTAACATGCTTGAATCTGAGTTATAATTTGTTGATTTTGTTCTCTGATTTCGGTATTCTGTTCTTTGATTTCAGTATTTCTGATGTGAGAGTCTGGGCCTTAATCCATAGTCTTTGATTGATGTAGTTTGAGGATCCAAGCGAAATAAATTTCAACGTCTGGTAGAGCCTGTCTTTTTAGAATGTTTTCGTTATATTGAAATATCTGGCTTTTAGTTGGTATAATTCTGTGTTATTGGCCATTTTGGAAGCTAGGGGATCATTTGCTAGCATCTTATATGGTCTCTGATTCTTCTATCATGCATTATCTTTATAGTCATCTCTCACTCCCATATCCTGTCTTACGATTTTCTATGAGTCAGCGGTCTTATGTATTTCTAATGGAAGGTTTCGCGAGGTTTCTGAGTTTAATGGGATGAGTCGTGAGGAGGATTCGGGGCTATATATAGGGCTCTCTCACTTGTAAGTTCTCTTCTTTCCTTCTTCTTAACAACCTTGTCAATTTAGTCAATCTAGACGCCAGGGCTCGTCATCCCTTTAATCTCTAACCCCTAGTCTTATAAGCCGATTCACTCTTCTCGCTCATTTCAGCGCCCTGCCTCATTTCGAGTCGGTGTTATCTTTGGTATCTTGACTCTGTCCCTGTCCCGCTCCGTGATACGTTCCTATCTCCCTCTGCGGTTATCGTTTCAGACTCTGAGCTCTTTCAGATACTACTCTAGTAGTCTGGTGCGACACTATAATAGGTTCGGTTTTGGGAGAATGATTTGGTGCTGGGAGGTCGATTTGGTTTCGTCCTAAGAGCTTGATTCGGTTCTAGGTGCTTGATTAGATCCTGGGAAGAGGATTCAGTGACGTGTTGGTATAGCACTAGGTGCCGATTTGGTTGTGTCCTAGGCGGTTTTGATGTCAATTTGGGCTTGTTCTAGGAGTCTTAATAAACATTAGTATAGGTGTCAGAATAGGAGATGGATGAGGTAGAGGTGGAGGCGGAAGCGGAGATCTTTGTGATGAGATGACTAAGCAAGATGACTCATAAGGATGACTTAGTAGGATGACTCAGCAAGATGACCTGTCACTTTTGGACACAATTTCATTTTCCTAAATGGCCAAAGCCTGGAGATGACTTGTAAAGTATAAACTACAAAAGCTACCAGTCTGTGGGGACCAGTTTATTATATCCACTCACATATTATGAGAATCGTTCTGGGGTGTCTGAAGCTGTTAGCGCCGATAGGGTTCAGTCGTCGAAGCGGCAGCGTATTCTCTTAAGGGAGGTTGGAAGTATAACCGTTCCTTGAGTCTTGAGGGAGTGATAGCGATACTTCCCAACTTGAACAGAGGGGAAGTGTAAGGCAGAAAGTAAATATGGCAGCGATGGTCACTAGTAGGATTAGAGACTATAGTGTATTATATTATAGGTAGATACAGAAGACGTTGTGTGAAGGGAAAAGAGAAAGGAAAAAAAGTACAGGAAGAGGTGCCGTTATTCTCCTTATTTATCACATCTCATAGTAAAGCCCTCTTCATACTTTTAACTATATTCACACCGTGTTACAAGCTGAAGAATCTATTTTGACTCATCACTAACTCATAGCGCACAGTAATCCCAGCCTTGCCATTTCTTCTAACACGACCTGGCGTGTCATAATGTAGCATTAATAGATCCATCAGCAAACTTTACCATTTGTGACTGGAGTCCCCTGACCCCCCTAATAGTCTCCTAACTCTCCTGACAGTCTCCTGAGTCTCCTGAGACCCCTGTAGTCTCCTGAGACTTGTAAAATCTTGCTGATATCCTGTGAGCCTTGACTTCCTACAGGATTTATTCGAATTAGCGTGTATGAAAATGTCGATGACGGCAGTCGTGTTATGGAACCTTAGCGAAAACAACGAACCCAAGAGGCGAAGTAGCATAGCCAGAGGTGAAGCGAAGCGAGCGAGGGCAACCAGAGAGGTCTATCTGATGCTTGGTCGTAGAGGCAGAGTCAGGATAAGCTCTCTCATAAAAGCGTGAAGAGCGAAGGTCTGGAGTGGGCGATCTGAACTGAGTCGTCGGTGGGGCGGCGAATGACGGGGCAAGGTCGAGAGGAGATAGAGGCAGGCGGAGGACTATGGAGGAGTCTTGGCAGGAACTACGGTTATAATGTCGTTTATTCAGAACTAAAAGGCAGAGCGAATCGAAACTAAACCGTGGGGTTGATACTTGAGGAAGAAACAGCGTAAGGAAAGAAAAGAAAGAAAAGAAACGAATGGAAGGTCGTGGCAATGCGTATATATCTTACCCATCTAATCCTTGCTATGACTTTCATGCGTCGTGTAATGGAAACCCATAGAAACTCAAAATAAAAGCATGACACCATATAGGATTCTCAAATATCATCTCTCTCTGCGAAGTCGCTTGATGCATACCGTGATAGATTAAGTACTTTGAGGCCTAACTCCTGGTGAGCAGGAACTGCGTGGGTAGCTATCGTGAAAATCTTTAACCAAATCGAGGCGTGTTCAAGTCATAAATTTGGTTGTCAGATGGTTAAATAAATGTGAGATATCGAACCAAATACTCCAATATTAGTAGTCTTGAGTCTATAACCTGCTCCACCTCGCTTCTTACCCTCAATTTCTATTCTTTGGGGGCGAGCTATGGTAATAGGGGCGGGATTCGCAGGCCGAAGACAAAAAACGCATGGAATCTGGGTGGATCTTCGTGGAAAGGCTGGGAGATCGAGTTCATGGGATAGGGGCTAATCCAACTTAATAACATGTAGGGGCCAATCGTTTCCAGTCGAGTTTCTTGGTCGCTTGGTTTCGATGTTAGAGTGGAGAGAAAGACTTCATCTCGATGGTGTCTTGCAAAGGCGGTGGTTCTATTCGATTCTTGCTCCTCTCATAGATCTTCTGGGCCGACATCGTCGTCGAAAAATCGTAAATTTATTGTGGTCCTACCGTTGGCCTGATTCTCGTTAATTGGTTTTAGTATTTGCGGTGTCTGAAAAGACATCGTGAAACTTTGTCCATGGTTAGCGCCTGGAAACGACGTTCAGCGGTCTCGGAGACATGGTTATTGGTCGCGAACTCTGGCATAGGAAGGTACTGGGTTCAATTGTCCTGCTGGTAAGAAACATAGGCTCGAAGGTACTATTCCATGATAGCATTAACCCTTTCGGTCTGCCCATCTGTCTGTGGGTGGAAGGCGGTACTATAGCAAGGAGCAATCTCAAGGCAGGAGCATAAAGCCTTCCAAAATTTGGCCGTAAACTGGGTGTCGCGGTCTGAGACAATAGTTTCTGGAAGTCCATGGAATTTCCAAACTGACTCGAGATACATGGCGGCTACATTCCTAGCATTGGCTTCTTCGGTGTATGGTATGAAATGGCGCATCTTCGTCGGTCCACTACAACCAAAACTGCATTAAAGCTATTCTTTCGTAGAGTCTAAGTAACAAAATCCATTGATCATCGGTCATGGGCTATTAGATGTTCTTGGCGAGCAGCGAGTAGTCAATATAGAAACTGGAGCTTAGAACGCTATCATGAGTGAAAGGAATAAAGTCTCCTCGGTCTAAACCTAGCCTAAACTCAGTCATTTCGGCGCTAGTCGCTTCAAAGTACAAAAACGATTCCAAAGTGCGATGATGGTTCAAGGTAGAGTCTTCAAGTTCACGGAATAAAGTATTTCAAACAATGGTAGCATAAAGTAATAGTTATTTTATCGATAAGACTCTTTCTTCGTCGCTAATGATTTCAACAAAGTCGGAGAATGACACTGTATTTATATCCCACGCAAATGTCTCGCGGACTAAGTATTATAATTGCAAGAAGTATGTAAGAAACCACGAAGACCCTGAAAATACGCCAAGAAACCTAAACGCCAATTCTATCCCACCATCTAATTACCCATAACCTCTAATATTATAAATCCCTCATGTTACATTCCGTTGCTGCATGCACTCAGCCTTCGTCGGTGGTCATGTGAAGTCTCGGAGTCAGCCTACCTGATAACATCCAAGTCTGGGGTTCGTCTTATTTCGTAAAGCTCTTTCCGATATCGTTATCTATCGCATGTGGAAGCGCTCAACATTAGGATGGTTAGCGATCGGGACCGGAGGTGTCGGGTAGTCTTACCTTCCCCAGAGGCGCCACCAGAGTAAGCTTCCTTGTGGCCTTCGCCATTCGATCAATTATGGTCCAATTGACTCCAAACTCGCACTGTTGTCCCCTCATATACCCACCGGTGTCCTGAGAGGCTGTGCCAGTGCTCTGACGCTCCGGGGCTTATCTCTGAAGTCAAAAACAGGTTCGTCAACTAGGGATTCTGCAACTCCGCACTGGGCTCCATACTGGCAGCACCGTACCTCTCTGGCGAGCCCAGTGGGATATAGAGACTTTTAGCAGTGTAGTAACGTAGGGAGGGTCCTTCTCTTAGTCTTCGAGCTCTCTTTCATATACCTGTAACAGGGCCCTTGGGTACGGAGAGTGGTCGGGAGGGCAGAAGTCATTCGTGCGGGAGGCTTTCTTCTTGAGGAAGCCAGTTCATCACATAGCGGTCGACATACTTCCTCATGTTAGGCCAATAGTAACTACGACTAAGGAGCTCGAGGGTCTTGGCATGGCCTGGGTGTCCAGCAGAGGGTCTATCGTGATGATCTTGTACTAGACAAAGTTGAAGGTTGTTAAATTCAGGAACGTAAATAGTTTGGCAATATAAGAGGAACCCATCCTCTGTTTCATTGCACTCGGCAAGGGAAATCTTCTTCGAGTGTTTGGTCCCATTACGGATCATCGTCAGAACTTGGTTGGGAAAACTGTCCTCTTTGTAAGCTTGGATCAACAATTCGCGGTGGCGCATTCTTGTGAGTTCGTTCTTAAGAAGCCATCAACAAACTTAAACATCTTTGATTCCAAATTCTCCTGCTTCAATATCACTTGCGACTGGTGCGTTAACCGTTCGTCTCCTTCTCTCGATAAATCCGGGGACCTCCGGGTGAGTGCATCTGCCTTCCCCCCTTGTTTCCCTAGCCGGAACTAAATTACAAAGTTGGATCGAGACAGGAATTCGGCCCAGCGTGCCTGGCGGCGGTTTAATAACTTGGTGGACATAAAGTATTCCAGGTTCATGTGATCGCTTAATACCTTGATAGGGAAACGAGATCCTTCAAGATTTGGGCGCCATTCCTCAAAACTTCTAACAACCGCCAACAGTTCCTTGTCGTAAATCTCGTAGTTGCATTCCGCGGGGAAATGTTTCTTGGAAAAGAATGCTACTGGGTGGAGAAGCCCGTCGTCACCATACCTGTGACATACTTAGCGTGATCGTGGTCGGAAGCGTCGGTTTCATAATAAACTTCTTTTGAAGTCAAAGTCTTGCAGGATCGGTAGGTAAATGCGTCCTTAAGTTTCTGAAATACTTCCTGCGCCTTCTGAGACCATTGGAATATTACATTCTTCTTGGTTAAGGCGGTGAGCGGTGACACAACTCAGGAATAGGCATAGATAAACCGTCGATAAAAATTAGCAAAACCCAGAAACTCTTGGACCTCCCGAAGCTTGGTAGGTGTTTCCCAATCCTTAATGGTGGACACCTTGCTAGGATCCATCTGGATGCCTTCCAGAGTCTAATAAAAGTCTTAGTCAGTTGAGCGTAGAATTGTCTCAGGTTTAAAATTGGGCCGTGGATTTGGAACACCTTCGAATCTCGCAGACGTCTTATGTTTCTCTAGAGTCTCGGAGTAAATTAATACGTCGTCGAGATAAGCCGTGGCGAAGTTGTCCAAGTAGGGACGCAGAAGTTAATGGATCCAATGTTGGAACGTAGCGGGAGCGTTGGTTAGTTCGAAAAGCATCACATTATACTCGAAGTGTCCATAGCGGGTCCGAAAACCAGTTTTCCACTCATCGCCTTCCTGTATCCTGATCTGGTAGTACCCCCAGCGAAGGTGCAACTTGGTGTAATACTTTGCCTTGGAGAGGCGGAACACGGTTTCTGGAATCAGGGGTAGGGAATGGCGGTTCTTAACCGTGATCTCGTTAAGTTTCCTCTAGTCCACACAGAGTTGGAGGGAACCATCGGATTTCTTTACGAATAGGACGGGGGCGCCAGCGGGGGATTCGGAATAGCGGATAAACCTCTTTGACAGGTTTTCCGTAATGTAGTCCTCGAGCCTATATCCAAACAGAGACATCTGCATCTGTGAGACCAGCAAGTCTTTTCCATCCTGTAGAATTTATTTTCAAGTCGTAGGGCGGTCTTGAGGGCAAGGCAGTGGGCTTGGCTTTCCTGGAATAGCGTAAACTCGCTGGAGAATCATGGGCATATGGGCTCGGGGTCAGAAATGTCTTACAGCGAAACTTCATCAATCGCTGGAATCGGTATGAAGAGTTTATTCTGTTGGTAGGAGCAAAGGCACTATCAGAAGAATCTGATACAAATCTGGATAGCAAGAGCATCTGGGAATGAGACCGAGATTCCTTTGACCGTAACTGGGGCGCGCAACCGAGAGCAATTTTGGATACAGAAATCAGAGTCAAAGATGACTTTATTCTTCTTTGGTCTGATTGCCAGGTCATGACATCTCATCCAGGGGATACCCATTACCATCAGATAGTGCCCTAGCTTGGTAACGAAAAACGGGGCAAGTTCCTGGTGGCCATTAATGTCCAGTGACAGCTTAACAACGTGGGTAATCTTCCCTGATTCCACCAACCTGCCATCGACTACCTCGAGCAAGCGTGACTTCTTCAGGGGGACCGGAGTAAGACCGTGAGTAAGAACAAAGCCCTGGTCAATAAAGGCGTAACCGGATGCGCCTGTATCTATCAGGGCGAGGGTTGCGATCTTTCTGTGAGGGGTAGGCGTGAAGCGGCGAACGCGGCAGTGACTCACTCGAACATCCTATCTTGAGAGCAATGGCGGTGGAAAACGAGGTGGAGTGGCGGACTAGCCCCTTTGGTGTGCCAATTTCTACCAAAGGGACTGATCTTTTAACGCTGGCTTGGGGGTCGCTTGTTCAACTGGGCTTTTACGCCGGTTATTGAGGGTGTGGAGCTCCTGGGTACAGGGAGTGAGATAGTAGTGGGGCTTCAGGGTTAGGGCGGCAGGGCAGGCTTGGTTCTGGGTAGCATTAAGGGTGGCAAGAGAGAGGTGGCGGCGAAGATTATCATTAAGCGATCGGCATCAGCGAGACTTCCGATGCAGGCGGTATCGAAACTCCTCATACCGGCAAGGCGAAACTTCTTGGAGGTCGTAATAACCGCGCCGACAGGCTCCTCCTGGGCGCCATGCACATCGTTCAAGGTCGTGATCTTCTCTTTGGCCGCGTTTGGTTCGGATTCGAGGTTTTCAATAATCTCGTCATGGGTCGCGCATAAGGCAGGTTTTTCAGGGGTGGGGGCGGGGGCGTCTGAAGGGGCGGTCAGGGTGGCGAGGGCTTCTGCGATGAGGTGGTGGGCCTCGGTAAGTTCATACCCGAAGTCCTCCTCCACGGGGCCAAAGTTTTCCAAGAAACCAGTGATTCTCTCGGTCAGTGTAAGTGGGGTGGGGGCGGCAGACTCCTCCCTAGGGTGGCCAATAGTATGTTGGACCAGGCTGGGGTCTCTGAGGCCACGAATAATAGCTTCAGAGTCATGGGCAGGGCAGGAGTCATCGGTGGTGGGTGCTCCAACTCATCAGCAAGACTTCATTTGTCTCCTGATGTCTCCTGAGCCCCAGGAGACCCAAAAATATCGAGGTGTCTCGGAAGACTCTCAGGAGACCCGGGGGACTGTTGGGAGACTCCAGTCACAAGTTGAGTTTGCTGATGGACATGGAGCTTCCCCGGGGCGGTCTGGGTAAAGATTGCCTTGGCCCAGTGGGCATCGGGACGTTTGAGGTTGTGGGCGAGGGCGTACTGGCGGAGCAGGTGCATGTGGGGGTCTGAACTGAGACGGCATCCAAGATCGAACCAATGGAACTGGGGGACAAGGGCGAGTTGACAGTACCCCTTCCTTTCTGGGAAGTAGCAGTCGAAGGGGCTGCCAGTGGGGGAGAAGAATACGGGGTTGAGCATATTCCCCATGGAGACATCCCAGCTGAAGTCAGTCATAGTTATGACCGGAGCTAGGCGAGGTAGAGGTGTTGTGTGGGTCGGCAGAGTGGACGTGTTCTTAGTGTTATGGGGCAACACAAAGACAACAGGCAAGAGAGCCGAGTCACAAAACCGAGGCAAAGCGAGAACGAAGACGAGAGGCAACAACGAGGGGTCTATCTGAGGAGCAGGGTCGTAGGGCAGAGAGTCCAGATAGCCTCTCTCACAAAAACGTGAAGACGAAGGTACCAGTAGACGATACGAACTACGGTTATAGGCTAAGGGCGGGCGAGACGAAGCGGGGCAAGGTCGAGAGGGAGACAGGGACGAGGCGGAGGACTATGGAGGACCCAAGGGAGTCTTGGCAGGAACTACGGTTATAATGTCATTTATTCAGAACTAAAGACACAAGACGAATCGAAACTAAACCGTAGGGTTGATAACAGGAAGAACACGTAAGGAAAGAAAGAGAAAGAAAAGAACAAAGGGAAGGTCATAGCAATGCATATATATACCCATCTAATCCCTGCATACCCATGACTCATAACATCGTGTAATGGAAACCCATAGAAACTCCAAGAATCCAAAGGAAAACACCGCAACTGAAAACCTACTTTCGAATATCCTCCTCTTCTGCGAAGTCCGTGGTACGCCGTGATAGTAAATTCATGATATTCTGCGGGTTCCCACGTAGGGTCAGTATATCCTATCCACTTAACACAGTACTGGAGTCCCTGCTTCCTATGATGACTCGAATCCAAAACTTCTTCGACCTCGTACTTCTCCTCTTGATCTACGATAACGGATGGTTGAGGCGGTGGTTTTTGACCTAATACAGGGTGGACAGCGGCGAGATCAAGTAGTGAGACATGAAAGACAGGATGCATCTTTATAGAGTGGGGGAGATTCAGGCGGTAGGCACAAGGGGAGATAACCTCCTGAACGGGGAAGGGTCCTAATCTACTCAGATCAAGCTTCTTTAACTTTCGTGCTGTACGTATATTCTTTGCTGAGTGAGACAAACACCATATTCTCAACCTCGTACCGTGGGGTGGGAGTGCACTTTGCATTTACTTATTTCTCCTGTTGATCTTGGGCCGTCCTTAATTGTATTCGTTGGATATTCATGCAGCTCCTTCATTCTCCCCGCGAAGTCGTGAGCATCAAGGCTTGATAGGGTTCTTCCTGGACTCCGAAGGTCTATAGTGTATTGAGGGTGGTAACCGTAGTTGACGAAGAATGGGGTAGCTTTGGTGGAGGCTGACATTTGGTTATTTGCTGTCAATTCCGCCATCGGTAACCACTTAACCCAGTCATCTTGTTAGTATGACTCATATCCGCAGAGGTATTGTTCCATTACTGCATTTAGTCTCTCCGTCTGACCATCCGTCATCGGGTGAAAGGCTGTTGACATACGGGCTTCGATCTTAAGTTGTCCACAGAGAGCCTTCCAGAATTTCGCAGTGAATTGGATGCCCCTGTTAGAGGTATTATGTGTGGGTAGGCCATGTAATTTTCAAACATGTCGTAGGTATAAGTCGGCCAGATCTTCTGCATTAACCGTAGTATTGTAGGGCAAAAGGTATTGTATTTTCGTTAGCCGATCCACAACCACCAATATAGCATCGTATCCTTCGCTCTCCGGCAGGCCCATGACAAAGTCCATAGATATCTCTCTCCAGTATTGCTCTGGGATGAGTAGTGGTCGGAGTACTCCTAACTTCCAATGTGTCGTTGGCTTACTTCGCTGGCAGGTATGGCAGTTCCGGATATATTGACCAACTTGAATGTATTCCCGTATACTCGGCCAATAGTAATCTCTGCTAACCAACTCAAAGGTTTTTTCTCTGCCGGGATGTCCTGCCGAGGAGGCATCGTGGTATTGCTTCATGATCTCCAACTTCAGTAGCGCATAATCGGGGATATAGATACTTTCGCGGTAGTAGGCGGCCGTCTGCTTCGGTGCATTCTGCTAGGGATATTTTCTTGCAGTGCTTCATATCTGTCTTCCAATGATCCAGAATCTTTGGTGGGAATGGGTCAGTTGGGTATCCTTCATGGGATAATTTCTGTAGGGGGGTGTTCTTTTCAGTGGGTTTATTTGCCAAAGAACCCGCTAAGAAACCCTGGTTAGGGTCGAGATTTTCCCTCTTCAGGACCATCTGACTCTGGTGCAATAATCTTTCATCTCCTTCCTCAGGAAGATCTCCTGATCTTCTAGTCAATGCATCCAGTTTCCCACTCTGCTTGCCCGGTCTATACCTAATGATAAAATTGAGGTGGGCTAAATATTAGGCCTATCTTACTTGTCCCCTATTGAGTTGCTTGGTCGACATGAAGTATTCGAAATTTTTGTGCCCAGAAATAACCTCAATGGCATGTTTAGCTCCTTCCAACTCCGGTCCCCATTCCTCAAAACATCTAATTATCCCCAGTAGCTCTTTGTCGTAAATCTCATAATTGCATTCAATAGGAGTATGTTTCTTGGAAAAGAATGACACAGGGCGTGACCTCTCTTGTTCATCATATTGGGAGAGTACACTACTGATGATGTAGTCTGATACATTTGTTCCGACCGCAATTGGCTTTTCAGGATCGAAGTGAATCAAAATGGAGGCGGTAGTAAAGGCCCCTTTTGGAGAATGAAATGCTACTTCCGCTTCGAGGGTCCATAAGAAAGAGATGTTTTTCTTTGTAAGTTTAGTAAGAGGGGCTTCAAGTTTCGAAAACCCAAAAATAAAGTGGCGGTAGAAGTTGGCAAAGCTCAGAAAAGCTTGCACATCCTTGACCGTCTTGGGAGTTGTCCATTCTTGTACCGCTGACACCTTGGAAGGGTCTATACATATGCCATTGGATTCGATAATCAACCCAAGATAGGTGGTGCTTTGAATATGGAACTCGTATTTCTCTGGTTTCAGCAGGATTCCGTTATTCTGCAATACTTCCAGTATTGTTTCGACGTGTTGTTTGTGTTCTTCAAGGGAATCACTATGTATAAGAATGTCATCTAAATATACAGTGCAAAATTGATCCAGATGTTCTCAGAGGCAATCATTAATGAAGTGTTAGAAGGTAGCAGGAGTATTGGTAAAGCCGAATAGCATAACAGTGTATTCAAGTAGCCGTAACAGGTCCTAAACGCTGTTTTCCATTCCTTCACTTACGTATTTGGTTGTATACTTGTCTCAAATCCAACTTGGTATACCACTTGGCTTTTTAAAGTCGGTCCAAAGTTCCTCGAATTAGGGGTAGTGGGTATCGGTTCTTAACCGTCAGCTCATTCAATCCTCAGTAATCCACACAAAGATGAAGGGACCCATCAGCTTTCTTGACAAATGGTACCGGAGCTCCAGCTGGGGACAAGCTGGCATGAATAAAACCTTTTGAAACATTCTCCCAAATATAGTCCCTTAGTGCAAGCAACTCATCCCTGTACATGACGTAAAGGAGACAAAATGGTGGTTCCTTCCCTCCCTCCAGGACCACCTTATGGTCATAGGGGCGTCGGGGTGATAAATCCTGGGCTCAGGCTGTCAAATATATTTAACCGGTTGTAATAGCATTCGGGGATCCTTTGATTCCATTCATCCTTTGAGGTGTCCTAGAGAGCCTTCTCAATCTCATACAGAGTTATGATACAAATTTGTACTTATTTGTGATGGATAAGACAACTAAAGGGAATGGGGCCTATCATTTAGATTGGGGGTCTAATTCCTGGGATAGTATCAACGTTAGTGGTAGCGTTGCAGTTCTTTCTGCGGAGCCCTGAGTCGAAAGCTACCATATTATTCTTGAACTTGAAGGTGGCATTGTGATGTTGTAGCCAGGGAATACCAAAACCAGGGGGTACTGTCCTAGCTTGGTAACGAAGAGTGGAATTTGTTCTTAGTGGGAGCCGATGAGTAGAAGGACACGGCAGATTGAAGTAATATGTCCAGACGCAATAGGTCTTCCATCGACAACTTCGAGCGTTCGGGGGGTTTTAAGGGAAAAAATTGGGAGTTGGTGACGTCGCACAAAGGTTTCATCAAGAAATGTGAATCCCGAGGCTCCAGTATCAATCATAGCATAGGTCGAAATAGAGTTCTTACTGTGAGCAATCTTACAAGCTACAAGTAAGTGATCTCTATTTAACTCCTCTCTTTGTAAAACTGGCAGAAATAAGCAGATAAAGAAAAAATTCTTTGAAGGTTGGTGAGAGACTCTGTGATACTAAGCAGACTACGGAAAACCCGAGTTCTGGGAAGAAGAAATAACATCTGTGGAAAGAAAGAAAGAAGAAGGAATAAGGCAGGGGCCGATAGGAGGAGGCGGGGGTGGACAGGGCAGTGCCTCATGACCGGAGTGGGGCCACGTGGGCGACTTTTGGGGGCAGTTAAGCGAACGTGGTCGAGGTGCGCGATATCTGCAGCCATTCTTCTTCTTTTCTCAGCGGCGGTGGTGTATCACGTTATAGCATATATTTTCACTCTGGTGGGGAGGGGGTAGTGTGTGGCCTGTAAGCCAAGAGGTCCATGGGTCTTCAAACCCTGGTGAGTGTGATGGAGTAGCAATTTGGAGGCGGGTGTCACCATTGGATTCACATTAGTCTTGTGGGCGTCCTTCCTGGCTCTGATTCTATTGTCCATGGTCATACTAGTAAGTCTCCTAACATACGCATCGAAGCCTTTCTCAGCGGTATCTTGGTAGATCATTGCATCCTTAAGGTCATCGCATAGCCCAGTCTCCAGAGTGTTTTTTTTGGCTTCCTCATTGTAGTCTAATAGGCCCATGATGGGTAGGAATTGCGTAAGGTAGGTCGCAAAGTCTCCTTTGCCCTAGCGGAGGCTTTGAAACTCCTTCCTGGTGGTGCCTTTAGGGTCTGGGTCTCTGAAGGAAGCTTCCAGAAATGCAACGAAGGCAACAACAGAAGCGAATGGGGGAGCATCTCCAATGGCCATTGGAATAACCTGATCCAGTGCCTTCCCTTTCAACCGGCTTACTGCATAAAAGACTTTTGCCTCCTCATCCAGAAACCCATCGTGGTTGACCCTGAGTTTGGTACGGAGAAGGTTAAGGAATACCGGTAACTCTTTACGGGTCCTATTGAACTTGGGGGGATCTGGGAATTTCTCTGAGTGGAAGGCTGGTGGCTGGGCATTAGCCGATGGCGGAAGGACTGCTGATGGAGGTGGTAGTGGTGGTGGTGGTAGTAGTAGTGCGGCGCAGGCCGCGGCAAGTTGGAATTCTAGGGTGCAGACCTGAGCCTTCAGGGCATCTGTGTGATTGTTGGAGGCAGTGAGTTGGTCTCTTGCTGCAGCCAACTCCTGTCTGGTTTGGATGTGCAAGGCTCTACTAACGTCGCGTTCTGTCTTCCATCGATCTCCTTCTCGTATAAGGGTTAGGAGATGTACATATTGGTAGTGCAGGTCCTCAACTGCTTCAAACTCCTCGAAGGTTTGAGGAATCTGGTAGTGGCCGTCAAGGATGATCCCATCGCGTCTGGCTGGAGGAGGGCTGGGGGCGAGTGAACGTGATTAGATGCAGTGCGGATAACAGCGTAATCTCAAGGAGGTGTTGAAAGTATAATTTCGTTCCGCAGGGTACGGGGAGTGACAACGATATTTTCCAAGAGGGGGAAAGTATAAGGAAGAAAGTAAATAGGGCAGCGATAGTCTCTAGTAGGAATAGAGACTATAGTGTATTATAGGTAAATACAGAAGATATTGGTGAAGAGAAAAGGAAAGAAATCTGAGGAAGAAGCGCCGTTCATTTATATATATACGTTCATAGTAAAGCCCGACTCATAACCTATGTAACTATGCTCACTCTTTGTAACAGAAACCCGTAGAACCGATTCTGACTCATCTCTAACTCCTAGTACACAGTAATCCCAACCTTGCCAATCGTTCAAATTTTCTGACCCTAGCATATCGATGAAACTAACAGAGTAATGTTAAGCAAAGGGGGAATGCAATAAGGTTGGGGTGTTGTCATTGGGTTCTATCGGATTCTATGGAATGATGGATTTGTAATAGAATTAGAGAAGGTGGTGGGGAGGAATAAGAGGTTTGGTTGCAACAGATTTCTATAGATTTCTATCGATGGATGTATGAGTCACTGGCATAGCGGACTGACGGAAGAGGGTGATAAATAGCACAGGAAGACTTTTTCTTGAGTTCTTTCTTTCCTGTCTGTCTCGTCTTCCTATTCTCTCGATATATAGGAATATATTCCTATCCATAGCTATAGTTTCTCCTCTCCAAACTCGCCTTTGCAAGAGGCAATCTCATAGCTCTCTTAATCCTTGCCAGAGTTCCTATCTGTTCTTTGCTTTCTCTGCTTGGCTCTGCTCCCTTTACTCCCTTTATCTCTGCTTTCTTGCTTCTTTCTTCTTGCTTTGTCTTTCGCTTTCTTTTTTTGGTCTTATCTTGTATTTCTCTTGTCTTTTTCGTCAGTGTCTTCATTATACTGGCTGTGTTCCTCGAGCTACCTTGTGTCATCATTATCATCTGTCAAGTTGTCTTGCCATCTTTCAGATTCTGAACCCTGTTATGGGAATCTTTTTTAGAAGGAGAAACAAAATTATAATTGGTCTGATTTATATAGTTCTTTGAATAATGTCATATGTGGCAGTCTAGCTGGTATTTTTATAGTCTGCCCCGTGGTGTTTGTGTAACAGGGTAACTGGGCGTAACGTAATGGATAATAATGTTGATACAGAGGGACTCAAGGAACACAGCCAGCACAACGAGGACACTGGCAAGAACGAGATGGGAGCCAAGTGGACAGACGACGTTAAGCAACAAAGGTAAGGCAGAGCGAGTCTGAAGTGAATCTGGGATAAAGGCGCTGACGGCAAGAACAGAAATGGCGCTGCGAAGACAAGATTGGAGCAAAGATCTATAGCTGTAGATAGAAGTTTATCTCATGTATCGAGAGAACAGGAAGACGAAACAGTGAGAAAAGAAAGAAAGAACTAAGGAAAACGTCCATGTCCACTATTTAACACTTCTCTCCCACTAGCCCAGTATGACTCATGCAATCCCACATAGAACTCAATAGAAATCTCCAGCAACCACACCTCGTATTCCTCCCCAGCATCTTTTCTATTCATATTACAAATCCATCATGTCATCAAAACTCCTAGAATTTAATGACGACATTCTCCTCCATCAGCAAGCTTCACTATTTGTGACTGGAGTTTCCTGAGTCTCCTGACAGTCTCCTGAGTCTTCCGATACCCCTGTAATCTCCTGAGACTTGTAAAATCTTGTTTATGTCTCGTCTCACCCTTTCCTTGCTTGGCATTACCTCAACAATCACGACAGCGCTTCGACTACCAAATCTGCGGGACTGATCCCAAGATGCCGGAACACAGGGTAGGGGAAGTGATCGGAAGACTAGATAGTTTTTCAAGCGAAGATTTAGAGAGCTAAGGAGTGGCCTTCTGCGAAGGTGAGTTTGTATCACAGTGTGGAGTGCATTGGACGATGTTGCAGGCAGAAAGATTAGTTAGGGTTTTCTATGGTATTCTGTTGAGTTCTGTTATAGGGTTGTTATGAGTCAATAGTATGCATGTATTTCGAAGAGAAGGATTTCTTTGGAGTTCTACAGATTTCTATAGTATAAGTCAGTGAAGGGATTCCATCAGCAAAATTTTACAAGTCTCAGGAGATTACAAGGGTCTCAGGAGACTCAGGAGACTGTCAGGATATCTAGGAAAGTCCAGTTACAAATGGTAAGGCTTGCTGATGGGCCAGTATCTGAAGCTATATATAGGGAGCTTCCTCCCTCGCTTGTAGGGTTTCTCTTTCTTTCATTTCTTCTTCATGCAACCTTCCTATCAATTAGAGCAATATGCATCTAGGGAAATCTAGCTATAGTTACGACGCCCTAACATTCTCTTGTGGATTTCGAGTACTTCTCTAGCCCTCGTTCTCGCCCTTGCCTCATTCTCTGTCTCTAGCTACACCACCCCACCTGTTTTGCCTCATAGCTCCGCCTCGCCTCGTCTCGTTCTGGTGTTATGCTTTGGCAAGTTCCGTCCCCGCACTCGCTTCCCTACAAGCGAGGAATTATGGCCATAAATAAGAGTATATTTCCATGTATCGAGATAACCGGAAAACGAAACAGAGAGAAAAGAAAGAAAGAGCTAAACGAATAATCCTACAATATTACTTGACACTCTTCTCCACCAGCCCACTATGACTCACACTTTCATCTATAAATTCCCACAGAAAACCTGTTACTACCACACCTCATATTCCTCTCCACCACTTCTCTTATTAAATTACAGATCCATCACACTATAGACTTGGTATTCCTTTCTTAGTTACTAAACAAACCTTCAGGATCAATGATCAGACATCGGGACAGCAACACAATCACCATTACCCCAATCTGATTCTCGTTTATTTACAAATTCATCAGAATAATACGTGCAACAAGAACTCAGAAATAAAAATACCAAAGAGGGAGACAATAGAAAAGTTCTTTTTCTTACTTTTTAAGAAATAATTGAATATCAATTCTATTTTTTCAAAAAAGATATACAGGGGGTTCTTATTTTTTTTTTCCTTCAGTAAAAATAAGTTAGTATTGTAACTTGTTTTGGTATATATGATATACATTCAAATTCAAGGAAAAGAAATAGATATCAAGGCTCCGCCTCCTGCACCTCGCTTTCCGCCAAAGCGCCTTCGGAGCAGTGTTGTTAGATAGTATCGGCTGATGTCGGAAGCAGGATTATGCATTAGAAAGTAGCTTGGGTGTTAGAATGTAAGCACTAGGAAGGACTGGGTAGTAACGGGATACAATTGGGGTTATTGAGAATAGTATGGGTGGTACGGGGGTGTGGGAGTTTCTATGAGATTCTATGGTATGAGTCATCGGCGTCAAAGATTAGTTGTATATATAGTGCTCGTTCTTTCCTATATTTCCGCCTCTTTAGGCAACGTCTTCTTTCTGTTAGCAATATTTATTTTATTTATTTATTTGGTACTGATACTGCTTGCATCCGAACCCGGATATGGCATACTAGGAAGGAACCCAATCATCACGGTCATATATTATCCTTCATAAGCAATTCTCCTCCCGACCGTATTCCTATCAACTCTCTTTCAAGGTTATTATGGGTGTTGTCCTCCCCAGTTCATCTCATAACGATAGGTGCAAGCATCCTGGTGACTATCCTTCTCCTTCCCTATTCCCTTCTTCCTCAAGTCTCCCCCATTCTACCTGTTCTCCTCTATCTCAATCCCTCTCCCCTAGTGTCCAGTTTCTAGTGGCGATCTGAGATGGTATTGGGAATTGTCGATAGTTCTTGCGAAGTCGCTTTGTCTGTATGCATGGCGGTCGTGGTGAGTGGCATTGGTTTGATTGTGGTGGTAAGATCTTTTCTGAGTTCTGGTAGTGGATGTTGTTTGCGAGTAAAACAGCAGGTGAGTTGGGGTTTATAAAATCATCGCGTATTCCATGTATCAATGTTTGTTGTTGATATTCTGGATAAGTAGGATTTGGTGTATCCATGGCGTGTTCGCGTTTGGGTAATTGTGCTTTGCAAGTTTCGCTTGGTATGTTTTGACGAAGGGGTCTTGACATCTTGGAGGAAGGTCTTTCTGTACTTTCTTCGTAATTTTAGTTCTCTCTCCAAGTAGAAATAGATTAACTTCCTTGATTTTCCTCTTCAAATGGGTGATTGATACCCTTGCATCTGGATTCGGCCCTTTCACTATCTTTACTCTTTTTGTTCCTGTCCCTCCACGTGTCGCATGCAGTGGATATGTGTTTTAATGTTAGCACTTCAAGTTCTAACAGGTTCGATCTTCTAGTTGAGCAGTGTTGGCCTCAGAAATGCTTCAGGTTTTTTCATTCTCTTAATCGGCTGCGGTTGTCTGAGTAGATCAGACATCATCGTGGAAATAGCGTGAATTTCTGATCTCTTTCAAGACAAGCTGTGTAACGAGCTATTGTGTAAAGTTCATGATCAAAGACTTCCTCTTTTAAAGGTGGTAGAATTGCTCCACCACTATTTCGTTCTAATCTTAACGACTCAGCTCCAGCTTTTCCTTCCATTAAGGGACCCGTGAGTAGAAACCAAAGCGGTGTAAGTTATTTACAATTGTCTTTGGGTTGTCTGTCTATGATTCTCTGCTGTATCTTTATCCGTCAGATTAATCTGGATGTCTATGATATTACGATCTTGTGGAGAATGACGATGGTATCTATTTCCTCCATGAACTTTGTGGTTGAATCCAATCACTTTTGTTTAGGATCCGGTGCAATCTGGACTGGTACTTGTGGCCTCGCATAACTGTAGAGTGCCATGGAGTAGTGGGTTCTTCCTCTCTTCCTGATTCCTGTGTCTTGGAAATGAATCTGGGCTGAAGGTCTTGATAGGGTGGGTGGCAGCGTCTTAGAATCGTCGTATTTCTGTTGTTGGAGGTCAAGCCTGATCTCTATGGGTAGTAGTGCAGTTTCTGCTTGTAGTCTTGATATTGGTGTTGTTCTGAAAGCACCAGTGATCATTCTCATCGCGTTGTTTTGTATCTTACGAAGCTGCGTTTTGTATCCCATTCTGTCTATTCCACCAAACCTCTGCAAAATCACTGATTGTAGTGACGAGGTCTGATAAACGTCTGAGCTGTTTGACTCAATAGCTTTCTCTGTATTTCCCCGCAGCGAGTCTGAAATCGCCTCATAAATTTGAAGCTTTAGTTTTGACGTGATGTTTGAAAGATAAACTATCAAACCAAACACCCAACCATCTCAGTGTATCGCTGGCCTCAACCAATGTACCATCAGGCATTCTAACCTTGGCTGTATCCGTAGTGTTTGTGGTTCGTTTGTTGTGGAAGTGGAGTAGTTCTGTTTTTGGGTTTGTCGAATGCCAAAGCATTAGCTTCACCCCATGTGACAGCTAGCTGTGCCATTCGCTCCAGGTGTCTGCAGTTTGAACTCTCATCTTTCCCTACCATTATCATGCCAATATCATCAATATAGCTGGGTATTTATGAATAAGGAAAGTGAGGTTGAAGAATATCGGAGAGTGGTGATAGGTAGAGAAGAAAAAGAATCGGTGATGTTGGGCTTCCCTGTGGAATTCCAGTTGCTATTGTTGACATATGTTTTTGTTACCCATAAAAGGTTAGCGAAGTTTTCCTGTTGCTTAGAAGGTTGTCTATCCATCTGACTATTTGAGCAGGCAGGCGTTTTTCCTTTGCTGTGTGTATGAATCTGTTCTTGAATATATTGTCAAATGCTCCTTTGACATCCATAAACAATGCTGAAACAATCTTTCCTTTTTTCTTCGCTTCACCCAATATGCTTGCTACCAGCATACAGGCATCCACAGCAGATCTCTTTGGTCTTCCCAGTCACAAGTTGATTTTGATGATGGAAATGAGGTAAAACTGTTGTTATTTGTTTCTTTGCGGTTCAATTGTTGGTAGGATTGGTAATGGGATTTGTAGAGATACTGGAGAGGAATATAAGATGTAGCTTTATCGGAGTTTCTATGAGCTAACGTATGAATCATACTGGGCCAGTAGAAGAGGGTGTTGAACAGTGGACGTAGATGTTTTTCTCAAGTTCTTTCTTTCTTTTTTCTCTGTCTCGTGTTTCTATTATCTGGCTATATAGGAATATATGTCTACTACCAAGTCATAATTCACTATAATCTGGAACCCTGCTTCTGTAAAACAACGAAGTTCCATCAGCAAGACTTCATATGTCTCCTTATGTCCCCTAAGCCTCATGAGACTCAAAAGATATCTGGGAGTCCTAGGAGACTCTCAGGAGACCCGGGAGACTGTTAGGAGGCTCTAGTCACAAGTTGAGTTTGCTGAAGTTATAGTATATTTTATCGTTCACGTCTAATTCCATCTGGTCCCCACTCTCCCTGCCTCATGGTTCTTTTGCCTCTACCCTTGCCTTTGCCCTCTGTCATGGAGTAACCGGGTGCAACGTGACAGATGACAATTATGACGCAATGTAGCTCGAAGAGCACAGTCAGTACAATGAGGATACTGACGAGGAAGAGAAGAGAGCCAAGCGAGCACAAATACAGGCACCGGCAAAAACAAAGATAAGGGCAAGAGCAGAAGTAGAGGGCGCAGGGTAAAGTAGGGAAAGCGAAGACCAGGTAAGAACTTCGAAAGGACCAAAGAAACTATAGGGTTGCCTGCTGCAAAGGCGAGTTTGGAGAGGAGAAACTATAGCTATAGATAGGAGTATATTTCTAACAGGATGGGATCGGGCTTAGGGATGCATGTGATGGAGTAGCTGGGAACAATATGACAGATGTGATGATATATGAAGCTCGAGGAAGCACTGCTTGATGAGGATATTAATGAAAACGACAAATGGCAAGCCATAGCCAGAAAGAGTAAAGACAAAGGTAAAAGCGAAACAGAATAGAGATCGAAGGAGGGCAGAAGCAGAGGACTTGGAAAGCAGGAGTGGACTTTAACGAGAATTGGGGAAACTATAGAGGTGCCTCCTGCAAAGACGAGCTTTGGGGAGGAGAAACTATAGCTATAAATAGGGGTTCTATTCCTATGTACCAAGATAACAGGAAGACGAGATAGGGAGAAAAGAAAGAAAGAAAGAACTAAAGAAACAGTTTCCCTGCGCTATTTAACACCATCCCCCACCAATTTGTCAAGACTCATATTACCATCCGTGCAAACTTATAGAATCCCATTGCGAACACATCTCGTATTGCTCTCCACCATCTCTTCTATTTACATTACAAATCCATCACGCCGTAGAAACCCATGAATGATGACATCCTTTCTAACAAGATTCTACCTCGCTTCAACACTTCTCAATCTGTCAGAATCACAGATCGCTTACTGATCCAAGACAGATGCCAAGATTCCGAACAATACAGGCTAAACAAAGCCAAGACAGGATGAAGATAGGGTCAATGACTATACCAGAGGCGGCGCGGATTCAAATTCAGATCAAGGGGTGAAAGGAAGACAAAGTAAGTTTAAAGATGATTCCTAAAGAGAAAGATGACGCTGCTTAGAGATGCAGAAACATAGTAAAGAACGAACCCTATATATACAACTATTTCTTTACAACGATGACCCATACCATAGAACCCTATAAAAACCCCTTCACTCCCATAGCACCTATACTATTTCTCAATACCCCTACTTCTATCTTGTCATTACCCAATTCTTACTGGCACTCACATTCTATTCTCCGAGCTCCTTTCTAACTTGTCTTCCTACTTCCAACATCGACTGATACTATCTAACAGCCCTGTTCCGAAGCTGCCTTAGGAAAAAAGCAATGTGCAGGAGGTGGGTCCATAATAACATTCCTATTAATCCGGCCTCTTGGCACCAGTTCAAATAGTTCAGTAGATGGAGCGTGATTGTGATAGCTGAGGAAAGAATAAGCGAGGAGGGGATGCGATGAGGAGGAGATGTCGTTATTGGGTTCTGAGAGATTCTATGGTGTGATTGATTTGTAATGTAAATAGACTGCAGGGGAGAGAATACATGCCAGGATGATTCTATTATGTACGCAAGTATGGGGACTAGTGGAGGATGGTATTAAATAGTGCGGTGGGGATTTTTCCTTTAGTTCTTTTTTTGTTTTCTCTCTGTCTCGTCTTCCTATTATCTCAATATAAAGGAATACACTCCTATCCACAACTATAGTTCTCCCCCCCAAACTTGCCTTCACAGGAGGCACCCTTATAGTTCTCTTAACCCTCATTGAAGTTCTTCCTAGTCTTCACTTTCTCTGTCCTGTCCCGCACCCTCTACCTCTGTCCTCTCTCTTGCCCTTGCCTTTGCTGTCACCAGTGCCTGCGTTTGTACCTGTCCAGCTCTCGTTCTTCCTCATCAGTATCTACATTTTGCAAGGCCAAGGCCTCGAAGCCATCTTCATATCATCATTTGTCGTTTGCACTCGCTTACTCCATCAAACTTACGTACCAAGAAGACAGGAAGATGAGACAAAAAGAAAAGAGAAAAGGAACTAAAGAAAAATTCTCACTGTGCTGTTTAGCACTCCCCTCTTCTAGTCCGCTATGACTCATGCCTCCATCCGCTGCTGACCTCCTGCCCCAAGGCTTAATTCATCCGTAGAAACACATCTCCATCCATTGTAACCATACCTCCTATTCCTCCCCACCATCTTCTGTGGTTATATTACAAATCCATCACACCATAGAATCGCATAGAATCTAATGACGACACCTCCACCATGTTGTATCCCAACCTCTCTTAGATCAAACCTCCACTGGATTTAAGATCCCTGAACACCATCGCCTCTGCTGTCTTTGCGTTTTTTTCTCGCCCCGAGTTCGTGCTATAGCTTCTTCGCGGCCATCAAGATCGTCATGTTGCACCCGACATTTGCTACATTAGACATAATTTCTTCTTTCCTAAATTTGTTCATGAATAAACTCTTTAGTTCAGCCATATTGTCTTTTTTGAGGTATCGCTTTTTAATTATCCCAGCAACATTTGATATATCAGCCTATCTTACTGCATCACCATACTGCTTTATATCTACTAGCTTGATAGTGTCTTCCCATATTCCTCTTATCATTCCATTTTGCCTAAAACTGGCTTGATTGTGTTCCACCATCTTCTCGCAACTTAGCTATTGTTGTTGTGGAACTTCTTGATATTAAGGGGTGACAAAAGTTCTTCTAATTTCTGCATAGTAACAAGAAACTTTCCAAAAGTCTAATCTGGAAAGGCGGTAATAGGGACCTAAACCTATACACAGGTACTGCATTAATTCATCTCGACGGCCAGTCACACAGGAGGTTGAAATAAACTGTGGCGGCCCAGGGGCACAGGTCTGAGCACAAGGTCCATGGAAGTTAGAAAAAGAAATTATCTATATTTCAAAATCTACAGCATCGTTCTCATCATCCTGCTCTGCTATTTCATCATGATCCCCCAAGAGGCTTTGCCCCGGTGCTCTGAGGCCTCTGAGCCTTTCACTAAGTACTACTGTATCCAAACCTTTGATGGATAACTCTATGGAATCAGCACTCCCACCAACTGGCAGTGATAAACCTACATTACGGAAATGTGACGGAGAATCAAGGCAGAATAAAGACAGATAATAACGATACATGCGCGATTTCGAGGAAAGACAAGACAACAAGGACACCGACGAGACGACGAGGAGGGAAGATAAAGACCGCAAAGCGCAGACAAAAAGCGACAGACGGGCGAGACAGAGGCGCAGAAGCAGAACAAAGTTAGAAGAGGAAGCGAAGACCAGATAAGGACTTCAACGAAGATTGGGAGGACTATAGAGCGGCCTCCTGTGAAGGCAAGTTTGGACAGGGAAGACTAGAACTATGGATAGGAGTATATTCCTCTATACCAAAATTACAGGAAGACGAGACGAAGAGAAAAGAAAGAAAAAAACTAAAAGAAACATCTCCCCGCCCTATTTAACACCATCCTCCGCCAGTCCGCCAAGAACTCATATCGTCATTCATAGAAATCGATCAAATCCCATTGCACCTACACCTCATATTCCTCCTCATCTTCTCTTCTAATTATATTACAAATCCATCATGCCTGTGACGGAGGGACCGAGGGCAACAGGACAGATGGAAACGATGACGCAAGGTAGCTCGAGGAGCACAGCCTTACACTATAAGGACACTGACGAGGATGACGAGGCTAGAAGAAAGCGCAGATTGGCAAAGCAGAGACAAGAAGAAGCAAGAAGGACACGAGGAAGCAGGCAGAGTGACAGAGCAGAACAAAAGTATCAGGAAAGTGAAGACCGGATGAGTGCCGACAAAGAAGCAGAACCATGAGTGACGCTTTGCGAGTTTGAATGTAGGGAACTATGGCTATGGATAGGAGTATATTCCTATGTACCGAGATTACAGGAAGACGAGATAGAGAGAAAAGAAAGAAAAGAACTAAAGGAAAAACTCTCTCGCACTATTTAACACCACCCCCCACCAGTGCGCCAAGACCATATATCGTCATCCATAGAAACCCCTAGAATCGCATCGCACCCACACCTCGTATTCCTCCCCACCACCTTGCCTAACTATATTACAAATCCATCACGCCATAGAAACTCCTAGAATCTCCAATACGTCATAACTCTATCGCACATCCCTTCCTCGCTTAATCTCTCCTCAATCGTCGCAAGTGTGCATCGCTGACCGGATCGTGGGGACAGATGCCAAGACGCCGGGACAATGCCACAGAAACTCATAGAATCCCTATAACGTCATTCCTCCACCGCATACTCCTACTTCTCTTAACATTCCCTCACCCAGCACAACCGTGCATCATGCACCAAACCATCGGGACAAGTGCCAAGACTCCGGGACAGGAAGGCCCTAATAAACACATGAGCTCCTTTCAGTACAGAAACGCTCCCATGCCTCTCCTACTGCCCAAGTAGTTGCAACTCTCCTTTGTCCTACCTGACTATTACTTAGTAGGCTCCGGCCTGCTGCATGGTCTCTTTCTATCTTATCTATTCGGTCTTCCAAAACTTCCTAGTGAAAGAATTAGCAATATTTTTGATATTTTAGATATACTCGCTTACTCTAAAAATGTCTTTGAAAGGTCTATCAATAAATACATCTAGTGGTTGAAGTAGACTTGTACAGCTAGCAGGAATGACTGATACGGTAATGTTATATGCCAGTAGGGTGTCTAAAATATCTTCTGTCTGAGGACCACTGAATAAATCTAGAGTGAGTAGAGTAGGTTGGTTTTCCAGGACAGGAACCAGTTGCTCGTCAATCCATTGGATCATATTTTCGGAGTTGGCGTATGCTGTGGAATTAAACTTGACAACAACTTGAGGATCACAATTCTTCATCTCTGCTATGACACTTGTACCAAGCCCTTGTTCTCGGAAGAAAATAAGAGGATGCACGCGTGATACGCCATCTGCAAATACTGTTAACTGCAATATTGTTTGCCGGTTATCTAAACCACTTTGATTTGATGATTTGATCCATACAGTACTTTCTCTGGTAGTACTGCACGTTTGTCCGCTAAGGTACTCAAAAGGTATTGATGTTTGGTCCATATTGCAAATATTTCTCAATCGGTATCTTCCAACTGCTTGTATAGAATCACCAGCACCAAATGCATCATCAGGTCGAACTTGAGAGTTGATACGATCGTACTGCAACCAGTTCACAATTGTATCGAAATAATCTATCGGAATTTTACTGGCCTTGTTGGTACCGAACCAAAGTAAAATATTATAGCAAGACAAAAAATCTTAAAACCAAGAACCAGAAAACCGAAAAAGATCGTTATCTGTTGCTGATAAAATCTCTCTACAATTTCTCCTAAATCAACCACGCCTTACAATTCCCTCAATCCCTCCGCGCCCCACGAAGCGGGCACAGAGGATTTTCCCCATATTCGTCTATTTTCTAGGTTGATTATGTCTAATGCTACGCATTTTGTTATTGCTACTGAGTAGTTGAGCCTCGTTTGCTTTCCGTCGGGTCAGGTTTGAAAGAGGAATCTTGAATCGCTGTGATACCTCAGATCGTATAAGTTGCCGAGTTTTTGTTGGCCCAATTGGTAATTTTGTATGCTGCCAATATGATGATAAAACACGTACAGTACAATCTCGCTATAAGGATACCGAAATGTAATAATCCTGCACCCAAAAATATCCTCATAGGCCATTTATCCTTATTGGGACTCAAGATATATCCTTATAGGCTGAATATCCTTATAAACAATATCCTTATAACGAGATTGTACTGTAGTTTGAACTTGACAGTATAGAATCGGTGCCGATGAGTTTGGATAGGTTTTGGAGGTGCAAGAGCCTTTTCAGAAACAGGTTTCTTTTTCGGACCAGGACACTTCTTTACACCTGCATAAAAGATACCTGGTTCAACTGTATAGATAGTCATTGTTGAGGGTTCCGATGGACTCATGATGTGTGTTGAGCTTGTGGTATTTGCAACAGTCATCTACGGCTTTTTACTGAGGGGCTTGCACCGGCACTCGGACCTTCCCATATAGTAACTTCAGTTATGACTCTCCAAGGCCGCCACAGTTTACTTCAACCTCCTGTGTGACCGGCCGTCGAGACGAATTAATGCGGTACTATGTTCTAATAGCCTTTAGCTCTCTCTAACCATACCAATATCCTTGTCTCATCTCTACTTAGTTAGTAGTCGCCAAGTTATAGTCGTTTCGTGACCTACTTATGTATAAAATCACGAGAACTTTTGTCACCCTATAATAGTTTGGAGCTCCGACTCGGAGTCCAACGTTGAGAGTCTCGATGACGCTGGTACATATGAATTCTCGATTCAGTCTCCGAGTCAGAAGCAACAGAAAGTTCTTTTGATGTATGAAGTCTTTTTAATCAACTTCAATGAACAAGTAAAGATGCCTGTCTTTCCCCTCGTCTTCTCCTTACCTCTTTTATCTAGCTAAAATACCACATTGCCTCTAAAGCTACACCTAATAGTGTTTTCCCCAAAGGACACTCTCTCCTTCCACGTACCCCGAAAACACGGCAAATATAACACGGAGTGGGGTGTCTATAGACACCTGTGTTCTATTTGATGTAAAGGGGGGATCGGGGCTACCGAGCGACAGAACACATCCTATTGTTCATGGAGCCCAAGCAGCATGGCTGGCAAAACATTGTTGAGGTATGACTAAGCGAGCGAGGCACAAAACCTGGAAATTTGTTAGTCTTAATCCCTAAACCTGTCCATGATATTCTCTCCACACTGTGATGTCCAAATTGAAGAAATTTGATCTCGAATTTACGCTCAAGCGTATATTTAAAAAAGAAACATTCCGATCAATTCAGCGTGAAGTTATAGAGGTAACGGTTTTCGATACACTTTGTTGTTTCAGTCTACTAATATATGGGACCTACAAGTAGTCTGCCCTGGAAGGTCACGATGTCTATCTTCAAGCCGCAACGGGCCTTGGAAAGTCCCTGTGCTTTCAACTGCCGGCCGTGGTGGTTGACCATGGTTTAACCATTGTAGTCTCGCCGCTGCTGAGCATCATGGTGAGATATTCAGACCTGTAACGACAATGTCGGTCATACCATGGATCTCCTCTGACATAGTTTTTGGTGTATATATTTAGGCCAACCAGGTGGATGCTTTGAGAGCGGCGGGTATCAAATCAGCCACCCTAAATAGCAGTTTGCCGGCTGTGGAAAAGCAAATGATCCTTGCTGATCTAGAATGCGGACATCCGAAAATTCGTCTTTTATATGGTTCGTAATCTCCTTTACTCCTTTTGGTATTTTTAGCACTCATTAGATTGTATTCTTCTTATAGTTACCCCAGAACTTTGTGCCACTCGGAGCTTTCGCCACAAGCTTGCACTAGTCTATCGACAACGCGAGCTCAACCGCATTGTGATTGATGAAGCTCACTGTATCTCGGGTGGGTTTAATCAATGTTGGAATTAGTTGAAACACTCTTCTGTGGATGATTTTTAATCTGATTCTATCACTAGTAAAGAATGGGGTCACGATTTTCGACCTTCGTTTAAGCAGCTTTCTTTCTTCAAGTCTGAATATCCATCGGTTCCGGTAATGGCAGTTACCGCTACTGCCACAGAAAGAGTAAGACTTGATATCCTGCAAATACTCAAACTTCCCCCACCACCAGATACAGCGATATATCTCCTCTCCACATCACGTAAGTTTTCAGCCTATATCACTTCTCATTATCAATTGCTACTTAACATACAAAGGCATCAACCTTCACTACGAGATCAGGTATACAAATGATTCTTTTGACATATTGAAAGATTTTGTGGGTTGGCTTCGAGAGGTTTATAAAAGACGGGAATTGCTCCAAGATAAAGGTATGCGGGCTTCGGCAGTGTCTGGAATTGTATATTGCCGGGCAAGACAGAAGTGCGAAGATCTTGCGAAAGAACTTCGGGATAATGGTGTTGGGGCTAGGTCAAAATAATCCTCTCCGAATAAGCGGCAAAGCTATGCTAACCGTAGGAGCAGGCCTTATCATGCAGGGCTCAGCAGTAAGTTCTGACCCCATTCAAACTCATATTGATGGTGATAACTACTGACACGCGAAGCTTTGAAGATCACGAAAAGGAGAATATAACTACCAGCTGGCTGCAAGACAAACCTGGCTATGATGTAATTGTTGCAACAACGGCATTTGGAATGGGTATTGACAAGCCGAACGTAGGTAGAGCTTCATGATAGATCTTTATAGTTAACTTGACTAAATCCTCGGATAGGTTCGATTTGTTGTGCACTGGCAGATGGCAAAGTCATTCGAAAGCTATTACCAGGAGGCTGGGCGTGCAGGAAGGGATGGCAAGGCTGCGAGGTGTATCCTTTACTACAGCAGGGAGGACAGGGACCGCACGCAATATCTCGTGAGCCTAGAAGCGAGTAGAAGTACGTCAGTTAGTGTAGAGCGTCTAGGGAGGGCCAAGAGTTTTCAGGCTGTACGGCGAGCTGTCTTTTATCTACTATATTGCCAGACACGAGAAGTGCTGACGTGCTCAAAAGTTAACCAACTACTGCGAAGATATCTCTACTTGCCGTCACTTAGCCATATCCGAATATTTCGGCGACATGAAGTCACCGAAATGCGATTTTGCATGTGATTACTGTAAAGATGCAAACACTCTGAGGCGAGCCAACCGAAAAATGCTTTTAGATGAGGAATGGATATCGACGCAGCGGGGATCTGGATCTTTTTATAACTCTGGATATGACGAGTGATTGTATGCTAAAATCCAATCGCTTAATCGGCTATACTGGCGAAGTCGCTTAGAATATTGGTCACGTGATGAGGCCGCCGGTTGATGTCATAGTCGGACAGCCTTGGGACTCAACACAGTATTGACAACGATGGGAAAGAACTCCGGATCGCACGAATTGCCTTTGACAGTTAGGGCCGCTATCCTTAATCTTCATTTATTTACAGAAAAGTCATGGGTAGAGACCTCTAAGCTGTTGTCACCCGGAAACTGCTAGGTTGATTTGCAAAAAAGCAGTTGTATGTAGTTGACAGCGAGTTATTTAAGAAGAATACTGGCTTTTATAGGAGAGTACCCCGGATAGAAAAAATGTTAGAGGCCTATACTCTGCTTTAGAAGTAAAGAAAAGACCCGGAAAACCAGAAGTTATCCCTACCGGCTCTGTGTTGTCAACAAACTTAAGAGATCTCGCGCTACAAGACAACCATGGGAGATGAAGTGGACGGATGTAGCCAAGGAATTAGGAATTGAGGGTTCTCGTACTACGATTGAAGAAACACAACCTTGGACGGTACCGACCTGTTCTCAAACCTTTATTGGACGAGGAAAGTAACAGAAAATGGCTGATCGAGCCTTTCCTATTCCAACAACTTGAAATTGCTGGATTTTTTCTGATGAGTGTTTTATTGAAGTTAATGCACCCAAAAAGAGGGTTCGTATCACTAGACCTATTGGATGATTATGTAGAGCACAGGATGAGAGAACCTATGGGTGCTAGATTAATGGTATGGAGTTGTATTACCTATGGTTACCGGGGACCGTTATTCATTTGGGAGAAAGAATCAAAGGAGGAAAGAGATTTCTATGATAGGATGGTTATAAAAGAGAGGGAAGAGAAAGAAGATCAAAAAATATGGTAGATACTGGCTAGACACTTAGTCACAGAAGAATAGCATCACCCCTCAAACTGAACGAAAAGCAAAAGCAATTAGATTTAATTCATCCGCTACTCTCCTGGTGTTCTAGTGCTCCTGGCATTTTTCTATCAATATAGTAATTATAAGCAAGAATGAGAAGGGAATAAAGTCATCAGATTCTATGAGGTTCGGTTGACCAAAGGATTGTTAATAGGATTTAAGAAGATGGTGGGGAGGAATATAAGCTGTTGTAGCAATTGACTTGATTTTATGGTTTGATGTATAAGTCCTAACAGGCTAGCGGAGGAGAGTGTCAAATAGTGAATGTAAATATTTCTTTTAATTTCTTTTTTTATTTTCTCTTCATTTCATTTTTCTATTATTTTAATATATAGGAATAAATTCCTATTTGTAACCCATTATTTACTTAGCGATCCTCGCTACTTCTAAATTTTAAATATTTTTTTCAAGATACTTCAACCATACTTGAAGCTTCCCTACTCTATCCGCTTGTCTTCGCTCGTTCGCCATTTTTTACATCGTCAAGACCGACTGCATTCTCAATATTTCGCTTCAGATCATCACTTTCGACGTTTCTTCATATAAATTTCTACCAATTCCATTACAACTACTATACTGTTTTAGTCGTGATGGATGACAGTGATAAGATTTAAAATAAAATAGCCAGAATAAGAAAGAGGAAATATATCAAATAGAGTATCAATTAGATACTCTATAGAGAAAAGATTTTTCAATCTCTATTGCATTCTTTTGATCAGAGAATTTCCACTATCTACATATGGTTATTATTCTAAACATTACCCATTGAAAAGATTCAATTACAATTTATATCAACCCTCTATAAATAATTCAATTAAAGTCAAACGAAAGATGACCGCGACGTAACCAAGAAAGAATAACAATAACATCGTCTCATTTTTTCTGAAGTCTCCTGAGTTTGAGACTTAAAAATATCCAGAGTCTCGAGACTCTCAGAGACTTTGAGATCAGGGGGAAAAATCCAGTCAGAAGTTGAGTTTGCTGATGTCAATCAGAGTCGAAAGAACTATAGAGCGACCTCCTACGAAGGCAAGTTTGGACGGGAAACACTATAGCTATGAATAGGAGTATATCCCTATGTACCAAGATTACAGGAATACAAGACAGAGAGAAAAGAAAGAAAACAACTAAAGGAAAAACCCCTCCGTACTATTTATCACCATCCTAAGCCGGTCCGCCAAGACCACATATCGTCAACCCTAGAAATGCATAGAATTCCATCGCACCCACACCTCGTATTCCTCCCCACCATCTCTTCTATTTACATTACCAATCCATCACATCATAGAAACTCATCGAACCTCATGACGACATTCTTTCCCTAGCACATCCCTTTCTCGCTTAATCTTTCCTCTGCCGTCGCAACTGTGCATTGCCTACCAGACTGTCGGTACAAGTTACCAAGACGTCGGGACAGAGTATGTTCCTATATATCGAGATGAAAGGAAGACGAGACAGAGAGAAAAGAAAGAAAGAAACTAAAGGTAAAGTCTCCCCCGCACTATTTAACACCATCCTCCGCCAGTACGCCAAGACTTATTCTGCGACATTTAACCTCATAGGATCCTGCCGCACTCAAGACCTCAGATTCCTCACCATACAAATCCACACGCGTCATAAACTCATCAAACCCATGACGACATCCTCCCCGATCATCCCTACTCGCTTAACATTTCTTCAACCAAAGATAATCACAGATTCTACCGTAACGCCGTGACAGATACCAAGACGCTTTTATTAATTTATTCATTGAGCAGTTTTTACCATTTGCGATGTACTAGTAGTCTCTCGACTCTCCGACAGTCTCTGTCTCCTGAGCCTGAATCTCCTAAGACTAGAAATCTTCGACGATCTTAGTTAGTCTTTGATGACTAAACTCGTGATCTTTAAGATGCCAAGATAAAAAAAAAGGTCAAAGAAATATCTCAAGGTTTTTAACACCCTACTCACTAGTTGACGACGACTAAGACATCAACGTTATTGGCGTCTTGGCAAGATCTTTTCCTAACGATCCCAGAGAAGCGATAATAGAATGATTGAAGGAATGTTAAGTGAGGTAGGGATGAAGAGGAGAGATGTCATTCATGGTTTCAATGAGTTTACAGATGATGGATTAGAATGTAAATAGAGATAGATGAGTGAATATAGTATGAAATATGACGTTTTACGGACTGGCGAATGGTAAATAAATATATGAGAGATTTTTCATTTAGTTTTTTTTTTTTTTTTTCTCTGTCTCGTCTTCCTGTAATCTCGATATATAAGAATATACTCCTATTCATAATTCTAGTCTTTTCTGTCCAAACTTGCGCGAAGAACCCTATAGTTTCTCGACTCGCTGGCGCTTACATACTTTCACTTTTTCCTACTGCTTGTTTCGCTTCGCGCTCGCCTCTTCACTCACGCTCGCTGCTTCTTTCTTTGCCATACATGCTACCGCCTTTCTCGTCGTCTCGTCATGTCTTCAAGTTATTGTATAGTAACATCTTTTCAGATTTTTTGTCATCATTATCATCTGTCTGCCGCTTCTACATTCGTCACAATCAATCCCTATAATCTCAAAGAAAACCAATTAACACTACAAATTGTATTCCTTCCCACCATCTTTCCTATTTATATTACAAATCCATTACGCCATCAAATATCCCAGAACCTGATAAGACATCCTCATTCCATCTCGTCCCTGCCTCGTTTAGCATTCCCTTAATGATTACAACATCGCTTCGACTACTCAACCCTCGGGACTGATGCCAAGAAGTTGGGACAATTAATCACAATAATGCTATAAATACGAGCTATCGGGGTCAGTGCTAAGATACCGGGACACATTCATCACCAGCATTTTACAAGTCTCAGGAGATTACAGGAGTTTCAGGAGACTCAGGAGACTGTCAGGAGACTCAGAAAACTCCAGTCACAAATGGTAAAGCTCGCTGATGTTGTTGTTGAGCTGTATTCTATTTTCAGACATTGATATATGCAAAAATTGTGGTATCTAATAGTAACACACCGAGCTTATTAAACTAGCAGTTGAAAGATTATAGGAACAATATGCTAGGTACTTGTACAAGTTCCATCATAAAGGAATACATATAATTCTGATCGGGTGAGTGGTTTCCACTATTTCAACTTTTGTCAATCCGCTCCTTTCAAAACTAACTGATCAACTATGACATCATCCCGAAGTAACTGAAAGAACGAAGCAGGTGTTAAACTGGTATGAATCGGCACCTTTAGCCTGAATGCTCAATCACCTTAAACGGCACAACGCTCTGAGGATGTCTAAGCTTTGTGACTATCGGGTTGACAACACTAGCAGATTGAATCCTTCCCTTTTTTGCTGGAGGCTCCTGACCCCACTGGCTGGGGTAGGTCTCTGTAAGTGGCTTCCGGGCTCTTTTGGCAGACATGTTGCTCTCAGTTTGGCTGTGTTGACACCCGGACATGGTTGCTATCGTGGAGTTCTAAATCACTTGATTCTTTGATCCCTATTGGCTTACACATCCGCCAGATACCAGACCCTTAACCTTTAAGCGGAGCCCTAGCGGTATGTCCGATCTTATAGAATTTGCTTCTGGTGGCGCTGTGCCAACCAATAAGGTTTTTCCTCAGCACCGGTTTACACACCTGCCCCCATCGATTCTCACTGCAGGGATCTCGCTGAGCAGGGGAATGGGGTAATAGCGTCGGGATTGTTACCAGTCTGTCGGCCCCCACACACCAATGTAGGTACAGTCGCAACTTGATATGCCGGATTGCCAAGATTCTAAGGATTTCGTACGGGATAGCAGGAGACCCGGGATAGCAAATTAAATCCCAGAGGATTTTGCACGGGACAGCAAGGGATCCGGAGTATTGAGATCCGGCATATCGAGTTGCGACTGTACTCGTTTCCTTGGTAGCAACCTAGTTTGACCCCTGCTAGCACGTTTCTTCCTTCCTCAAAAACGCGTGATTCTAGGTTCTCGGATCAACGACAGGGTCCTTCGCGTGCTGCGGGCACAGACAAATGTTGCGTGCAGGGGTTTTCCAACCATTCCACCTCACCCCACAATTTCAACCTACAGTGAAATATCGGTCCATATAGTCTGATCTTTTTCAAAGTGAAAAGTGATGATGCTGACCCGCCTGATTTCTGACTTGCACGTTGTATTTGTAGATATTACCCTGGGCTGTACCATAGATGGGACTTGTGTTGAAACCAGTATAAGTATTGCACTAGGCCGGACGTCGTGGTGCTCTTTTCGTGATCATCGACTTTCAGGGTTAGAATCATCTCCTCTCACTCGCATCAAACAACGCTCCTCTCACACAACGCGCGTGGCATAAACACCCGTCGCATAAACTCCTCCTTCTATTTAATCAAAGAAATAAAAAAAGAACATGTTCAGAGCTACTACCAAGCTTATGCGACCGTTTGGGAAGAGACTTCTCGAGGAGCCACACCCTTTTTTCATCTACCCAAAGACAGTAAAGGCACAGCCAGTTCAACTGAAATTCTACACGTCAAGATTAGCACGTGCTGCTACAATGTAAACCACCTCAGTCACAACATCATGGCTTAGTTCTCTGGGCTAATGGGCTTTTAGGTATCTCCCTATGTACATCGTGTTCTTTGGCTGGCCATTTGCTGCACAGGCGTAAGTTGACCCGATAACAACGCTCGGTTCACTAGCATGGACATACCTCTAACATGGTCATTATTATATAGTCTCGTCACTGCGACCGGTGGACCGTAGGATGGGCTTGGGATGAGGGACCTTAAATTTTTTTTTTATCATTATATTTCCTGGGATCAATGATTGAGTTAATTTTTTCCCTCGCTTTTTCGGTGGTTCTCTAGGGCTCTGTAGCGGTTTCTGAAGTTAAATGATTCTGGGGTACATCCTTTGAGGGTTATTTTGTACCATGCATATGAGATCAAAATTACTGTCCTGGACCGTGCACGCACTGAGTTGGGTATATTCGTTGCTCTTAATGGTTGACAATAACCATAGAGCCAATCAAAAATAGCTGTTACCTGCCTGCTTGGTATTAGCTCAAAAAGGTAAGTTGTGAATTTGATGATTTCATCCGTCCAAGGGATAATAATCGTGAAGGAGTTAATCCCTGGCATATATTTTCTCTCCACGTCTGTGATCGCCAGGGTGTTCATATGAAATTATATAGTGATATATCGCGACTGTTCGTAGACTCTGAAGTTTCTTTTTTTCGGAGTAAGAAAGTAGATTTCGCTTTGGGGAGTAATGCGTTGGTGCTTACACTCTTGTGTCTTCTTACAACATTATTAGCTATTCCTAGTTTAGGAACCATGTACTACCCTCACCACATAAGTAACGGCACCGCATTATCAGCGTTTTGATAGGCACTCGTGTTTGGTACTGTTTACATGGTATGTAAATGTAAGACTGGGATAATGAAGGAATTTCTTCTACCAACAACCGTCAAGGCATGGTAACCTTTATCACAGTGTATGGCTGGGTTGTATTGAGGGCTCGTTTAGGGGCCTTTCAAGGCAGGAACTCCGTTTTAGAGAAATAACGTTAGCTGTGTTCTGAAAGGTGTTCCTGAGATCTAGGATTCAATTCTTCGTTATCTCATCAAAAGAGAGCACTGAAGTGGTATGCCGAATACATTCACTTTTTTACCAAACGGCGTTTCCCCAAACTCCGTTATGACCTTTTAAAACAGGGTTTCCAAGCAGTCCCCGAGTGTGCCCTAATCGGTTTCTCATACTTGCTTGAATTCGCCTTACTTACTAGGTAACCAGCAATATGTAATCGATCGCGCAATTGATCACTCTTTTGAGCCACCTGGTAGTAGTTGCTGCTTCGCGCGTAGAAGTCTGTACAAAAAAAATCAAGGAATGTCGATTAATAAATGAGCTTGCCTGGTCACCTTGAATTATATCCGGGAATGAAGACTCAGGAAGTGATGGTAAACAGCTAAAAATTGGATACGATGAAAAACACAGCAGTACAAAAGAGTTCTCCGGTAAATGAGTTATTAATAGGTAGCGAAAAAAGAAAAGAGACGACCAGAAGATAAAAGGTCAGCGTTGCGGGTATCCCCCCCCCCGAATCGAGACATCATGTAACAGCCTCCACAACGAAACAAAGCTTTCCCAGACTGCAGAGTTTACTTTTCTAATATCCTCCATTCATCGTCATCCTTTGTTGCGACCCCCTGCTTAGCTCCCTCTCCGCGGCTGGCGAGATGGGTCGGCTACTTCCGGCACCCGCAGCACTAGACTCCTTCAAAGCCAAGAGCTGCTTTGCACGGAAGGTTTCATAGTGGATTTGAGATGTGGTTTCAATGAGGTCTTGAAGGTGAGTTCGAGTAAGGAAATTCCGTAAGTAAACAAACTCGCAGTGCTTTTCATCCTCAACTGTTCTTAGTCAGTAACTATAGCAAAGAATGTGAGAATGCCATATTCATACCATTGATGACGCCCCATCGGTTTTGCCGTCCACGAACTTGTTTCCCATCAACGATTATCGATTTCTCGGAACCTACAACAGCAAATGGAATGATATTCTTGATCTGGGCGTTCAGGGCGCGCTCTTCCTCGTCCAATTCGTCATTGTCGTATGGGTACATCTTGAGGTTGTGGAACGCAAACTCCTCCTTTATCCTCTCCTTAAAAGCAGCGCGCTCCTCTAACGTGAGCGAATCCGACTTCGCAATTACAGGAACAACGTTGACAACATCAGATAATTTTTTCAGGACAACTATGTCGATGGGCTTGAGGCTGCAAGAACGAAACGTCAGTAATTGACATAGGTGGGGTTGAGATACGCTCATAAACTTACGCATGCCCAGATGGCTGGATGAAGAAAAGACAACAATGAATGCGGGTGTCCTGAATATAGCGTTCTCTCTGAGCTGTGAGTTCTTTGCGGAGGTACTGCGAGTGTTGGTCCTTGATATATTTGACAATGGGATCCCAACTAACAATAGTGTTAGCTATAATTACAGAGCTCTACGATATTCACGGAGCTAAAAAATATACCATCTATCATTGTTGACCTGGTCTCCGTAGCCTGGGGTGTCGACAATGTTCAAACGGAGTCGAACACCATTCTCTTCGATAACTACACTAAAGTTAGGTCTCACAAGCAGCACGAGGCGAAGCTGAGGGTGACATACTGTGGGATACGGTCTGGATCTCAGTGGTAGACCTTACAGGTTCATCAGGAGCGAGACGACCTTTGGAATCAATGAGATGGGCCGCAAAGATCGTGTTAATAAGTGTGGATTTCCCAAGGCCAGTCTGACCTAAAAATTTGCAGGTTGGGAATTAGCAGCGTGAGAGAGATGAGGGATTCGGCAAAAATGGTAGGGATAATAAGCTTATCACGTACCAACACAGATGACATTGAATTGGAAACCACGCTTCAGAAGCTTCCGCTCGATTTGTGAAGTGATACTGTCAAAACCGACGTGACTGCGAGGAAATACTGTAGCAGTCTGGGACATCATCGCAGCAGTTTGAGCCATGATTCTACTTGTAAGGTATTGGATGGAAAACGGGGGGTAGTGCGAGTGCTGGAAAATGGAAGTGAAAGGAAGCCTCAGCACAAATAAGGATAAAGGTAAAGAGAAGAGATAGCTGCCCTTGCTGCCCTTGCTGCCCTTGGTATAGTAGTGGATAGGTAACTGGGCGGAGGAGAAGGGAGTGAGGTCAGTCAGGGGGGAGGGATTACAATAATCTTTAAAACGAGGAACGAAAAGGGGTTCGGTTGTTGTTTAGGCTTGGCCCTGCATGCACATCAAATGTATGTAGAGAGTTACATACATACAAACCCTAGCCCTCAAGCTTGAAGAAATTGTCTAACAGAAATAGAATCTCCACTCCTTCCATCTTGTATTTGGGACTCGCTCGTCACTCGATAATAAATCCTCTCCCGACCTTAGTCGAACGTCCGTTCAAAATGGTAACGGCCATGCATGCTTTCTCGTCCTCGCGTACTGGGCTGTTCACCTCACTTCGGGCTCTTATTCCCACGCTCCCTCATCTATCCAGTGCGACCACTATCCCAACATTTATTCACCTCAACATCCCTTCACTCCTCCCCGGGCTCTGGGAATCGATACTCCGCGCTGTACCTAAAAAGAAGCAGAGTCACTCGAGGAAACGTATGCGACAACTGGCAGGAAAGGCCCTACAAGACAATAAGGCTCTCAACAGATGCCCTGCCTGTGGGGGGGTCAAACGCAAAAACATCCTTTGCGAGAAGTGCGTGGAATCAATCAAGGCTATGTGGAGAAAAGAAGGACAGGCTCAGGATGTGGAGACGGGGGTGGCGACAGGCACTCCATGAACAAGGTCATTTTTTGTGGGCTGGATCAAAGGGTGGCCGCAAGGAATCGATGTGAAGGTATGGTGGGCGGATTTTGCTGGGTAGCATGAATGGTCGGATCTGATGGAGCAATCTTCTGTAGTTAAAGGAGATTATTGTACAAAGGGTCATCTGTCAAAGGAAAACTCTGATAGAGTGGGCGAGCGGCAGCGGTGCTTGGCTGTATTTGTTCATATTACATGTAATTCGTTGCTCTCGAGTCCCGTCACAAGTTAAAGTACAGAGTGACTAGAACGAAGTCTTCGCTCGTAGGAAATTTTGTAAATACCTACAGTCAACTCTCGAATAATCCACTACCCCCGTATTTGTATGTGGTAAGTCCGAACCAAGGTGAATTGGCGAATCAAACTTCACGGACTCGTGCGGATACATACATGTACTTTTTCTCACCCGGAATTATGACTTAGCGACACATTTCTCGAGAATTTAACGATATCCACACCCGTACATAAATACATGTATCTACAATCTAGGGTACTACATGTATTGTATGATTTACTTAATGTACTACGGTGTCAAGGTAAGTGAGCGCTATGTTCTACTCACTTACCCTTGACACCAAAGTACTTTAATTGGTTTTGTAATCCAGTGATTATCTAATAACTCGATATAGTGCTCAGGCGCCTCACAGCTAACTTCCCTGCAATCTACGTTCTAGCTCCACACACACACACCAAAGCCGCAAGTCGATCTGTGCAGAAAGTCCATCAATGGTAAGTTTGTATCAATTAAATAAGACCTAGACAGCGTTTAATTGACATGCTCAAGTCGAAACAATATCTCACAGCCCATGTTCATGAGGAAGGTATATATCAATGTTACCTCTAAAAAGATTACTTGACATTTTTTGACCGTAACTTTTGCTAAAGCTCATCCCTCCGACATTTTTACACTTGCTGTGACCTCTAAATACGTCATATCAGCTTCCGGTGATTCCAACATCAAGTTATGGGATACTACATCACCTGAGCATCCACTCCTACACACCTTTGTCAAAGCTCACCCTTTAGGAATTCATCACGTTGCAGTAAGCAGAGATGGGCGACTAGCAGCCAGTTCAGGATTTGGTGGGGAGACATTGATGTGGGATCTTGAACATCTTGAGAAGATTGGAAATATTGGAGGTTCGTATGGTTAGGGATAAATTTATCAGCCAGGTTGCTGAAGTCGAGAATTAGGGGGGGAGGATTCTGGAGACATCTGGGCCCTTTCTCTATCATCTACAGGAAATCTCCTGGCTTCAACAACCCACGATGGAAGGATAGTCCTCTGGAATGCGTTAGAACAAGGAACAAAACTTCGACAGTACGAGACGAAGGGAAGTTTTGGCATGTGCGTGGATATCGTATATCCCCCCATACCCTGAAAATAAAAGCATAAAATGTTGACATGTCGATAGTCTCCTGATGGAAAGCTTGTAGCATCTGGTCATGAAAATGGAGGAGTATACATATTCAACAATGAGACAGGACGCATCTTCCACTCGCTTCCGGGTTAGTAACAAAATTCCCCGAATAGGCATTTACTAATATAAAGGAACCAGGACTTCTCAAGCCAGTGAGGTGTGTCGCGTTTTCTCCTGCGGGGAAGTTGCTTGCTGCGTGTGGGGATTCAAGTGTCATTGCCCTCTATGACGTGGCATCTGGCGAACAAGTAGCCAACCTCGCCGGACACTCTAGCTGGGTCTTTTCTGTTGCGTGGAGTTCAACTGGGGAGTATATTCTTAGTGGGTATGTGAACAATTTCCAAATCTCCGAAACATCGAACCAAGGTAACAACCAATATCTATTAGGTCGTTTGACGGGAAAGTAAAGGTGTGGTCTACTGAAACAAAAGCTTGTGTTGCAACTCATAGTGAGACAGACAAAGCTTTGTACGCTGTGAAGTGGCTAGCAAAGGGAGCAAAGGGACAGGCGATTGGAGAGGGATTTTTGACGGCTGGTGCCAACCGTAGAATAAGTTTCTACCGAGAGGCTACGGGAGGTTAGGCGGGGAAAATATTCTCTCCTTCTCAGAGGAAGAATTTATTCGTTGCCAGAGCTTGCACGTTGGGTGGTAATCAAATCATATCTGTGCTTCAATGAGAGTTGCAGCAGTGTTGCTATTTTTGCTTGTCCGTTGATGAGTCATCTATGCCTTATTAGAGTTGGACTGCAGTCCATGTACCTTTGCCTAACTTCTTTAGGGTGAAGGGGTGACCCCTTGTCCCTTGTAACACAACTAAGATTGACAGTGAGTACCTACATATACCAAATAATTGTCCTTAAATTTAAATAAGGTTAAAAATTGGGTTACCGACACATGTTGCCTTGCAAAGTAATCAGCTGTGTATATACTCATTCACTTACCCTATATCTACTTAACCTGCTCCCCCCCTCTCCTATCTCCCTCCTTCTATCCAACTCTTCCTGTTCCTCTTCGCCAACTCTATCCTTCAATACTTTGTCGCTCTTTAGGCCCTCCACTCTGTATTTTCAGCCTCACATTCCTTAAAGACCTTTTCGTCAAGATGTTCAAAAATGCCCTTTTCGCTGTTTTCCTGCTCGTCCTGAATGTATTCATTTCCTGTGCTGCAGCAGAGATCCCACCAGTAAGTTTCCAACGTCAACGCGAGCTTTTCAGACAGGCATAGCTAATAACTATGTCGAATACACGAATATAGGCGTGTGTGCTTGCATGTGTCAACGAAGAAAGTACCCCTTCCGACATACAAGCTGTCTGCGCTTCCGAGAGCGCGCAGCTTTGTCTCGCGGGGAGATGCGGTGGATCTAGGCAGAAAGCTGTTGATTACTTCCAAACAACCTGCAAGAGCTATGATCACGAAGTCGGTATGTAAACCATTAGTGCCCACCTGTTTATTTGTTAGATCGTGAATTCGAACTCATCTTACCCTATATGCTAACAAAAACTGAACTTCGATAGCCGAACCAATCCCTGCCAACGTCACGTAAGTCTTCAAAGATATCAATTCCTTTCGAAATATACTAACTATGATAAAGGGTAACTGCTCCAGTCACCCCTATCGCCTCAACCACAGCCTCCAGCGTAGAAAATCACGGAACAAAAATGGTAGTATTCGGCGGATATATTGCGTTGATAATTTTCACAGTGGGATATTTGGTTTTGTAAGAACGTTTTCACCCTCGTTGTATGCCATCACAGGTCAAATTGAGAAAGCTTTGCCATAAAAAAATAACAAAGTGATCTATAATCCATTTCGCGTGGTTATTCTATTGTGCTGCTATGGTGGGCAGAGTGGTCTTGAGAGTTGTAAATAGAGAGGAGGTCTTGGTAAGAGAGGGTCATCAACCATCACAATCACGACTTACTGGTTTTATGTTGAATAAGTAATGGGGATCGAGATATCAGAAAATAACGTAAGCATCCGAGATAAAGGGCAACAGCAAAGCAAGTACGCAGGGTGCGAGCCGGTTCAAATTTTAGGCGCGGGGCTTTGGCTCTGGGGGGGGGGAGCCAACTCAGGCATTTAGGTATGAAGCCCAGGTTCAAATGTATGGCGACTAGAGACGCATCAAAATAATACGTACTGAATACATGTATGTTTGTATGGGTGGATACATGTAGTTCGGTTCGTGGGAGAGTGATTCTGATATCCCGGTCCAATGTATGGCGCGGCACGTCTTAGAGGTGGCGTAGAGGCACCCACGGGGGGTGTGGATTTTTGGACACTCTGAAACTTTATACTTGACCCAAAACCTGAGTTTCTCACTGAACGGAACGCTTCTGCAAAAGCTAAATATTTCCATATGGTTAGGGAGTTTGAGAAAGTCGGTAACCCAAATATATCTGCCCAGGACCGGGACCAGCCAAAATGGCAGGACAGTATAATATAGCTGACTTCACGCTCCGTCGCTACCTCAGAAATGCATACAAAATGAATTAAGAAGATCAGTATAAGACCTTACTAATTCTATTTCTTTAGGAAGAGGCAGTATTAGCAGAAAGTGTTAAATTCGTGGGTAATTGTCAGATAAAGAGACTTTGGGAGGTTTGGTCACATCAGCAAACTATCATTTGTGTCTGGAGTCTCCCAACAGTCTCCTGGGTCTCCTGAGAATTTCGTGGGACTCCCGGATATGTTTTAAGTCTCTGGAGGCTCAGGAGACAGCAGGAGACAAATGAAGTCTTGCTGATATAGTGTATCAATAAAAATACAAAAGTTCCAGGTTTGAACCTGTGCTATTAATGTTTTTCAAGCCCACACCCCACCGCCTAAGCTAGAACTAAGAACTATACCAATAAAGTGAGAAGTTCAAGTTTAGTAATCAATAAAGTAATCAGTATACTCGTCAATAGACAGCAAATGTATCAAGTGATCCATTTTTTGTGCTGGTAGAGTACACACCCGAGTACTCTGAGAAGGAAATCATAGGCATAAGGATCGAATATATCTCCATGCGTACCTTCAGGCCTTGTAAAAAATATTATATCACATCCTAATTGCAACTTGCATGTCTTAGTCTTGAGAATAAATAATTTTTTGTTCGTTGACTCTAATCTCTCTATAAGGGTACCCTTATAAAAAGCTTTCGCTGTAGTGGTTACGTGAATGCGAGCCATCATGTATTATTAGAGCTTGCTTGATCTCAAAGTAATTACATGTAGTATCAGTTTATAGGAAATAATATTATTTACGGTTCAATACCCTCCGGCTCAACTTGAAGGGGGATGTTCAATACTTTTGGCTGCCCATCCTGCAGACTGACCCATGCGAGTTCGAGCCTTGTAGGTACATACTTTACTACTGTATGTCTTACGCTCGTGTATGTACTCTACAAGGACCCTTGGTGCAGCACAACAAATTTTCCCAGATAGATAATAGCAAAACCTCTCTGGTGTCGGTGGCATTCTACCCCACAAAACAGACTGGTTCATACATATCAAGGATATACTTATTAGAACACAAAAAAGACCCTCGGCCACACTTTTTCTACAGGGCAAGACCTAATTTTGTGCGGCATAACAGTTCTTTGCTTATCTTTTTATCTTGTGACTTCATGGGGGAAGGAAAAATTGGGTATCTCCCCATCTCAGAAACTTAGTAGCATTGTAGTACGCCCGAACTAAGCTCACTCCGCGCAGTTAGCCACAGTATGGTAAACTAGCCTATTCATCAAATTTCCCCTTTTTAACCACAAAGGCTTCCAAAGCCGCAATAGCTGCATAAAGTCTATTTTCCGCTTCTGGAAATACCAAACTCCTCGGGGAGTAAAAGACCTCGTCCGAGACCTCATCAGGCTTTCTTGGCAAACAGTGCATGAATTTCCAATCCTTATCTGCGCCTCCTTTCTTGGCAAGTTCTGATGTAACTTGGAACCCTTGGAATTGCTTCAATCTTTTGATTTTTTCTGATTCTTGACCCATTGAGACCCACGTATCCGTGACGATGACGTTGGCCCCCTTTACCGCCATCTCGGGCTCATGGGTAGTCTCAATTATCGCGCCAGTTTGGACGGCTGCTTGCTGAGCAAGCTCAAGCATATCAGGCCTCACCGGGTACATACTCGGCGTGGCTATGGAAACATTGATCCCGAGTTTCCCACAAGCAATAGCAAGGTCGTAGAGAACATTGTTTGCGTCACCAACCCATGCCACCTTGATCCCCTTATGTTTAGGGAAGGACTCGGTTATAGTGAGTGCATCGGTGATAGCTTGAAGGGGATGGAACGCATCTGAAAGCGCATTGATGACTGGAACTGTTGACGTTTTTGCGAGTTCGGTGATATCAGAATGAGGGCCAACGCGAGCGATGATACAAGATGTCATGGAAGAGATAACCTTAGAGGTATCAAAAAGCGATTCATTAACCTGAGCTGGCTAAATTAGTAAAGGATTATACATATTAATGGAATGGAGCTGACCCCAAGTTGAATATCATCCTTTCCTAAAAACATGGGGTGGCCGCCGAGGTATACCACCGCAGCCTCGGTGGATACTCTAGTCCTAGTTGAACGTTTGGAAAACATCATCGCAATTGTTTTGCCAGATAAGGTGCCCTGACGTGATGTGATAATATTACCACTTTTGATAGCATGTTTGGCTTTGCTTGACTGGCGAACAAGGGTAGAGAGTTCAATAACTGAGAGATCTGCAATTGATAGAAAGTGGCGTGGAGCGAATGAGGAAGTAGAAGCGTTTGAAGGCGTTTGAGGGTTGAGGTGACTTGAAGTCGAGGTTGAGAGTTGACGGAGGAAAGTGCGGACACCAGTGATTGCGACCGTGCGGGGATGGCATCGGAACGAGAGTTTCAGAACAGTTATGGGAACCATTATGAGTTTTGTGTTTGTAGAAGGATACAATGGTATTGAAATAAGGGTGGCCAATTGAACAGAAATATGGAGGCAGTTGGTTTCCGACTAACTACTGCACAGGAAGAGGAATGGAGAGTTTATATTAAGGCCAAGAAGGGATGAACTCCCAGGGGCCTGGACCCTTCCGACGTCCGGCGAGGCCTTAACTACGGGAACGGATATACAGAGTCTGGTAGAATTAATGCGAAAGTCATAGCTAATAGAGTGGGTTTCTTGGTCCGTGCTCATAGCAAAAATCTTTTCAAGAACCAATGGAATTATCGGGTCACAGGGGAACCCACTTTCGCAATAATTCTACCAAACTCTGTACATTCTCTACCATCCCAAGAAATGCATCGCATAATGTATCGATAATCTATCATGCCGTAAACGGGTGGCTATTGCATCCATAATGCATCCATAATGCATCACAGTCTCATTTCGCCACGAGTTTAATGTAATGTATCAATAAAAAAATCTCGGACTCGAACCTGTGCTATTATGTTTTTCAAGCCCACACCCCACTACCTAAGCTACTAGTTGATATACTAGAATTAAAAACTATACCAATAAACTGAGGTTCTAGTAAAGTAATCAAGAAAGTAATCAATAAAGTAAACAATAAATTCGTCAATAAAGTCATCAATAGACGACATTACAGAGGCCTCGACATGTTTATTCACTAAATTCTAGTATTTAAATGATCCGATACATTTTTATGATCACGTTCGCTTCAGACTTCGCCTCGCCAAGACGCTCAAGAGTTATGGTTAGTATCTACGACGCTTGACGCAGGATGACGTACAGGCGAGGCCAGAATTGAACGTAAGACTATGGCGATGGTAAGATTTTGATAGAACCCATATACAGATATGCAGATATGAGTTTTTTTACGATTCCACAGACAGCCATCGCATGCAGAATTGGCCAGATATATAGTGGTTTTTTCCTAATGCTTGCAAAGAACGCCTTCTTTTTCATAAGAATATATTACTTGGCCTGCCTCGCTTCAACTCGACTTCAACCCGAACCTCGAATCCAGACTAACCTGCCTTTCGCAGATATCCCGAATGACTGCCCTCGCCCGATCCACGATCCCGCTTCCCGATTATCCCGACTCGACCGCCTGCTAGGGGATTATTGCGCTTCATTCCCCCGATATACATTACGTCAAGTTCTGCCTCACGCTCACGAAGCCAATGATAGCTTTAACGTCAATTCTATTGCCTCTACATCGAACCTCGACCGCTATTGCCCAAATCCGGATCAGTCCCAAGAAAGAATCGCCCGGTTCCGATCTAGCCCACACGATGACAGCCATTCGCCGGTAACCTACCACGCCATCCTCGACTCAACAATCGCCGATTCGAACGATTAACCGACGACCACAGTTGAACACTCATGAACGCTACAATTTCCATTCTGCTTCTCTTCACACAGACACTTTGAGATCGAACCTCCAGCTTGATCCGCCGGCCTCAGAATACCGCGCCTTTTATTGTTCTACCTGTTGCTTCTACCGGCCTCGCCTCCGGTATGCCCTCGACCCACCTAAGTTGATGGTAAAAGAGAGGAATCTCATATTTCAACTCCGCTTAAGATGCCGCCAACCACGACCGCTTCGCCGCCAGTTTCGCCATTTACGCTTATTAATCTTCTGTCCGTCGGCCTTTTACCAGTGATGCTTTGTTGCGAGGACGATCGACTAAGACATCAGTTCTTATTACTATTCTAAACCGTGATTTCGTGATCCGGATCGCATCATCGCCGAACGAGAACTCAACGCCTGACCTGGGAGGTCGACTTTTCTACTTACTTTCATGAGCTTCCAACGCTACTGCCGAGGTAGTAACGATGAAAGAAGATGCTCACCTGCCTTCTCGCTAACTCCGCTCCATGATTCACCATGATGTCCCCCGCCCACCTCCGAAGATGTCCTCTTACTCCAGTTTCAACAATAGCCCGAGATGCTGCACAGGATCGCTTCTGCCTTTACTGCTCAATCATGGCTCCTCCGCTTCCTGCTCAAGGCCTTTGCTGCCCCAGCTTGTTCTCGCTTTCACCTCAGATTTCTGGTGATATCGTTCCAATGGATTCTCTTGCTCGCTGTCCCACATGGCCATCTTATTACTTCCCTGAACGCCATTGCTGGCCATGACTTCAGATGATCATGGAGTGCCTTTGATTTTGTTGCCGAACGTCCCGCCTGGCCCCATCGTCATTCGTCCGCTGTTGTTACATTTGAGGCTTACAGATTCTAAGATGTCGCCATACCGCTATTAATAACGCTTCGTCCTTCCTCCTCTCTGCCATGGATTTCAAGGCTTTTTTCTTCCTTTTCTGCCTTGCTGCTTCTCCTGCTCGACGTCTGTTGTTGCCTGATCAGTTTTCACGGGACCTGCCTTAGGTGCTTAGGCCAGGTCCCTCCTCTTTCTTTATTCTGCTTCTGCTGCTTCACAGATCTCATGGTGCCGCCTTGATAACGATCATCTTGTTGTTTCACGATCGTGATTCGATTTAAAATAAACCGTAAAACCTATTCACTTGTGGATTTGCATTCATTGATGAGTCATTTGTACGCCACAAGGAAATTCCTACTACGCTCCTCCCCAACCCTCGTGCTCTTCATGTTATCGATGGGAGAGAAATCTCCTCCGGTAGCATTACCCATATTGCTCACTTTTTCCTCCGCATTCAAGGTCATACCGAAAAGATCTCCGCCTATGTTACTCGCCTGAGACATTATCCGTTGGTGCTAGGTATCCCCTGGCTGCGCCGACATAATGTTGCCATTAATTTCGCCGATAATTCGTTGACCTTTGGATCCCCTCGCTGTCTTCAACGCTGTAATGATGATCAGGTTCCCGCCTATGTCAGAGGAATATCATCTCCGCTCCCTGCCAATCATGATTTTGAGATTGTTAGTGCTGCCGCCTTCGCCGAAAGCACCCAAGGACTTACGGTCTATGCCCTGTTCCTTGGCGGTTCCACAGAGTCTATTCCCCCGGAGATTGCAACCTTAGTTCCTCCTGAACATCATCACTTTTGGCAACGGTTTGGAAAGGAAGGTCCTCAGAAATTACCACCTCATCGCCCCTACGATATCCGCATTAATCTTCATGAAGATAGAACCCCTTCATTCACAGACAAGATGTCTCGATTTAATTAAATTACGATTGAAAGATATCGACGACACGCTTCAAGCGCTTTTATTGAATCAAGCTCCTCCCCTGCTGGATCTCCTGTGTTGTTTGTTAAGCGCGGTGGACTCGGTTCTGCGCGACTATCGCCTAAATGCCATTATCACAAGATCAAGTATTCACGCCGCTGCGAAACATTCAACCAGCGCCAAGCAGATACTAAACTGGATCTGAAGAACGCTTATAACCTAGTCCGGGTTGCAGCTGGAGACGAGTAAGATCGCCAGACCGCTTACGGCCACTTTCAAGATAAAGTTACGCTTTGATCGACCAACGCCCCGCTGTTTCAAAGATTTTATTAACGATACTTTTCGCCTTTTGACCGACAGCCTTACCTTGATAACATCCTTATCTATAGTGAGGATTTGGAATCACACCGTGATCACGTTAATCCGTCCGCAAGCGCCATCGACGCCGATTTGTATTGTTTCTCCGAAAAACGCGAGCCTGCGCCAAGGATAAGATTAAGATGATTGTTACTACCGAAGGCCTAAAGCTCGATCCCAAAAAGATTGAAACCATTGTTAAGTGGGCGCGTCCCCAAACCGCTAGGGATATACAGGTATTTAATGGCTGGGCAAATTTCTACCGACGATTCATTAAAAACTACTCCGCAAGATTGCTTCTTTCGACTATTCTTACTAAATGAACGCCCTTTATTTGGTCTCCTGCTTATGGCGAGTTCTCACGCCTTAAGACCGCTTTTACTACCGCACCGATTCTTCGCCATTTTGATTTTGATCGTCGAGCCATTGTGGAGACAGATGCATCGACATGCCTCGCGAGTGATTCTCTCAGATAATGACGGTAATATTCTGCACCCGCTGCCTATTTTTCCGAATCCACTCTCCGCCGAACGCAATTACGAGATTTATGATAAAGAAATTGTTAGCTATTATTAAACGCTCAAGAATGGAGGCCGAACCGACGGCCAACCTATTGAAGACTGAGCGACCATCGAATTTGGAGATTTTTACCAAGAGAGACTTGAATCGGCAATAAAGACGGTGGTCGTAGCCTCTCTCTTAATTACGCGACAAGATCGCCGAAACAAGCTTCGGATGATTAACTAGAGATCGTGAGATTCTGCCTAAAGAGGATGATGAACGCCTGACGCAAAGAAAGTCGACAGTGTTGAAGTCCCAGAATCTGTTTGAGATTATTCCGCTGTCCGGCGACAACACCCCTAAAAACTTTTTGAACAGTTTTACGTTATCGACCCATTTCAATAAGATCCTGTGATTCTCCGAGATGGCGCCAGACTTTGAAATTACTTTCATGAACGCTTAACTGGAAGGGCTTTCCGATCTATCGCGAAAGTTCTTCGTCTCAGATGATATACACAAGACGTTAAAGCGACATAATTAGAGTCATATAATCTTTATTCAGACAAGATATCAAAATTTTGTGAAATCAAATTGTAGATATATATACGATAGAGATTTTGATTTCACAGATTTTTGATATCTTGTCTTGTTAAAAGTTTATAAGAGATTGATTTATTGTTTTTATGTAAAAAAGCGCCAAGACTGGTGAAGTTTTAATAGTATTATACCCATTTATACCCCTACATAAGAAACATCAAGCCAGTGATTTAGTTTTCACCAGAAAGTGGCTGGAATCGAAAGTCTCTTCATTGGTTCAATTGAAAGGGCTTAAGATTGTTCCAGAGAGCACCAGACGTTACCTTTTAAGACGCTACCAAGACCATAATGACCTGCATTTGCATTTACTTCAACAAAGATCACGACGCTCATTCAAGAGCCACCCGAAAGAAAGACCTTTCAACTCCTACCACAGATTATCGTACGTGACGCGCTTACGCATGATCACATGTAGCGAATTATCATACCGCAATAAAGAAGACATCTCGCCACGCCCCCACGGAGCTTCTTCGCCTTCTTACCCATTCCCCAGACTGGACGATATTTCCATGATTTCTACGGATTGCCGGAAAGTTAGCGGACGCGATTCTCGCAGAATGATCGTCGTCACAAAGATGAGACACTATATTGCCTGCAATACTACCACCGGTTCTGAAGATCTAGCACGCCTGTTTATTGAGCATATTTAGAAACTTCACGGTCTTCCCACCAGCATTGTTTCGGATCGCGGTACCCAGTTCACGTCCCGGTTTTGGAAGTCCCTCTGCAACTTGTTGAAGATTAACGTTGCTATGTCCTCCGCCTTCCATCCCGATACTGATGGCCAGACGGAACGAGTTAATGCAGTTATAACAAGACTGGCGAGTTTATGTTTTACCAACAAGATGACGGATTTATATCACTGAATTTGCTTCTAATAATCATTCCTCGGAAACAACTCAGGTCTCCCCCTTCATAGCTAATTATGGCTTCGACCCCCGTTTTACGGAGAACCTGGCGTTACCCCCATTTACCAATCGGCTCCAAGATACCAATGCCCTCGTCCAGAAGATGACCGAGATTCATGAACAGTTGCAAGCAGAGATTCATGCTGACGATCACAAGAGGCTAACGCCATCGCTTTCACCGGCCCCCGCCTGCCATCGCATACGATTTATGACGGCTGAATGCCAAGAATATCCAGACCACCAGACCCTCCCGCAAGCTTGATTGGAAACGACTCGGCCGGTTTAAAGTTAAATCGGTTATTAGTCCCTATGCCTACGAGCTTGATCTTCCCCCTACTATGAAGATACATCCTGTCTTCCATGTCTCAAAGTTGGAACCATGCGCTATTGATCTTCTACCAGGACATATCCCCCCTCCCGCATTCTCCGCGATCGCCGACGCGATGAAGAACGGGAAGTTGATGAACTCCTGACTTTCGCCTCCGCTTATTCAAGCCTACAGTATTTGGTTAAATGGCTACATGATGCACCAACGCGAGATGCCGAGAACCTTACTAACGTCCCGCTCATTGTCTCCACATTAACGATACCCTACTGCTCGATTCGACGGAGTTTCATGAGCTCAAACCTAATGAGTAAGAATCCATCACGGCTCGCTTCAGACTTCGCCTCGCCAAGACGCTCAAGCAGTATATTTGGTTAAGATTTGGCCGACGCTTGGATGCAGGACGTTTAGGGCGAGGAGAATGGAACGTAAAGACTTGCGATGGAGAAGATCGGATAGAACCCAATTAATAAGATGCTGCACGAGCGTGAGTTTCTACGATTCCACAGATGTATCGCACGCAGAATGGTTGATATATAGTGACGTTTTTTCCTATGTTTCTGCCTCTCTAGGCAACGTCTTCTTTCTGTTAAGCAATATATTACTTTGGCTTCGGCCTCCTGTCTGCTTCTCCTGAACCTGACCCCGAACCCGAACCTGAATCCGTACCCAAACCTGTCTCGCCTCTGGTATATCCCGAGCCGACCCTGTCCCCGCCCCGATCCCCGATCCCGTGCTCCCTGATTATCCCGACCCCCGACCCTGCCCCGTTAGACTGGTGGAGATTGTCCTCAAAATGGGACTCCTACAAACATTTGAGAGCCGGAAAGTTTTAATACTCCAACTGCAAACTAAAGTTTATTTTAGCCCCGACCTACATTTAATGAAAGGTGTGACTTATGACTAATATGCCTTAGTCCCATAAGTAATTAGATAAATGCCATTCTTATTACATGCACACAATATAAAGCTAAGGGCTCTTATTCTTCACTATAAACATACTTCACCAGACCAAATATTATTATAGGGTTTAGTTAAACAAGATATCTGGCTGATTTAGCGTTTTATTTATCATGCCTCGATAAAGCTAACTGTTGGCTCAGTCTGAGATTTTTATCATATCATATCATGGAGAAGTTCCATATAATAATGATTTTATTCACTGAAAAATTCAAATACGCAAATAAACCAGTATTCACACTTGTTCTACATGGGAAAATTTCATATATTAAAATCTTATTTATTTCACGATTTGATACTGTGTACATATATGTAAAAATTATTACTATAACGATTTGCCTACTTCATCAACAAACTCAACTTCTGACTGCAGTCTCCCAACCGTCTCCCAGGTCTCCTGAGAGTCTCCTGAGACTTCTGGATATTTTTTGACTCTCCTGAGGCTTAGGAGACATCAGGAGACAAATAAAGTCTTGCTGATGTTGCCTGCCTGCTTTATTATATGTTCTGTATATTAGACTAAGGTATAGTAGATTACGGTACCCTGTTTGATTCCACTTGCGTGCTTATTTTGATTTGCTGGGTTCGCTGTATTTGTTGGATTTGCTGGATTTGTTGGATTTGCTAGATTTGCTAGATTTGCTTGATTTGCTTGATTGGGTACTGGATTCGTTATATTCACTGGATTTGATGCTGATATCAGCAAGAATTCCTTTGTCTCCTGATGTCTCCTGAGCTTTAGGAGACTCAAGGAGTATCCGGGAGGCTCAGGATAGTCTCAAGAAACCTGGAAGACTGTTGAGAGACTCCAGTCACAAGTTGAGTTTGCTGATGGAATTCACTGTATTGGGTACCTCTTTTACTGATTGGCTCGTGACAGTGATTGATTGGAGAAAGGGGAAGAGGCAGAAATGAAGTTATAAAAATATAGCCGTAAAGATAAAAGTATATATACATCAGCAAACTCAACTTCTGACTGTAGTCTCCCAACAGTCTCCTGGGTGTCCTGGGAGTCTCCTGAGACTTCTGAATATTTCTTGAGTCTCCTGAGGCTCAGGAGACATGAGGAGACAAATGAAGTCTTGCTGATGTATGAAGGTATAGAGATGAAGGTATGGAGATAAAAGTATAGAGATATGAAGATAAAGGTATAGAGGTTGAGGTGTAGGGAAAGTGTACAACAAAAGAAGTATGTGATATCTCTAAGTTCTTAATCCTAACCTTCATTCCCGCTGAGGTTTTTTGATCATCTATTTTCTCTATCAGCATGACTTCAATTGTCTCCTGATATCTCTTGAGTTTCAGGAGACCCAAAGAATATCCAGGAGCTTCAGGATATTTTCAGGAGACACAAGAGACTGTTGGGGAATTTCGGTCATAAGTTGAGTTCGCTGAAGTCCGTGAATGATTCGCGAGTAATTGAGCCTGATTGAGATGTGAATAGATTTCAAATGTCAGATTAATTATCCAATGAGAGAACATTGAGGGTGATTCTGCATCTACAGCTCATATCGTACTCTAATCAAACCTGAGTCTTAAAATAAGCCTGATATTTTTATATGAACTGGCGGTAATGTAATCATCAGCAAGACTTCATTTGTCTTCTTGTGATGACGTAGCTGGGCACAATGTGACGGATGACATTAATGACGTAAGGTGGCTTGAAGAGCATAGCTTATTACAATAAAGACACTGATGAGCAGGAATGAGGGTCGGACGGGTACAAGCACAGGAACTGGCAAAGACAAAGACAAAGGCAAGAGCAGAGGTAGAGGGTGCAGGATAAGGCAAAGAAAGTGAAGACCAGGTAAAACTCTAGTGAAAACCAAAAGGGTTATGAGGTTGCCTCCTGCGAAGGCGAGTTTGGAGATAAAAAACTATAGTTATGGATAGTAACATATTCCTATGTACTGAAATAACAGGAAGACGAGACAGAGAGAAAAGAAAGAATAAGCTAAAGAAAAAGTCGTCCTGTGCAATTTGACACCCTTCTCCGCTAAACCGCTATGACTCACACTTTTGCCTGTAGCAACCCATAGAATACTATCATCACCACACCTCGTATTTCTTCCTACCATCTCTTCTATTTACGTTACCAATCCATCACACTATGAAATCTCCCAGAACCCAATGAAGACACCTCCCCTCCTTGTTGCATACTGCTTCGCTTAATATTTCCTCAACTATCGCAATCATCAGCAAGACTTCATTTGTCTCCTGAGGTCTCCTGAGCCTCAGGATACTTAAAAACTATCCAGGAGTCTCAGGAGACTCTCAGGAGACCTGGGAGACTATTGAGAGACTCCAGTCAGAAATTGAGTTTGCTGATGATAGCGCTATATCTACCAAACCTTAGGAATTGATGCTAGGTCACTGGGATACTCCTGATATCTCTTAATTCTCAGGAGACTCAAAAAATATCTGAGAGGTTCAGAAAAGTCTCGGGAGATCTGAAAGACCGTTGAGAGCCTCCATATCTCGGCATTTTGGTATTGGTCCTGAGAGTTTGGTAATCAAAGCATTGTCGTAACTGGTGAGGTAATGTTAAGCGAATGAGGAGGTGATGAGGAGAGGCTGTCCTCATTATTTTGTAGAAGATTCGATGGTGTTATGGATTTGTAATATAATTAAGAAGAATATTGGAGAGGAACACGAGGTATGGTCGTGATAGATTTCTATAGGTTTCTATGTGCTAACATGTGAGTCATACTAGACTGGCAGGGGAGAAGTGTTAAATGACAGAGATGGATATTTTCCTTAATTCTTTCTTTTTTCTCTCTTTGTTTCGTCTCCCCGTTCTATCAGCAAGACTCCATTTGTCTCCTGGGGTCTCCTGAGCTTCAGGAGACTTAAAAAATATCCAGGGGTCTCAGGAAACTCCCAGGAGACCCGGGAGACTGTTGGGAGACTCTAGTCAGAAGTTGAGTTTGCTGATGTCTCTCCATACATAGAATTATACTCCTATCTATAGTATAACGGCTTCACCTCATGCAACTCGCTCTCCGTTAAGGCACCTTCGGAACAGAATTGTTGGATAGTATCGGTCGATGTCGGAAGAAGAATTGTATTTAAAGAAGGAAGCTCGGGTGTTGGATTGTAAGTGCTAGGAAGTATTGAGTAGTGACGTGATAAAATTGGGGTTATTTTAATAGTATGAGAGATGAGTCAGGAATTTCATAATTCTACAGATGGTATTGGTATGACAAGTAATAGTTGTATATATACTCGTTTTTTCCTATGTTTCCGCCTCTTCAAGAACGCCTTTTCTGTTAAGAATACATTACTTTTGCTTCAGCCTTTTGTCCTCGCCGCCTTAACCTGAATCAACCTGAACTCAGATGCCTCAAGTTGTCTCTCGAAATTTACTTCGCTTTTGTTTTTATACTCTATATCAAGAACGAAAAGCCATCTACTAGTATCTCCCCACGTCCCCAATCAGTGATTCTCATGGACTCTCATTCAACTTTGCTTCTCAGATAATTCAACCCGACTCGCTTTTAGACATAGCTATAGTTTCTCCTCTCCAAACTCGCCTTCACAAGAGGCAATCTTCTAACTTCCTTGATCCTCACCAGAATTCGCTCCTCTCTTTTACTTTCTTTTACCTCTGCCTTTTGCTTCTCGCTTGTTTCTTTGTTTCACGCGACTGCACTTGTCTCGTCTTCTTCTCTTCTTCTTCAGTGTCCTCATTGTACTGGCTGTACTTTTCGAGCTACCTTGCGTCATCATTATCATCTGTTGTATTGCGTAAGCTACTCTATTAAACTCCAGTCACAAGTTGAGTTTCAAGTTGTTGATGATTGACCAAACCAACTTTTGCACTCGAGAGTCCTTTCTCGAAACCTTTGAAAAGATATTTACGCTTTTATGCCCTACTATAGCACGCTGTTATTAGTGGTAAAGTGTATAAGTTAATTGAGTAATATATTATTCTAATGAAAAATCATTTAGTTAAGTCTCATTTGGCTTAGAAGATATCAGAAAATAAGGAAAGTGTTACTGATGTGGAAGGAATAGAAAGGCTCAACTAGGGTTAATGGAAGGGCAAGACAGCAGTAATAAAAAAGGCAAAGATAAAGGCAGGGAAAGTGAGGACTAAATATGGACTCCAGGCTAGGATAGGGAGAAACTATAGAGTAGCCTTCTATGAAATCGAGTTTAGAGACGAGATAACTATGGCTGTAGATAGAAGTATATTTCTCAGTATTAAAAAAATATGGAGGCGAGACAAAGAGAAAGAAAGAAACAAACAAAACAAAACATCTAGACCTTCTTAGTCCAAAAATTACTTCAGATATCGTGTGATGAAAGAACTGTGCCAAGAATACGACAGATAACAACGATGACGAGAATGACAACCAAGACAATAAGGATACTGATGAGGAAGAGAGGGGAGCTAGGTGGGAACAAATACAAGCACTAGCAAAGGCAAAGTCAACGACAACAACAGAGGCAGGGGGTATAGAGCAAAGCAGGAGAAGTGGAGACCAGGTGAGAGCTCTTCAGCCAAAATCAAGAGGACTATAAGATTGCCTTCTGTAAGATGAGTTTGGAGGGGAAAAATTATAGCTATGGATAGGAGGATATTCCCAAATACTGAGATAACAGGAAGACAAGACAGAGAGGAAAGAAACAAAGAACTGAAGGAAATATCCTCCCGCAGTATTTAACAATCTCCTCCGCCAGTCCGCTATGACTCATACATTTATCTATAGAAACACATAGAAATCTGTCACAACCACACCTCGTATTCCTCCCTACTATCTTCCTTAATTATATTACAAATCTATTATGCCATAGAACCATATGGAACTCAATGACGACACCTCCACTTTATCGTATCTCATCCTCGTCTAAGATTCTTTCATTAGCCGTATCAGCACCTAGACGACCGAATCGCTAGAACCGATGCAAAAATGCTAGGATATTCAAACCCTAGTATCTGATAGAAATTTGTTGCTACTACACCTCGTCTTTCTCTAAACCATCTCGTAAATTCCACTACCAATTTTCTGTGCAACTGAATCTTCTAGAATCTAATAACAATTGTATCACCTCATCTCTGTAACGAAAGAGGCAAAGCATAATGTAACAGATAATACTAAAAATGGTGCAGAAGGGCTTTATGAGAACAGCCAGGGACAATGAAAGCACTATAGGGGTCCTTGGAGCCCTCTAGGGCACAACTTGACAATGTTTAAAGGTCTATTGTCCAAAGGTACAGAAAGATTCCGTGAAGAAGAAAGGAAAGGAAGAGAAATCCTACAAGCGAGGAAGCAAGCTTTCTATATAGCCCAGAATCTCCTTCACTGACCAATACCATGGAACTATCACGGCTCCGTCTCCTGCACCTCGCCTCCCGTCAAGACATCTTCAGAACAGGGTTGTTGGATAAGATATCGGCCACGCTCAAGAAGCATGACGGTTTAGGAACGGCGTCAGAATGGAACGTAAGTCAGGATGAGGAAATGACGGACAGAACCCAAGTATAATAGATGAGACGAAGATAGGGTTCTACGATTCTACAGATGAACAATGCGAGAATAACAGATATATATTTCCGTTTTTTCCATGCTTCCGCTTTCAGAACGCCTTCTTTTCGATAAAGAATACACTACTTTGGCTTCGGCCCTCCTGTTTGCCTCAAGCCTGAATCTGAACCTGAATCTGAACCTGAACCTGCTCGCCTCGCAGATATCCCGAAATGACCCTCGTTCTCCTCTCCGAACTTCCGATCTCGTTTTCCTAGTTACTCGACTCGACCTCGCCTGCTAGAGAATCCCTCAGAACCAAAAAGAAATCCTTCTATTAGAAATACATGCATGCCCATCAGCAAACTCAACTTATGACTAGATGTGACGGAGTAACTGGGAGCAACTGGACAGATGATAACGATAACGCAAGGTGACTTAGTGAAAGACAAATTTATACACAAGGAGGACATCGACGATGACGATGAGAGAAGACAAGCACAGACCGTAAGTAAAGGCAAGAGCAAGAGCAAACGCACAAGCAAGAACAGAGGTCATGGCACGGGGCAGAGCAGGAGAAGTGAAGACCAGACAGGAACTTCAATGAGGGTCGAGAGGACTATAGGATTGTCTCCTGCGAAGGCGAGTACGGATGGGGAAGGCTATTGCTATGAATAGGAGTATATTCCTATGTTACGAGATTACAGAAAGACGAGACAGAGAGAAAAGAAAGAAAGAAACTAAAGGAAAAGTCCTCCTCCGCTATTTAACATCATTTCCCTGCCAGTCCACCAAGACTCATATTACCGCCTGTAGAACCTCATAGAATCCCATCGCAAACACACTTTGTATTTCTCCCCACCTTCACCTCTATTTACATTACATTGGCAAATCAATCACGCTATGGAAACCTATAGAACTTTATGACCACACCCCCTTCCACTATTCCTCCATACTCCACTTAACTTTTCCTCAACTAGCACAACCGTGCATTGCCTATCGAATCATCGGGACAGATGCCAAGACACCGGGACAGATCAGGTCCCCTGAAAGGGCTTAGCTCCTGATAGGCCGAGGTTTCGAAGGTTATTGACAATGGAACGACTGTCGAAGTTCAGGACTATGTTCAAGGTCGTTTGATGGCTGCCATGAGGGTTCCTCGTATCCAACATATTTAACCAAGTACTCCACCCACTGTCCCCTCCTTCGTGAATTTAATGTTTCCTCCACCTCCCATTCAACTTCCCATTCAACCTCTACAGCTAGGAGTGGTTCGATTATTTGCCCTGGAACCGAGTCGTTGACCACCGGTGATAAAATCGAAACATGAAAAACTGGATATAATTTGATTGAGATCAGTAAGTCCAATTCATAGGCATAGGGACTCACAATTCGTTTAACCTCATAGGGGCTGATTTATTTCCAATCAGGTTTTTTGAAGGGTGATTTCGTTTCTACATTTCAGGTAGAGAGGCAGACAAGGTCGCTAACAACATATTGAGGTACTGGAGTTCGGTGTAGATTAGCCATTCCCTCCTGTATCTTCTGGGCCCTAAACATCTCGCTTTTTAAGAAATCAAAAACTTGAGACATCTCCCTTGCCAATCCATAAGCTTGATCTTTGTTCATAATCTTTCTATATTGTAATGGGCCAAATGTCATTCAGAGATACTTTCCATAATTTACTTGGAAGGGAGACATATTAGTTGTTTCAGAAATGTGGTTATTTGTAGTGAACTCGGCGAGGGGTAAGAAGTCCATCCAATTATCTTGTTGATAGGACACATAACTGTGTAAGTATTGCTCCATAATCGCGTTAGTTCTCTCGGTTTGCCCGTCCGTCTGCGGATGAAAAATGGTGGAATACCGATGAGCGATCTCCAATCGGTCAAAAAGAGCCTTCCAAAACTCAGCAGTAAACTATATTTCTCGGTCTGAAACAATTGTCTCCGGTAGTCCATGTAGTTTCCATGCCTGTTCAAGGTATAGACGAGACAGATACTTAGTATTAACATTCTCAGTAGTAGCGATGAAGTGCTTTATTTTTGTTAGCTGGTCTACGGCAACAAGAATGGCGTTGAACCCATTGCTCTCCAGAAGTCCAGTCACGAATTCCATTGTAACATCCGTCCAGTGGCCTTTAGATACCAATAGTAGGCATAGAACTCCCTGAAGGGGGTTGTGATTCATTTTACTTCGTCTGCGAACATGGCAATTTTGAACATAGCGGTCTGTATATTTCCGCATGGTCGGCCAATATTAGTTCTCACTCAGAGGTTCCAAGGTCTTTGATCGCCCAGAGTGTCAGCAGAGGGTTTATTGTGATGTTCCCGTTACAGACAAAGTTTAAGTTCATCGTGGTTGGAGACATAGTGTACATTCTGGTAAAGCAACAACTCTTCCTCACCTTTCCTGCACTCAGCCAACAAAATCTCCTTTGATTGCTGCACGTCGTCTTGGAGTATGGGTACAATCTTGCTTGGGATACTATCATATTGGTAAGCCTTGTTAAATACTTTGTCGGAGATAATCGCTTCGAGTGGGTTCGTTCTGAAAGCCGCATTATAACTATCTTTCGTCTAAATTCTCATCCTTCAAAAACTCTTTCTCTTCTGCTATTCAGGTCTCATCATCGCCGGTAAATCAGCCAGTTAATATATCCATAAAGCCTGCTGGCCTGTATTGAATAATAAAATTAAATCGAGATAAGAATTCTGCCCAACGGGTCTGGCGTCGGTTTAGCAAATTGGTTGAAATAAAGTATTGGAGGTTACGGTGGTCTGTCAAGACTTTAACTTGGAGCTGAACCATCTTTAGATGAGGTCTCCATTCTTCAAGGCAACGAATAACAGCCAGCAATTTCTTGTCGTAAATCTCATAATTGTACTCCGTCGGAGAGTGTGTCTTCGAAAAGAATGCCAATGGGTGTAAAATCTGTTCCTCGTCCCATTGTGATAAAATCCTGGCAAACACATAATTGGAGGCATCCGTCTCCACGATGAATTCTTTTTCAAGATCAGGATGTATCAATATTGTAGCAGTGGTAAAAGCGGTCTTCAACCTCTGGAAAACATTGTTTAGTCGCTCAAATAGGACGTCTTAACTTTGTTAGTGTAGTCGGTCGTGAATAAGCGTAAATAAATCGTCGATATAAATTAATAACCAATGAATTCCTGAGCACTCCTTAACGTTTTGGTGCTTCGTCCATTATTGTTTGTCGTGGTGGTCCATCTTAAATCCCTCAGGAGTTAAGCGTCGTTCAAAGACGTCAATGAAGACTTCATTTGTCTCCTAAGGTCTCCTGAGCCTCAGGAGACTTAAAAAATATCCAGGGGTCTCAGGAGAGTCTCAGGAGACCCGGGAGACTGTTGGGAGACTCCAGTCAGAAGTTGAGTTTGCTGATGGATATTTAGTCTCTTGTATACTAAACTCACACTTTTCTGGCTTTAGGTGAACTTCATTGGCTTCAAGAACTTCCAGCACTTGCTGTACGTCCCGTTGGTGCTGCTCCAAGGTCTCTGAATAGATAAGAATATCATTCAAATAAGCAGTAGCGCAACGATCAAGAAAGGGGCGGAGAATATCGTGTGACGGAGTACATCAGCAAGACTTCAATTGTCTCCTGAGGTCTCCTGAGCCTCAGGAGACTTAAAAAATATCCAGGGGTATCAGGAGACTCTTGGGAGACTCCAGCCAGAAGTCGAGTTTCCTGATGTCTGCAGGGATGTGAAATAGATAAAAGCGATAATCTGAGAGTAGTAGGCTGAGACAGCCTTATCTAATAAGAATGACTTACCAGGACTGACGAGGGCCGGCGGCGCAATTACAGGCACCTGCAAAGTCGAGACAAGAGCGAGACAAAGGCGGCGAGAAGAGAGTCTGAAGCCTTGAGCGAAACAAGCGAAGCGAAGGCCGGGTAAGGACTTTAATGAAGATCGGGAGAACTATAGGGCTGCCTCCTGCGAAGGCGAGTCTGAACGGAGGAAACTATAGCTATGGATAGGAGTATATTCCTATATACTCAAATAACAGGAAGACGAGACAGAGAGAAAAGAAAGAAAGAACCAAAGGAAAAGTCTCCCCGCACTATTTAACATTATCCTCTACTAGTCCGCCAAGACCACATATCGTCATCCATAGAAATCCATAGAACTCTATCTCACCCACACCTCGTATTCCTCCCCACTATCTCTCCTAACCATATTACAAATCCATCACGCCACAGAACATCATAGAACCTCACGATGTCATTCCTCCAACACGTATCTCTATTTCACTTAGCACTCCCGCATCCGTCATACCCATACATCGCCTACCGGGCTGTCGGAACAGATGCCAAGACGTCAGGACAGATCAGGTCTCCTGTAAGGGCCTAGCTCCTAATAGGCTGAGGTTTAGAAGGATATTGACGATGAAACAGTTGTCGAAGTTCAGCATCAGCAAGACTTCATTTGTCTCCTGATGTCTCCTGAGCCTCAGGAGCCTCAAAAAATATTCAGAAGTCTTAGGGGACTCTCAAGAAACCCGGGAGGCTGCTGGGAGACTCCGATCACAAGTTGAGTTTGCTGATAAAGACTGTGTTCAAGATCACTGGATGGCTACCATGAGGGTTCCCCATACTTAATATATTTAACATAATACTTCACCCTCCGTCCCCTTTTCCATGAATCCAATATCTCCTCTACCTCCTATTCAGTCTCTCCTTCAACTTCTACAAGTGGAGGTGGTTGAATCATTTGTCCTAGGACAGGATCATTAACCGCTGGCGATAATAGTGAAACATGTAAAACCGGATGGATTTTCATCGAAATAGACAGGTGTCCCGGCGTCTTGGCATCTGTCCCGGTAGTCCGGTAGGCGATGCAGGATGATGACGAGTGAGAGAGTGTTAAGCGAGGTAGGGATGCGCGGTGGAGGGATGACGTTATTAGGTTCTCTGGGTTTCTATGGCGTAATGGATTTGTAATGTAAATAGTAGAGATGGTGGGGAGGAATACGAGGTGTGGGTGCGATGGGACTCTTTAGGTTTCGATGGATGACAATATGTGGTCTTGGCGAATGGGTAGGATGATGTTAAATAGTGCGGTGAGAGGTTTCTTTTAGTTCTTTCTTTCTTTTTTCTCTCTGTCTCGTCTTATTATCTCGTCGTAGGAATATCTCTGATATGTAGTCGCGTCCAAACTCGCCCTTGAGGAGGCTCATTATAATCTTATGCGCTGGCAGCGCCATCCGTCTTATTTCTCCCTCTTTCTGCTTTGTTCTGCTCTGCCTCCTGCCTCTGATACCGCCTCACTCTGCTTGCTCTTGTCTCTGCACTTGCCGTACTGTGCTTATCTTTTGCCGTCGTCTCTTGATGTTCATGGTAATTTGTCTTTCGCTGCCTAGCATCCTCGTTTTCGTCTGTCCTGCTGTTCGCGGCTTCTCCGTTACAATAGGGTAAGCTCATAGGCGTAGGAGCTCACGATTCTTTTGATTGGATAACGGCTGTTTTTATCGAAGTTTTTCAGTCGCTTGGTTTTAATATTTGAGTAGAAGCCAAACAGTCATGACAATGTCGAGGTGTCGGAATTCGATGAAGATTAGTTATTTCCTCCTGTATTCACTGAGCCCTAAACATTTCGCTCATTAGGAAATCAAAAACTTGAGACATTTCCCTTGCCAACCCATTAGCCTGATCTTCATTCATTGTTTTTCTATGCCGTAGAGGTTCAAACGTCATTTGGGGGTGTGTTCCATAATTCGCCTGAAACGGGGACATATTCGTTGTTTCGGAACTATGTTTATTGGTAGTGAATTCAGCTGTTGGAAGAAAGTTGGCCCAATCATCCTGCTGGTAGGATATAAAGCTACGCAGGTATTGTTTCATAATCGCATTGGTCCTCTCAGTTTGTTCATCTGTTTGAGGATGAAAAGCCGTGGAGTATCAAGGGGCAATCTCTAGATGATCACAGAGGGTTTTCCAAAACTCAGTGATGGTGTCTTTCACGTCTGAAACAATAGTCTCTGGTAACCCATGTAGTTTCCATACCTGTTCCCGGTATAGACGAGACAGATCCCTGACGTTAACATTCTCAGTGGTGGCAATAAAATGCCTCATTTTTGTTATCCGATCCACGACCACAAAAATAGCATTAAATTCATTGCTCTCCGGGTTTCAAGAAGGGAGGTGGTGGTAGAGCTTCGTTCCATAGGGTACCAAGTTATAGTGGCACTAGAGTGGGGCAGAGGGCCCACAAGGAGTCTCGGATGGCAACATGTAAGCGTGAATCTGGAGTCGTGGCTGTGTCATGATCGTAAATATATAATAGGTGGCGGCGATACTTGGGAGGAAGTATGTAAGAGGGCGTGGGGGATAGCAATAGTCATTTAGTGGAGGTAGAAGTATGTAGTATATATTGGTAGATGAGATCTGAAAAGGCGTTTGCGTAAAGAGAAAGGAAAAAAAAAAATCTGAAGTGGGCGCCATTTCTTATATATCAAACTTATTCCGTCGCTAAGCCTATTTCATCTTTCTCGAGTAACTTCTGACTCACTTCATCTGCGTGAAACCCATAAAACCTATTCATTCACTCGATTCATAATACCAATAGCACTGGCCTTCGTAAATCATCCAATCTCTTGTTCTAGCATCAATAAAAGCTGAGTCAGGTCATGAAAGTCGTCGTCGCGTCCGTCAGGGTCATGGGTACCGATAGAATTCGCGGAGGGTTATGGTTTACCTTACTTCGTTGACAAGTATGGCAATTTTGGACATAGCGGTCTATATATTTCCGCATGGTCAGCCAATAATAGTCTTGACTCAGGAGTTCCAGTATCTTTGATCGTTCATGATGACCAGTCGAAGGTTTATCATAATATTCCCGTAATAGGTAAATCTTAAGTTCGTCATAATCGGTGACATTGAGTGCGTTTCGATACAGCAATAGCCCCTCTTCACTTTCCTTGCACTTGGCCAACGAAATCTCCTTCGATTGTCGTACCCTATCTCAAATCATGGATAAAACCCTTTTGGGGAAGTCATCACATTGGTAAGCTTTGTCAAACAATTCAAGTACAAGAGACGATTCTCCAGTGGGTTCATTTGCTAAAGAGCTCGCTAACAAACTTATCTTAAGATCTAAATTTTCCTTCTTCAACGTTACTCTACTTTGATGTTCCAACTTCTCATCCCCCTCCTTCGGCCAATCCTTAGATCTTCTTATCAATTTATTTACCTTCCTCCCCTGTTTTCCTGGCCAGTACTGAGTAGTAAAATTAAAACGTAATAGGAACTCCGCCTAGCGAGTTTGTTGTCGATTCAAGAGTTTGGTTGATATAAAATATTCAATATTACGATGGTCTGTCAACACCTTAACCTGAAACTGAGCTGTTTCCAGGTGGGGTCTCCATTCCTCAAAACAACGAATAACTGCTTGTAGTTCCTTATCAAAAATCTCGTAATTGCATTCTGCCGACGAATGTGTCTTCGAGAAGAATACAATTGGGTGTAAAATCTGTCCTTCATGCCGTTGTGATAAGATCCCAGCGGACACATAATCGGAAACATCCATTTCCAAATTAAACTCTTTCTCAGAATCGGGGTGCATCAAAATTGGAGCAGTAGTAAAAGCCGTCTTCAACGGGCAACGCTCGCATACGAAATCTATTCAAATCGTCGTATTTTCTTTGTTAAAAGGCGGTTAGAATTGAGCAGGATTAAGCGTAAATAAATCATCGGTAAAAATTAGCCGTCAAAGGCTCCTATCACTCATGCGGTTACCGGTCTCGTCATTATCGTTTATCGTATGCGTCATCTTGTCCTCGCAGAAATCTTGAGATATTTAGATTCTTGTCTGTTGAACTTGCACTTCTCGGTTTCAAATAGCGCCATTAGTCTCAAGGACTTTCGGAACTTGCAAATGCATCCCGCTTAATCTTTGTTAGGGTTTCTAAATAGATAAGTATATCGTCCAGATAAGCGGTATCGGTCAAGAAAAGGCGTAGAATATCGTTAATCCGCTGAAAAGTGGCGAGGCATTCGTCGGAAGGCATTCTAAATATTAAATATCTATATCGATGTTCTAACGTTTTTATTCATCTCCCTCCCTAATCGGAATTTGATTATACCCCAATCGTAAATCCAATTTAGTAAAATAATTCGCTCTTGATAGGTTGGCCATGGTTTCCGAAGTCAAAGGAAGAGGATATCGGTCCTTAACTGTTATAGCATTCAGAACTTAGATAATCTATGGCATAATCATGAATCCATTTCTTAACAAACAATTTGAGGAGTTCTTGAATTTGAAAGAATTCTTTCTTAAGGTTATCAGCCAAATAGTCCCTCAAGGCTTTCAACTCCTCCCTAGACATGCTATACATGGGGCCAAAGCGGGGTATAGTTCTCTCCTGTAGCTTAATCTCAAGATTGTAAGGACGATGCGGAGGTAACTTCAAAGTATTGGCTTCATCAAAGAGATGTCAGAAACCTTGATAATCTATTAGAATCATCCCATCGGAATCAGTCAGAGTTTCCAGTATTTTATTAATAGCATATAAGGTGGTAGAATAGATCTGAACAGTAGCATCCTGAGAAAGTTTCTTAAACAATCGAGGGGTAATAGCCGAAATATAGATTAGTCTCGGGTGGTGGTCGAAATTCGCCGGCGGCAATAGGTTTTGCGGTTGGTATGCACGATCTTTCGGTAGCGATAATTGGAAATGAATCTCATTCTCTCCACTATCAATAAGAACCTTATGTTTCCTCATCCAAATATCACATCCTTGTCGGATAGTCTTGCGCTTGGTAATGAAAAAATGACTCCTTTCATGCGTTCATCAGCAAGACTTGATTTGTCTCCTGAAGTCTCCTGAGCCTCATGAGACTTAAAAAATATCAAAGTCTCAGGACTCTCAGGAGACCAGGAGGCTGTTGGGAGACTCAGGTGGGAAGTTGAGTTCTTGATGTTAATCTCAACTCCAACTTGTCGCTTTCTGGTCACCTTCCTGATTCAATAGGTCTTAATCAATCATCTCCTCTCAGTCCTCAAATTCTTAAATGTCTTTAGTTAAATGGCGGTATGCGAAGTCTTCGTTCATGAATCGTATTCAAACGTTCTATATCAATCAGGGCATAAGTGGGTACAATAAATTTTTTATTTTGAGAAATAGAAAAAACTACAATCAATTGATTCCCGTCCATCTCATCTGATACTAAAAGCGTGAAATAAATGACTTTAGAAAAAAAAGCGCGGGAGGGCCTGTCTTATCTTCTTAGTGCAGGGACAAATCTTCTCTTCTTACGTCGATCTGCAACATCTTTTTTCCTTCTTTCTTCAATCTCTCATCGCAGGTGGTCTTTCTTCGCGAAGGTCTTGTTTACAATCACTGTAGATGTCCGACTCAAAATAATAGCATCTGATACCAATACAACAGAACCCCTCTTACAGGGATCCGGGACAACGGCAATTGAAAAGATACATAGGAACAGCTCCTACATGTGTAGTATATGAGGGATGGGCTGCGGGTGTCGCATTCTTCGGAGGCAGAGACGGTGATTCTCGTACGACTGGGGGTGCTATTCATCAGCAAACTCAACTTGTGACTGAAGTCTCCCAGCAGTCTCCCAAGTCTCCTGAAAGTCTCCTGAGACTCCTCAATAATTTTTGAGTCTCCTGAGGCTCAGGAGACATTAAGAGACAAATGAAGTCTTGCTATTACGGAATAGCTGAAGGCAACTGGACAGATGATAATGATGTATGAGTGACTCAAGATGTCTGGCCTTGATGAGAATGTGAGGGGCAGACGGAGACGAAGCGCGAGCATTGGCAATATCGATAAGATCAACTTTGAGTCTCAGCATCTCCTGGGTCTCGAGAGTCTCCTCTGGGTCTCTGAGAGTCTCCTGAGGCAGCTGGATATTTTTAAGTCTCACGAGGCTCAGGAAACCTCAGGAGACAAGCAATCTTCTTGATGAAAGCGAAGACAAAAGCGAGGAATAAAGCGCGGCGAAAGGAGGTCAGCGAGACAAAGCGAGAAGGTGAAAGGCAGAGTAAGGACTTCAGCGAAGATCGAAGAACTATAAGGCCTGCGAAGGTGAGTTTAGGCAGGAAGAACTATGGTATGGATAGGAGTATATTAAAGTATATTGAGATACTTGAGAACAGAGACGAAAGAAAAAAAAAAAAAACTAAAGGAAAAATCATACATTTATTCAATACCATCTTCCCAGTCCGTAAAAACTCGTATTGCATAGAACCCATAGAATTCCATATGTATGTATTCATCATCTCATCTATTCATTCTCATCCAATGTGGCAAAGCATGGAACCTTATGACATGACTTCCCATACATCTCTGTCTCTCTTGACTTATGACCATGTATAGCCATAGCACTGCTCGCATCTTGGATCGTCGGACGAATCTTAGAATCTTGAGATCTTTATACATGCGTTATTTCATAAAAGCGCTGTAACAGCTCAAGAATCTGTGAAAATCACGACTAATCATGTATAGCGTCGAGTATCTTTCGCGGTAATAGTTGAAATGTCACAAGTGAGGAAGAGCGATGAGAGGAATGTCGTTCTTGGGATTTAGGAGATTCGATAGCGTGATCACTTTGTGATGTAAATGGAAGGAATAGTGGAGAGGAATATTAGTTGTGATTACTATGGATTTCTATAGGTTTCTGTGAGGTGTTGTTGTGATGGAGTGTGACAGGTTAACCGGACGCAAGATAACAGATGTGATAATGATCTGAGGTATTTCGAAGTCTGAACATTATAATGAGGGCCTTTCTGAGGAAGAAACAAAGCAGGTACAAAGCCGTGTGAAAGCGAGGCAAAGACAAGAGCGGTAGAGGTCTTTGGGCAGGTGTGGGAGTAGGCCCAGGGTGGAGCGTGACAGATGTGATGATGATGTAAGTGAGCTCGAGAATGCGCCTGTGATGAGGGCGTTGTGAGGAGAAGCGGCGGGTGGGCGTAAGCATTGGCGTTAAAGCGAAGACAAGAGCGAGCAAAACGGCGAGCAGTCGGTAGCGAGCAAAGCAAGAAAAGTGAAAAGGTAAGGACTTGAGCGAAGATCGAAAGCTAAGAATGTCTCCATTGTGAAGCGAGTTTGGACGAGAGGGTATAAAGTATGAGCAGGTATATTCTTACATGTCGAGATAACAAAAAAGGCAAAGTGGGGGAGAAGGAGGCTAAGGAAAAATATCTCCGTCTTATTTAACGTCGTTCTGTCCGTAAGTCATGACGTATAAATCATTTCGTGAAATCCATAGAACTTTATCGTCTGCACGTATTCACATCATCAATTATATTAAAATCCATCGCAAGCTCATGAAAGCGATCGTCATAGTATAAATAATTATATTCGTCGCGTTCCTTCATTTCATTGTTCGCCTTCGAAAAAAAAATGTCGTCGGAGGATCGTCGGAAGGATTGGAACATTAGAAAAAAATGTACTAATAGTAGAGAATGATATTTGGTTTAATGTAAAGAGATAACTTGGATCTTTGATACAGCAAAGTAGTGTACCCTGGTGTTGATATATCACTTAGTAGAGATTACTACTTTCATATGATTGAGTGATAGTAATGGGTGTACATTTTAAATACCGAGACAAATAGATTGATTGAGTAAATTTTTATAGACAACATATGTAGCAACCAAAAGTATCTAATCAATTTTGACTTTCCCTGTAAGATTTGTATAAGGGAAAGGAACATCAATATCAACTACATTTGGAGTCTCCCAGTCTCAGGTCTCTGAGAGTCTCGCTGAGACCCTGGATATTTTATGTCTCATGAAATCAGGAGGCTCAGGGAACAAATCAGTGCTTCTGATGAATCTGGAGATACTTCATACGATTCTCGTTTCGTCAATGGCTCAACTTGTAACTAGAGTTTCCCAGCAGTATCTCGGGCCTCCTATGAGTCTCTTGTGACCCCTCGATATTTTTTGAGTCTCCTGAAGCTCAGTAGACGCCAGGAGACAATTGAAGTCTTGCTGGTGTAAATGATTTAAATATTTTCTTAGGAATGTAAATGAGTAACTGCTGAATAGCGCTTAATCTCAGCTTCATTTAAATAGCAAGTTGGGGTCGTAAAAAATTATTTTGCTGAAGTTCGAAAAAAACGAGAATAGAAAAGAGATTGAGGAGGTTGTGTTGTAAGAACTACAGGGCACACTATCCAAATACCTACTTGGCTGCCAAGTGTTATTTTTTCAAAAAATTATATCATCTGCCCAACCAGATCCTTTTGCAGGCCCTCACTTTTTGAAATTCCCTAAAATAGGCGTCTCAGTACTTACCCCCCGGTACATCCTTTAACGGCTTGGTGGAGACCTACTTAAGCCGCCAGTAGCGCCCGGTCCTGGATACGGACGAAGGAATTGATGAAAACTTGGTTAGTACAATCAATTGTGTCATCATGATTCCCAAGCGCCCTCTCCACTCTCACCAGCTTTAAATTAAAAACTCCCCACCCTTAGTATTAGTACTGCCTCCATTCTTCTCTCTCTTCATGTCCAAAACCCTTCCGGATTCCGTTCCCCAGCCGCTGTCATCTCGACAGTTAAAATAATTAGCACCAGTAACGGCCTTATCCTCTCCGCTTTTCTCCTCCACGCTCCCTAATTCCCTTGGGGGCCCCGTTACATGGCTTTATCAGGGTCGCGCAGTGCGCGCTCGCCATCAGCTGAAGAAACACCGCTCCTCCGAAACGATCCTTCTCCTACACCAACTACATACAATAGTGGAGTATCGTCGTGCGTGAATGCTGACGATGATCCTCAAGCCTCACCTACACCACCACCAGCCCGAAGGCCTGTGAACAGACTAGCCCTGGTTATCCTATGCGCGAGCATCCTTGCTATCCTATGTATTGTGTTTTTCGTCCCCGCTGCTGCTTCGCAGTATGCTAAAGAGGCTGTCGTTGTCAACATTTCAAGCCTCTCTATTGAAGGGTTCACAGATAGGGGCGCAAAAGCTCGTATCCAAGCAAGTGTAACTGTTGATGCGGATAGAGTCGAGAATGGTGCTGTTCAGGCTCTTGGAAAAGTCGGGACATGGATGGTTCGGAGGGTCTCCAGCGAACCTTCCAAAGTACATATATACCTTCCCGACTACGATAACGGTCTTTTGGGGACAGTGACGACTCCTGCCATAGTATTAGACATACGCAATGGCCGGACAACACTATTAGACTTTGTTTCGGAGGTTGAGACAGGATCCCTTGATACGGTTCGGAAGGTGGCCAATGATTACCTCACTGGGACCATTGAATTAGTGCGGGTTCGTGGAGAAGCAATCCTGGGCTTAAAGGCCGGCTTGTTTAACCTAGGGAAACAAAGGATATCCGAGGGTCTGGTCTTTGAAGGTTCTAAATTCGAACTATGACCAATCCAAGAAATAAACTGACTCAATTCTTATAAATTCAGAAGTTCCATCTATGCCTAATTTCCAAGTCAATCGATTGAGCTTTGGAGAGATAACTCTCCCCGAACAAAGGGCTATAAATGCTAATGTGTCTATTACGGTCAAAAATCCATACCCACTAAAGTTTGAGGTTCCCTCATTATCATTTAATGTCCTCCTCCCGGGTTGTGATGAGCACAATCTAGTGCATGTAGCTACAGCTGAGACATCGCCTCTTGATGTGGAACCTAGGTTAGATATAGATGTGGAGATTTCCTCTATCATACATAGCCTTCCTGGTGATTTTATCAATGCCTGTCCAGGATCAAGAATGTCTCCGATGGATAGATTTCTCGGGGCCTATCTCGAAGGAAACGATAGTACTGTCTTCGTCAGAGGCGCTGATTCCTCACGCTCAGATATACCTGGGTGGTTGCAAGAAATCTTGCGAAGTGTTACTGCTCATGTTCCATTTCCAGGACACGCCTTCAACAATGCAGTAAAATCCTTCAGCTTGTCAAATGTCAGCTTTCAACTTCCGTCTCCAGATGCTGAACCCGGCTCCCCGGAGTCATCTCCCCTATTAGGCGCATCCGTTGTTGCTATCGTCGAGACCCCAGAAGAAATAGATATACCGTTGGATGTCAAACGACTTCGAGCAGTAGCAAACGTTTCATACGAAGGCGAAATGTTTGGGGTACTCGACCTTCATAACTGGATGGCGGCGGAGTCTTCACGCGTTAACAATAAAAATCTAGAAGTTCGTGCAGAGGTTAAAGATGCTCCCTTAAATATAACAAATTATGATATACTTTCCAGGGTAATCAAAAGGATGATTTCAGGAAAGGGGGATTCTCTTCAACTTGGTATCAGGGGAGATACCGATGTTGATATTAAAACGAGCATGGGGGAATTCGTCATCAGCAACATTCCTGTGACTGGGAATATAACAATCGATAGTTTTCCCGAGTTCGGGTCTATACCATCTCCAAAAGCCCGATTGGTCGTAATCGAAGATACAGCACCTCACTCTATTACCTTACGAATTGATCTAACTATCAAAAATCCTACTCCGTGGAGGGCTTCAGTGCCATACATGAATGTTAATATCACGCAAAATGATACTGTCTTGGGGAATGCAAGTGTATATAATGTACATGTCTTACCCGGCGATAACCTTTTAACTGTGTGGGCAGTATGGAATCCAAGAGCCCTCGGCGGTGAACAGGCAGAAAAAATAGGCGTCCAGCTTCTCGGTGAATATGTTTCTGGTAAGTGCCTTCCACAATATATATATTCGTCCATTTACTCAGGAATATATCCCAGGCCAGAATACCACCCTTACAATCCGCCCACATGCGAAAAGCTTACCTTCTTTACCACTGTTATCAAGTGTGCTATCAAGCCTTGAAGTCACAATCCCAACTCCTCGACTTGGGGGTACTGACAACCGTGATGACAATGCACCGCCCCGTTTCATAGAATTCGCAACTGTAGGTGTCTGAGCCTCCCCCAAAAATCCCAACTTTGATTCAAGAGTCGTTCTGAGCGCTTCCTGACTAGTTTCCTCCCTCAGATCCACATACTTTCATCAACTGCGGATTTTGTCATTGATAACCCACTACGAAATAATCCCATCACAATTAACAAAATCAATGGCACAGCAAAGTACAATGGAAGTGACTTGGGGACAATATTATATGAGTGGCCCTTTGAAATTATGCCGGGCAAAAAAGGAAAGACTTTAACACCAAAGCTGCCTGTGGATTGGGGCCCAGATAATGTAGGGTACGGGGTGGTTAGAAAAGCATTGCGCGGGCAACTCAAGGTGCATGCAGAAGCCTTATGCTCGATCGAGATCGGGGACTTCTCGGTTGAGTTATTCTATAACGGAAGCAGACCGATAGGGGCGCATGTTGGTTTTTAGGAAACAAAAGAAATGTCATTGTTGTACTTTTAGTAGGATATGGGAATTTGTTTACTCATGGCGTTGGGATTATATTTACGGTCTCTTGATATTACTATTTGCCATGGTTAGTTTGTGAACATTCCTTTGTACTCTATTGTTATCAACTCTGCCTGTAACTGAATTGGGCTGTTGACGTCGGCGTGAAAGAGCCATCTGAAAACTAGGGTCCCATCCACGCGAGTACTTTCTGGCAATACCACATGCGTCACCAAGACTAATTAACAGGAAACACGTTCGAAGGCATTAGTGCTTGTTGTAACATCGGTTCAAGAAGAAAAGCATACCAGGCATTCATTTAGCCAGAAGACTAGCCCTACCTAGCAGGTCGAGACATGACGCAGCCCAGCTTATACCAACAAGAGAAAAGATCATTGACGCCAACACAGCGGAGCTGTATCGCATTGGTTCCAAACAAGTCTCCAACTATCGCCAAGAATCCCCGAGATATTGAACTTTGACCTCCCCGGATTCCCCAGAATTTTATCCCCATATTACTATACACATATATATAACCACCCCTTTACTTCTTCTATTTCTCTCTTTGACCGCTTTCACCAACATGACACATATCAAGAGAAGCTTGGGAAAAGCTAAGCCATTCCAGGAGCTTAAACGCGGGAGGCGGACATAATGTTTTCTGGCAATAAAAAAAACCACATCTAATCGCCCGGAGGGTGTACATTGTAAGGTCTTGGTAGGTGTGCTACCGCCGAAGAAGTGGCTCAGAGAGTGAAGGATATGAACCACCAGATGAAATCAAAGAAAGGCAATTAAATGTCTGAGGTTATTTATTTTCGTTGTCAAGGGCACCACCGCGCACAAGCTGCACTTAGTATTTTACATCTGCAACTATTGACGAGGGAAGTCTTAACCAGGGGGAAGAGAGCTAGCATCAACAACGTCACTGGCATCTTTAACGTCGAGCTCCTCTGAATGTGTGTGTAGGGGTGAGCGAGGGAGTGCCATGAGTCCTATATATAGGCATTAGAAATATATATCAAAGGTTTGGATGTATCTAATATATACCAGTTCGGGCAGATTCAAGAATACCGAAGGGAGCGATAAGTTTCATGAATGCGTCAAGCCTGGATGGTTTCCCAGCACTGCAAATTTCGAGTATCAGCTCATGACTTTTCCTATTTGTTTTGTTCGGAATAAATTGAGTTTAAAACTAACAGTTCAACAATACAATTATTTTCAGATATGTCTGAAATCTTGCCCCCGAACTGGTGAGTCAATTGGGTGATGGCTTGGAGATGCTGGTGTTTGTGCCTTAATGCCTGAGAAATTGGGAGCTTTGAAGGATGATAATCACTATCCTTGTTCAAACTCTCAGCTCTCCCAGGATCTCCGCCTTCTGCCGTAATCTCCCGGTGATGTGCAAGTAGCTCTTCAAAATACTCCGGGCCCAAGATGGAAATCTTGGCAAGCAAAAGCTCCCGTTGGACAAGAGGCGCTGCGGTGTAATCAAGGACCGCCCAGACAGGAACAAGATCCTCTAGTTGTCTCCTCGCTTGTTCGACAACACCATCAAGGCCACTAAGGACGATAGTCATGCGGGACAAGTCAGGTACTTCAGTGTTGCAAACCACCAATGAGTCAATATTGAAGCCTCGTGCTGCAAGGATTCCCGACACTCGAGAGAGGACACCCGGTTCATTCTGGACAAGACAGTTAAGGACATGTCTTTTTGGCGGAGCTGAAGAAGGCAAGGGTGTCTCATAAAGAATTGAAGAAACGGCGGCAGAAGCAGACCAAGCGGGTGGCTCTGATGTTGGAAGAGGATTGATGCGGCGATGAAGAGCCTTGTATGCCAAAGCCCCAGTTGACGATCCGGACGAGGATGCGGATGATGAGTGGCGAATTCTCACCGAGAGGTATCTAGGAGCAACGGAGAGAAAATTGCCACTGGCAGCGGTTGTAGCATATTTTTCCAATATGGTAGTTGGTGACCTGGCTATGCGAATAGCGGCGCCAGCCATTGAAGAGAACGAAGTCATGTTTGATGGGTAACTTCGAGAAGGAAGGGTCCCAAGCGTCGGGAAAAGTGGTGGTGGGGCGCCATGCCAAGAGGAAGAAAAAAGAAGGACCCTATTGCACTAAGAAAGCCTAGTACATAGTAGCAAGGATCAAAATTGAGACTTTGCACAACGACATCCAGAGTCTTTTTTAGGGCTTGGCAGTGGTCTTGATTGCTCCAGCATCAAGGCCGTATGGTCAAACCAACGAATTTGACCTCCACTTCAAACTTCAATAACTTCCCCAATAGTACTCCAGTTTGGACAATTTTTGATTTATTGGAATACCAACAAACAGGAGAAAGTATGCAGTACATACAGAGCTCTATAGGCAGCAGTAAAACATTGCGAGAATGTCGCTTTCAGCAAAGCAGTTAGGAGGGGATAACACCAGATGGCGAGAACAGGAAAGGGAGAAAGAGCCAGTGGAACTCGATGCATTAGAGCTAGAAGTATTTAGGTATAGTTTTGAGTTTCTGAAAAATAAAATATATTATAAAGGAATTTTTAGATTTTCTTGTAAAAAGATAGTTCGTTTAGCAAATGCTCAACTCCCGCCTTATTTTTATAGAGAAAACCGTATTAAAAAAACTTTTTTGGTGTATATATCTAGAATACCACTCTTGGCCGCTGCAACCAGATAACATACTGCCATCAGCCAATGTTCATTCTTTTCTAGGATAATGATTTACAGGTTCTTTCTTTACAGATAAATAAATCCTTAATTGAAAAAGCTAACTAAATAAGACAGATAGAACCTTTCACCCCATCTCGCGACCCGTGACCCATGATCTCGCGACCACATGATCCCGCGACCCTTCGATCCTTCGACCCACAATACTATGACCTTTTGACCCCGTGACTTCTCGACTTGTGACTTGTGACCCATAATCTACCTGCAAATCATTAGTATGATATTGATGCCATTGAGGTTGGAGAGGACGTACTAATCATATGGTATTAAATATATTGCTGTATTGTGACCTAGGTTCCCACAAGTATGGCAGTGGTGAGGGGCGCGTGCAGGTGGTTCAGGGAGGCCTCCTGCTTGTTACTTTATATTTGCTCTTTGACAAGCATTCAAGTTACTGTGACGGAATAGCTGGGTGCAACGTGACAGATGAGAATAATAACGCAAATTCGAAAGTCTGTTGCACAATTAGGATCTTGTGAGGAATATGAGGTGAGTGGGCATGGCGTGGCGTTAAGCAAAGCGAAGCGAAGCGAGGATAGAGGTAGAGGTATGAGACAAAGCGAAGCGAATCTGAGTGGAACTGTGAGGATCAGGAAGAACTATAGAGATGCCTCTTGCGAAGGTGAGTTTGAAGAGGGAAAACTATAGCTATATCAGCAAGCTTTACCATTTGTGACTGAAGTCTCCTGAGTTTTTTGACAGTCTCCTGAGTCTCCTGAAACCCCTGTAATTATTACGGCGTGGACCATGCTTGGCGAGGTTGCAGGAAGAAGGATTAGTCAGGGGTTTCTATAGTATTATATAGGGTCCCGTTACAGGGGTTCTATCAGTCAACAGTCTGAGTATTTAATAGAAGGATTTCATGGAGTTCTGAGGTTTTATGGTATGAGTCGGCAACCAAGATGTTTTAAATTTATATATAGGGCTCTCTCGCCGACATGGGATTTTCTTTCTTTCGCTTTCTTCTTTCTGTATGGCTTTCTGTCACTCTGGATTAATCTGAAACTTTGAGAACCTTACTGCACTTCTTCTCTTCTTAGTTCTTGCCGTGGTAAGTCCGATGTGTTTAAATGCGCCGTCGCGGTTTTTCTTCAGCCTCTTTCTTCATCAATGAATTTCATTTGTCTCCTGAATTTCTCACTCCAGGGATCAGGGGATCTCAGGAGGCTCGAGGCGCAGGAGACTGATGGGAGACTCTAGTCGAGTTGAGTTCTTGATGTTCGTCGCTTGTTTACTTTGGTGTTATATCTTGTGCGCCTGCATCAAGACTTTATTTGTCTCTGGTCTCCTGGCGCTCAGGAAACCTCAGAGGTCTCAGGAGATTCTCGGGAGGCGCAGGAGGCTGATGGAAGATTAGGTCGAAGTTGAGTTCTTGATGTGACGTCAAACCCCATTTCCGTGATAATGTCTCCTGAGACTTGTAAAATCTTGCTTATGTGGGTTGCTGTATATATACTTGAGTATTTATTGCAGGATGTACTATATTGGTGTAGGCCCATGGGTGCTAAAAAACCTACTGATTAAGACAAAATTTGATGAACCGTCCAGTATTGGGTTTATTGGCTGTTTCCAAACAGAAATGTCGTTTTGTTATCAGCTTAGTCCAAATTACATCAACTAATTGTATAGACGACAGTTCACGGTTAATTTTAAGGGTATTATTTGTTGATTCCATAATATTAAAAGTGTTATGACCGTATCATTTTCCAAGAAAGTGTGCGGTTGACATAGAACTGGATCAATCTCACGATGGTAAGCTTCAGCTGCCGGTTTAATATTCAACAATTCTTACATAGTAAGTTCAAACTCTTTTTGTCTTCTGGCTTTAGTGATATTCCAAAACAGTCTATCCAATGTACATCCGTATCGGGTTGTAAAATTCTTCAAATACTGACAACCAAATGCTCGTAAGATACTGACTGAAAGAACACGGTCTACATTGATTAAACTTTTATCGCGATCGCTTATCATAGTTGTTTTTTGAAGGGTAATCTCGGGAATGGCTTGTAGGAGATATAAGTAGAAATACTCCCAAGAATTCTTGTTTTCTCCTCCAACAACAGCGTATGCAAGGGAGTTATTTCTATTTGCGTCAATGGTAACAGCTAGGAGAAATGTTTGCCGGAATCTACTCTTCAATCTAACGAGGTCGGAGTTCGAGAGGTCGAGTTCAGCGAGGGCAATTAATTTCGAGTATCTGGGAGGCAAACAAGCTCAGGTTGATGCGGAGTTGGTCTGGAGTTGAGTTCAGAGTTCGAGGTTTAGGTTGAGGCGAAGTAGGCAGAGGCGAAAGTAATGTATTCTTAACAGAAAGAAGGCGTTCTTTAGAAAGCGGAGCATAGGAAAAAACAATATATATATCTGTTATTTCTCATGCGATAATACTCATCTGTAGAACTTTCATAAAGCACTATATTAAAAGTCTTCTACTACGATACTTTTAATTCTATCCGTCGCTCTGCATCGCCATGACTTACGTCATTCTGCCATATAACCGTAAATCTTCTTGAAGGCGTCAATGATCTTATCCAACATATTACGAAGATGTCTTGGCGGGAGGCGAGATGCAGGAGGTGGAGCCGTGATATTCAAAAATGATCTATCAACTCCTGTAAACCATCGACATAATCGAAAAGACTATCAATATTGTTGTGGGAATATGAAAACTTGTCAAAACTGTCTTGTTTCTTGATCGTAGGAAGCGTCTTGGCGTATCGTTAGGATTAAACACAAGAAGCAGTTATGTATCCTGTTATTCTTTCATGAATCCAATCTGTTCTTCGTGAACTCCAATCTCTAAAGGTACTTTTTTGGCTTGTACTGCTCTCTGATAGTCGATTTCTTCTCCAAACTATGGGCGTATACATTCTACAATCTCTCGTAGACGTGTTTCTCTGGTAATAACAAGATGATCGGGTAAGACATCTCGCAACCAAGTCTGATTGCTTGTAGGCAACCGCTTCTTCATTAATTGCAAAGCCAAACATGTATGTTTTGGATTAAAAACTGTGATTTTCACATTTTTGTTATTAGTCAAAATAGCTCTCACCCTCCAGCTGTACATATTTACCCTGCAGCAATAAATAGCTCTATTTCGGTCTTTGTTTGGCACTTTGAAAGCGAGTTTATCCCAGATTGATCAATCACTTACAGCTTTTTTAAGATTATCAATGTTCCGGCATCTAAGCATCGGTTCTGATTGTTTGGTAGATGAAGTGTGGTCATCAGCAAGACTTCATTTGTCTCCTTAAGTCTCCTGAGTCTCAGGAGACTTAAAAAATATCAAGGGGTCTCAGGAGACTCTCAAGAAACCCAGGAAACTGTTGGGAGACCCCAGTCAGAAGGTGAATTCCCTGACTCGAATGGTTGTGACTGTAGAGACAAGGTTAAGTGAGGAAGGGATGTGATGAGAAGGGGGTATCGTCATTAGGTTCTGGGAGGTTCTATGGCGTTATAGATTTGTCCCAGCGTTTTGGCATCTGTCCCCGACGATTCAGTAGACAATGCATGATTGTGTTGGTTGAGGAAATGTTAAACGAGGTAGGGATGAAAGGTGGAGGAGGGTGACGTTATAAGGTTCTGCGGGTTTGCATGGCGTGATGTATTTGTAATGTAAATAGAGAAGATAGTTGGCAGGAATACGAGGTATAGTTGCGAGGGAATTCTATGGGTTTCTATGGGTAGTGATAAAAGTTTTGACGGACTGGCGGAGGATGGTATTAAATAGCAGTGGGGGACTTTATTTCTTTTCTTTCTTTTCTCTCTGTCTCATTTTCTTGTTATCTCGTCGTAGAAATATCTTTCTATTATAAATTTATAAACTCCTTATTCTAGTTCTTAGCATCTGTCTCCAGGTAAATGATCCAGTAAATGTGTAGGGAAGGGTTAAGCGAGGTATGGATGGATGGAAGGGATGTCGTCATAAGGTTCTATAGATTTCTATGGCGTGATAGATTTGTAATTTAAATAGAGGAGATGGTGGGGAGGAATACAAGGTGTGGTTGCGATAGGATTCTACGAGGTTCTACGGGCGGCAATATGAGTCTTGGCGGATTGGCGAAGAAGGGTGTTAAATAGCGGGGGAGGACTTTACTTTTAGTTTTTTTCTTTTTTTTCTCTCTGTCTCGTCTTCCTGTTATTTCAATACATAGAAATATACTCTCATTTATGACAATAGTTTCTCTCATCCAAACTTGCCTTTGCAAGAGGTACCCTTATGCCCTCTTGATCTTTATAGAAGTCCTTACCCGGTCTTCTCTTTCCCTGCTCTGCTTTCTGTACTGACCTTTGTTACCGCTCATCGCTTTCGCTTTCTGGAAGTCTTTGCGTTTGTTCGACTAAATTTCTCGTCATATCTCGGTCATCTCGTTATGCTGAAAGCTGATTCTCCTTGAGTCATCTTGCGTTATCGTTATCATCTGTCTTGTTGCTCTCGGCTACTCCGTCCCACCCCTCTTGCCAGTGTCCAGCTTCGCGCCTTACAGCTTGCATCCTCAGGTCTAACTTCTTTCTTCGTAGAATCATTCTTGGTCTTCAACTTCACTTTCTGCCTCGCCTTGCAGCCTCTATTCTCATTTGTCGCTTGCTGTCCTTCTCTTTGGCCTTTGCCTTTGCGGTGCCTGAAGCTTGTCGCATTCAAATTTCGTCATCACTGCGTCGATGTCTTCGTTGTGTAAATGATGCTCGCAAACCCTCTTGTATCGCCATCTAACGCTTCTCGTTCTGAGCCAATATCCTTGGCGAAAGAAAGAAAAAACTAAAGGAAAACTAGCTTTATTTATATTTCTCCTCCGGCGATCATTATATTTCATCCCGTTAATTGCGAGAATGTAAGGCATATGAGACAGATGATACTTGATGTATGAGTAGCTTCGAGGAGCACAGGCTCCATATTATGAGGACACCATGAGGACGATAAGAGGCGAATTGGATGCACCTTGAGCGCCGTAATAGAGAAAAAGAAAGCGAAAGCGCGGCGAGACGAGAGGAAAGATGTCATAGCGAAGCAGCTTTGACTCCGTCGCGCTGCGATATATATGTGCGTTAGAAAGGGTTAAGCGAAAGAATGTCTTAAGGAAGAAATGTCGTCATTAGGTTCGATGGGTTTCTATGGCATGATAGATTGGTAATATAAATAGAAGAGATGGTGGGGAGGAATACGAGGTGTGGGTGCGATAGAGTTCTAGGGGTTTCTAGGGATGATGATATGTGGTCTTGTCGTACCGGCGTAGGAGAGTATTAAATAGTACAGATGGGTTTTTCCTTTAGTTCTTTCTTTCTTTCTTTTCTCTCTGTCTCGTCTTTCTGTAAGCTGATGCATAGGAATATCTTTCTATCATGGCTATAGTTTGTATCTAAAGCTACATGAGGCCTCCTCGTTCTTGTCTCCTCTTTGTTGTGACCTCATCTAGTCTTCCTTTTCATTCTCTTTATTCTCTTCTGCTTACTCTGTCTGTGCTTGTATTTCTTGCTTCTTTCTTGTCTCTGGCACTTGCCGTGCCTGTCTTTCTTTCTTTCGGCCTCGTCGTTCTCGTCGATGTCGCTTATTATTTAAAATTTGTCTTTCATTCTTTACGTTATCGTTCCGTCTGTCATCTGCGGTCGATTCTTTCATGCATGAAGCATGAGCGAGAATAAAGCGAGCGGGGAAAGTGAAAAGATAAGGACTTGATGAGAATCGAAATATAAGATGGCGCAGTGAAAGCGAGTTTGACGAAATAGTATATATTAATAGGAATATTATTTATGTATTGAGATATGAAGAGCGAGACAGGAAGAAAGAAAGAAAATAATATAGGAAAAATCTCAAAACTTTATTTAACTCTCTGTAGGTCCATGAATCATGTATCGTCATCAGAAATTCATAAAAACTCTATCGCGTCCATATTATTCCTCGTCTCTTAACTATATTCTAAATCACTCATGATAGAAACATAGAATAGCATACGTCGTCATCCTCCGTCAGCATTCTTTTTAAACAACTCCATTCATGTATTGATGTCTACGGACTATCGGGACTAATCTTAAAACCAGGAGACGTTCATCGTAAATCAAAAGCACCTATCCTCATATGACTTTGTATCTCTCCTCTTCTTAAATGTAGAATGTAGGGAACAACAGAATGACAACGAGAATAGGGTATTTCGAGGAAGCAATAAGCCGTGAACAATGAGAACGAGGCCGGTAGTATGGCAAAAGCAGGAGAGCAAACGAAGCAAAAAACAACTCGCGAGAACAACAATGAGCGAGCCAAAAGCAGGGCAAAGTGAAGACGGATGAGGCCATCAAAAACGAAGAAGCTACGAGGAAGCCTCCTGCGAAAAGGCAAGTTAGAGAAGCGTGGGGCGCCATTCTGGATAGGAAGCGTATTCACATGTCTGAGATATGAGGAAAACCGAACAGAGAAAAGAAAAAAAAAAAAAAAGCAAAAAAACCTCATGCTTGTCACACATCAGAAAAGACCACCATGAAAACATGAACCGCATCCTTGTGCGTCGTCTTATCTCCATCTCTTCTTACATTCAAATCCTGAATCTAATAAAATCTATCTTGTCATCCGTACAGCTTCTTTCCCAATAATTAATGGCCTGCATCCTCTGGGACTGTCGGGCAGAATCTTGAAACCGGAACAGGCGAGAGAGGGATGCTCAGAAGAGAAAATGTTGTCATGAGGTTCCAGGAGATTCAATGGCGTGATGGATTTGTAATGTAAATAGAAGAGGTGTTGAAGAGAAATACGAGGTGAAGGTGTGTTAGGATTCTATGGGTTTCTATAAGTAGACGTAAGAGTCTTGGCGGACTGGTGGAGGATGGTGTTAAAAGGCACGGAAGGATTTTTCCTTTAGTTCTTTCTTTCTTTTCTCTCTCATCTTATTATCTCGTCATGAAATAAAGCTATATGATTATAGTTTCTCTCTCAAAAACCGCTGCAGAATATCAAAGCTCAACTTGTGTTGGAGTCTCATGATTTCAGGTCTCTTGAGAGTCTCACCGAGGCAGATATTTCTTGAGTCATGAGGCTTAGGAGCGTCGAAACAAATGAAGTCTTCTTAATGAATCAGCGTCAATACTTGGTGTAGCTTTCCTGTCTGCCTGAATTCTTTTCCTTCGTCACCATTTCGCTGCCTTTCTTTCTGCCTCTTCTTCTCTGCTCCTGGCTCTTGATCTTTCTCGTCAATGTCCTCATTGTGTAAAGTTGTGCTCCTCGAATTACCTTGCATTATTATTGTCATCTGTCACATTGTTCTACTCATCCTTGTCTAAATCTCATCCTCTCTTAACGCATTCTTCTATCTCATATGACGTCAACAAACTCAACTTTTTTGGAGTCTCTCCAATCTCAGGTCTCCTGAGAGTCTCCTCAGACCCCTGGATATTTTCTAAGTCTCTCTAACGGACGAGGGTCGGGTTCAAGTTATAGTAACAACAGGGTCGGGCAGAGAGTCGCGAGAATCTCTTATCTTGCTCGAGTTATGAAAGGCGGAGAGTCTGGGTAGATGGCTCATTGTCGTAAAGTCTTGCGAGGGAGACGAGGGCAGAATTTCGGGATATCTGGGAGGCAGGTTCGGGTTCAGGTTCAGGTTCAGGTTCGAGGTAGACAGAAGGGCCGAAGCCAGAGTAATATATTGCTAACAGAAAGAAGACGTTGCCTGAAGAGGCGGAAACATAGGAAAGAACGGTATATATCTACAATAATTTCATACCGATGTTCATCTGTAGAATCGTAAAACTCATTTCGTCGTGCAGCGTACTATTACGATAACGCGATTCTATCGTCTTCACGCCGCGCAATCTTCGTTCTATTCTACCTCGCCTGTCAATCCATCATCCTGCATCCAAACGTGGCGATCTTATCTAACTGCCTCTTTCGGAAGCAGCTTTGGCGGCGAAGTCTGGCGAACCGTGATAGTTCTTACTCATTAGGTTATTTCCGCGAAACTCCGTCGAATCTCGAGCAGTAGAATTATCGTTGTGGAAGCGGAGACAACCAATGAGAAACGTTAGTAAGATACCGGCATCTTTCGCGTTGGTCATCATCGCCTTTCCATTTCACCAAATCTGCATGACCGAATAAGCGGAAAGCGAAATCAGGGAGTTCATCAACGATTCTTCGTCGCCGTCAGCGATCGCCGGAGTCTGGGAGGAGGATATCTTGCAGTAGAGGATCGATGGCGCGTGGTTAAAACGACATGGAAGACAGGATGTATCTTCGTGGTAGAGGAAGATCGGTTCGTAAGTATAAGGACTGATACTTGAAACGGCCTTAAACGCCGTAAGTCGTTTAATCGAACTTCAGGGAGGGTCTAGTCGTCTGAATATTCGCAGCGTTTAATAATACCTCATCGCCCTCTGCGGTAAAGCTGGGGCGGGGCGCGGTGGGCGTTAGGCGTTAAGGCCTCTTGGCGATCTTGGCATGTGAATCTCTTAACTGGTGATCGTGAATCTCGGTCATCTTCTGGACGAGGGCATTGGTATCTTGAGACCGATTGGTAAATGAATGTAGGGTTTTCCGTAAAAGCGAAATCGAAGCCGTAATTAAGCGTAAAGAAGCACGAGTTGTCTCAGGAATGATTATTGGAAACAAATTAAATGACAGCGATATCATCCATCATCTTGTTGATAAAATAGCATAGCTCGCCGAATCTTCTTTCATAAGCTGCGTTAAGCTTCGTTCCGTCGACCGTCGATGTCTCGGGGTGGAAAAGCGGAGGGCATCAGCGATGTCTTCAACAATTTGCGGAGGACTTAGGCAGGGGCGTAAGCGAGTCTGCATGATCGAATCAGTGGGAGGCCGTGAAGTTTAAATATCTTTCGATAAGCGAGCGTCTTTAGGTCTTCGAACCGGTGGTAGTATTCTGAGCGATATAATTATACCGTTTTGATGAGCGATCATTCTGCGAGAATCGCGTCTTTTCCTTCTTTCCGATGTCCGTATGAAATCATGGAAATATCGTCCAAAGTCTCTGAGGAATGGGTAAGGGACGAAGGACTCCGTGGGGCGTAAGCGAGAGGTCTTCTTATTATGGCAATTCCTTACATGGCGATCAGCGTATGTAGCGTTCTGGTAAATATCTGACGCAGATTTAGGAGTTGGAAAGTCTTCTAAATTGGTGAATGAGCGTCGTGATCTTGTTGGAGTAAATGCAAATCTGATCGTGTCATCTGAGACGAAGAACTTTCGCGGTAAGTTAGGGCGCCACCAGTTGAGCGTTCAGCAAAGTAATTTACCGGGAATCTGCCATCTCGGAATCTAGGATCTTATTCGAAATGGGTCGATGTCATCTGACTTGTTCAAAAAGTTTTCTAGGGGTGTTGTCGCCGGACAAGCGGGATAAACTAAACCCAGGGTCTGGGACTTATTGTCGACTTTCTTTGCGTCAGGCGTTCATCCCTCTTTAAGCAGATCTCGCGATCTCTGGTCAATCATCCAAACTTTCATGTTTCGCAGCGATCTTATCAGCATAATTAAGAAAAAAGCTCGACCGCGTCTTGTCATGGGATTCAAGTCTCTTTTGGTCGTAAAATATTCTAAATTCGATGATCATTTCGATCTTGATAGGTTTGGCCGTGAGTTCGTATCCGTTCATAAACGATAATAGCTAAATTTCTTTGTCGTAGATCTAGTAATTGCGTTCGGCGGAGAGTGGGTTCAGGAAAAAGTAGCGGGGTGTAAAATATTACTCGTCGCTATCTTGAGAGAGTCTCCTGAAACGTAGTCCGATCATCTGTTTCGCGATAAATTTCGACGATCGAAATCAAAATAAGCGAAAGAATCGTGATAGTAAAAGCGGTTTAAGGCGAAAAACCATGACGAGGGCCAAATAAAGGGGCGTTCACTTTCGTCGAAGATAGTCGGAAGCAATCTGGAATAATCGTAATAAACCGTCGATAGAAATTGGTCAATTCATGGCGCGTATATCACTTAACGATCGATGGTAAAACTTCACAATGGTCTCGATCTTTTTAGGGTCGAGTTTAAAAGGCGCCGGTGGTAACAATCATCGTCTTCACTTCCTTAACCTGGCTACATGACCGAGAACAATACAGGTCACGTCCGTAGGCGCAGGAGGCGTCGTGGTGTGACTCCAAATCCTCCTATAAATGAGTATATCGTCGAGATAAAAGCGGTACAAGCGATCCATGAGCGAAGAATGTCGTTAATCGAAGTCTTTGGAAAAGCGGGCGTTAGTCGGCCGAAAGCGTAACTTTATCTTGAAAATGACCTTGGTCTGAAAGCATGATCTTCGTCTCCATTGCGGCCGAAGCAGGGTTGTGGCGTTTTCAAATCGAGCAGTATCTGGCCTTGGTGATTAAAGCGTTCGCTTAAGCGGCAGCGTGAATAGCGATTCTTGATGTCGCGTTTAAGCGCCAGTAGTCGCATGAATCGAAGTCGCCGGGCTTTTTAACAAACAAACGAGGGATCCAGGAGGAACTTGGCTCAATAGCCTTGGCGTATCGTCAATATATTCGATCAATCACGGCTAAATCGTCGGGACATCTTATATAAGTAAAGCAGGGGTTCTTTTCGCCGTGAAGGTTGATCACGAATATCGTAGGGGCGATGAGGGTAACTTCTGGGGCCTTTTCCGAACCGTTCTAAAAAATGATGGTCTTCGGGAGGCAAAGCGGCGATTCTGGAGAATCGATTCAGTAGAAACCTCCAGAAACAAAGCGTAAACAATGATAAGTCGCAGGTGGTTTAAAAAGGTGGCAGCACAGCGGTTTGAAATCATGATTGGCGGGAAGCGAATATCTACCAGCATGTAAAGGCAATTATTCGATCGTCATTGCAGCGTTGAAGACAGCGAGGGGACCCGAAGGTCAACGAATTATCGGCAAAATTAATGGCAACATTATGTCGGCGCAGCCAGGGGATACCTAGCACCAACGGGTAATGTCCCAGGCGAGTAACATAGGCAGAAATATTCTCAATATGACCTTGAATGCGGAGGGAAAAATGAGCAATATGAGTAATGCTACCGGAGGAGATTTCTCTTCCGTCGATAACATGAAGAGCACGAGGATTAGGGAGGAGCGTAGTAGGGATTTCCTTGTGGCGTACAAATGATTCATCAATGAATGCAAATCCGGAAGCCCCGGTGTCAACAAGTGAGTAGGTTTTAACAGTTTTATTTTCATCAAATACGATACATGAAACAACAAGATGATCGTTATCCGAAACCTTCTCAGAGAGGCAGAAGCAGTGAACAGACAAAGAAAGAGGTAGGACCTGGCTTAAAGCCACCTAAGGCAGGTCGCATAAAACTGATCCGGCGGCGGCAAAATCGAGCAGGAGCTTGGCAGCAAGAGCAGGAAGAAAAAGCAAAGGAAACTCAAAAAGCATCTGGGAGAAAAGGAAGGACGAGATCGTTGTTAATAACGAAGCCTTGGCAGACATCTTAGAATCTGTAGCCTCGAGTGCAACAACGGCAGAGACGAAACAGAATGACGGGACGTTCAGCGACAAAATCTTGGGACCTCCATGATCTGAGCCCTTGGCAGCCGCGTTCAGCGAAATAATAGAACGCATGGCGTTGAGTGGCAGCAGAAGAATCATGGTACCCGCGCGCGCAGGGAATAGGAGGTGAGGCGGGAAACGAGGACAAGCGGGCGTGGGCGAAGCGAGCAGCAGGCAAAGGTTGGACGGACAAAGCGAAGCGTCTACAGCGAAGCGTCACAGCGCATTATCCGGCTCAAGCGAAAACGTATTCGGAATGCTTGGTGAGAACGTCGTGGTGGATCGTGGCGGAATGAAATTTCGGGAAAAGCGCAGGTAAGCGTGTTCTTGGCCGTCATTCACTGCGCCGACGAGCGTTGAAAGCTCAGCAAGTAGGTGGAGAAATCTCGGCCTCATGGGTCGGTATTTCAAGTTACGTTCGTGATAGCAATCGATCTGGATCTGGCGGTCTCGAAATAGTAATAAGAACCGATATCTTAGGGTCGATCGTCCTCTAACAACGAAGCGTCAGCGCAGGCGGTGACAGAAAGAAGATTAATAAGCGTGAGCGACTGGCAGGCGAAGCGATCGTGATTGGTGCATCTTGAGGCAAGTTGAATATGAAATGAGATTCCTCCTCTTCTTAATCAGCTTAGGCGGGTCGGGAACTTCTCGGGCGAACAGCGAGGGCCGTGGGAGGAGCAGCCGTGAGCAGCTGGAGGCCGCAGCGTGAGGAGGAGGCTGGGAGGATCGCCTCAGCCAGACGTGTGAGGAAAAGCCGGAGAAACAGGTTGGGCAATGTGGCGTTCAATTGGCGGGTTTCCAGCAGTTCTTCAGAGCCAACAACGCATTGTTGAGAGTTCGGGAATAAGCGGCTGACTAGATTCTCAGCGTGTTGGCGGCTGTCATCTGGAAATCGCCGTCTTCGGTCGCTCTCAGAATAGCGGTCGAATTTGAAATCGCGGTCAGATTCGATGTAATAAATTCGACGTTAAATTATCGTTGGAATTGATAGCGCGAGGAAGCCCATCTTGGCGAACATAATGTATATCGGGGAAGCGAAACAGCGTAATCTAACGGACGGTCGGAGTTCAAGTTATAATGTAATGGTCGGGCGAGAAGTCGCGAGAATCTCTTATCGAGGTTATGAAGGCGGAAGTCTGATGGGTAGATTCTGTTGTCGTAAAGTCTTGAGGGGCGAGGGCAGGGAATTAATTCAGGATATCTGGCGAAAGCGAGTTAGTTCGAGTTGAGTTCGAGTTGAGTGAAAGGCGAAGCGAGTAATATATTCTTAACAGAAAGAAGCGTTCTTGAAAGAAAGCATCAAAAAAAAAATATATATATGTAATTTCATCTGATGTTCATCTGTAGAATCGTAAAACTCACATTTCGTGCAGCATCTTATTAAAATAGCGATTCTATCGTCTTACGCCATACAATCTTCGTTCTATTCTCCTCATAATCCATCATCCTGCATCCAAGCGTGGTAGATCTTATCTATATACTCTTTCAGGAATGACTTTGGCGAGGCGAAGTCTTGGTGAGCCGTGATAATCTCACGAGGCTCAGGCAGAACAAATGAAGTCTTCTTGATGGAGCATTCTGGGTCTCGGGCATATCAAGCAGGTCTGGATCTGATACCGTCTTCGTCGATTATGATTATTTATTATATTGCACTCGATTACTCCATCAAACAATCACAAGTATAGTTTGCTGATTAACGAATTAAGTGATTTGTTTTCTACTAATATAGTTTTGGGAAATGAATCAAGTGATTTATTATCGGAAGACGCTAATTGCACACAAAATTTTGATTTATTTCCTTGATCTATTTCTCTTATTCCGTCACCTGATTTATTTAGTGATCCATTCTCAATCAATAACTCATTCTTATCAATTTGTTTTGAATTTTCTTCTTTGATGTATTGATCGAAATGGTTAGATCTAGGCTAAGGGCTCAGGGAAGTGAGAGTTGAGCAATCATTGATATTAATATTTTTCTATTTTTGTGAGTTTAGATGGAAAATGTATGGACTTAAATAACAAAATAAAGTTAAGATTCATTTACTGATTCTTTCCTATATACCTTACCGCCAGTCTACAAATTATTATCAGCCTGATATAGGGTTTAGTTAAACAGGATATATGGCTGATTTGGCGTTTCATATGATATTTTTTATCATGCCTCGTTGAAGCTAACTTTTGGCTCAGTTTGAGATTTTCATCATATGATATTATAATGAAGTCATATATATCTTGATTTTCTTCGCTGGAAAAAACAAATCTTGTGGTAGGTAGTATTACATCTACGTAGGTAAATTTATGGATTAAATTCTTATTTGTTTCTGATTTAATCTATATCGTATGTCTAAAATTATTACTATAGAGAACTGCCTTCTTATTTGTTGCATTCTGTCGTCTGATCTATTACTGATGTAATTGGTATATTCTGATGCTGATCTTGATTCATTGGCCTTATTTCGTTCTTTGGATTCATTGGATTAGGTCTTTGAATTCTTTGGATTATTTGAATTGGATCTTTGGATTTCTTTGGATTGGATCTTAATTCTGGATTAATTCGTATCACAATGATGATGATGATGATTGATTGGGAGGATGTAGATGAAGCCGTAGAGATGAAGCCGTAGAGATGAAGCCGTAGAGATGCAATGGTAGAGATGAAGCTATAGAAATAGAGCCGTAGTGATTTGCTGCTTGATTAAACCCTCTTGGCGAATTAAGCGTCTGAGTATTTGGGCGATGTAATATCTGATTGCATTGGAGGTGAATACATAGAAATGGAGGCGTAGAGGTGTGGAGGTGAAGGTGTAGGGAAGGTGTAGAAGGAAGGAAGGACGTGATATCTCTGTCCCTAACCCTAACCCTCATTCCCGCTGAGGTTTTTTGATAATCTGATTTCTCCGTGAATGATTCACCACTAATTAAGCCTGATTGAGATGTGAATAGGCCCAAAATATCATAGTTATCGCCCAATCAGGAAAGATTGAAGGTAATTCTGCATCTATAGCTCATATCACGCTCTAATCAGACCCGGATCTCAAAATTACATCAATGAGCGTCGTTTTGTCTCCTGAGGTCTCCTGGCTCAGGAAACATCAAAGTCTCAGGAGGCTACTCAGGAGCGCAGGAACTGTTGGGAGACTCAGGTCGAAGTTGAGTTCTTGATGTAAGCGATATTTTTATACGGACTGGCGGTAATGTGGTTCTTTGAATCCTCATTATATGTCACATTTAATCTATTTACCCATGCGATTCATTTCCCAAACCATTTCCTGATTCACTGAGAATGTAATCCCAATTAATTTTTTTTCATTTTTCTCATCTTTTATATTTTGTAGGTTTATATACTCTGTAACAATGACTTCATTTGTTTTCTGATATTTTCCAAGAGGGGCCTCTTAGAAAACGCAGGAGACTATTGAGAGACTGCAGACATACATGTAAATAATAATTTGTTGATACTTAAAGCATCTATAATTTTCAACACACTAAAGAGCAAGATAATATTTGACCTCTGATGTTAGCGGGTCTAGTTTGGGCATCAAATATCGTTTTACTCACCCTTCTGGCTTTAGTTAATGATCTTTTAGAAATATTAAGGCGTTTTAAATCGTGTCGTAGTATTAGTGCTCAAAATTAGACTTATAGAAATATACGGGCTAGCGTTAATCTAAATCCCTGCCTGACAGTTCATGTGTGTATCAAATGTCATTCACGCTACTTCTGTACCAGGGTTGTGGTCCAATGGTTGAATTTATATCTTTCGTCCTTTGATATTTCACGCTTTTCTCCTCCACAACCACCACCTTCACCACTACAACCTTCTACCTCGCGATCGGCGTGCTCCAGTCCCCGTCCCATACACCTACTGGAATCACCTTTCCTTTCTTGTGAGCTTTACTTTAACATACTCTAATCCTCCTCGACATTTAACTTACGTACACAGACCCTTTCCCTTATACCAACTACAACCCGCGTTTTTCAACTCAATTAGAAATCTTAATTTCGCCAATACACTCCAGAAACCGTCCCAATGACAGATGACTCCCCAGACCGTAGGAAGAGAAGTAAGTGGGACGAGACTCAGAGATCTAGTTCTAGCAGGGATAGAGTCGGCCACCATGGAGACCACCGGACAGACGAAAGGGAAAGGTCTGTGGGCGGTCGTGGAGGATCTCGCTGGGACGACCGGCGTTCCCGTTCCCCGGCCTCGAACCCATACACTTCTCGCCGAGAGGACCGCAGAGATGATCGTCGCAGAAGTCGTAGTCCTCCCGCCGTTCGCGATGCCACAAGCCCTAGTAGCCAATCTCCTGCTAAACTGGACCCCGCTGCTGCTGCTGGTAGGCTTCCGCAGCAATAATTTCGAGCACAAATTAAGCCTATGCTAATATTCATCTAGCTGCCGCCGCCGCCCGTATCAATGCTTCGATCCAAGCTAAACGTGGCATTCAACACGTTGATGTTCCCCCAATTAGATCTGTACGAGCTGCCCACATATCTCTTCCTGCTCGGATTGTTTCCCACGTCTGATATTTAATTTAGCAGCAGAATGCTGGAAAATCATCCAGCCCTCCTAGCACAACAACTTTCAACAGTGATATGTACATTGCCGACGGAGATTATATCAAAGACATAGAGGTTAATGACTTACGCAATCGCTATACGCTGACAAAGGGTGCTACTCAGAAAATGGTAAACACCGACCCCCCCCAGGTTGTCCAATAGATTTGGCTACCTCTACTCATTTTACCTGTCATCCTCCTTTCCTTCAGTATGAAATACGGTTACTATGAGGTTCTACTTATGTACACCTCACCTTGGAGCGATCACACAAAGCTAAAACAAGAACTGCACATAACAGTTTTGTGTAAACCCTTTTGTGTCTTACCGCTGACTGTCATCCGTGCCTGTTTAGATAAAAGAAGAGACTGGCGCGGGTACGCCCCATTACCCCATCGTTGTATTTACAATTCATTTAGATTCGTTTGCTCATATTTTTTTTGGATATTAAGATGTCACCACTCGCGGAGCGTATTATCCAGACAAAACTATGGCAACCCCGCAGGTATGTTGAACCCATATAAAACCTTTCCCAGGCCTTGTGTTAATGGTTGGTATATAGAACCCGCCCTTATACCTTCATATTACCAGCACAACGAAAGAGGGGTTGGAGAAAGCAGTCCAAAAGATTGAGGAATTAATGAAACAAGACCTTCCGAATCTTGTTGACGAGCGTCGGTTCAAGAGGAGGGAACCACCAGAGCCTGTTGAACGTGATGAGTACGGAAGGGTTAGTTCTAGACGCAGATCCACTTTCTGGGAGATCCTGCTAACAAATTGAAGCGTAAATGGCCCGAAGAGAGAATTCCTGTCGATCTAGAGCCTATTCCTGGTTTTAACTTACGCGCAGCTGTTGTTGGTCACGGCGGTCAGTATGTCAAACATATACAGCAGGAGACGCGTTGCCGTGTTCAAATTAAGGGCCGTGGGTCTGGTTTTATGGAGCATGGCCTTGGCCAGGAGAGCGATGAGCCTCTCTATCTTCACGTGACGTAAGCAAACTCTAAATGTATATTGATAACCATACTAATTGTGGCTTAGTGGTCCTGACGCCCGCGAGGTCCAAAACGCGAAGGGACTTTGTGAAGACCTTTTAACAGCAGTAAAACAGCAGTATGAGGAACATAAAAGCCAACCACAACCAGCTCGTTTTCCCGGTTATGGCGGAAATAACTCACATGTTTACGTGCCTTCTATTCCAAACAATCAGGGGCAAAGTCAAAATCACGGTCACAGTCATGGTCACGGCCATGGTCACGGCCACGGCCACGGGCACGGCCACGGGCACGGTCATGGGCAATCAGCATCTCCACCTCCAGCTCAGCCATCTGCGCAACCCGTAGCACAAGGAGTCCCAGGCACCACGGTGTCTGCCTCGGGCGCTCCTAACCCCTATGCTACTTACTATGGAGGAGGGGCAGATCCTTACGGAGCCTATGGGGGATATCAGGCGTATATGCAATATTGTGAGTATTACCTTCACCAATGTTAACACAATTACTAACACAATCGATATTCGAGACCAAGCATATTATGGCCAGCAACAGCAACAAGCTCCAGGAGCCTCCCCATACCACACTATGGCCTCTGTAAATTCGCCGCCGCCGCCGCCGCCGCCACCGCCGCCAACAAGCAACCCCCCACCTCCACCACCCCCGCCGCCGCCGCCTTCTTACAATACCGCTAGGCCCCCCGGCGTCTAATTTCTCACTGTTACTTGTCTCGTATAGGCTATTATCAAAGCATTTCTCTGCATCCAGAATTGCCTTTTTTTTTCTTTTTCTTTCGTTGTATCACAGATATCTTCAGCGTCTTTTGTGTACTTCATGGGACAAAAATTGCGAGAGCGAATTGTTGGATTGGTTATAGCGTATCTCCCCTCTAGGCCATTCAGTTCATCTGGTGATGAGGGTTTGATAGTGTCTCTTAAATAGGAATGGAACTGGGTAACAAGCTCATTTCGGATGAATACTAATTATTCCACTGGGCATCAGAGCCAAGAACCGATCTCGAAAAAGAAAAAACAAGGAGTAAAAGATAAAGGAGAACCATGTTGACACTCCTCCCAAACTCTCATTTTATAGCAACCACAATCTTGAAATTGAGATACACTACGAAGACGAAGAGGGGTTTTGGTTTATCAAGGCGTGTTCAATAGCTTTAGTTCGAGGCACGGCCTCCATCCCTGCTGCCACCATTTCTGCTCTCTGCCGTAACCTGTTGGAGGCTAGGAGAAGAGTCTCCAAAATTTTCTTATCAAAGCATTTCCCGTCATTATAATATTCTGTACTCAACATCCAGAGAGATGGCGGTGGACAAACCCTTGTGCTTGAGCTTGCAAGGTGCTCTGTACTCGAGGTACTTGTTGCTGCTTTGATAATTCTCTGATATTAAATCATACGAGGGCTTTCGTAAGTCTGCGGGGTCAATTAAGAGCGGACAGTTATCCTTACATCGTCACCCAGCTGTATGTTGATTTGAGCCATGAGTGTTTGCCAAAGGATTTTTTCATTCGGGTGTGGTTACATGCTTAGCGACGTACGTACAATACATGTAATGAGATGAGTTTAAGGTAGGGTAACCGCTCCTGATGCCTGCTATAAGCTTATTTATAAATACATACAGCTTTTTCCTAGAGGATCTTGAAGCAATATAGGATGTTTGAAGGGTAAACTGAGTTTGGGGTGGAAAGGGTATCCCGTGCGTTATGATACAGCGTAATCATGTTTAGGAAGACAAAGAATAGAAAGCTGAAAAAAGGTTAATGGCCTAAATTCCCCAACAGTTCCCCGACAAAGTAGACAACTGTGACTACATCCCTGCCTTCCACAGTAAGAAACATAGGATATGAAGTAGAGGTTGAGAATTTCGAACAGTTTATCGCTCTTTCACACATACACAATACTCTCGCACGGCACTAGGCACAAGGATTCCAGCAAAAACGAAAAAGAAAAAGAAAAAGAAAGGATCGCTACATCTGTAGCTTATTATCCTCATCCGTGCATGGGAATACCGATGCGATTATACACGCCTATGGTGCAGGGTTCTCCTGAAATACAGTTAAAAGTGTTCTGAAATCCTAGACTGGTTGGTTTCTAAGCCTACCCTAACAATATATTTAATCTTCTTATCGTAAGCAGCTCTGTCTTTTCGAAAGAGGTTATAGGCATCTGCTTGAGCTGGAGATTCGGGGTTTGGATCGTCCAAGAGGTCCTGAATACCGAGGAGAATTTGTTTGATGGTGATGGCAGGCTTCCAGCCTTCTTCCTCGTTGAGTATGCTAAGGCATACAGTGCCAGAGGGATAGACATTAGGGTGAAAAAGGGGAGGAACAAATTTACCTATATCAACGACGAATGAAAATGGATTGTAAAATAACGGGGTAGGGTGAGTACATACACTTTGGCGGTTTAGTAGGATATTCTATAGCCCAAGCAATTAGTTGTTATGACTTTATCATGAGACCTCTATCACTACTTGTACTCAAGAGCTAAACCGTACCTTCCGGGAATATCATGTCAAGCTTGAAAAGACCTCCTTCCCATATAGTCTTCTCCTTTCCGGGGACACCACAGCTCCACTTCATGAGGTCAAGCCCGCCGTTTGGACTTTTTGCAGGTTTGGCAAAGAATCCGAAGGGATGATCCTTACGCCATTGCTTCCTAAGAGTTGCAAAAACATTGATGTTAATGCCATGAGGAGCGGAAGGAAGTTCTGAAAGTAGATATCCAAACAACGCGAGTATATATATACCTTTCTTCCTGTAGTCGATTGACACAGAGTGACATGATGTGATCGTCAGGGTGATAAATAAAGACCTAGGCAATAATGCACGAGAAAAGGGGGTTGTAGTCAGAGCCGTGGGGAAATGGTTGAAGGTGTGTGGTGGTAATGGTAACGGTGAGGGTGGTGGTGGTGGTGCTGCTGCTGCTGCTGCTGCTGCTGGGAAGAAGCTGTTCGTATAGAGTCGGAGGTACTCACCTACTGCCTTTGTGAACCACCTCAAGGGTGTTCCCGCATGTACTCTGCTTGAAATATATGAAAACAACAATATAAAAAAATCATCATCATCATCTCTTCAATCAGACGCTCAAATGTATTTCAAACGATGTCAGCATAAACTTTGATTGTACAAAACTTTCATACATAAGTTATATGTGACTATTCTGAAGTCTGAGAGTTACTTTAGTGCCAATCTACATGATAATATAAACCTATATCAAGCTAATAATGGGTCCAGTATAGGGCTGTGTTTAATTTTAAATATAATTTTTTTTATTGATCAGCAAAAAAATAGGCTTTATCAAAATAAGACATAATCTCAAAATTCTAGTACGGATGCATCAGTTTAAATTGTAATATGAGTGACAACTTCACTTCAACATCACAAGCTCAAGAATAATTTAAAGAAGTTCCGAACATTCTGAAAATTCTTGAATACAACAAAGAAATTGGGCATTACTGAGACAAAAAAGACCAAGATCAATACTAAGAATTGTCATGATAAGTTCTTCAAATAATAAACAAAACCCTGATTAAAGATTTCGCCACTACTACTATCACGTGCATTTTGAAAGTTTCATGAGGAAGAAGGATTAATGAGTGCTTTATGACTGTTATCCGAGGCTTTCAGACATGATTCTATCACCAACGGCACAGATGATTCTAATAGAAGCGATTTTCGGCTCTACAGGCGCTTTATAAGATAAGTTTCAATCTACGAATTTTGAGCGCTTATATGTAGAGAATTCTCCTCGCTTAGAGTTTTCTTTCTTTTCTCTTCACGAACCTTCCTGTCACTTTAGTCGATCAGACTTCCAGTGATCACCAAAACATCCCCGATGAGACTCGAATTCCAGAAATCCTGCTTCTCCTCTTCCCCTACTCCTACTTATTGTCTGACTTTCGCTTACTCGCCTACCAAGATTACTTCAATTCCACCGCTTTATGGTAGATTTTAAATTTTTCGACCACGCCCTCGCTTCGTTCAGAATAACTACTATATTTGCTGGAATGGCCCTGCCAGAATAGAAGAATCAAGAATAAAGACAAATTATAATAACGACGCGAAGCGCGATTCGAGGAAAGACAGACAACGAGACACTAACGAGGATGACGGCGACTGGCAAGAAGATGAAAGACGCAAGAAGTAGAGACAAGAAAGAAGAGCGACAAGCGGTAAGAGAGGACAGAAGAGAACAGAATAAAAGCAGAAAGCAGAACGCAAGAAGCGACTTCAATGAGGCCGAAAAGAATATAGAGTCCTCAAGGGCGTTAGACGAGAAAGCACATGACTATGAATAGATATTCCTGTGCATCTGAGATTACAGGAAGACGAGACAGAGAGGAAAGAAAGAAAAGAACTAAAGGAAAACTCTCCCCATACTATTTAACACCATCCTACGCCAATCCGCCAAAACTATATATCGTCATCCATAGAACTCCTTATACCTCTACCGCACCCACACCTCGTAACCCTCCCCACCAGACTATCCCTAACTATATTACAAATCCATTACACCATAGTCATCAGCAAACTCGACTTGTGACTGGAGTCTCCCAACAGTCTCCCAGGTTTCCTGAGAGTCTCCTGAAACCCCTGGATATTTTTTAAGTCTCATGAGACTCAGGAGACCTCAGGAGACAAATCAAGTCTTGCTGATGTAGAAATTCATCGAACCTGTCCCGGCGTCTTGGCGTCTGTTCCAGTCCGAATCGATGACTGAATAAGGAGTTTATGGCTACAGACGGAGGAACGACGCGTTATAAGGTTTTCTGGATTTCTATGACGTGATGGATTTGTAATGTAAATAGTGGAGATAGTGGGGAGGAATACGAAGAAGTGAGTTCTGGGCTTTATAGATGACGATATGCTGGTCTTACGGATTAATGGAGCAAGATCATAATAGTGGCGAGATTCTTTCCTTAGCTTTCTTTCTTTTCTCTGCCTCGCCTTTCCCGTTATCTCAGACATGCGAATATATCCCTACTCATACCATACCCAAGTCATTCAAACTCGCCAGAGAGCTTCTTATACTTCGCCATTTTGCTGACGACCATCCGGCTTTCACCTTCCCGCCTCGCTTGTTTCGTCATTCGCTTTTCGCTTCGCTTTCTTGTCTCTGGTCTGCTGTTTCGTCCGCCCCTTTAGTATCCTTTCGGTAGCGCCTCAGCTCATACCATCGTTTTCTCGTTTCTTTGTCATTTCCATGTAACCCCATAACGCTATCCTCATCGCATTCCTTCGCTAAACATTACCTCAACCCCTACAACCACGACGCTTAACGGACTGTTTTACTAACGCCAAAACGCCGACATCGGTAGCTTTCACATCGAAGTGCTGATATAATTAATGAAAGAATATCAAATAAGGAGGGAATTTGACAAAGTAGAGAGGTCATCATTAGGTTCTATAGGATTCGATTACGTAATATATTTGTTATATAACTAGAGAAAATAATGGAATCTAATATGCTGCAAGAAGAATAAGTTTTCCACGAGATTTTATGACATGATGAAATTATAAATGACCTACAGAGGAGGTGTTAAATAACAGAGAAGAATTTTTCGATTTTTTGTTTATTTTCTCTCTGTCTTGTCTTCCTATTCTTTTGATACAGAGGAATATTCTATTATCTACAGCTATAGTTTCTCCTCTCCAAACTCACCTTTATGAGGAACATCATAGCTTCTCCGATCCTGTCGGCGCCTACTCTTCTCGCTTCTCCCATTCGACCTCTTAAGGACGTTTAAGAATGAGAAAGAACGCGACAGATTTACAACGATGACGGAAGGTAACTCGAGGAGGACTTTACACAACGGTGACATTGATGAGAAGAAATGAGAATGCAAGACAGTCATAGACATAAACGCAGGAAAGACAAGAAGAGTGAACGAGGTTAGAGAGAGGCAAGCAGAAGAAAGCCAAGAAATACTGTGTAGCGATTTCAACGGTAATCAAGAGAATGATGGTGACGCTTCTCAAGCGCGAGTTTGAACTAAGAAACTATAGTAATAAGAAGATATTCCTATATATCGAAATAACAGAAAAATGTAACAGAGAGAAAAGAAAGAAAGAAACTAAAGGAAAGGTCCTCTCCCGCTATTTAATAGCATTCTCCACCAGTCTGGCAAAACTCATATTACTGCCCGTAGAAACCCATAGAACTCTATCGTAACCACACTTCGTATTCCTCCCCACCATCTTTCCTAATTATATTACAAATCCATCACGCTATGGAAGCCCATAGAACCCAATGATGACATTTCTTCCATAGTACATCCCTTCCTCGCCTAACACTTCCTCAACCATCACAAATATACATCGCCTACCGGATCGTCAGAACAGATGCCAAGACGCTTAAACAGCCTAAGAAACTAAACGAAATGATAGGTTTCTATGAGTTTCTGTATACAAAAGCGAAATGAGTTATAATTATATGATATGATATAGAAGTTTAGCGCTATGGAGTGATGGGTAAATAAGAGAGAATACTTACTCCTCAGATTTCTTTTTTTCTATTTCTTTTATTTTCACGCAACCCCTTCTGTATCTATCTACCAATATATCATAATCTTTATTATACTAGTGACTATCGCTGCTTTTTTATCTTTTCTATATACTCTCCCTTCTCCGGAAGTATCGCTATCACTAGCCCGAACTCTGCAGAACCAAAGCATACTTTTGACGATGCCTTGCGATTAATATACAATTAAGATTAAAAACAAGCTAATCAAATAAAGGTATAAAATATGGGTACTCTCTTATCAAGAATACACATCAGCAAGATTTCATTTGTCTCCTGATATCTTCTGGGCCTCAAGAGACTGAAAAAATATCCAGTTGTCTCAAGAGACTCTCAGGAGTATCAGCAAACTCGACTTGTGATTGGAGTCTCCCAACAGTCTTCCGGGTCTCCTGAGACTCTCCTGAGACTTCAGATATTTTCTGAATCTCGGCCGTAAGATATCAGGAGAGAATTAAGTTTACTGATGAGAGACTGTTGGGAGACTCACACAAGTTGAGTTTTGTCGTCGACATATCAGCAACTCAACTTCCGACCTGAGTCTCCCAACAGTCTCCGGCCTCCGAGAAATCTCCAAGACTTTGGATATTTCCTGAGGCCAGGAGACCTCAGGAGACAAATGAAGTCTTCATTGAAATTTCTCTACCGAGAGACCTTTATCTTCTTTGCTTTCTATACTTATGACAGAGCCGATACTAAGAATAAAGACGGATGATAACGATGATGCTGAATCGAGGAAAGATATCTCAGACAACGAGGACTTTAAGATGACAACGAGGCGGCAAGATAAAGACGGACAAGAGTTTGTAGACAAGAAAGAAAGAGGGACACGAGACAGAGGATTGAGCAGAGAAAGAAAGAGAAGAGTGAAGACCAGATAAGGGCTTCAATGAGGATTAAAGGAACTATAGAACTGCCTCCTGTGAAGGTGAGTTTGAACGGGAGAAACTATAACTATGAAGAGGAATAGATTCATATGTACTGAGATGACAGGAAGACGAGACAGAGAGAAAAGAAAGAAAAGAACTAAAGGAAAAGTCTTCCCCTACTATTTAACACCATCCTACAGCAGTCCACCAAGACCACACATCGTCATTCATAGACATGCATAGAACTTCATCGCACCCACACCTCGTATTCCTCCCTACTATCTTCTCTAACTATATTACAAATCCTTCACGCCATAGAAACTCATAAAACCACATAACGTCATCCCTCCATCACCCGACTTCTTCTCGCTTAACACTCCTCCATCCATCACAACTCCAAATCGCCTAATGCTTCGCGACAAATGCCAAGACGCTTTGCAACCTCTCTCGCGCTTCTTTATCTATTTCTCGCTTGCTTTTACGCCACTTTTCACACTAAGCCGCTTTTCCGTTCCTCCCGACATCATTCTATCTCAAACCATACACGACATCATACACTATACTTGTATCACTATTACAAATATCTGATACTATCGACTTATAGAAATCCTATAACAAAAACTCATGTATACTATAAAAACCTGACACTTTTTCTTCCTCGCATCGTTACCAAGATGCCTCCAAACCGATGACAGACGAAGAATGTTTCATGAGTATTAATAAATAGAAGAGCTTCTTTAGTTTTTTTCTTTTTTCTCTCTTTGCTCCATATTCCTTAAGATAGATATGAATATATCCCTATTCACGATATATTTTCGCTTCCAACTTGAAACTCGGTTTCAGGTAGGCGCCACATAGCTTCATGATTCTTAATCGTGATTCTACCTAAGATTTGTTTTTCCCGCTCGCCCTATATTCTCTGCTTTCTGTCCTCACCTCGCTTCGCCTCAGCTTCCCCGCTCAAGGACCGCTACCCTTTAACTACTCATTAGCGTTTCATATCCCTACGCTTCCTCGCATATATACGCCATCATCATTATCTGTCACGCATCCTAAGTTACTCACAACTAACCACAATCAATCAAAGTAAGTAATTTCATAGTCTCAGGCTTCTACTAGTCTTACTGGAAAATGCTAAATAGCATTCTTCATTTATAGAGTCCAGGTCAAATGGAAGCCCTATAGGCACTGTCAAAAAGGGGCGATAGTGTTGTACAATTTCATTTATTATAATTCGCTGATGAAAGTAGAGGCAGAGAATTCCTGTAACTGCTCTTTTATTGTATCCTCGTTCATGTTAATGGTGTCTGAGATAGAGAAACGCATACCCTCAAGTTGAATTTCTATTCCTGCATGCCAGACACGCTTGGCACATAAGCTGACAACCAAAATGCGAAACCTCTTTTTATTTACCTGCATATATGCATGTGGTGCCTGTAGTCCGCAAGTGCACTCACTATCTCAGAAGCAACAGCGAAACCTCTCTAATAACCCCCGCACTTTAAGTAACTGGTCCTGCAGGTTTGCTTAGTAACAAGCTTTGCACGCGACATTAATAGACGGTTTCGTTGCTCAACGCGTTGGTGACCATCCCTCATTACACCATCCCTCATTACACCATCCCTCATTACACCTTTCTATGTGCCAGCAATTATAGGTACAATAAAATTCTCTACAATCAACGCTGCTGATACACCCAGAATAGTCAACCCTTTTACAAAATGCCTGCTACGATGGATCCCACCCGCGGGTCCAGCATAATTTTTGGATCAGCCACTCCTTGCAACAACCCCGCCGCGCCTCTTCCATTTACCCCCTCTCGATCATCGCCCTTGTGTACACAAGCCCAGAATACCCTGCGTGGGATATTCAATCCGAAGATGCTCCCGTCACCACCATCCTCCCCTGACTTCCTCGCACCAAAACGTTTATTTAAGCCAGTGCCTATCTTTGTTCCTCATGAAAAAGTGCGTGAGACACGGCGTAATTTGTTTTTAAAAAAGGTCCGGAGCGGGCGTGAAGATAAGATCATAAAATCAAGGGGTGGAGAAGATGAAGTAAAATCCAATGTTTCTCCTACTTCTTGTAATTTTGTGATCTAACATTTCCGTATTTAGATGATGCGTTTGATATTTGTATCCGAACAGAAAAGGTGGGAAGCTACACAAGCAAGGGCTGCTGCAACGATATCAACAATATATGAGGAGGAGGAGCTTGAGGTTGAGGCGGCACAAGACTATGAGCTCTTATATCAAACTAGTAGTATGAATCACTCTGACATTAAGTTTGATACTTCCGATGTTGTGTTAACTTTTAGATTTTAGATGTCGAGGAGGAAGAGGAGGATTTTGACAAGATTATTGAGCGTGAGGGAGAAGAACTGGAGGCCATGCTCTCTCAATTGGATCTTGACTTCAACCATGTGGTGGTTGCGGATTCGGTCAAAGGGCGGGATGAGGTTAACCTCTCGTTGCCATCTTCCATCACTTGAACCCCAGCTAATTACGGCGGATATGGCATTCCTAGTGTCGGGGGTGGATTAGATTTTCTTGTCTCAGAGTTTTTGTATTGTTATTCCTTTTCTTTCTTTTAAAAAAAGCCTCACTATCTTAGGGCAAGGGATAAAAGGCCCCGCCATTCCCTCTACTTCATTCCCGGCCGTATCTATACTTATTAGCATTAATATAGTCACCGAGTATAACTCGTAGGTTTTCGTAACGTGCGAGTTTTCAAAGCCTGAAGGAGCATGTCCCAAAAAAAAATTATCTCTTGTAATACCCCCCAATACAAACATTAAAGCTGATAATACTGCGCTGGTTTCTTGATATATGTGCGACTCGTAATTACAAGCCAACCTTTTCGGTTGATCGGTTGGGTCTAATAATTATCAGGAAATCGTGCAATTTGAATCCATGTCTGATGGTAGATCAAGACCTGGTCCCATCTCTCCCATTAACTCCGTTGGTGGCGCTCCGGCAGCTTGCATCTGTAGCCAAATGATTAGATAATGGTTACAGGGGATTATGAGGTTTCAAACCTTCTGCATTCGGTCGATAATGTAGTCTCTATCTTTATCGTTCTCATCACGATATGCTGGTTCCTCAAATTTAGCAACGATCTCCCTGACTACTAAATATTGGTCTCTGTATCTCTCTATATCCACAGTCGGTTGCTTTCCTTCGTTTTTTCGCAGCCACTCTGGATACTTGTCCGCCAACTCCCGCATTGGTTCGTAGAGAATCTCCTTGCTGGTCAGCTGCTCCATCATAGTCAACAACATCTTGGAAAAGTCTTCATCGCTTTCCCCATCTCCCCCCGCACCTTGCATCTGTTTTAACATTTCTGCAAGAAAATCGTCCCCCTCAGAATCGGCAACTGCAGCATCAACTTCGGCTTCCGAGGATTTCATTCTCTCCATGGTCTGTTTAATGCGATCTTGAAAGTTTGCGGGGGTTTTTGAGGTCTTTGCGGCATTAGAGGACGAAGACGTAGCGTTGCCTCCTGTAGCGGCGTCATTCAGCTCTTTGACAAGGTGCTCAAAGTGGTCTTGTAATTCTTTCTAGGAGAACACAGAGTTAACCTGGAGAACATGTGCTTTTGAGATTAGGCATGATGAAAGCTTGAAATTTACATACTGAGTCTTGTATCTCGCCTAATAAGTCTTGCATGCCGAGCTGTAACTGACGAGCAAAGTCATCGTCGAGGGATGGTGATTGACCATTATCACCCTTAGATACTCCTTGGCCTTCAGCTATCACCGGTTTGCTACCAAACGTTGATATAGAAGGAGATTCAAAATCGTCAAGAAAATCTGTAGGTAGATCATAAGAGATAAGTCTAACTGTAACTACATTAGCCGCACGTGGAGAGAATATCACCATCTAATTCGTCATCCTCATCGGAATCCTCTTCGACAGTGGGGGTGGGAGGGGCTGCTTCAGGCTTTTTTTCCAGACTTCTTTCAGATTTTTCGGGGGGAGATCCAGTCAACATTCGGGGCTCCATGATTGCTATTAGGGATTTGAGGGAGGTGTTGGGGATGAGGAGTAAGTAAGGGTGTGGTGGGGCCTCGAAACCTACAGGTAGTCACATGCAAATTCTAGGTTACTAAACGATAGTCGATCCTAGACTAGATGCCCTATCACAAAGTGAAAATTTGTTAGTGTAATATAGTCCGTTTGTAAATATGGTGCGCAGCTTAAAGGTAACAAAAATTGCATCGCTTATAACTTTTCAACCAGGCAAGATATCAAAAAATTTGTGAAATCAAATTGAAAATATAGATATGATGATTGTCTTGTTAAAAGTTATAAGAGATTTAATTCATCTGTTTTTGTATGTAAAAAGCACCAAGACTTATGTATGGAGCAATAAATATGCCAAAAGTAATTTCATCAACAGTGGTAAATTATTTACCATGGGTAGTATAAGCACTGAATTTCAGTCCTTATTCCAGTATAAATGCTGACTTTCAGTCTTTATTCTGCATTATTATTAATACCAATAATTTCACACCGATGGTAAAATTCCTGCCACCAGTGGTGAAATTCTAACCAATGGATAATATTCATATATTCTGGCATTATATAGCCCCTTTTGGAAAAAATGTCTGTGCTGTTATCGAATTTGAGGTATAAATTCTGTTATTATTTTCACCACCATTGGTAAAATTACTTTTCACACGTTTACCTCACAGTAAACTTGTTGGTGAAGTGGAAAATGATTATACTTATTTATAAAAACATAAAACTAGGGTGTAGTTTTTGAGTATAAAGTGGCTGGAATCTAATGTCCTCATTTGTTTACAAGCAGTAGGAATGACTAAAGTTGTTTCAGTTAATATATCAGTATGTTATCTTTTATTTTAGCAAAGAATAAATAATGTTAGAGATCATGAGGATACATAAAGGTGAAGAAATCTCTGTTTGTGTGTTGGTTGAGGAAGTGTTAGCGAGGTAAGATGAATAGTGGAGAGATATCATGAGGTTGAATGAAGAGACGTAATAAGAGATTCAGCGCACATAATGCTGATGAGACGACGAGCCAGGCGTAAGCGTATCGAGAGACAACATCAAGAAATTTGTCTCGAGGTCTCACGGCCTCGTGAGAAATATCTCAGAGAGACTCTCGGAAACGAGACTGTTGAGACTCTAGTCGAAGTTGAGTTCTTGATGAAGAAGCGAAGCAAGAAACACGAAGAATAGAACAGTAAGAAAAAACAAACAAGAGCGAGAAGTGAGAGGATGAAGTTGTCGCCAAAGATAGAGAGAACTATAAGGAGGCCTCCTGCGAATACTAGTTTGGACGTGGGGAGCTATGGCTATGAATAGAAGTATATTCCTATATACCGAGATTATAGGAAGACGAGACAGAGAAGAAAGAAAAAAAAGAACTAAAGGAACAATCTCCCCGCACTATTTAACACCATCCTCTGCCAGCCCGCCAAGGCCACATATCATCATTCATGGAAATCTCTAGAACCCTATCGCATCCACACCTCGTATTCCTTCCACCACCTTGCCTAACTATCTTACAAATCCATCACGCCATAGAAACTCCTAGAATCTCCACTACGTCATACCTCTACCGCATATTCCTACCTCGCCTAACCTTCCCTTATCTGCTACAACCAAACATCGCGTACCGGACTGTCAGGGCTGATACCAAAACGCCAGGACATGTGTAATGGATTTGTAATGTAAATAAAGGATATGGTCGGGAGGAATACGAGATGTGGATGCGATGAAGTACCATGGGTTTCCATGTAGGGTAATATGTGGTCTTGACGGATGAGTTGGGAATGGTGTTAAATAGTCTTGAGACTTTTTTCTTTATTTCTTTCTCCTTTCGTCGTCTTGGCATCTCACAGTCCGGTGGCGATCGTGGTTATGGTAAATGAGGAGTCTAAGCGAGTAGGGTTGCGGTGGAGGAACGACGTAATAAGGTTCTCGAGCTTTATGGCGTGACGTTTGTAATGTAAATACATCGTGAAACGATTTGTCTCCGAGGTCTCCTGAGCTCAGAATTAAAAATATCTGGGGTGTCAGGAGACTCTCGAGACCAGGAGACTGTTGGGAGAATCCCATCGAAGTTGAGTTCTTGATGTAGTAGAGAGATGGTGGAATACTGAGATGTGGGTGCGATGGAGTTCTGGGTTTTACATCAGCAAGAACTCAACTTGAGTCTCAACAGTCTCTCTGAGTCTCTACTGGATATTTTTCAGTCTCGAGGCCAGGAGATATCGAGACAAACGATGATGCGCTGACGTTATATTTGGACTGATGGAGGATGATGTTAAATAGACGAGAGTTTTTCCTTTTTCTTTCTTTCTTTTCTCTCTGCTCGTCTTCCTCGTTATTTAGATATAAGAATATCTTTCTATTCATACTATAGTCGCGATCCAAATCGCTTCGCAGGAGGCCCTTATATTTACCATCCTCTGAGCGGTTTTGTCTCTTGCTTAATGGGTTGTCCCGATGATTCCCAGAGCGACGACGGCTGTAATCTGCTAGAAGCCGAATGGACGCGCCAGAAGAACGACGTTATAAAGCCCTGCGATGCTCCACAGACACAGATTAGAATATAATTAGAGTGAGACAGAGGAGCGAATACGCTAATACTAAGAGTTTCTACGTCATGATGACGCAAGGTTTTCTATGACTCACATGAGATAAATAAATAAGACGTACATGCATTTAGTTTTTTCTTTTCTTTTTCTCTTTCGTTTTCCTCAGAATCTCTAGACATTTAATACACCTTATCCATACCACATACCACGCTTCCAAACTTATCTTCACCGGAGCCACCCACTCATTTTTCTCCTTTTTCATTTAACGACCATCCGGCTTTTGCTTCTCGCTCGCTTGTTTCGCTCGTCTTCGCTTGCCTCGCTGCGCTTTCGCTTTCTTTGTTTCTGGCCATGCATATCATATACTTCGGCCTGTTGCTCGCTCGTCATTCTTATAATTCACTCATGTTCTCGAAATTTACTTTTATGCCATCGTTTCTCCTCGTTGTCCTTTAATACTCATTACATCGCTCTCGCCTTTTTCTATATTCTCAAGACATGCGAATTATACTCTATCTATAACCATATTTCCTCCAAACTCGCTGCAGGAGAACCCCATACTCTCTCAATCTTTTTTAAGCCCCATTTTATTGCTTTCCTCGCTCGCTTCACTGACTGTTTCACTCATACCAGACATGCTTGCTTTTTCCTCACATTATTATGCAAGCGCTTGCTGAAGCATTTCATACATCATCATTACAGACATCAAGAACTCAACTTCTAACCTGAGCCTCCTAACAGTTCCTGCGTCTCATGAGAATCTCCTGAGACCCCTTGATATTTTTAAGTTTCCTGAGACGCAGGAGACCCGGCGAGACAAACGTTTCATTGATGATCCCGCCATCTGCTAGCGCTTATAAATGAAATTTTATATTTGAGCAGCATGCAGAAGAGAACGCTGATACACGAAGAAGATTTCATTTGTCTCCCTAATATTTCTAGTTCTGAGATCTAAAATTTTCTGCTGCCTCGTGAGACTTTCTATATTAATGAGACTTTTAGAGACTCCAAATGTGTTGAATTTATCGATGATATAAGACAAGAATCTACTTATTTCTGTGTTTTCCTTATTTTTGCTTTCTCTATATTTATCAATACATTTCACAGTCTCTCACTAATGATTATCGCTGTCCATCTATTAAGATTTTCCTTTATAATCTCCTTTTTTGGAAACTATTGAGATTATTATCAAGACTTCATAAACAAAGTTTTACACTATACCGCAATGGTAATACTGATATATAATGCATAAGAGACTAAGAGATACGACGTTAAATAACGAATAGATATTTTCATTAAGACTTTTCCTACTTTCTTCTTTCACAAATCTTTTATCATTTCGCATCATAATATATCGCTATTCTTTCATATACCAAATTTCTAAACCTCAGAATGACGATTCCTCAAGATTTTTCAACAATAGTATGCTCTTTGTTTTACTACTTACTTTGTCTCGATTTATTTTTAATTGCCTTTCGACTGAGCATGATTTCCATTAGTCCCGATTTAATCTCTCAACATTTGTATTAAATCTTTATCTATTCTCTAAGTCATTATAGTTACTCCATTACAAGTATGTCATCGAAAGTCGAAAAAACAGGAGGAAAACAAAATTGAAGATTTATTCTTTTGATATGAGAACGATCTCAAAGAAATTCTGCTGTAGATAAATTATAGTACTGATCTTTTCATACAGGTATTTGTTAGGAGTTTCTAATTTGACTGTTTCTTCACAAGTTTTTAAGCAAATCTCCCCCTTAAACTTGTAGTATTCTTCTTAGTAGGCGATTCTGCCTATTAGATGGCATCTTGATCCATATGTTCTGTGGTTGCCAGGCGACAGGTTTCTGCGTCTGACGGTTTCCCGGTCCACGCGTTTGACTGGGGTTGTCCGTTACGTTTGCCAAGATTCCGGGAGCCGAATTGGATTCTGCTCTTCAACATGTTGCCCCATCTAACAACTCTAACATCTCAAAGTAAAATCTATAATGGTATCTACTATCTCTCAGCTTTTGTTTTAAATACTAATTTCAGTGCTCATTTACAGTCTCGCCACGAACTTCTCTCCCCCGAAGGGCTCCGCATAGATGGCCGACGCTGGAATGAGCTCCGTCGCTTTGAGGCACGTCTGTCAACTACCACAGCCGCTGACGGGTCATCATATGTTGAGTGGGGAAATACGAAAATTATATGTAGCGTCAGCGGACCAAACGAGCCCAAGAATGGGGTGAACAGAAGCCAGGATAGGGCCACAGTCACGGTAGAGGTCTGTTTTGCTGCGTTTAGTGGGAACGAGAGAAAGAAAAGAGCCAAAAGTGACCGGTAGGTTTCCTTTCTTATCATATGTCCAGGGGAAGTCACATTTGTCCTAGCGTTCGCATCCTATTTAAGTACAACCGTCATGGCTGATCTAAGTGGATTATACGTAGGCGGATACAAGAGATGCAGACCGCTCTACAGAGAACATTTGCAGAAGCTATCTTAACAAACCTTCACCCGCGGTCAGAGATCGTAATTACTCTCCACATATTATCGCAGGATGGCTCTGTCCTCGCCACTTGTATCAATGCCTGTACACTCGCCCTGATCGACGCTGGCATCCCAATGAGCGACTATGTGGTTGCATGCACAGCTGGTTCCCACTCAGCTCGCAGTGCTAACATTCCTGAAGTAGAAGGAGAAGATCCATTACTGGATATGAACAATGTTGAGGAAAGTGATCTTCCAGGAGTTACGATTGCAACAATTGGAAACTCGGAGAAAATTACCTTGTTGCAACTCGAGACGAAGGTTAGATTGGAAAGACTGGAGGGCATGATGGCTGTCGCGTTGGATGGATGCGGGAAACTGAAGGAGATTATGGATGATATAGTTAGAACCCACGGTAATGAGATGGCAAGAAGAGGCGCACTATAGTGGTGCCACTTGTACCAAGGGAGAAGCCTCTGTACGAACTGTCGGCGGAGCGCCTCACCCCCAAAGATAACCACACTAGCTGGACTACTACTAAAATAACGAGGCTCGGAACTGGGAAACCCTTGTTGAGGTGGGTAATGGTGTTGAATAGTGGTTTGGATGGTAGTACTGCGCAGTGAACCGGTCGAACCTGGTAGGTGAAACAGGCGCAGTGCTCAGTGGTGATATCGCGGGAAAGTTTTCGGAGGATCATCTCCTATTACCCTATGATGGATGATAGAAACTATCTTGTTATTTTTACCCCATATTACCTTCTAAGGGGAAACCCTGGTCAAGGTGTGCACTGATATTAGTCATAGTATATCGCTCAGTTTATATGAATACCTAGACGCGAGTGTAGGTTGTAAGGTTACTCTGGGTATCTATCGAAGTGATATATTCATTCCGCCATAAGTGCTGAACTACATAAGGATCCTCACCCTTTAAAAGATATATGGTGGTGATCTTGACTCTAAGGGTATCAAAGCGTGTACCATACCTTACCAACTAAATTCATCAAAAGTGAAACCAGGGCATTCTAGGACATAAAGAATTCTATAAGAATGCCTTCTATTGGTAACTGAGGGTGTATAAAGCTGCCAATCTAAACGAAAATGCACTCAGGCCCACCTACATGCCTCTTGAACTGTGTCGTATTGAATTTTATTTTGCCACTGTTTCTATTCATATTTAGCAACATGAATGTCGATTGCCCTGTTTTAATAGCAAGATTAATATAAGAATATAAATGCAGATGAAAGTGATATTGAATTTATGTGATGCTAACCTTCCACTAGGATCTGTCTGGTTGGACCAGGTAGGCTTCCATCTCATGACAGTAGGTGCACATTGTGCTGGGAATTGTTCATCAAACATACACCTGTACCAATACCCCTCCTTGCTGTCAGGAGCGTCGGCACCCCACTCAGGCTTGGGGTTATTTAGCTGTTTATCAGTAACCATTTTCTCCGCGGTGTCCTTGATAACGCCTTAGTACATGTGACACTAAATTCAAGAAAATTGGGGTTACCTTCAAGACGTCAATCCACCCATATCCAACGCCGTCGCTGAACTGTTCTTTTTGACGCCAAAGGATGTCATCAGGAAGGTAAGGCTTTTCATCTGGTTTATCCGAGGTATCAAATGCTTTTCTGAGAATATACTTTTCAAGGCGCTCTCCCTTGAGGATAAGCTTGTCTTGGGGATCGATATTCATCGTGACTTCCAAGAACTACACAAACCGGAATCAATCGCTATGCCAGTTACACCAGAGGACCATATCTCACCTCCTTGTCCAAGAAAGGGACACGGGCCTCAACACCCCATGCGGAGGTAGACTTGTTGGCCCTCAGACAATCTGAAAGGTGCAGATTATTGACCCTCGTGATGGTCTCCTTGTGAAATTCTTCCTTGCTCGGGGCGTTGACAAAGTAAAGGTAACCACCAAATATTTCATCACTTCCTTCTCCACTTAAAACCATTTTCACGCCCTGGGCTTTAATTTTCCTGCTCAGGAGGTACATAGGTGTTGATGCACGAATTGTAGTAACGTCGAAAGTTTCAAGGTGATAAATAACGTCACGAAGAGCATCGAGACCTTCCTGTAAAGTAAAGTTGAATTCATGGTGAACTGTTCCAAGATATGCAGCTACCTTTTTAGCAGCGATAGTATCTGGTGACCCTGGAAGTCCAATAGAAAAGGAGTGCAGCTCTGGTAAGGCAGTGATCGTGTCAAGATCATCGCCTTCACTGATTCCAACGAGTTCGTGTGGTATCACATTCCCGTCGGCAACCCCAGACTTGGCTTTTAGTTTCTCAGTTTCACGAGCAGCTATTGAAGCGATCAAACTAGAGTCAAGTCCTCCGGACAAGAGAACTCCGTAAGGGACTTCAGCCATAAGTCTCTTGCGCACCGCCTTTTCCAAAGTAGTTCTAATTCTCTCGTAATTGACTGGAGTCGACGGGATCTTTGTGGAGTCCAACCATGATGGTTGAAAATATCTAGTAGTCTTCCCGGTTGTTGAGTCATAGATATGACCTGGGGGAAAAGAGATGATTTTGTCACAGACAGGGTGGAGGCACTTCAGCTCAGAAGCAAAGTATACGGCGCCAGGGGTTTTTGAGGACCAACCCTGATAGAAACTAGTAACACCGATGGGGTCGCGCGCAGCAATAGTCCGGTCCTTGATTTTATCATACAGGACGAAAGAGAACATTCCGTCCAGCATCTTTGGAGTATCTGTATCATATTTGGGGTACTTTAAAAGCGGTTAGAAGGGATGGGTTTTACATGTAGCTGGTGGTCTTACCAAGTGCAAAATGACCTCACAGTCGGAATGGGTCTTAAACTTAGTGTTGGCATCGAGCTGCTTACGCAATATTCTGTGGTTGTAGATTTCGCCATTGACCGCCAAAAACACGGTTTCCTCCTCGTTGACAAGGGGCTGCGCTCCACTATCTGTTGTGACTGTTAAAAAAGACCCATGATCGATTTTTCTTTTTTTCCTAATATCGAGGAGAGGGAATACCAATTCCAACAATACTCAAACGTTCATGCGTTAAAACTAGTTTTGGAAAGTTAGCACTAAAGAAGTTCGGCGAAGAGGTCTACTCAGTGTTTGATTTACTTGTGTCATTGGAAATGATATTTCCACCTGTGAGAAAGAATTAGAATTTTACGATAAGGAATCCCGGGGAAAGGATCATCTCACTCCAATCCGGACCGCGATGACGCACACTGCGAAACCCCATAAGTATCTGAACCGCTCAAAACATCAAATAGAGGGAATACATACGCTTTGGCTAATTGCAAAGCCTGGGGCTTGAATTGGTGGACATCGGGGTGTTTATGGCAAGCAAATATACCTTTATTTCAACGGTTTTGTCAGGGTTCCGCAATTCATAGTGGGACGGACGAGGGGTGATCTCATACCACACATCGTGAGGGGGGGCAAGGCTATATATACTATAGCGGAGCAAAATGGGAAGGGAAGGAAGAATAGTTGTGGGAGGCAAACGGAAGAAGAAGAAGGGAAGGTTGATTTATTTATAAAACCAGGTGGTAGGGTAAATAACAGCTTTTTGGGAGGAGGGCCAGGGTTGAGGGTAAGTTCAATTTTGACTCACAGCCATTGAATAACTGTGTCAAAGGATAATGAAGTTTGAAGCCTAAAAACATTTTCTACTTGCGGATTTCACGGATTTCACGTCACTGTCGATCTAGAACATTTGGCAAAGTAAATAAGAAGGTGGGGAAATGTGCTTGTAGTCAAGACAATTAATTACACCTCACGCGCCTAAGTTGCCTGGAATTTTTATTTAGCTAAATGAATACATGAATGCAATAGTAGGTAATGTGAAAGGAATATCGAATGGGAGAAAAGTCCTCCTCGTCCCTACATTACGCACAATCATCACGCATAGTCATACCTGCATATCATCGCATCGCCGGCATTAGAGTCTTTTAGCCATCGAACAAAAATTTATTTATTCCCAAGACTTCCAAGACATGCAGGTAGGATGTGATATCATATTTTCAACTACAAAACTTTGGAGATATATTCCCTATGATTACCTTCTCAGAGTACTTGTGTGCCCTTATGTGCGCCAAGAGGCAAACACATGCAGCATAGTCATGGGAATTAATTTTTTGTTCGTTGCCTTTCACACCCGTGGCTAAAAGTCTCTATTGCCCGTATGAATATTTCCCAACGCCAAGAGCTAACAACACCCGTTGATATTAATACCTATGTATACTCAGCCGTTAATTAGAAAGTCGGAATTTTTGATAAGCGTTTGGTTGCAACGATACCCGACGACTTAGTTAACGCGCGAGTATACTATGCCAGAATTGCATCCCTTACACTACGTTGCAACGAGGTACCTAAACCCTTTCCGGTAATCGTGATATAAACAGCGCAAGGAATCAAATACGTACCATTTGGACATCCTCAGCGTGCCATAAAGGGTTTAAGCGCCTCGAGTTGTAATTCGGACTGACCGTCTATCGGATACATAGTTAAATGTTGCCTACTCGCGCGTTAATTTAAGTCCTGTGAGCTCGTTGCTACTAAGAATACTCAGGACTTAATTAATACGTGAGTATATTCACTACATATACCTATACTCGCCCGAGTTTGACTGGGTAATAGTCATTGATTTCTACGTGATTTGCTGCACATTTAGGTGCCATCTCTGCATGGGTTTCAGATCGATATCCCGGAACCGCGGCAGGGAGGTGGGGTACATAACAGGGGTCAGATTTCTGCAGGCCGAGCTCTTTGCGGTCGTTACTAGTCGCAGTGCAAAATGTTCCACTTTATTCACGATCACTAATCCGCTTTTCATGGAATATTGAACAGAAACGATACCGAGCCTTTGAAACGATACAGGAATTATGTCTCGATTTTGTTAATAACTTCCATGGTATTCAGGTCTATCATTTCAAATGTCGTAGTATCCAATATTGAAGGGGTAAGAGACAAAAAGGTATTCTCTACATCAGCCAGAAACGCTGGCTAGTTGTCTGCAGATTTGGGGGAGAGACCTTCTATAGCCCTAGTAGCGTCCCTTTGAGTAGGACAAAGGACGAACTACCGCTTCTTTGCGACTGGTCTTGGTTTTGCCTCATCTTCCTTAATAGGGTGCAGCATGACCTTAGTAGGATATTGCGGGGTGTTGGACTGGTGTCCCTTACTCCAGTCATAGCTGATAGCGTATGCGAATATATTACCGTTTCTGTTGAAGGCAGTTGCTGGAATGCTCCCATTGACAGACGGGAACCCTTTGAGACGGTGTTTGGCATCTTTATCCCTGTACAGAATCGTTAGGTGAGATTTGGCGCGTCCGGCGGGATCGACATCTAGAGTAGCGACAGTAAAAAAAAAAGAAGGAAAAAACACCAAAAATACGTACCAGAAGTGAAAAGTTCCATCAGACCCAGCAGTAGAAAATGTTCCAAAAGTAGGATGAAAAGATATGTCGTTGACACTGTAGACATTGGCAACCCCTGAGGATGGGGTTTCTCGGTGGCATTTGAACGAAAAGTTCATGCTAAGTGTAGCACATAGGAAATTGGTTAATTATAGAATCAGAAATATGAAGAACGCTCGGAGTAATTACTTGGCATTTTTGTCTTCAACATATTGGATTGCACATCTTCCTTCAATACTTCCAACTGCGAATCCGGTAGCATCAGGAAAGCAGCTTACAACCCTCGTCTGCCACTTGAGTGGGCTCTGAATGGTCTTGAAAATTGTGGTTGGACTAGCCAGATTTATGACATTGATATGTCGATCGGCGGTGCCAGTAACTAGCAAACCTTGACAGACGTCGAGGGTATATACACGCTCCTGCATTTGCACAGTAGCGGCAGGTTGCTGTTGGCGGAGGTCCCAGTACTTGAGGGTTTTATCCCACGATCCAGTTACGAGCATCTCACCCGCGTTCGGTGCCTGGAACATTCGAACGCACCGAACGGGCTCATCATGAGCGGCCACCTGCTGAGATGAGCCGGTGGTAAGATCGTACATACGAGCAGCCTTGTCAGCACCGCCTGAAACTACTTTAGACCCGTCCTTAAGAAAGGAGTTAGCACCGATGTGTCGAGGCGCGCAGGAGCTCAAACCGGGCAGGTTAGCCAACCTTCGACCAGTGAACTGACAAAACAGGACCTTGGTGTTCGTATAAAGCCTTGCCCATGGATTGTCCAGTTTCTGATATCTCATAAATGCGAACTTTGTTATCCCAGGAGGCCACCGCCAGATGCTCGGACTGGGAAGAGAATGAGAGATCCGAGATGCTGTCTTCTGGGGGTGAAGTGAGCTCTACATCTTTGCTCAGGTCACCCTGAGTATTGTTGGCGGTGGTGGCGGGAGTCGTGGTTGTGGCAGCTCCGAAAAGCGACATTATTGGAGCAGGCCCAAGGAATAAGAGTACTGGGTAAGGGCAGGAACTGAGGGTCGTCTTTTATGAGGGCAAATGGAAGGGTTCAGAAATACCCTAGAAAGTAAACCGCTGAAGTAGGTAGATGTTGAGGTTGTAGTTGAAACTGGAGGTAGCGTTGCACAGACGAGTGCTGGAGTCCTTTAGCGCGTATTGAGGTGGTTTTTATGGTGTGCTGGACCGTGGCGTGTGTAAGGCACATTCTGGGAACGCCAAACTGTGGCTGGCCAATGTTCGTAATCTTGGCAGGTAGAAGTCGGTGTTTTGACGAACACGTTTTGGCGAATCTCTCTGTAGCAACGCCATAGCAACGCCTAAACTGTAAATAGTAACAGTTTTTATTGGACCCAGCCCCCTGTTCGCCATAACCCCCGTGTTCGCCAAAACCCTTCGCTTTCAAGACGGGCGCTCCAACGAACTAAGCCAACTATGGACTGTTGACACCACACTATCCCTTAGACGGATGAATTTTGTCAATTCGCTGCTTGGACCGTGCACGCACTTAGTAAGGGAATAGTTCAGGTGACGGTTGCCAAACAACCAATTGAAATTCAGAGTCCATTGCCACATAAAGCTAGAACTTAGCCAAAAAGGCAAGCAGCAAATCGGCAAAATTCATTCGTCTATGGGATAACCTCATGATAGGTCACATACAAGTACTACCGGCATTAACTGACGAGAGCGAAAAGGGCAAAAAGAGGTCCTAATAAAATGTAGTGGCTAGTTTTCATGGATACACTAGGTTCAGAGGACTGAAAAGATGTATACGCTGAGACAGAATGGAAATGAAATGTATTGTGCTCTATAAAGTTCTCATACGCAGAGCGATCCTAATGGAAGTATACAGATGAACAGGTTAGCCATGGAAGAATGAAGATATAAGGAAGAATATTGCCTACTTCAGATTTTTCTTTTTCTTTTCTTTCTTCTCACTCAACGCCTTTTGATCTATCTATCTACATTATATTCTACTACACTAACGACTATCGCCGCTTCAGATCCTCGATATTTTCATATACTTCCCTTTATATGTAAGATCACCAAGTATTACCCCACACACTGCAGAACGAAGTCAAACCCTAACACTCCATTAATATTACGATTGGTCGTCATCCATACCATGAACATCCGCCAATGTCGATTCCTACACCTCCACCTCCTCCCTCAATCCGCATAATAGACGGGGTCACCCTTCATGGCAATTACCAGATCCCTTAAACTGAGCAAATCACGACAACTACTAAAGACTACGTAGACATCTCTACACACTAATACAAAGGCGAGATTGATAAGGCAGAACGGATGCTAGTTGAAAGACTACATATTCAGATCGACAAGAGCATTGTAGCACGAGACGCCTCATCGCCTCCAATAAACATATTTTTATACCCTAAAAGCTTGCGCCAGAATCTGAATTTAACCCACAAGCACAGACTCAGACCAATTATTACTACCACTACCACCGCCACTTCCAACACTGCTCCTCCCCACCAGCCTAATACCCTGCCTCTTACCTTCTAACATCAAGAACTCAACTTGACTGAGTCTCCCAACAGTCTCCTGGTGCCTCCCGAGAGCCTCCTGAGACTTTTTTTGGATGAGCTTCCTGAGTGCTCAGAGACCTCAGTGAGACAAACGTCTCATTGATGAATCCGAAAAGTTCGCAGACACTTCAAAGTTCAACGGAATCTGAAAAGAGCTACCAGGGTTGCTCAATCGCCAAGACTAAACTCAGAAAGAACTATAACAGCTTCCCAACGCGAAGCTAAAGTCTTCTCCAGAATACCGATTGAAGAGAAGACACTATATCGTGCTATCCCAATAGCCACTGCGACGCCACCTCTTTTACTTCGGGCCATACCTTCATCGATTTTTGAAAGATACTTTAGAGATTCAGACCTCCCAAAGATCAAGCAGGAGTGAATATTAGAGCCTCATAAGAAAGAGGAATTGGCCATCCACCTTATACAATTCTTACGTATTATGGGTCAACTTAACTCTAGTGAGGAAGTTAAGAAGGACGCCTTGGAGATGGCACTGTCTGATGACCTCATGGATGCGATGATTTACTAGGGCACTATTGCAAAAAGCTTTAATGCCTATATGAGGAGACTTATAACAATGAACTATAGTATTAGAGCTAGAAGGAATGTATACAAAGCTAATAGAAATTTAATGGGACAATTTACCTCTCAACCTGCTACTCCACACCCGTCCCATACACCAAAATACCTCGCCCCCATGGACCTTTCAGCTTTGCACACTTGCTTCACAATTCGCCCCCCACTAAAAGGGAGATATGAATTTGCAAATGGCTGGCAATATCCCAACACAGCCGGAAAAAAATGAAGGATGGGAAATGGCCACTGTACCTACTGTCTTACCACTGATCATGTTTTTACCAACTATTGCTAAAACAATCATCTATTGTATATAAGAGGCTGTTCTATCTGTTCTCACCCTGTCTCAAGATTTTAAGATTCGTCCCAATAATCCTAAGACGCTTTACGCCATATGATGAAAGATAATGGCGAGCGATACACGTAGAGGAACGACGCATGTGATTCTATTAGTTTCTATCATGCGATGGATTTGTAATATAGTTAAGAGAGACATGAGGAATCCGGTGCTGCGATAGAGTTCTATGATTTCTGTGGATAACGATCTGGCCTTGGCATGGATTACGGAAACGACAAGTTAAATACGTGACGTTCTTTGGGCTTTTTTTCTTTTTTTCTCTGTCTCATTTTCCTGTTATATCGATAAATAGGAATAACACTCCTATCCATAGTCATAGTTTCTTCTGTCCAAGCTCGTCTTCGCGGGAGCTATCCATAGTTCTCTTGATTCTCGATTGAAGCCCTAACCTAGTCTTCCCTTCTCCTCCTCTCCTTTGTTCTTCCGTCCTCTGTTCTCGCTCGTGCCTTTGCCTTTGCTCTTGTCTCTGGCTTTGCCAGTGCCTGTCATCAGCAAGACTTCATTTGTCCCCTGAAGTCTCCTGAATCTCAGGAGACTTAAAAAATATCCAGAGGTCTCCGGAGAGTCTCAGGAGACCTGGGAGACTGTTGGGAGACTACAGTCAGAAATTGAGTTTGCTGATGGTTCTTGTGCCTGCATAAGCAAGACTTCATTTGTCTCCTGATGTCTCCTGAGCCTCATGAGACTCAAAAATATCCAGGAGTCTCAGGAGACTCTCAGGAGACCTGGGAGACTGTGGGGAGACTCCAGTCATAAGTTGAGTTTGCTGATGTGCCCAGCTCTCATCGTCCTCATCAGTGTCTTCCTTGTGTAAGGCTGTGCTCCTTGAGTCACCTTGCGTCATCGTTGTCATCTGTCTGATTGTCCTCGGTTATATCAGCAAGACTTCATTTGTCTCCTGATCTCTCCTGAGCCTCAGGAGACTCAAAAAATATCCAAGAATCTCAGGAGACTCTCAGGAGATACAGGAGACTGTTGGGAGACTACAGTCAGAAGTTGAGTTTGCTGATGTACTCCGTCACATGCCGCTATTGCGATCCCCAATTCTACTCTTATTTTTCTTCTCTTTCTACGGAAGTATGATGGAGTGAGCAGACACGATATGACAGATCACAACATCATCAAGCTTGGTGTTTTCCCAGGATGTGCATGCATGCGTCCAGGCATAATGTGCCAAAAACTATCACACCGTAGCCATGAAAAACACCCCGACGAATAGCAAAAATTTCTCCTACTCCTGGAGGTATCAACATTACCCTATTGGCTCTGGCAAGTGCTATCTCTGCCACCAACCACTTGGTGACCTTGTCTCAACACTCTATCTCTGTTGCACTTAGATCTCGCTTCAAATAAATCTTAACTCTAAAGCTTTAACCCAATCATGAACACTCCATTATAGATAGCTACTAGTATGAAATGTATATTTCCTTCCCATAGAGGATTGCCTTTTATTGAAATTAACTAAAACCATTCTATATACACAGATCGATTTGGGTATTTACAAGCCAATTAGAGCTGTCCATTTTAAAGAGTTGTGCCATTCCCAAGATGCTACAAATATTCACAACCCATCTCTTTTTCCTTCTTCTTCTACAGGCTTTAGGAAGACCATGGGGGATGTAGGTAAGCTCCCGATCTTTTGCCTCCAGGAGCTCTATCTGGCGCAATTTGTGTAATCAGCCCCTATTATCATGAAGTTTAAACAAAGCCTCTAATCGCCCTGGTAAGTATCCTCCAAACACTCCCGAATGTTCTGAAAAAGCTACTTGAAACCCATGCCTAATCCTTTTTTGCTGCTCGCTTTCTGAATACCGCTTCTCCCGTACATCATAGATTATGAATCTCATACATGTCTAGTTTTTGGAAAATAGGTATCGGAGCTTACAGTCAGGTAAATCTTTCCATACGGTATTCGCCAAAACTCTATAGGCTTCTGATAAAGCTCTGAGAGCAATTTTCATCTTCCGTATACTCCTCGACCAGACAATAAAATGCCGTTCAGTGCATCTTTACCTCATCAGCGATATCATAGGGCTTTTGTGACCTACTAGATGGATTACCTAGTTTTCTTGAGGGCAGTTTAGTGTCAATCAAAGCCTGTTCATTCTTTGTTGATTTTTTCCTGTGTTCGATTTTGAAAATATGAAGCAGCTTCCTTAAATTTTAACAATAATTCCAAAGGAAGTCGTCATCACTCTCTGAGCATCCAACGATATCTTTGAGGTTTAATATTCGCATCTCTAGTGCTAGCCGTCACCCACCTATTCCGGTGTTTTGGCATCTGCCCCAGCGATCCAGTAGGCGATACACAGTTGTGACGGTTAAGGGAGTGTTGAGTAAGGTACATCAGCAAGACTTCATTTTTCTCCTGATGTTTCCTGAGCCCCAGGAGCTCCAAAAAATATCCGGAAATCTCAGGAGACTCTGAGGAGACCTAGGAGACTGTTAGGAGGCTGCAGTCGCGTATCATGAGTGAAGCGAGCAGATTCTGCAAAATCTTAGGTATATGGCAGGAGTAGAGCGAAGTGAAACATACCGGGAAAGAATCAGAATGGGGCGGGGCGAGAGCGAGACGAGGCGAGGCCCACAGAGCGTGGGTTTATTCACAGATTGAGGGACGAGGCAAGAACGGGAGAGTAGACTTAGAAGTCCCGAAATCGTTTGACAACTAATTTGACAGGAAGGTTGAGTGAAGAAGAAAGAAAAAAGAGAAAACTTCTACAAGCGAGGGAGGGAGCTCCCTATATATAGGCCTAAAATCCCTTCACTGACTCATCCCATAGAAACGCATAGAACCTCAAGGAAATCCTTCTGTTACAAGTACCTGCACTCCGTTGACTCATAGAACCCTGGTAACAGAAACCCATAGAACCTTTGACTAATCCTCCTTCCCGCAACGTCGCCAAGCATACTCTATGCCGTGATAGGTATTAGGTCCCCCTCTGAAGCCTAAATCCTCTTAGGCTTACGTGGGTATCGTTCATGAAAATCTTTGGCCAAATCAGAAAAGTTTTCCACGTCTGCATTTGGTTGCTATGAGGGTTCATCGTAACTGGTATACCGCACGAGGTATTCAAGCCTTCCACATCATTTTCGGGAATCCAGAATAGTATCAACTTTCCACTCCTATTCTCCTTCAATCTCCACTGGGGGTGGTGGTGGTATTACTTGCACAAGGACTGGGTTATTAACGGCGGGGGAGAGTAACGAAATATGAAACAATGCATATATCTTCATCGATAGGGGTAGTAGTAGTTCATAGGCGTAAGGACTAACGACTCGTGAAATTGGGTATAGTCTGATTTGTTTCCAGTCCAGCTTCCTTGATGGTCGTTTGGTCAACAAATTCCGGGTTGATAGCCATACCTTGTCTCCAATAGCATAACGGGGAGCGAGGGTCCGGGTAGCATTGGCTGATCCCTCTTGGATTCGTAGAGCTCTAGATATCTCTGCGCGGAGGAAGTCAAACACTTTCGACATATCCCTTGCCATGGTATTAGCCTGATCCTCGTTGGTGGTAGTGCCATGTCGTAGCGAACCAAAGTTCATTCGGGGGTGACGTCCGTAGTTTGCTTCAAAAGGGGAGAGGTTGGTTGACTCGGAGACATGATTATTCGTAGTGAACTCGGTCATTTGAAGGTAGGTAGCCCAATTATTTTGCTGATAATCCACATAGCATCGAAGGTACTCAGGCTGTTCCATGATGGCATTAATTCTTTCGGTCTGGCCGTCAGTTTGGGGATGGAATGCAGTTGAATAACGAGGAGAAATTTCAAGGCGTTCGTAAAGTGATTTCCAAAAGTCGGAGGTAAATTGGGTGACGCGGTCTGAAACAATCTTTTCCAGAAGGTCATGCAATTTCCAAAAATTTTCCAGATACATTCTTGCAACGTCTTTAGCTCCTGACTCCTCAGTACATGGAATGATGTGTCGCATTTTTGTGAGGCGATCAATGATAACCAATATGGCATTGTATCCATTGCTGAGTGGCAGGCCTGTAACAAAATCCATCGAAACGTTTGTCCATGGGACTTTAGGGACTGGGAGGCGAAATCTTTCGCTTGAAGCGTTGCGGTTGGCACAACCTGCAGCAATTATGGCAATTCATAACATGGCGGTCGATATCTTAGCGTGTTAATGATAATATTATTAAGTAACTCTAGGGTTTTGGCTCTATCAGGGTGCCCTGCTGATGGCTTATCATGATATTCCTGAAGGAGCCTAAGTTTCAACTCCTCGTGTTCTGGTACAAAAAGTTTTCAACAATATAAGAGAAACACTTCCTCGTTCTCTGCGCATTCGGCTAATGAAATCTGTTTTGATTGTTTGGTGCCATCTTTTAGCATCGCCAGTACCTTGCTCAGGAAACTATCTTCTTGGTAAGCTTTTAAAAATAACTATTGGACAGTGGGCGTTCCTTCAGCGGGTTCATTTGCCAAAGAACCCGCCAACAAACTTAGCTTGTTATCCAAATTCTTGCTTTTTAGCACCGTTTGATATTGGTATTGGAGGCGTTCATCCCCCTCCTTAGGTAGATCCCCTGATCGCCTAGTCAATGCATCTGGCTTCCCTCCCTGCTTCCCTGGGCGAAACTGTGCAACGAAATCAAAGCGAGATAAAAACTCTGACCAGCGGGTTTAGCGACGGTTAAGTAACTTGCATCAGCAAACTCAACTTCTGACTGGAGTCTCCCAACAGTCTCCCAGGTCTCCTGAGAGTCTCCTGAGACCCCTGGATAATTTTTAAGTCTCCTGAGGCTCAGGAGACCTCAGGAGACAAATCAAGTCTTGCTGATGTGGTTGACATAAAATACTCAAGGTTCCTGTGATTTGTTAGGACCTTGATCGGGTAGGAGGTCGTTTCCAAAAAATAACGCTATTCCTAGAAACTTCGGATAATCGCTAATAATTCCTTGTCGTATATTTCGTAATTACGAGGTGGAAACATAAGCAGATGCGTCCGTTTCCACGATAATATCTCGATCGGTATCAAAGTGTCTAAGTACGGGGGTGGTTGTAAACGTAATCTTGAGGTCCTGGAATGTTTTTTGGGTGTTCTCCGTCCATTTGAAAACTACTCCTGTCTTTGTTAGGGCAGTTAGGGGAGACACCACTCTTGAGTATGCATAAATAAAACGCCGATAAGAATTTGCAAAGCCTAAGAATTCTGGTACGTCTTTCAGACAGGTCAGTGTTTCCCAGTTCCTAATGGTAGCAAGCTTTGACTCATCCATCTTAATCCCTTCCGGTGTAAGTATGAAATCAAAGAACATGATTTCCTTGACATGCCATTCGCATTTCTCGGGTTTCAGCTGTGCTCCATTCTGGTCGAAGACGCAGAGGATCTTATCCATACGCATTTTATGCTCTTCGAGGGTGGCGGAGTATATCAAGATATCGTCTACGTAAGCTGTAGCGAAGTGGTCCAGGTAGGGGCGAAGCATATCATTAACCCAATGTTGAAAGACCGCTGGTGCATTGGTAAGGTCAAAGGGCATAACTGTGTATTTAAAATGCCCATATCTGGTCCAGAACGCCGTCTTCCACTCATCTCCTTCCCGAATTCTCAACTGATGATATCCATTGTGTAGGTTTAACTTGGTAAAATATTTTGCTGATGAAAAACCCATAAATGTTTCCGGAGTCAGTGGTAGGGGATGCCGGTTCTTAACTGTTACTCCATTCAGTTTTCGATAGTCAACATATAGGCGAAGGGAACCATCAGCCTTCTTAAGGAACAGTACGGGGGAACCAGTGGGGGAGGTGCTATGACGAATGTGTCCCTTCGATAAGGACTCTACGACGTAATCTCTCAGAGCCTGTAACTCCAGCCGTGTCATTCCATACATGGGTCCAAAAGGCACTGTCTTGCCATTCTGGATCTTAATGGCCAAATCATATTCGGGTCAGTGCATCAGCAAACTCAACTTCTGACTGGAGTCTCCCAACAGTCTCCCAGGTCTCCTGAGACTTCTGCATATTTTTTGATTCTCCTGAGGCTCAGGAGACATCAGGAGACAAATGAAGTCTTGCTGATTTGGGGAGGTAAACCGGGAACGTCGGACTTATTAAGGAGATAAAGAAAGGCGTGGTGTTCTTTGGGTATAAGGGCGCGGGGATCCTTTGATGGTTTCACGAGTAGATCGTCAAGGGCCTTAAGAGTAGTCGAATATAGCTGCATTCCTTTTATTTTTTTGTTGACCAATCGATGGAATGCATAGGATTTAATAACAGAAATATTGGTAACGGGTTTCATTATGGGTCCTGTAGAGATTCCTTTTGCAATGACCTTTGTTTGGTTAGGCAAGCAATGTGCCATGCAGGTATGAGAATCAAAATGTATTTCGTTACGGGTGGAGAGGATAGTAGTTGCATGTTTGCGCTCAGGGGCATATATAGGGTAATATCAGGAGTTGGAGTTCTGAAAAGAGCGTCTTCTTTGTGGTAATTAATGTCAGGCGAGAATAACTTTGTGATTAATCTTTCACATTTCGATAAATCATGCGTCTATTACATCTACATGTGAGGCTTAAAGGAATTGTGGTGAGTTATGTTGGCATCTGAAGTCTTGATGTTTTGAAAGTGTCTTACTGGTACGCCAGAGTGTCGATGAGCGTATAATGGAATAGGAGAATCTTTATTTTGAGAAATTGAACACGTTACAACTAATTGATTATCAATATCATGCTCGAAACTAAGCAGAAGCAGCCTAAATCATCAGGCAATCGCATTGTAGTAGTGGCCACTCAGTCTGGGAAAAATCTTTCAATGACTCATGGAGAACCTTCCTTTTCTTCTCTAACTTGTCAGCCTCATTTCACTCATCGCGGAAATTTTGGAGTTCTGAAACTAAGCGCATGGGCGTTCTCTAGCAGGTGACCTCCTTGTCGCATGATAAAAGCATCCCCTATTTTCTCTGCGTCAGACGCTCTTTCACGAGGTCAGAAATTCTGTGGAACGACAAATCTAGAGGGGCCACTCCTGCAGGCGTATGGGACGGGTGGGCGACGGCAGGTAGATTGTGGCGAGCGGGGATTAGGTAGTAAGTGACCGGAAGGGCAGGAGCTTGGTAGCATGGGATTGGAGTAGTCGGGGCCTGGTAGCGGAGCAGGTATGCCGGGAGCGACATAGCGAGGTGCTGGGCAGATGGGGGGGGCAGGGGCCTGGTAACGAGGGCGGTAGCGGGCGGTGAGCATTTGTTGCTTGTTGTCCAATCGTTAGACGATGTGGGTGAGTTCATGGACTATAGCGGGAGTTTCCTCGTGGACCATAAGCTTGGTGAGTTCATCGCTTAACCCTTCCAGGAGTGCCTCCACATTGGCTGTCTCCCCCATCCCTGCCTCAGCAGTATAGCGTTGAAATTCATAAAGTATTAGAAAAAAGCGGTTGGGTTCTTTGATTTTTTTTCGAGAAGCGTCGGGCGGTTCGCTTGGTCGGTCACAAAAACAATGTCCAAAATTTCAAGAACGCTTTCCATGGGGTAGGTTGATTCGGTGGTATTAATATAGAGGCGTAAATTGACCACAGGGCCGAGAGATTGAATAGGTTAACTGGTTTTGCAGGGTGGGGTACCGGTCGGCATTGCCTAAGAGCTTTAGTTTCAACATATTTTTAAATTGGGGGAGTCCCTTCCTGTTACCACGGTATTTTTCTGGGTCCGAAAGTTTCTCTGAGCTTTCGGCCCTTGGTTCCTGAGTACGGATGAGGCCCTCTAGGAGGCGGTTACGACGACGAGGTGGAGGAAAAGGAAGGAGATCGGCAGCTGGTGGTGGAGGTGGAGGAAGTGCAGCCTGATCGGCGAGTGCTGCTTGTGCTTCCAGTGCTGCTTGGTTGGCTACATGAACTTGTTCTTGGAGGGTGGTGACCTGGGTCTTCAGGTGGGTAATTTGTCCTTCCAACTCCATATTCTCGTTTCCGAGTTCCGTAATTCTTTTGGTCCATTCTTCCTTGGCCTCATCGGCATCCTCCTCTTCCTATTCCAGGTCTTCCTTGTATTGTTGTAGGCCTTGCCGGCATTTAACAAACAGGTTATAAATCATGAGGTTTTCGAGGGTAGATTCATTTTCAGGTGGGGCGGGAAATCTTGCGAAGAAGGTATTTAGTTTAGCCATCAGGCCTTCTTGATTGAGGCGTTTGGTCTCAATAAGGCCAGCCAACATGATTGAATTTCTTTTGGTACCGAGCTTAATGTGTTATAGATTGGCATTGGAGACGCAAACTTAGTATCACAGAGCGAAGCGAGAACGGAGATGCCAAGGTATAACACCAGAGTAGAGCGAAGCGAAATATACCGTGAAAGAAACAGAATGGGGCGGGGCGAGAGCGAGACGAGGCGAGGCCCACAGAACGTGGGTTTATTCACAGATCGAGGGACGAGGCAAGAATGGGAGGGTGGACTCAGAACTCCCGAAATCATTTGACAACTAATTTGACAGGAAGGTTGCGTGAAGAAGAAAGAAAAGAGAGAAAACCTCTACAAGCGATGGAGAGAAACAATATATATTTAAAATCATCAGATTCTTCATCCGTAGAAATCATAGAACCTCGAAATCGGATTACAAATCATGCACCCGTTGACCCTGGTAACAAGCTCATAGAACGCACTAATCATGCTTATAGCGTCATCGCATCTTTCCGCCGTGATATCGCGAAGTTGAGTTCTTGATTTAGAGATATACTGAGGAAGGAATATTGTCATTAGGTTCTAGGAGTTTCTATGACATGAGGAATTTGTAATATAATTAGGGAAGATAATGGGGAGGAATATGAGGTGTGGTTGCGATGAGATTCTATGAGTTTCTACGGGCGGCAAAATAAGTCTTGACGGACTGGTGGAAAATAGTGTTAAATAGGAGGAGAGAACTTTTCCTTTAGTTCTTTCCCTTCTTTTCTCTCTATCTCGTCTTCCTGTTATATTGATAAATAGGAATATACTCCTATCATAGTCATAGTCCCTACAGTCCAAACTCGCCTTTGCAGGAGACACCCCCATAGCTTCCTTGACCACTATTGAAGTTCTTACCTGGTCTGTGCTTCCCCTACCCTGCCCTGCACCCCTCTGTTCTCGCTCGTGCTTTTGTGTTTCGGCGTCTTGGCATTAGCCCCGATAGTCCGGTAGACGATGTGGGGTTGTAATAGATGGGGGAGTGGTAAGCGAGAAAGAGTCAGGTGACGGAGGGATGACGTTATGGGGTTCTATGAGTTTCTATGGTGTGAAAGATTTGTAATGTATTTAGAGGAGATGGTGAGGAGGAATACGAGGTGTGGGTGCGATGGAGGTCTATGGGTTTCTAGGGATGATGATATGCGATCTTGGCGGACCAGCGGAAGATGGTGTTAAATAGTGTGGGAAGAGTTTTCCTTTAGTTTCTTTCTTCCTTTTCTTTCTGTCTCGTCTTCCTGTAATCTCGGAACATGGGAATATACTCCTATCTATAGCCATAGTTTCCCACGCCCAAACTCGGCTTCACAGGAGGCCTTCTCATACCCCTTCTCCTCTTTGTTGACGACCTTATTTGGTCTTCACTTTCCCTGCTCTGCTTTGTTCTGCTCTTCCCTTTGTCCCCTGTTCTTACTTGTGCCTTTGCACTTCTTTCTTTATCTACGGCTTTGCGATCTGCCTTGTGTCTTGCCCGGCCTCGTCGTCTCGTCAGTGTCCTTATTGTTTAAAATTTGTCTTCCTCGATTACCTTGCATCATCGTTCCGTCTGTCCATTGTCGCCGATCGGCTCTGTCGCGCTTTCTTGCTTCTGCTTGTATCGCGGCATGGTCGTAGTCTTAAGGGTGTTGCGGGAAGAGAGGTTAGCCAAGGATTCACTTGGGTTCTTAGGTTTCTATGTCAGGGGTTCGGTTCGGAGATAGAGTATCGGGTATAGGGAATAAGGTCGGGTTCAGGGTTATGGGTCTTGGGGGATTCCATGGGGTTCTGTATAGATGAGTCATCGGGTGGATAGGCGGTGTATATATAGGGATTCGGGTTTCGCTTGTAGATAGTTTCTTTCTTTCCTCTTCACGCAACCTTCCTATCTCTAGGAGTCTTGTAGTCCTTTAGAAATATATCTTACCGGCCTTTGGCCATTGGAAAAACCCCAGAAGCGAGTTAAGCTCATAGTTAATCGTCCGTCGTAATCTCCTTTTCGATTAAGCGCCGTCCTCGCCTCCTGTCCTCTGCCGTTTCGCGCCATTAGTGTCGCTTGGCTCGTCGCCGTCTCCGCATTCTGCTGTGATACGCTCGCCCGTCGGTGCCCTGCGCTTATCGTCCATTTCTCGTCGTCGTCGGTGTCTTCGTTGTCTGGTATCTTTCTTTAGTCGCGCTTGCGTTATCATTATCATCTGTCTAATTCTTCTCGCTACTCCGTCACTGTAGTCTAAAATCTGCGTTGCAGCGTCAGCGCTTGATTCGATCTTCGTATCTTCTTTGATTGATGAGCGTGAGATAATTATTGATGTCGGTAGAGAATATTGGAATCTTTCTTAAAGCTCTACGTGATCTTTGTAGTTGTGACGAATGGCCGATCTGAAAATAATAGATGATATTTGATGTATGAAAAGGAGTTCGAGGCATGACTTATTCAATAAGAATGACTGAAAAAGAAGGATAAGGATCGGCGGATCTGGCGCGGCAAAAGCAAGCCTTGAGGACAAACGAGGTAGAGGCGCGAGGCGGGGAAGAAAACAAAAAGCCAAATAAGAGTTCGAGGAAAATCAAAAAAAGCTATAAGGTTCTTTCTTCTTGGCGAGTTTGGACGGAGAAACTATAGTATGGATAGGAGTATATTCACATTCTTGAGATAACAGGGAAGGCGAGACAGAGAAAATAAATAAAAATTAAAGGAAAAAAAGTCACTATTTATTTACACCATCTGCCAGCATGAAATTTCATCATCCAGTAGAATCGTAGAATCACTGTCATATTCTTCACGTATATTATACTCCTCCTTCTTCTATTTATATTACAAATCTATCACGCCATACATCAGCAAACTCAACTTGTGATTGAAGTCTTCCAACAGTCTCCCAGGTCTCCTGAGACTTTCCTGAAACCCTTGGATATTTTCTGAGTCTCCTGAGGCTCAGGAGACATCAGGAGACAAATGAAGTCTTACTGATGTAGAACCTCCCAGAACTTAATGATGACACCCTACCTCTCATTGCATCCCTTCTTCGCTTGATATTACCCAAACTATTACAATAGTGCTTCTGTCCCCAAGATTTCGCATCTGTTCTCGACAGCTTCAGAAAGAATGATCATGCGAATGGCGGGCTGCTGTTAGAACGACGCGGAGGAACGACGTTATAGCTTTTGGGTTTCTATGGCGTGATGGATTTGTAATGTAGATAATGGAGATCGTGGGGAGGAATACGAGAAAGGCCAAGAAGTTTCTATGGGTTTCTGTGATAACGATAACGACATGTCTCTTATAGCTTATGATGACGTGTTAAATAAGATGGCGAGATATTTCTTTTAGTTTCTTTCTTTCTTCTTTTCTCTCTGTCTCGTCTTCCTATAATCTTAGTACATAGGAATATACTCCTATTCATAGCCATAGTCCCACGCATCCAAACTTGCCTTCGCAGAAGGCCTCCTCATAGCTCTTGCCACCTTTCTCGACGACCTCATCCAGTCTTCACTCTCGCTCGCTTGTTTCGCCTGCCTCCGCCTCCTGTCCTCACGCTGCTTGCTTTGCTCTGTTTCTCTGGCTTTGTATGCTTGCTATACCACCCGGCCCTCGCCTCAAGTGTCCTTATAGTCCATGGCTGCGCCTCGAGCCTACTCATACATCGCTTGTTGCCTGTCTCTGTTCCCCTACATTTGTCAAATTGGTATCGAAATTGGGACTATTGCAAAAGACGCTTTTAATAAGAAGAACATCAAGAACCTAACTTCTGACTGAGTCTCCCAAAGTCTCCTCCCAGAGTCTCTTGAGGCCCTGATATTTTTGAGTCTCCTGAGGTTCTGGAGACCTCGGGAGACAAATAAGGTCTTGCTGATGAAGAAAAACGATGCAATTTGATGAAGTTGAGGTACTACCTTTCATAGATCTCGCAAATCTTCTGCAAGCTGCAGTCATTGCCATGACAGCCTTGAGATTGCAACGCTCTTGTCCGATTTTTTGCCTCTTTTTACGTCCGCTCATATGCTCGGAGTTCTAGGTAGATGTCCTTATGTCTATGGAAGTCTTTGACATAGTTTTCTAGGTACTTGAAATTTATCGTTGTATAACCCCTGTATTGTGCCATCAAATGGCAGTCAATCAAGGCTTGCACACATTTCAATGCTTTAGCAAAGTCTACCCTTATAGCATTCAGCAGGTTTCTCAGAGCAACCGCGAGTGTTCCTACATCAGCAAGACTTCATTTGTCTCCTGAGGTCTCCTGAGTCTCAGGAGAGTTAAAAAATATCCAAGGGTCTCAGGAGACTTTCAGGAGACCCGGGAGACTGTTGGGAGACTCCAGTCAGAAGTTGAGTTTGCTGATGTAGAACAATCTGCCCAAGATTCTGCATCTCCTTACCCTACCATTTTATTTTCGACTGTGACGGAGTAACCGAGGGCAACAAGGCAGACGACAACGATGACGCAAGGTAGCTCGAGGAGCACAGCCGCGCTTATAAGGACACGACGAGACGACGAGTCGGATTTAAAGCGAAAAGACCAAAGAAAGCTCAGAGACAAGAAGTGCAAGTAAGGCCCCAAGGAGGGACAGAAGCAAAGGACAGAGCAGAACAAAGCAGAGCAGGAAAAGCGAAGACCAAATGAGGTCGTCGACAAAGAGGAGAAGAGCTTTGAGTGGGCCTCCCGTGAAAATAAGTTTGGAAGCGTGGACTATGACTATGGATAGGAGTGTATTCCTATGTACCGAGATTACAGGAAGACGAGACAGAGAGAAAAGAAAGAAAAGAACTAAAGTAAACACCCCCCCGTACTATTTAACACTATCCTCCACCAGTCCGCCAAGACCACACAACGTCATCCACAGAAACCCATAGAACCTCTTCGCACCCACACCTCGTATTCCTCCCCACCATCTCCTCTAATTATATTACAAATACCTCACGCCATGGAACCTCCTGGAACTTTACAACGTCATTCTTCCACCACGCATCCCCAGCTCGCTTAACTTTTCCCCAACTGTAGCAACCGTGCATCACCTACCGAATCATCGGGACAACCGCCAAGACGCCGGGACACCGCCCTATAATGCTTATTTGGTATTGCAAGTCCAGGATATAGTGCGATAGATAACCAAGTCTTATCGAACTCATCTAATTGGGAATGCTTCTTAAGGGGGCCTTGCATCCACTCTATCATGTGTTTCAATAGCCCAAGATAGATATTGTTCAAGATATCTAGCTTCTTCAATTCGTAGGCGTTGACTCTAGATATATTTCGGAAAGTATTGAAGAGTGTCTTTACGGACTTCGATACAAGGTAGATCAGCAGGATTCAAACTCTCTCTAGAGGCTTGACTGGGTCTCCGGAGGCCGTTGCCAAAGCAACTACCCTCCGGTCTCTCCTAATAACCTCACTAACTATTTGTTGCCTCCCGAGCCTTATCAGCAAGATTTTACAAGTCTCAGGAGATTACAGGGGTCTCAGGTGACTCAGGAGACTGTCAGAAGACTCAGGAGACTCTAGTTACAAATGGTGATGCTTGCTGATGCTCCCAATGGCCTCTCGAGCCTTCCAGTGGGCCTTCTGAGCCTTCTGTTACCCTCCTTACCTCTCCTGACAGCTCGCTAATTGTATGGAGCCTCCTGAGCCTTCTAGAGGACCTCGTGATCCTTCTGTTACCCTCCTTACATCTACTAATACCTCGCGAATTGTTTCTGACCTCCCGAGTCTTCCAGAGGGCTTCCTGAACCTTCCAGAGGCCTTCTGAGCTTTGATTGGTAAGTTTCAGAGGTCATCACCAACAACCTATTTTCAAGCAAAAAACATATACAGCTCTGGCCAAGAGCTTCTGGCCCTTGCTCCTTTGTAAAGAGTTCTGGAGCCCTCATAAGTCCCCGATATAGATCATATTGTTTTGTTTGTTATCATGTTAATTTTATTCTACATACATTCTATGTCAGCTGAAGTCACTCAAGCCGTTACGAATGTCTCTTGTACCTTTCCCCAGGCCACCAGAGACATTGTCACTATATATCGACCTCATTCCACATTTCCAAATCTATCCTTGTGTTCACAAGCTATTGACCCTGTCCCAGCTCGAACAAATGAGGCATTCCCAAAACACTACTGATATTAACTACCCAAAACCTCTGCTAATAGCGCCTTGTAACTCCAAGAAGACTATGTGAGCCATCTGGAAGACCCCTATCCTTGGCTTTCAGTAGCTCTACAAGACAAAGCTGATGTGTTTTCGTCGATATGCTCTCACATATCTTGAATATTGCTCGTACAAGCCCTAGTAGGCATCCCTGAAATGCTCCCCACAGCTCCATTGTGACCACCTTAATTATCATGGAGCGGAGGGAGGGCAGGGTCGAGCCTTGCTAAAGTATAACACCAAAGCGAATTGAGGCTACATGATAGAAAAAAGAAAGTGAAGAGAGACGAGAGGTAAGAAGTTCATGAACGAGATTTAAACAGAGACTAAAGGGGTGGACTAAAAGTCCCGAGGTCTATATTGACTAAGTTGATAGGAAGATTCCATGAAGAAGAAAGGAAAGAATGAGAAACTCTAAAAGCAAGGCAGCGAGCTCCCTATATATAGCCCCAAAATTCTTCGCTGAATCATCGCATAGAAACCTGCAGACCCCCAAGGAAATCGCTCTATTAGCAATACATATACACCGTCGACTTATACAATCCCTGTATAAAAACCCATATATTATAGAAACCTTGACTAATCCTTCTTCCCGCAACGTCGTCTTAATGCGTTCCACGCCATGATATTAATGTATGCCTAATCATTTCGAGTCGACCTTTTCCTAAATAATGCCTCAGACACTTTATATCAGATATCTCGCCACTGCTTCAAAAATTGATACTGATTAGAAAGCACTTTAAAGACTCCCACCCAGACCTGTATACCACGTTTTGTTTTCTCCGCCTATACCCTAACCATATTCCTAATCCGCCTTACTAGCGTTGTTTTATCGATTTTAATCATACTTCTATGAGTATCGATAATACGCTACATTCACTTTTCGGAGGTCGCCGCTATTTTAAGCTTTTAGATTTATCATCGGTTTCAGAATCTTTCGCTTGTCCTTTACGCTGCCCTCGCTTTAAATACTTCCAACATACCCTGAGATTCTTCTCGATGTGGGGCCTCGTGAATGCTCCTATGACTGGAGAACGATATCTTTAGATTTAAGACCAGCATTTCTATAGTCATATAGCTTCGAGTTTCGAGAATCTGGTAACTGAACTGTATCAGATTGACCTTATACTCAAGATAGTTCATCTTAATTCTGTTGCCCATGAAAGCCTAACTCTGCTCACATCCTTGAAAAACATCGAGATATTAACAAATCGCCTATACGCCCATCGCCAAAGACTTCATTTGTCTCCTGAGGTCTCCTGAGTCTCAGCGAGACTTAAAAATATCTAGGTATTCCTCAGAAGACTCTCGTGAGACCCAGGAGACTCATGGGAGACTCCAACAGTAAGTTCGAGCCATTGCTGACGCCTTGCTGAAGACGATTTTAACGGTTTTGAAATGGTAGGTTCTCAAGAATTTCCTCAAGCTCCACCAAGCCTCTATCAATGCTTCCTGAGTCTTGCAACGCTTTTGTTCAATCCTTTGCCTATTTGCTTGCTCGCTTATCACCAATTCCGTAAACACATCCTTATACTTGTGAAATCCTAGATAACCCTCAAGATAGTCTAGTGTTTTTTTGTCAGATACAGACTACGCCATCAAGGAAATCGACAATGACCGAACATACCCCAAGCCGATTTCCCCGGTCGCTCATGTTTTTGTAGCTTCCAAAGAGCCTACTGCAGCGCCTTCCTAACTATCTTATAAGATGACGATTTCTTTACCTTGCCATCGCAGAGTTGCCTAATGTTCTTTATTTCGCAGACAAAGAACTTTGTAGCGCTTAATGAACATCCAAACCCGATTAAAATTCTCTAGCCGATCGTGTTTTTTCAAAAACGATTGAATTCATTCCATTACATCCTTCAATAGGCCGAGATAAGACTTTCTGAAATTTTTACGCAAGATTCCCAATCTCCCCTGCAGGGACCTATCCCCAAATCCGAATGTGCAGATTGAGATTCTCAAGACCTACATTAAAAACCACAGAAAAAACCCCTAGTTTCTACGCTTTCACAGCTTTCTAAGAATTATTACTCATTGAAGAAACTCAACTTGACTGAGCCTCAACAGTCTCGGTCTCCTGAGACCTCCTGATATTTTTGATTCTCCGGCGCTGCAGTGTCCCAAATATTTTGCCTGTCTCCAAGAGTCCCAGAAGTTTATGACTACGCATGAATCTATGAAAGATGTTTTATGAGGATGAAATGGAGGAACGACATTATAAGGTTTCTGCCACATGGATGGATTTGTAATATACATGTTTTATGATGTGATGAATACGGCGCAGAAAGATTTACTAGTTTCCTGATTTCTACGACGACGCATGATCTTTACGGACTCCATGATGACTAAATAAGATATAGAGGTTTTTCCTTTAGTTCTTTCTTTTCTTTCTTCGCCTCGCCTTCCTCAGAATCTCAAGACATGCGAATATACTCCTATTCATACCATAAATTCCACGATTCAAACTTGCTTCGCAGGCGCCTCCTCATACCTTCACACCTTTCTCGACGACCTCATCCATTACGCCGCTACTGTTTTCTTTAGGTCCTCCTGTTAGCGCTTCAGCCACTCATTCTCGCTTTTATCTGTCTTGCTGTCCGCTGTTCACACATTAAGACGACATCACCCATACTGAATTTAAGACAAATGAGATCCTTCCATCATAGCTCACCACGACCTCTCGCCATCACGATTTCGACTAACAAAGCTCCATCAAGACTCTCCAAAGCTTGTCATCACTCATGACCCAGACGCAACCGAAGAAGAACAAGTTGCTCGCCTCCTCCAAAGAAATTTTATTGCCAAGAAGACGCCCATCGATGCCACCACCCAACATACAAACCGAATGTTTTTAGCCCACAGTTCCACAGCAGTTTGCGACCACTTGTACCAAGATCGTAGTTCTCCGCGAAGGGATCAAAGAAAACCTAGGAGAGATCCATGACGACTTAGCCAAGTCAAAGTCCGAAAAGCTCCCTGATCCAGAGAAATACAAGGGCAATCGCAAAAGTCTTCGGACCTTCCAAAGACAATTACAAATTAAACTTACGGCCAACCTCGATCGGTTTCCCACCCTCATACAACAATCCATTTATTCGATTAATCGGAGGACTCACATGGATCAATTTTGTTTATATTATGGACGAGGACCGCCTCGATTCCATAACGGAATTTTTGAAATTTTGAATAACGCTTTCGGAGATTCGACCGATACCACAAATTTGTCATGACCTTAGGAAATTAGATAACGACAAATAACCTTTTTCCGAAGATTTCATAGAAGCCAAATAAGTATTGCCGACTTGAGCTCAACGAGGCTAAAATTGAACGCCTACGACTTAACCAGATTCGATGGCTTTACGATTCAGAATGAAACTCAGATACGACATGATCATGAAGCATTTCTTCAACGACTCGACATTAAACAAAGCGCTATGCCAGGATGGTGCTTAGATTTCAGATTCCTAGCTTCGCTTCGCTCGCCTTTTGTCCTCGGCCACCACAGAATAACAAGGCACTCAACATATTTGAGACCACCGCCTCTACCCGAAGACGACACCAAAGAAATTTCATCCTCAGATACACCTGCTTGTTCTATGGGACCTTTATTAGTCGCCGCCCGGATCCCCAAGAAAGTGAGGCATTTAATTGAGTATCAGACAAGTTATTATCATGAGCTTGGACATTTTACAGTGATTGTAAGTCAAGACCTCTAAGCAAGACCACCATACGGCGATGAGCATTCTTAAGAAAGGCGAAAAGAGGAGAGAAGTGGTATCGAGGATGAGGAGTTAAAAGATTTGTCCCGTGACTAAGTCGATAGTCCAAGTGACCTCCCAAAGTTTTTTTTCTAAAGTCATTTATTTCTACGCCGTATCTATGATATTGATGGGAATCAATTGATTGTATTGGTTTTATTTCAAGAAAATAAAATCTATCGATCCACCTACGCCGATTGATTGAAATACGCAAGATGATTTATCGATGAAGACTTTCACATACGCCATTTAATCAAGATTTAAGAATTTACGGACGGAGAGTGAGATTGATGCCATTGATGGAGGCCCATTAAATCGTGAAAGGTGACAAGAAAGCGACGCGAGTTGAAAATTAATTACGCTAAGAACGCCTCTTTCATACAAAATTGAGACATTATCCGATTGCGATGTAATACCTTTGGATGGAATGATAGAGTTCTATCGATAGTGGAAGAAATGAGATTCGCTTTCAATCATCGGTACGCCGAAAGATCAGATAGCCAACCGCAAACCTATTGTCATGGTAGAGGATTTCGACACCACCACCGAGAGATCCATGACCCATATATCGGCTTATTACCCTCGATCGCTTAAAAACTTTCGTGATCCTACCTGCTCGATCTATTCTACTACCCTCAGATGCTATTAACAAAATATCGAGACTCCAAATAATCCTCGATGGAACGATCCCAATCGACATCAACGCTTCCAAAGAACTCTCATGAAACCAACGCCGGTTTACTTCTCCGCACCGTCCATATGACCATGAAATTAAACTTCAAGACGGAACGGTACCACCCTTTGGGCCTATGTATAGCATGTCCAGGGAGGAGTTAAAGGCTTTAAGGGATTACTTGACCGATAATTTGAAGAAAGGATTGCTTCACCCAAAGAACTTCAAATGAGCCCTCAAGATTTGTTAAGGCGCTGGATTGATCCTTACGCCTTACGCTACGATTATTGAAAGTTTAAATGCCATAACATACGACAGATATTCTTCCTTTAACTCCGAAACTATACTAATCTGTCGCAAGAAATTATTTTACCAAACCAGACTTACGCCGTGAGATAATCAAATTCAATTAGTGAAGGATGAATGGAAAACAGCTTTTCAGGACGCTGGTACGACACTCAGGAATACTTGTTAACGCCTTTGGCCGAACACTCCACGCTTTCATACGGATTAACGATATTCTCCGCCTTTTGGATCGACAAGAATTATTTTGGATGATATACACATCTATTCGAGACCAACAACATGAACAAGACAGACAGAGGTATTGAAGTTCTTGAAGCCAACGGCGCCCATTTGAAACCGGAAAACATGGAAGTCCAGACAGAGAGACTAAATATCTCATGATTCTAACTCCTGAAGAATGAAGATGACCCTACCAAAGACAAACCATAAGAGACTGAGAAGTTTCCAAAGATCGCGAGTACAAGAGTTCCTGATTCGCTTAATTTCTATCGACGCTTTTATTTACAAGCATTCTCGACCTCTAACCGCCTAACCAATAAGACACATGATTTGAATCTGACCAAGATACGAATGCTTCTTCGTGAAGATAAATTTCACTACCGCCCGATATCGATGACCCCGATCCCGAAAAGGAGTTTTATTTTAAACAGACGCTTCGATCATGCTACCTGGAATTTATCTCAACGGACGAAGAATGATTTTACACCCAGCATTCTTTTCAAAAATCCTTTCTCCCATGGAACGCAACTACGTAGATTTACGATAAAGAAGCATTACAGCGATTATCCGCTGTTTTGAAGAATGGAGACCACCTGCATTTCCGCCGCCCAAGTTAAAGATTAATCTGATCATCGTAGAATTCAATATTTTACGTCAACAAAGTTGCATTGAACCGACGCCAGACCATTCATGAATTTCGTCCCGCTTTAATTTTGTTATTCAATACCGCCCGGAAAGCAGTGAGGATATCGATATATTGACGGTATGTACGATTTACCAAAGGAGACGAGAGATCAACAACAGAAAGAGAGAAGAAGAAGAAAAATTTACCGGATCCTAAGATAGTTTGTTAATGGCTTTTCAAGAACGAACTCAATACGATTGTCTCCTGTGATTGAATTGTTTAACAAAGCTTACCAGTATGATAGCTTTCCGAATAAAATTCTATCCCTACTTCGAGACGGGGTTCGACAGTCAAAAGAAATTTCGTTGGCTGAGTGCAGAGAAAACGAGGAGGGGTTATTGCTCTATCGAAATACACTTTATATCCCGAATTACGATGACCTGAAACTCTATCTGCTATGGGAATATCACGATAAACCTTCAAATTTCATTATCCTGACGGTCAAAGACATCGGAACTCCTGAAATGAGATATTATCGCACGAATTACGCTGAAATATACAGATCATATGTCTAAAATCGCCATACTTTATCAACGCCAAGCGTGAATCATTACCCCTACAAGGAGTTCTCCGACTTATCGATACCCAGCGACCTTTGACCGACGCGACGATGGATTTTATGACCGGCCCCTGAAAGAATTGATTTAACGCTATTCTTGGTTGTCGCGACCGATTGACAAAACGAATATCTTATCACCCAGAGTGTATAACACCAAAGATCGGTTCGCCTATACCTGAAACAGATAGTTGTACGCCACCAGAAACTATTGTCGTGACCGAACGCAGTTACTACGGCGAGCCTTGAACGCCTTTGCGACCGATTGAAATCAGACTCGATATTCGACCACCAATTCGAAACGGACAAGCAGACGGAGCGACCAACGCGACATGAACAATACTCCACGAAGCATGCTATTCCCATCAACAAGATAATTGACCGATTTCTACCTCACGAATTTGCTACCAATAATCATATTTCTGAAACAACCAATACGTCTCCTGCTTTCAAGAAATTACGAGACACTCGAACGACATTTCCCCTACGACACCTGGACGATTTAATTTAATCTATGATCGTTTAATTGGACGGCAAGAGAACGACCCAAATTTTTGATTTCAAGAAATGTAGACGTTTCGCGCCTAAAAGATATGCGAGGAGAGATTAATTTACACCGGACCCTAAGACCTCGATATGTTACGATTCTGTCTGGCTTTTCTACTGAATTGAGACTAAACGACCTCAAGGTTTCGACAAAACAAATACCAGATTTTATTAAAAAATTATGAAATTTACGTTTAACTTACTCTTCCCACCTCCACGAAAAGTTCATCCAAATTCTTTCATGTTTCCACTTTATCACCAATGGTCAACGACTGCTCTGCGACAATAAGAAACCACCTCCACCCATGCCAAGTCGGGCGAGACCGATGAAGAAGCAGAAATATTGGATTCAGGTGCCAAGAGTAATACTTTAAATAACATGCTTACATGAGAACCCTCACAAGAGCCACATCAGCAAGACCAGATGTCTCGAGGTCTCCTGAGCTCGTGAGACTTTAAAATATCCAGGTCTCATGAGACTCGCGAGACTCAGAGTATGAGACTCCAGTAAGTTTGAGCTCATTGACGATGATCCAAATGATCTTGAACACAGTCCCGATCTTCGACAATTGTTCCATCGTCAATACCCTTCAAACCCTACTTATTAGAGCTTTACATCAAGAACTCAACTTCTGACCTGAGTCTCCCAACGCTTCCCCAGTGCTCCGAGCTCCTGAGACTTTGATGTGAGCCTGAGGCTCAGGAGACCTCAGAGACAAATGAAGTCTTGCTGACAGTAGCTTGAGGGAGCCTGATCTGTCCCGGCTTTGGCTGTTTGTCCCAAGAAGTCCCAGAAATGACGACTACATGAATTTATGAAAGATAAGTTTATGAGGATGAATGGATGAACGACATTATAAGCGTTCTGCTATGCTGATGGATTTGTAATATACATAATGGAGGAGGAGGAATAGGTAGACGATGAGTTCTCTGATTTCTACGCGACGCATGATGATCTTATGACCCATGAGTGACAAGTTAAATAAGACAAGTGAGGTTTTTCCTTTAGTTCTTTCTTTCTTTTCTTCGCCTCGCCTTCCTATAATCTTAAGACATGCGAATATACTCCTATTCATACCATAGTCCCCATCAAGATCCAAACTTGCTTCGCAGGCGCTCTTCATACTCTTGCCACCTTTCTCGACTAATTTCATCCAGTCTTCACTCTCCTCGTTTGCTTTGTTTGCTCGCCGCTGTTTCTGTTCTCGCCGCGCTTTCTTCATCAAGAAGACTTCATTTGTCTCCTTGTTTTGTGAGACTTAAAATATCTAGGGCCTCAGGAGACTCTCAGAGACCCAGGAGATCAAGGGAGACTCCAGTGCTTGAGCTGGCTTGACGTTGCTTTTGTCTCTGCTTGCGCTTCACGCTTTGTTCGCCGCCTTCGCTGTTTCTTTCTTTAGTGTCCTCCTCAGTAAGGCTGTGCTCCTCGTTTACCTCAAGGCCCTCGCTTTATCTGTCTTGCTGTCCAAGCATTCATTACATCGCGACATCAGGAGACAAATAAAGTCTTGCTGATGCTGGTCCTACCCAAAGGCCTCAAACACCTTCACTAGAAGGATATCAGTACCTTACTAGAAGCGACATTGATGGAATATTGCTTGATGTTAAGGAGGAATGACTAACGTTTAGGAATAATGTTGATCAAACAGGTTTGAATATCTACATGCCTCAGATCGATGAGAGCTAGATGCTACAAAGCGCAAGTGCATGAAAGATTCCGAGAGATTCTGGTGATTAAGAAAGATCTACCAAACGCCATTACCTTCGAAATTTCTCACTATCATCGCGAATGATTCGACCTGCATCAAGAGAATCACTTGAAAGACACCATCAGTGGGCGGAGATGAATCGATCAGATCTTCCTGCGACACCAGCTTAATCCAGGAGCTTTAGAAGGCGACATTGATTGCAGCTTAGAAGGCTGATTAGACCTGGCTTGATTGTAGCCTGTACCGATAAGTCGATTTGACGTTGACTGCAGCTTTTTTTTGTTTTTTGAGACGCAGCTTGCAATTTTGCTCTGTTTAGGAACGTGACATTGCCTATTTGGGTAGAAGATCACGTTATCTTATTTGTACTTTATAGAATTGATTTTGTCTTAATGAAGTATCCGGCGCTTCGCCAAAAACCTCTAATCACGGTAAAAAGAAAAGACATTAATCGAAACATATAGAAATGGTGATTTTCAAGAAGACTCTTCCAGCCTTATAAACCACCATCATGGCTTCAAGAAATAACAAAATCAACAAACAGAATTGGCGATGACATGATGCAGTTCGACATTTCTCCTCCATTAATAATGGATGAAAGCTGAGCAAAGAAGAGGAATTCGCATTACAAAATTAGATACTGACCCCGACATTACTTCTCAAATCCCCGAAAGGTTTTATGGAGAATATCGATAAACAGAAATATTGCAGTACCAATTAAAAACCCTGGAGTGATTTTGATGAAAATCTAGAGTAGGAAGACTACGTTCAAATCTATGAGAATAATTATGAGGACGAGGAGCCAGCAGATGAGAATGCATCACCGCCCTAACATATGCCTTTATCAGAACAGAGTATATTCTCAGTCCCACCATCCCCACCACAACCATCACAACCACCACCACTAATTAATCGCCACGATACCCATCAACCGGAGTTACATGAAAAAACACTAAGCGCCTACGGCCTTCGACAGCAGCCCACTGGCGAGACCTAAGAGACTTACGGCAGAAGCAATTGCTGCCTCTTTCATAAAGAATACGATAGCGATGCTGATATTTAAACCCCACTCATCTCACTCAAACTGCTGATATAACGGAGTACAGAAACTGTCATGTCGTGAATTCACAAAAGCAGGAAACTGCGCGCAAGGCTGGAGCAGCCTCCAAAAGGGCTAGCATTACCTCCATAAGTTCCTCATTTCGCTCGACCAGTAGTATCTTGCGACAAGAACTCGACCGTGAAAACGACATCAGCAAACTCAACTTTTGACTGGAGTCTACCAACAGTCTCCCGGGTCTCCTGAGAGTCTCCTGATACTCCTGGATATTTTTTAAGTCTCCTGAATCTCAGGAGACCTCAGGAGACAAATGCAGTCTTGCTGATGGAGACAACCCCTTCAAATTCACAACCCTTTCAGACGCCTTTCTCCACAAAGAATATCGCAGACCATATCTCCATATAAACACCAACGCCTTCACAAGATTAACGCCAACACCTTCGCAGATGAAGACCAGAAATGACTCCATTAACGAAAACGCAGCAGAAAGGCGCCAGTTCATAATCGCATTCGATACCTTCTCGAACGCATATATTGCCGGTTTACTTCGTTCGATTCTTTTACTATTAACGCTCACTTTTAGAAAGAAGAACGACTATTTTAACACAAGTTTCACCAACGACTAAGCTAGATAATGGGCGACGCTAACGCCTCACGACTTTCGGATGAGCGAAATTACATGGGCTTCCATTAGATTCAAATCAATTGTTCATGCTTGTTTTACAATATACACATCAGATATCAAGATAAGCCGAAATGAGTGAAAACGCAAGAGAAAGAAAGGTTTATCCTTTCTCCTCGGTAACGACTGTTTTATTAATGATCGCGATAATTATATCAGAAGAAATTTATCTCCACCATACCATTATTTTCGGTGCTACGAGCCACTGACAATTGTACGCGTAAGATCACTTTTGACCCCAGAATCGTAGAAGAATATTTCTAAAATATTACAAAAGTGATAAAATTCTGGATTCTTATTTATCATTTATATATCTCAGCGTTATTAGTTTAGACCGCTAATCTGGTTATCTTACGATCTTTAAAACAATGCGATATACGCTAAAGGGTTGAACTTCAATCCTAATCAGAATCCGGATGAAGACCAAGCTTCTAGCGCTTTCTTCGACGATACTTCTCCACTACCTATAACAAGGACAAGTTAAGACATTTAAAATGAAGTAGCGAGAATCCGGTGAGCAAGACACCTAAGAATACTTAATCAATTCATGGTATGAATAAAAAGTCTCAAAGAAATTCAGATTTATATACAATGTCTTTTGCGTCGATGAAGCTATCCTAAAGAGGTATATCCACAATGGGTCTAGGAGGAGATGATGATGTTCAATTAGTCATGATATAAATTTATACGAGAGAATGCAGACACGAAGGAAGAAGATACCAAAGAACGATTGAGAGAAGTGATTTGGGGGGCGTGGGAATGGTGAAGGCAGGAGAGGCATTTCAAGAGCCTCTTCACACCTCGACAGCGGATATGTGATTTTGGAGGAAAACTCCTATTTTTTTGTATGGTATGAATAATCAAAGTAGATTTTGAGGTATCATTAGATTAGTAATAGTTTGAAAGTCCTCGGAGATATTGGGAAAGCCCAAAAGATTGGCAGAGATTATAAGAGAGCATGTGAGATCTATCCTAATCTTCAGTAATCTCCGGAAATATCAGGAGAGCTTGAAAAACCCTCAGGACAGCCCAGGAGATTGACAGATATCACAGGAGAGCTTGGGAGATTTCGCTTAATCATCAGTAGTATCCGGAGATATCAGGAGGGCTTGGGGAGCCCTCACGAGAACGCCCTACTCATCCTTGGACTTATAACAGAGCGTCTCTGAAGCCTCTAAAACGAAAACCTTATACTAGTGTGGAGGTCTGCATTATCTCGCAGGCTCTTGGGAGAGAATAACAAAGCTTCCAGAGGACGCTAGTAGAGAACCGCTTAGCATCAGAAGAGCCCGCTCAGCTTTCTTGAAGGCAAGGAGGCCCCGCAAGAGTGAGGCCCTCAGACATGACAAAGTTCCCCTGAGATCGAAAAGTTCGATGTCTCGAACGATCCCACACTTCCTGACCTCCCAGAGGCCGAATAGCCATTGACGATTCTACCCAAGAATTCGCTGACTCTCATTGAACTGCCGCATCAGTTTTTGATAGGTCTCCGATTTCGCAGAACTTTGCCCACTACTCCCGCCGCTTGAAAACAACTTTCAGACCTCGAATGCGCTTGATTGTCGATATTCTATAAGGAGGTGTTTCGCGCTGATCGGTGATCCACCAAAGACAATACTTGACGACATAATTACTTATAACTATCGCAAGAATTGATGTTGCCACCACCGCGCCCCTGCCTTCTGAAAATATCTTTAAGATTTCGCTGTCATTATTCGACTTCGACGTCAGAAGATTGCAGACGTCTGGCGAGACTCTAACTTCGGAGCAGACTCAAGAATCACGCTAGAGTATTAGCGAACGCTTTGAGCTTGTTTCGCATGACATACACGATATTGCCTTAATCGTTGAAAGATACTCCGCCAGTTCTCATATCGCCAATAAGTCACGATTTGTTCCGATTCGACGCAAGATACGATATGACTACGCGACACTCGAATGAGTTCTACCCCTATGCTATAAATTACCGCTTCCCAGAAAGAATCATCGATTTCTCAGAAAGAATTGCTAGACTCAATTGCTTTCCCAAAGACCAACTGTCAGATGCAATTCCTCATACATACACTCACCAGATGACATGCTTTTACTACAAGAAAGACACCAACGACTCTCTAAACGCCAAGACGTAAGATAGATTTAAATCATACAATACATTGAGTCGGAATAGTAAGAGGAACTTTTGTCCCGCCTATCTCGACCTTTAACGCCACTTGATTTTCCCAAGAATTGTTCATCTCTTACAGCTTCAGATAAACCGCCTACCATTCTCAGAGAGTTTTCGCAGCTTGCCATCCAAGCTGCTATGAAAAAGTCATTAACGTTGTCCTCATATAGTTTCAATAAGATAACGTAATACGCCATTCTAAATTAACGCCACAATTAAAAGAACGCCAATTAAAAGAACGCCACGGCCCCAAGAAGTTCTCCAATGTTTTCATACCATATGGTAAACAAAGACTCTTCTAAGACATTCAGAATAGTGCTCACGCCACAAAAATTTCCCCATCCAAGTCGCGCTTTTCATTGTCAAGAAGTTTGACTTAAGGTCAATTGTAATATTCAGAGGAGACAACACCTTCTATGTTTCTCAACGATATCATTCGCTTCCTGCAGATTATTACGCTTCTTCAAGGAAATGATTGATTGCCAAACCACTCATCTACCATGACGATAACAAGACGCTTATCAAAATTGCTGAAGAATAGAATGCAGAAAGAAAGAAGCGACCTCACGAGAATTTCATGATCGTTTGGTAGACAATCTAATCTCGACCGACTGCTTAGAATTAGACTTTAAAAGCGCGCCAAAAGGGCCCTGCTAAAAGGCCCCTGCCAAGATATTCATGATTAGTAATCTACATGTTTGATAAGCATCCCCATCACGTCATCTATCAATAACTCCAACATGCTAAAACTCCTAACTCACCTCTCGCTAGGTATTCGCGTTTCTCTCCAAGTATTTGCTAATCTTCTTTCAGAAGATAATGCTTTTTCTCCGAAAGATTGGCAGTTGTTCTTCTTATATCTATCACCAGATACTCATGACTTCGCAGTAAAGAAAGATATTCGGTAACGCGTTTTCAACAGAATGCTTTTGAGTTGTAGTTTCTATAGTGCTTTATTACACGATATTACGAAATGATTGACAAAGGATTAGAATGCAGATATATATCGCTGCTACGGATCTCTCCTTTCGTTTTTTTCCTTTCTTTCTTTCCTCACGCGTTTTTCCTTATCAACCCTACGGTTTAGTTTCATTTCGCCTTTAGTCCCGAATATATTACGCCACGAATATAGTCGCCGCAAGACCTCGGAGGGTCTCCGACAGATCTCGCTTCTTCCTCATCCTCGCCACTGCCCTCACTCGCCCTCGCTCTGCCTCATTCTCAGATAGCCATACATTAGCAACTCAACTTCGACCTGAGTCTCCCAACAATCTCCCAGGCCTCCGAGAGTCTCCTGAGACTTTGATATTTTTAAGTTTCATGGCGCTTAGGAGATCTCAGAGACAAATCCGTTTCTGATGGCAAAGACGAAAGACAAAGGCAAGAGCGAAGGCAGAGGTAGAGAACATATCAGCAAGATTTTACAAGTCTCAGGAGATTACAGGGAAAACTCAGGAGACTTATCAGATTGAGATTCCAAATACAAGTTTGAATTTCATTGGATAAACTCAACTTGACTGAGTCTCCCAACAGTCTTAGCCTTTGAGAATCCTGAGACTTCTGAAAATTTTTTGACTCTTATGAGGCTCAGGAAACAAATGAAGTTTTGCTGATGGATTTGTTGACGTAGAAGTCGAAAAGAATGAATAGATAACAACGATGATAAAAGCAGAATCTGAAAGATACCGATAACGACTGATGACGACGAGAGAAATGCTGATAAAGTCACAGCAAGAAGAAAAGAAAAGACGAAGCGAGAAAATAGGTAAGCAGACAGAAGCAGGGAAAGATTAAAGCGAGGACTTCAACGAAGATTGAATCTGAGGCGCTTTCCGGCGAAGCTAGACAAGAGAAACTAGAGCTATAGATAGGAGTACTATTCTTATGTATCGAGATAACAGAAAGACGAGACAGAAAGAAAAGAAAGAAAGAACTAAAGGAAAAATCTCCCCACGCTAATTAACACCATTCTCCGCCAATCCGCCAAGATACATACTTCCCTCTCTGGAACCCCATAGAATCTCATCGCAACCATAATTTGTATTCCTCCCCACCATCTCCTCTATTTCCATTATAAACCCATTACACTATAGAAACCCAGAGAACCTTATGACGATATCCCTTCTTTCACGCATTTCTACCTCGCTTAATACTTCCTCAACCAAAACAACCGTATATTGCTTACTAGATTATTGTGACCGATGCCAAGACACCATGACAGATCAGCTCCCCTACAAGGGCATAGCTCTTGATAGACCGATGTTTCAAAGAATATCGACGATGGAACGATTGTTGAATTTCGGCGCTATGTCCAAGATCACTTGATGGCTGCCATACGGGTTCCCCATATCCAACATATTTAACCAAATACTCCATCCGCCGTCCCTTCTTCCATGAATCCAATATTTCCTCTACGTTCCATTCAACCTCTCCTTCGACCTCCACAAGTAGGGGTGTTTCGACAATTTGTCCTGGGACGGGATTTTTGACCGTCGGTGATAGGAGCAAAACATTAAAGACTGGATTTATCTTCATAGAAGCAAGTAAGTCTAACTCATCCGCATAGAGGCTCACAAGTCATTTAACCTTATAGGGACCGATTTGTTTCCAATCTAATTTCTTCGAGGGCCGCATTGTTTCGATAATCCGAGTAGAAAGCCAGACGGAATCATTTACAACATAGTGGGATGCCGGAGCAGAGTTAATTTATCTCCTCAGACTTACTCTAAACATTTCTGTTTAAGAATCGAAAATCACTTCTCCTCGCCAACTTGAATCAAGTACTGATCTTCATTCATTGTTTTTCCACGTAGAGGTCCCAAATGTCAAAACGCCCCTATAGTTTGCTTAAACGACATATTCATTCTTTCAAAACGCTGATTATTGGTGAAGAATTCCACCATCGAAAGGTCCATTCCGACATATTTAAGATTCATTCCGATAGTCCGTGCAGATACGGTCGTAATGGATGAGGAAGTGTTAAGTGAGACAGGGATATATGGTGAAAGGATGACGTTATAGGGTTCCATGAATTTCTATAGCGTGATAGTTTTGTAATATAGTTAGAAGACATGGTGGGGAGGAATACGAAGTGTGGGTGCGATGAAGTTCTACGGGTTTCTATGGATGATAATTTTTAGCTTTGGCGGACTACCGTAGGATGGTGTTAAATAGTAGGAGGGGATTTTTTCCTTAGTTTCTTTCTTTCTTTTCTCTCCGTCTCGTCTTTCTATTATCTCGATACATAGGAATATACTCTTATCGATAGCTATAGTTTCTTCTGTCCAAACTCGCCTTCGCAGGAGTTCCTTTATAGCCCTCTCAATCTTCGCTGAAGTCCCCTTTCTCGCCTTTTCGCTCATACGCCTTAACTTTTATTCCGACCAGACTTTGGCTTTCGCTTTCGCTTTTGCTTTGCCGGTCAGACTTATACCCATCCAGCCTTTCATCGCCCTCGTCATTTCTCATCATAAGAAGGCCTTGAATCACTCATTATCGTTATTATTTATCCTGTTGCTTCTCAACTATCACAGAATACATACAAGAAGCGACGAAATGGTATCAGAGGCCAAGAAAGATAAGCAGAAAGAGGAAAATAAGAAGAAAGAAGACTTCAACGAAGACGGTAAAACTATAAGGCTGCTTCATGCCAGCTGGCTGGAGGAGTGAACTATGACATGAATAGAATATTATTCCTACAGATTGAAGCAATGTAAGATTTGCATGTAAAGAAAAGAAATAAAGAACTAAAGAAAAAATCTCCCCGTGCTATTTCACACCATCCTCCACCAGTCCGGCAAGACTTATACTTCCCCCTGTGGAAACCCATAAAATCTCATTGCGACCAAATTTTGTATTCCTCCCTACCATCTCCTTGATTTTCATTACAAATCCATCACGCCATAGAAACACATAGAACCTTATGATGACATCACTTCCTTCAAGCATCCCTACCTCGGCACTTAACACTTTCTCAACCAACACAACCGCCAAGATTCTTACCGTGATCGCCGACCGACATTTAATACGCAGAGACAATATCAAAAGACAAACGAAGTTTCACCGATGAAGACAAGATAATTATTCTACACCGGCGAAATTTAAGTTTTTCAACGGCGATGTATGGGTTTGAAGTAGACTTTTTAGTATAGTGTTCCCCCAATACTACACCACTCCCTTGCCTAATTGGGTAGCTATTCTATTGGTTTCTGCCCAATTAGGATACAAATGACCCAGTCTGGCTTAGCATATTAGTTCTTAGCACAATATCTCTCTATCTTGACTTTAATAACCCACTCATTTATTACCAAATACGGTAATTGATCATTAAAAAATGAATGTCGCGGACCCCCGGATACAGGTGTCCCCAACTGTACCGGTTTTTTTTTTTGCTTGGAGCCTCCTACTAGTTGCATGTGACAGGTTCCTGCGTCTGACAGGGTTATTTTGAAAGGCGGAAACGGTCTATAATTTTTCAGACCGGCCCGCCATACTCACTCACTCGTGGTACATACCAACATCTTAGGAAGCCTACGTGCATAATTGGTAAAAATGGTAGGCTCGATCAGATTATTCATACAACCTAACATCATTCGTCACAAGTACATAGAGACCCCGATATTTTTGTTCAGGACTGCTTCGTTCAAAACAAGAGCTTTGAAGGCATGGATAGGAGGAATTCCAAGAGGAACGGAGATCTTGAGCCACCAAACTTTATTTTGAGGTACAAGAAGGCGGAACACTCGGAAATCATGAAATCATTTTAAACCGTTCCATTTCATTATAGCTTCTGATACTCTGCGCAGGAAGTTAGTATACCCGAAGATAGCCAAACAAGAATATAGGGTGGAACACTAACCTAATTTACCTTCTAGCTTCTTTGCTTCTGCCACTTTTCGAACAGCTTTAGACATATCATCCTGATTGATGGCATCACGGTCGTCACGAATAGCGAAGAAACCAGCCTCAGTAATGACATTTCTCAGATCAGCCCCGTTGAGCTGATCGCTCATCTTGACGATACTCTCGTAATCAATTTCCCCATCCTTTTGCACACCCGCCGCATGAATTTTGAGGATCTCCATCCTCCCGACCTCATTTGGAAGGGGAATTTCGATCTTACGGTCTAATCGACCAGCCCTAAGTAGCGCTGGGTCGAGCGTGTCAGGCCTGTTAGTTGCCATGATGATTTTTGTTTTCCCCAGGTAGTCAAAGCCGTCGAGCTGATTGAGCAGCTCCATGAGCGTCCTTTGAATTTCGCGATCCGCAGATGTACCCTCACTAAACCTCCGACCGCCAATAGCATCGATTTCGTCCATGAAAATGATACATGGTTCGTGCTCCTTAGCATACCCAAACATCTCACGGATAAGTCGAGCAGACTCCCCGATGTATTTGTCTACAATTGCGGACGAGACAACTGGAATCATGAAAATTAGTATTGGCTGCCCTAGGATGATGCTCATATTACTCGTACCTTTCAAGAAATTAGTCTCCAAGCTACTAGCCACAGCTCTTGCTAATAATGTCTTTCCTGTCCCTGGGGGGCCATATAGCAAGACGCCCTTTGGAGGTTTGATGCCAACTCTCAAAAATAATTCGGGATTCTTCAAGGGCAGCTCAATAACCTCTCTCAGCTCTCGGATCTGCTCGTTGAGACCTCCGATGCCGCCAAAAGATACCTGGCCTGGATCCTCAAGAGACATGTTATAGACCAAAGGATCAACCTCCCGAGGTAGCATTCGCATAATTGTTAAAGTGGTCATATCAAGAGCTACTCGGACCCCTTGCTTAAGTTTTGTCTTGTCTACTTTTGAGCGACACCCAACAACATAGCGGGGCCCGGAAGAGGCTGTTCGATTTTATTTCATTGTCAGCGTCATCCCTCTCATTTCGTGTAGACGGATTAGTGGACTATTACCCTTTACGATGACTATTGAATGTTAGCTTCAGATAGAGCCCCACCATAATGCCAGTTACGGGGGTCTAACGCACATCTCTCATCGTCAAGTTGCTTCAGAACCTCTCCGATTATTTGTCCCACACTTTGTAGAGCTTTGATGTTATCTTCCGTGTGATCGAATTCCTTTTGCAGATCCTTGATCTCCGCTCGTAGGTTCTTGAGTTTCGCATCCCACTCCCTATGTTCCAATAGCTTTAAAAGCGCAAGCCGGTCAGTTAAAGCCTCGAGAACCCTGCGTGGATGAAAATACCTTTATTTTAAAGTCGCTAAGTGCCTTTTCTCTTTCGGGATTGGAAGCCATTAGGTCGGGGTGTATAACGGGATTAAAGGGAGCTCTTTGATTTGTTCGTTCAAGTTAGTAGAGTAATAGTAGCTGCTAGAGACGGGTATTAGACAGATGAAGATGGGGTTGATGAAACGATGAACGGATATTTCTGATGAGTGGTGATGGTAGAGAGACATGGAGTATGATTGTGGAGGACCAGTGCCAGTTCTCATATGTACCTGTGCATTGCGCAACTGTGATACTTTGTGCTCAAAATCTTGGCAAAGGCAAGCCTGTCAGGGGCTCTGATCATGACATGCTGCTTATGGAACAGTGCATGGTTAGCATTTGACCTAAGGAATCACCAACTTTGCATCTCCCTACCCCTTCCCCTGTCTCTCACCTGGTTTCTCCCTTGAGTATTTAGGGAGCTTCTCGCCTTCACTTCCTGCTATTAAGAACTATTCACCCATCATGGCTTCAGTCATCGAAACAGCCACCATTGGCCCAAATGACACCGCGAGGGATTTCTCAAACGACTGGATTTGGGTATTTAGCCCGCCAAAAACTATTCAAGTAAAGCAAAACTAACAAGATACAGACATACCAGGAGGAGCCCCACAGGACTCGCAGACACCAGATTATCAAGGCCCATCCCGAGGTATGTTGCTGGCAATTAAACGCCAAATGTGAGGAATTTACATCGTTCACTAACTCTGATGCAATTCTTTACAGGTTACCAAATTGTGCGGCCCAGAACCTCTCACCAAGTATGTTGTACTAGGCGTCACATCGTTACAAATTGGCTGCGCATACTTTCTACGGTCAACCCCTATCTTCTCCTGGCCTTTCTTCCTCACTGCATACATCGTGGGTGCGACAGCAAATCAGAACACATTTCTAGCGATTCATGAAATCTCTCATAATCTCGCCTTCAGAAGCGCATATGCCAACCGTTTATTTGCTATCTTTGCAAACCTACCAATTGGCCTCCCTTATAGCGCGGCTTTCCGGCCGTACCATTTGACTCATCACAAAGCTCTTGGTGTCGATGGCCTTGATACTGACCTCCCAACCAAATTTGAAGCCATCTTCCTCGACTCGGTTTTGGGGAAGGCCTTTTTTTGCACCTTTCAAATCCTATTTTACGCCCTTAGGCCAATGATGGTTCTGACGCTGCCATTCACTGGGCTACACTTTCTCAACTTTGTTGTGCAACTTGGGTTTGATGCCATACTTGTTTGGTCCTGTGGTTGGAATTCTCTTGCCTACCTGATAATAAGCAGCTTTCTAGCAGGAAGCCTGCATCCCTGTGCAGGTCATTTTATTGCTGAACATGTGGGTTTTTCTCATTTGCTACGTTGTTGAGGCACCCGATTCTGTTGGAAAGTGAGGTGAAATTTTGAATCAAGCTTACGTCCCAAACCTACTTAGTATGTCTTTGAGAAACCTAACAAACCATCCTCCAAAAATTCTGTTTCCGGAGAGGCGGCCCCGGTGGAAACTTACTCCTATTATGGCTGTCTGAACTTTTTCACTTACAACGTTGGTTTACACAACGAGCACCATGACTTTCCTGCCATTCCGTGGACCCGACTCCCCAAGCTTCGTGAAATCGCCAGCGAATTCTATGAGCCCCTTCCTACCCACACTAGCTGGTCATGGGTTATTTGGCAGTTTATATGGGATAGTGACGTTTCGCTTTGGTCAAGAGTCAAGAGGGAACAACAATTGAAAACCGGGGAAAGGGTTGAGGCAGATTGGACGAAGGAAGAGCTGGAAGGTGGGGCCAGTGCTGCAGAGGATAAGAAGAAAGCTTAATAGCGCCGCCGTATAGATCTGTAACTCTGTGATGCGATATTTCTGTTTTTATATAGTTTGTATTGGGCCTTTTATGTGGATTTAAGGAATAATGGCATCTTCAGTTAGACTATCTAATAACATGTATTGTAGGCTCAGGCCTTTTCGTTAAACCAAAGAAACGACCAGAATACCAGGTGGTCAAATACCAATATAACGGCTGTACACTCCTAGTTACAGTAGTTTTTACTCCTCGGTGCTAAAGTGTCTTAAGTACTCATCTTCTTTAAACACTTTATAAGCGTCACGCTCGAGGCTATTAATGCCAACTTCAATATCCATCTTGATATCTTCAATCAAAGCCTCCTTGCTCACATAATCATATTCTGGCCTGATAAACCCCAATATAACCAGGTTCATGCGCGCCCCATAGAAGTCCTCGGGGAAGGAGTGTACAATATGTACTTCGACTGATCGTACAGTGTTTTTATAGAAGGGGTTCCAACCGATCGACATAACCATTGGGAAGACAACCCCCTTCGATCCAGTGTCAACGTTGATCAGGTCAAGCCCCGCGAAACCGTAGTAAACGCCGCTCTCGATTGTTTCGCATCCACCGACTTTGAGGCCCTCGATTGGGATGTTGGCAGTAGGTATTTGCAATTCTTTAGAGCCTCGTCCAAAACCTTTGATGACAGGCCCCGAGAGGCGCAGCGGAAAGGGGGGTGACGGGCCATCTTCGGGGCCAGATATAAGGGGACGTTCAGTCGCCGGCGAACGCATTTTTTGAAACGGGAATATTTGGATTGACAGCCTTGAAATGTGTGGTCAGGAGGTTGGGCAGAGACTCTGGACAGACAAGTGGGGCAAATGGGGGGGCACTAAGACGGCTCATCCCATCCTAGTAAACTACAAGCATGTATGTTTTCCCAATTTATTTATACCGGCCTCTTCATCCCCCACCCACTCTTTTTACGACCAAATTAAATAATACCCAACCCAAAGGAAAACAGTGTACCATCAAATTCAAATATCCCCATTTTCAAAATACCAGAGTATTCAGCACTCAAATACTAATAAAGAGATGCGACTGAAAGTGCAAAAGAAAATAAAAAGCAAAACTAAGCACACCGAAAGATCTCCAGGGTGATATTGACTGATAAAAAGCTTAGTACCATAAGTGAGGTGAAGATACTTATATAGGGTGGGAAGCCTCTCGTCGATCTTGTAGAGTACAGGGATAAATGGAAGGAAAAAGGGAATCCAGGCACAACCAACGGGGGGCCACCATCAAACAGAACCAAATATCCAGCACGTTACGCCTCCTGGGAGGTAGACAAATGAAATCTTTTAAGAGAATGTGGTTTTTGGACTAACCAAACATAGCATCACAATCAAAAAAACAAATACGCTAGCAAAAAAGTTACTAAACATAAGGCAGCACAAATTTGGACGGATACACCTTCTGGTGGATGGGTGGTCAAACCCATACCAGGGGCACCTTCAACAGTATGTAGCTTGGAGTCAGAAGCAACAGCCGCGGACTTGCGCTCTCGGAGGCCCTGTTGATGCTGTTGGGCCTGCTCTTGTAATCTGGCAATGGTAGCCTTCGCTTCAGCTAGCTGAGATGCCAAATCATGACTACTGCTCCCTGAACTAGGGGAGCCATATTGGGTAGTAACACCTCGAATAGCGTCCCCAGTAGATGAGTGCCCGTCCGATTTGGACTCGGTTTTAATAACAGGTGCAGGTAGAGTACCGGAAGTCGCAGGCTCATCGGACGGCGTAGGGGAGGTATATGGGGGGGGGGATGAGCGGGATTGAGTATCGTTGAACTGCCAGTCTTGTTAATTTCCGGGATGTAATGCCAAAGCCGCATAGCTCAACTTACCAAGATGTCTTGGACCATCTCCCCATTAGGCGCATTTGTCTTCTCGCCTGGTTCAAGGAATGTGACACGTATTTTCTTCTCTTGAATGGAAGGTTTTTCATTCTTTTCCACAAGCGCCCACTGGTCAAGTTAGGAACAAAAAACTCTAGTATGACTGACTATAGACTACGGGGGCCTCACAATTTGCTGAACATTGCTGTACTCCTTGTCTGCGGTGATGGCAACAGACTGAACAAGGAACTTATCACGACACTTATAACCCTGTGGCGGATCCTCCTTCATAGCCTGGAGAAGAACTAGGCTTGGTTAGTGTTTTTAGATTTTACAATCGCAGGCTGGAGCTTAATCTTAATACCTTGGACCTCGACATCCTTCCCAGCTTCTATACGTCCGGAGTTTGGCCTCACACAGTACCTATCCAATTACTCAGCAAAGGCTTCTACATGAAAACCCATATGGGAGATCTTTGACTCGTGAGCACTCACTGCTTAGGGGCGGTTGTTTTGACCTATATAACACTGAAGTTAATAATAGGTTCACAACAGGGGTAGAGTCCGGTATTAACAAACCTTAAAGGCAACGGGATCATAGTTATTATTTTTGATGCGAAGTGTTCGAGTTACCTCGTGATTGAAAGGGCCTAGCCTCGAAGTAAAGATATCAGCAGCTGTCGGGTGTTTTCTTCTTCTTTCCTTTTCCATCACTTGTCATCTCTTTACTCGTAAAACAGCAAAGGGATAAGAAAGCGTCCTACGTTCAAATCCCAACTCAGTGGGGTCAAGTTCGATACTCATATTTGGCGACTCTTAGATATTTCTGATTAACAAGTGGAGGGACGAGGTGGGTCCTGGGGGGCACTAGGGGCTTAGTTTGAGGCCGGGTTTTTCTGGCGTGAGCAAGTATCTTTAAAGGTTATATGCAGCAGTGGCTGTAGTAGATTTGTGGGAGGGTATTGTGGTGGTTGTAGGTAAAGATGCTGGTGGTGCTGGTAGTTCTGGTGGGTGTTGTGGGCAAGAGCAGTTGTGGATACTGTGGTGCTTGCGGTCAACTACTATGGTCGTGGTGGTTTATAACCAGTAGTTGTTATGGGGTTGGAGGCTGCGTATAGAAAAGGATGAGAAGCCGCTGGGTGTGAGAGACAGTGTTAAGTTGCTAGTGTGTGGTCAGAACGAGTAAATATCGCGATGGTTCTCTGGCCTAGCTGTGCTTACTTGTGTCTCTCTGCTGGCTGTTCAACTTGCTGCGTGTCTGAAAACTGGCATCCGCTCATTTGCACTGCCACGAGACACCCTGTCCACGCCACAATTCCACTGGGAAAAAATCTCCCCCACATCATTCACCACGCCACACCCCGCGCTATGCTTTGAGTGACGTCGACTGCCACCTCGTGCCTTTAGTGTTACAGCTCCGACCCTACCGCTCTCGGTCTTATCCAAATATCCTCTTACTCCTCGGAATCAACCGACATCTATTTCATTTCTTATTCTGTCCCTTGCATCGATCGCAGCCATGGTTCAAGGAGATTATGATTTGCTCCTAGAGATGGGATTCGACGCCGAACGTGCTACTCTGGCTGTCAAAAATACCAAAGGCCGTAAGTCACATGAGTCATTCCAGACTCTCCCGGATCATACTGATGTACAATAGTCCAAGATGCCCTCACTTGGCTTGAACAAAACCAGGATGTGCCATTGGACACACTCAAAGCTACGACCGAACAAACAGACTCGTTTCCGTCTGCTGCGGGAGATAGGAATGATTACGATGGTGACGAGAAATCTGAAATCCCTGGTACTGCGGCCAGTATGAAATGCTCAGATTGTGGCAAACTTTTCTCGAGTGCAGAGCGTGCGCAGTATCATGCTACGAGAACGTAAGCATTCGACATTACAGAGCGCGGGAGTCGCATTACCTTACGTATCGTCTTACTGATCCCAAGCAAGTGAACACCAGAACTTTGAAGAATCTACTGAGATCATAAAACCATTAACGGAGGAGGATAAGGCAGCAAAATTACAAGAGCTTCGTGAAAGGTTGGCGAGTTTCTAATTGTTAAAGTTCTGAACCCTTGGAAGCTGACCTTCTTGGCAGGTTAGCAGAAAGAAAAGCTACTCAAGCCATCAAAGATCGCGAGGAACAGAAAAAAAACGAAGTATGGTTGTCAAGAATTATTTCTACCCAGTAATACTAATTCAATCGCAGCTTATTCGCCGTAAAAAAGGCCAAGAATCAGACAAAGCCAAAGAAGAGCTTAGGAGAAAAGAACAATTAAAAGAGGTTGAGAAACGTAAGCGAGAAAAGATTGAGGACGCCGCTGCAAAGGAGAGGGTCAGACAACAGATCAAAGAAACTCAAGAACTACGGAAGAAACAAGCAGAGCAAGAAAGAGCGGCCCGGGAGGGGAGGCCCACATTAGAACAGACCGAGCCCACGAAACCCAAAACCACTACATCTCATACAGAGACACGCCTTCAGCTTCGTTTACCTTCTGGGCCACCTTTGATAAAAATCTTCCCGGCAGATACTACTTTGTTCGAGGTTGCCGAGGCCGTAAAAGAAGAAAGAGGTACGGGGACATGATTTTCTGAGAAAAAGGTCTTACAAAACGTTTTTAACACCATATACAGGCATTGAAGTGAACTCAATTACCACGACATTTCCTCGTAAAGTTTACCAACAAGGAATTGACTTTGGCCAAACTCTCAAAGAAGCCGGGATGGTACCATCATGCGTGCTGGTCGTGACATAGCAAAACCCAAGATATCTTTCAAGTCCCTTTTCTTTTCACTTATTTTCATATAGCCTCCTTCATTGAAAGGCGTAGATTGAGTTGCAAATATTTCCTTTCTGAGTAGTAAATCTTGAGAGACTAGAAAGACTGTCCACAGTATCAAGCCAGTTCACATCTTCACAAATACTGATCTCCTGACGCACCCTGTAGCTCCATCGTTCGTTTAAAATAGGCCACTATTTTACCCCATTAGTCCTTGTGTTGCATGCTAGGGTTTAGGATGGTAGGAAAAGGAAAATATTCCCACCAGTTTCTAATAACCCCTCATGCACCGAAACTCGCGGTTCCCAGCTTAATCTTTCCTTGGCTCTCGAGATGTCTGGTTTCCGCCTCGGTGGGTCATCAACCACTGCAGGTAAGTATACCACGTTCGACCTAGATGGTTTGTCTCTCTGTTCGTTGACAAGGCCAATGATGGTATGTGCAAATTCTTTGATCGTAAATTCATGTGGGTTACCCAAGTTGACGGGTTCTGTACAATCACTCCCCATCAGTAGAATAAGGCCGTCTATCAAATCGTGCATGTACTGGAAGGATCTTGTCGCAGATCCGTCCCCGTAGACAGTGATGTCTTCGCTCCGCAACGCTTGCAGGATAAAGTTAGATACCACCCTTCCATCGTTGAAATTCATACGTGGACCTATTGTAGTTAGTAAGATAAAAAAAGAGAAAGAAAGACAAAGAAAGAGGGGAGGAACAGCAAATCACTGATTCCTCTACACTAGGCCCGTATATTCCCTCTCTGTCCCCTGGTTTTGAGGTGTTGCCTCATACCCGAGCTCCTCCTTTCTCTTACCCAAGAACATATATCTAGGGTTCGATTAAAATGAAAATAAAACAAATACAAACATACCAAATGTGTTAAAGATGCGGGCAATCCGCACATCTACGCCATCCTGCCGTGCGTAGCTGTATGTAAGGGCCTCTGCCACGCGTTTCCCTTCGTCATAGCAGGCGCGCGGGCCAAAACAGTTGACATGGCCCCAGTACTCTTCATTTTGTGGGTGCTCTTTAGGAGAACCATAAATTTCTGAAGTACTAGCAAGGAGAAAACGTGCCTTCACTCGTTTTGCAAGACCTAGCATGTTATATCTAAATTGATGAAATTGTAAGCCTAGAGATGTAGATAAAACAGCCTTTCCCTTCTTTCCGGATGAAACTAAACAAAGGTAAGACAACGTACGTCCCAAAAAAACTCGTCTTCAAAGTCTTGACTGCATTTGACTGATAATGCACCGGACTCGCAGGACAGGCCAAATGATAAATCTGATCGACCTCAACAAGGAGCGGGTCCACAACATCATGGCTACCATCTCAAATATAAAGATCCTGTGTGATAAGAAACAGATTATTCTCTCGATTGGTAATGGCTAGGGAGCAACAGGATAATTCAATAATAATTAGGGACGAGGGAAACGGCCCCCTTTCTCTTTCTTTTTTTTTTTCTCTTTTCATACCGTATCATTTCAAAGTTTGGGTGGCCAATCCAGTGTACAATATTCGCCTTTGAACCGGTGAAGTAATTATCAATGCAGATAACATCATGCCCCATGAGCATAAGGCGATCTACCAAATGAGATCCAACAAAGCCGGCGCCCTACGGAATTTCTCGAAAATAAATATAAAGTCTACACGAAAAAAATGGAATCGATCTATGCGAGGTAGGTTATAAAATCAATGTAAGGGATTATAGGAGATACATGAAAATTGTATTATTATGTGTACTTACACCGGTTACCAGTATGCGTTTCTTATTCAACGGGTTTAGCCTCTTGACAGGTGGGAAGTCTTCTCGAGCCCTACCGGAGGCGGCAAACGAAGCCTCTGTCCCTCCTTTGGTTGTCACATCTCCATGGTACAGAGAGCGCAGAACTTCATGAGTGATGTCCCCACCGACTAGCGAATTCCTAGCTTTATTCTGGTTCCCGGGCATATCGGAACCAGTAGAATTGCCAAGTATTTGAGCTGACATTTCAGAGGAGAAAGATCTGTGTTAAAGGTAAAGTAGCTAGTGACCTTGGATTGAAGAAGCGGGTCGTTGCGATGAGGAGTGGCCGGGCGGGGGCGGAGGCGGGGTTGTTGAGTCGAGGGAGGAAGCCTTATGTAATAGGTTTCCGGTGTTGTCCATAGCAACAACCAATTCACCTATCCCTTAGTCTGTCAATGGCAGATCTATTATTTGATAAGGAGATCTATTAAAGCCACACAAAATTTTCTTCTTTTGGGGTCAGCATTGTATTGATAGGTCAAGGATATTGAAGGCCTTCATAATATGGTGGACACAACAATGGGGCTGGTAAAAACAGAAAAATGCCAAATCTATCTCCTCACCACAAATCAATTCGAGGGCCGTATGGTGCGGTCTCAGCTAGAACAATTTTAGCCACTCCAGCTGTTTGTGAACCAATGAGGGCCTTCGGTTCCAGCCACTTTACGGCTGAAAACTAGATCCTGGCTTGATGTTTGCAGCGACCAAGTCTTGGCCAGATCCAATCTCTTATAACTTTTTAACAAGACAAGATATCAAAAATCTGTGAAATCAAGATCTCTATCATATTTGTATCTACAATTCCATCCCACAAATTTCTGATATCTTGTCTGGTTAAAAAGCTATAAGCGATGCAATTTATGTCACCTTTAACGTGCGCGGCACCATACTTCTGCGGAAAGTCAGTAAGTACAATATTGTTAAGGCGAAATTGAAACCCTCATGACTCAGCACTCGGTCTGTCCATATTAGGCCTAATACCTTCCTTAAAAGGGGCTAATCAGCGCGTGGAACTTTGCCAGGACTTGACGCCCGTAGGTAGTAAGTAGTACATGTGGTTTATTCTGTTCCACTCGTAAGCAGTTTTTTATTCCTATCAAGTGACTCTGAATTAGAAAATATATATTAGCCCTAATCGAGTCCTTAGAGATAATTATCGTAAAAACGAACAGAAAATCTGATTTTTGCATAATCATTGCTCTTCTACGTGTATTCATTGACTAGAATCAATACATACATGTATGTACATGTACATGACGTTTCTGAACACGACTGCTATTGCATACACACAAAATAGTGCCAAGTCCCCCCTATTTATATGGTATGCAATATTGGTCGTGTTCGGAAACGTCACGGAGGGACGAGTACCAGGGGTGACGACGACTCAATTTATACACATGTACCTACAAGTTATACTACATGTATTTCAATCAATCACCAAACTTTGGGAAACAGGTCAACGATAAAAACCCAAAACAGAGTCTCTCTTTCTCTTTCTTTCCCATTCTTAGATGTTTGCGATCTCCGGCATTGTTTTGAGTTATGCTACTGTACCAAAAAGGGTACTGTATTCTGGTAAAGAGAATGCTGTTGTCATGGCGGGGGCTTCGTAGACACATGCACCCAGGCTGAGGCTCTTCCTGATGACGGACTACCGCGAGTGGACCGTGCACGGCATTCGAGGCTGTGACGGGAAAACTGCACGGGATCTGGTGGAGAATAAAACACCCAACACAAAAGGTGCGTCTGCATGGAATTTGCAATAGGCAGGAGCCAGGTAAGTTAACATGTACCTTACTTGTGGGCACCTGTAAGTTATTCCAATATATTGCTAGAGTGATTATATTCGCTAGCAAAGTTCGTATCTCAGACTGTTCAGATGGCACGGCATTCAGTAGTAGATATCGGATTGCGGAGGGGCAAGGCTCAGGCGCTAGGATAGCTGAGTGCCATGTAGGTACATGTACCTACATGTAGCTAGTTGAACGGCGGGAAGCCACTGCAAGCGATCCACTTGCCCACTCATGATCATTTCGTCTTTTCATCTTTTTTTTCCCCCCTTCCATCTGGCAAAAAGGATATTTAAAGCAGCGTTGCTGTGGTCGTTTTACACTACAGGCGCCACACCATCCATAATCCATCCACTGGACGTGGATGCCACTGGAATCTGCATCATATGTAAGTCAACTCCATCCATCCAGTGGAATCCTTCCACCCTCTTTTTCTCCCTCTATTTTCTTACATGCCTACAGTAAGTACTTAGGTAGTGTTCTTCTTCCTTTTCTTCATCTCTTTCTCTTTCTCTCTTTCCCTCTTTCTCTCTCTCTCCCTTCTTCTCTCTCTCTCTCTCTCTCCCCCCCCCCCTCTCTCCACCCTCTCCAATCCTCCGTCCCTTACCCTTTTCCCTTTACCACCCCCCTCTCTTGGATAGCAGATCTTTTAGATCTTTTACGTGCATACAAACACCCAACTCCTTCACCACAAAGTCGTTGTAGCAACCTGCAACTGACGACAGCCACAGCAACAGGAGAATATTATAACGGGAGGGAAAAAAAAAGAAAGGAACAGGAACCAACTTCCTCACCCACAACCAACATCCACCAGCAGCACCCATAACCATATTTTCCTTTTCTCTGACAACCCATTAATTACCCACGAAAAAAGCATAATGAATAACCATTCCGACCCTCTATCTTTCAACTCTCACCCCTCAAATGTTCGTTACTCCCCGCTTCGTTTTGGTAAGCCGTGGATTCTATTCTTTTGATGTGAAGATTGGCTAATCCCCTTCAAGCTCCCCAGGGAGGTAAAAAAAGAAAGGCGGATGATCAAGACGACGGGCGGTCCGGCATGCACGACGACAACCGCTATTCGGAGGATAGCCAAATGAATTCTACAAATAACCTCTCCCGTTCTCCTAGCACCTCCCAGCGGATGATCAGTAAGCGCCAACGCAGTGATGTTACCGGCCGACCTCTACCGCTCGCCCGGACACTTGAAACGGTCGATACCCACACCTTGAAGTCTATACTACAAACAATTTGCGACCGACATCCAGAGCTCACTACCGAAGTATTGTCACTAGCTCCACGGCCTACAGTAAACTCAGCTCTCTTGACCCTGCGTAACTACGAAAGTACGATGCAGTTAGCCTTTCCTTATGGTGGCAACTCCGGGGCCGATTATGCATTCAACCGTGTCCGGCCTGCACTCAATGAGCTTCTTGACGCACTTTCTGATTACACCCCTCACTTTCTCCCCCCAAATGAGTCACAAGCCGCGACCAGCCTGACGTTTTTGGATGAAGCAACCCACATCATTCACCGCCTACCTAACTGGGACAATCCGCTTCACAACCATTCAAAAAATATGGCCTATGAGGAGATCACAAAGGCGTGGGTGTTGGTGGTACAAGAAGCAGCTAAGCGTGGAGCTGGTATCCAATTAGAATATGGTGGTTGGGGAGCAAAGCTTGCTAAACATGTAGAGCAGTCACAGGGAAGGATGCAATCTGCTCTAATTCATTTGAAGCAGGCTGTGGGTCACGATGACTACGGGAAAGAAACTACCAAGTTCAGCGGACGAAACTTCAATATGCACTCTGCGGGTGTCCAAGTCCCTGTCCGTAGCTGGTAGGCGTAAATTCGCTGGTCTGGACGACTCTTTCGAATAATCATTGTTTCTCTCACTCTCATTAGTTATATTCCTAACTCTTCTCCTGGGTTGTTTATGACTTTTCAATTCTTATTTTCTATACCTATAACCTTCTTTCATTAACGGGGATTCCTTATACTCTTGCTTTCCTACTGGTCTATCGCATATATCCTGCACTTTCCCCCTTTACTTTTTCCTTCTCACTTCTATTCTTCGGGTTATATAATCCCACCTATTGTTTGTGCTATGATGAACTGGCGTGGACGTCGTTATGCATTGTGAACATTATTATGTATATTCTCGCTGTATAAAACAAACACTAAGCTACATTCAAACGAAACATAGTGCACATACCCATACTATGTAAACCAGACCTTTTCGTGAACCACCCTTAGGTTCTTTTAGGTGAACATAGGGCCCGTTTGGCAACGGGCCCTATATTTATTACTAAGTATGGCAACGGAATAGCTATGCCTCACCTATTCCACAACTTCGTTTTTACAAAAAATGTTTGTGTTCGGCCGCCCGGTTTTAAACCCCCCAATTAGGACTTCGAAACAGAGCTTTTGAGGACCTGCCCTCAGTTGTACTAAATGTGTTTAGCTTCACAAGCATATTGTTGTTGTTTGGGAGACAAAAAACTCCATTTTCGAAAAATGCCCAACGGGGCCGTTGCATAACAGTGTTTCAAAACTACAAAAACCGAATAGGCCCTTACTAGACTACGCCTTTCAAAGGAAAATCTGTGACGCAATATTAAAAATCCACCCGGGATCCTGCCATCCTTCTTCGCCTTCATCTCTCATTCGCCGTTGCTGTTCTCGCGCGCTCTGGTTACCAGGTGTTTCAACCCTCGCCCGTTCTTTCCTAGCCCTTGTAGTCACACGTTCCTCTTCATACCCATCTAGAGATTCGTCGGAATCGGTATCGTCGTCGGCAAATACGGACCATCCAATCAGTCGATCCACAAATTGCCCAATTCCGAACCCTCTGGGAATATCAATATATTCATCGTCCTCGTCCTCAGCATGACCTTTCCATTCCTCCTTCTCTCTTTCAGGGTAGTTATTCCCCGGTGTAGAGCTTTCACCGAGTGCTCCCAACTCAGTAGTGTAGAACTCGCCACTAAAATTCCTCGATAGCCTGCGTCTCGGCGTGAGGGGTGAAAATTCGTCGTCGGCACCGTAGTATATACTTCCATCGTCATCTCCCCCCTCCCTAACAAGGCTAGTCGAGCTAGCGCGGCTAGCTAACCAGCTCTGACCTTTGCTTTCGCGCGTTTCAGACGTCAGAGCTGCACCGGTTCTCTGTAGCCATTGATTGGATGTAGAATGCGATTGCGGGGCCGTTAGATGGGAGGACGATTTCGATTTGGGAAGCTCGCTGTAGAAACTACGCTGAGAGGTAAATGACTGGTTTCTAGAAAGGATTCCGGGAGTCGTCGGAGCCTATAAGACCACAAAACTATGTAAACGATTTGCTCAAGTTTACTGGAAATCATATATAACGGTGATTTCTTGCAAATAAGTAAAGAAGGATACGGCTGTTTCCCTTTATATGGAAGAGGAAGGGAGATCGAAATCCCCTTCATGGTCTAATCCAAGAAATGAATTGGATGGGGTGAAAACCGACCGAAATTCCCTGAATATAAGAACCAGTCCTTCTCTTTTCACCTTTTTTCTTGAAGTCCTGCTCTGTTATGGAGGCTGACGTGAGTGGTGATAACGACAGGTGACTGAAACTGATGTTTCCTGTCGATCTCCTCGAATGGCGCCTACTGTGGGGCAGAGTCGTCCTGTTCGATGTTTCCAATTCTGCCATCACAGGATTGGAGGGGGGATGATTTACTGCAAAGGTATTCGCAGCAACTCAGGCGGTGGTTGTACTCGTCGTTCAAAGGATGGATGATGACATCCAGAGGCGATGGGTTGAGTGAATCTGCAGTGTATATGGTGCAGCGCGTCTTAAAGGTGACATGTCGGTATTCCAGCTGGAACAATCTTGGCTACACCGGGTGCTTTTGGGCCAATTAGAGAATTGCAATCCAGCCACATTATGGCTGGAAATGACATCTTAGCCGCAACCCCGTAATGAAGGGGTATAAATGGGTATAATACTGTTCCACTTCACCAGGTCTTGGCGCTTTTTACATACAAAAACAGGTAAATGGCATTGCTAATAACTTTTCAACAAGACAAGATATCAAAAATCTATGAAGCCAAAATCTTTATCATACCTATACCCACAATTTGGCTTCATAGATTTTTGATATCCTGTCTGGTTGAAAAGTTATTCGCAGTGCAATTTATGTCACCTTTAAGGCGCGCCGCACCATATTTACATGTGTTTATGTAAGATCACGTGCCGATAGCTACTTTGTGCCGACAACACACCCTAGGACAGCATGTGGAGAAACAGGGGTCTAAAAACAATAATTTTACCCATCGCTGTAGGAACTTAAGTACATGTGAAACAAAGGCCCAAAACACTTGGGAGCTTCTAACACTTTGCTCGCCGCAGAGGCCCCGAGGGCGTGGTGAAATCCGGCTATCTACAGTAGACACTAAGGTGCGGCAAAAGGAGTGAGGGTGATAGGTAGCATATGGTGGCGGACAACAGGGTCGGTAAAAACAATCTATCCACCACAAATCAATTCGAGAACCATAATTCTAAGGAGCATCATGGTACGCTGTACAAACTGAATTAAGCTGTTTCTATTTTGTTAGGCAGGACAAAGTTTGTTACCCATACAAATTTGTTAAAATCCTCATGGGTCAGCACTCGATCTGTCCTAAAAGGGACTGATCAGCGCATCGAACCCTGTTACTTATAAAAATAATTTTCCTACTTCAGCTGTTCATGAGTTGTCTCGGAATGCTTCCAAGACAAACTGACCCAATCATATCCTGCACGGCAAGATCTCAAGGCTAATACAAGACGTAAAACCGTCCGATTCTCAACATCGCATTCCTTGGGAATCGCATGGCCTCCCTTTTTGTTAGGTCAATAGGATCATCTCAACACATCTGATTTGCCCCTCTCTGCCAGATCTCCATGGATGTGCAGAACCGTGGTTTTCTCACTACATTTGGGATCGTGAGATACGATTAATCACACTCTGAACAGCCATCGAGCTGTTCGCTAAGGATAGATTTCTGATTGGGTAGTTAGTGAGTACCTGCCAAAAACATTTGTAAAACTAATAGTCCTGTTATACATAGGCCCTTGTGCAAATGTGTAGTAAGTAGACTATCGTTAGTAATAGAAACCTTAGGCCAACCATCACTTTTGGTCAAAATTACTAGTTGCAGGGATCTTTTTGCTGGGTGGGCAAACAGCATTTCTCAAAATTGATTCTTGGCCTAAAATCTCTAATACCCCGCTCCCTGCGGCCGCAAATAACCGTCACCGCTCAGTCACCGACCCCCAGGTCCCGCCGAGCCTCGCCCTGCACTGGGAGGGGCTAGCATTCCTCCAGTCTCCCCCCATAAGAAAAATAACCTTCAACTTTAGTAGGACCAATAAAATCAAGTCGCTAACATTAGCCTCGTTGAAGTCTAAACTCCCCTCCTTAGAATATTGCCATACACCTTTTTCTTAGTCTTCGGACAAAAGGTGATTTTGTAAAAGGGTGGGTCATGAACAAACTATAATACCACAAGAGATGTAAAGAACATATTAGTATTGTTAGAGAGCTCAAGGTTGATAGAACGTAGTATCTAGGCTGAAGTTAGACTTTTAGGAAGTTTTTGCTGGTTGCCATGCAGAAATCACCAAAACTTTTGTCGCCCTAAAATACCATCCTCACCCAGACTTCCGCTTCTTCACGCTCGTGTTATCAAATTGTGGAGTCCTGCCGACTGAAAAAGAAGCAATTACAAACGGTACTTGAGTAGAGTATCACTTAATCGATGATGGTGTAGGTACATACAAGGCTCATAGATGCCATTGGTAAAAACACACAATCCCCATCCTTCTTCCAGTACAGGTCAAGCAACCTTTACCAAACCCACAAATATCAACAACGCAAACTACACCATCAGCTCTCGTCTAGTAGTAGCTCTCTAGGGTCTTTGAGCTTTAGGTAACTACGGTAGAATTCTGTGTCTAGGGCCTCTTTTTTGCTTGAACCCGGCATTCTTGGACTCAGCGTAGAGATTGGTATTTGTAGCAAATGTATCAAAGTCCTTGTCGGTAACAAACAGTTTAAAAAACAAGGGGGCTACTCAAGTCCATCGTTGAGGGTAGGTATGATTCCATTGATGCTTCATGATCCAAATCGCTACCTTCATCATCCTCTATCATAATCTTTCTCCTTCGTTGACTACAACCAAATGTCATAGGTGGCTCCGCTACTGATAGCTTTGAGTTCTCGCTATGTTTCTTCCATTCCGGTATATCCTCTCCCACACTTTCGCAATCTGAACATTCTTCCTTCCTCTCCCTTCTCGTCTAGCCCTTCCCCTCTTGTCTCACACTCAAAATCCGAATCCTCGAAGGCTGACATTGTTAGAAATCCAGTTGGTAAAGATCAGAACAACGGTCGCGATCAGGCAAATCCCAAGTTGTCAATCCGCTTGGCTATTATTGCACGGGCCACCAATGTTTGATTTAGATATTAAGAAGAGGGGGGCAGCCATCTGCGCCGCAAGAGTGAACTCTACTACTGGCCTGAAATCCCTGTTCGCATTATAGTAAGACTACTATAACTCGAACGGGACCGGACTGGGACCGCAGGACCGTGAAGAGTGTTGATCATTAGTTAAGCATCAAAACCGCCAAAAGAGTAAATTTGCATGGTTCTAACCAGTGAGAGTACAGTATTCCAGCCCGGCCCCATTGTCGAGTTTTTGCGGTACCCCGTGAACGACTGTACCACGCGATCTTGAAAGAATGCCACACTCAATTTAAATACGTCATTTCACATAATTCGTGGAAAAACTTGAAAACTTCCTGACCCCAAAATAAAGCAAACAAAAACTAAACGCCCTTAATTCAGATGGTAGACAACACCCACATTCTTACATCTTGCCACTAGTGACGGTACTCGAATGCTTTGGGGAAACGAATCGTTTAAAAGCAGCACCAATGAAGCCATCAATAGGCTTCTGGTCATTATAGCCCGCAGATGCGTGATGGCCTCTTATTGTTTCAAGGTTCTTGAACATTGCACCTCCTCGACCATCATTACCGCCTCCGAATGACTAAATGTAATAAGTGTTAGAAAAGCTTATAAGGTTGGGCCAGCAAGGTGTAGTAAATAACACAACATACCAATCTCTTCTTCTTCCCCTGAGTCTCATCCTGGCGAGGAGAATAATCTTCAACGGAGGATGTGGTAGAAACCCTTCGAAGAGGGTTGGCGTTCTCATCAAGTGCGTTATATGGGTCTGCCTGTGTATTGTACCCGTTCCCTTGAACCTGAGGATTTGTGTTTCTTTGGGACATAGTAAAGTAAAAGTTTATGCTCAATTATATTAAATCGCTGTAGTCGTAAAAGTCCGGGCGGCAGTGAGATGATTCCCAAGTCCTGGACATTCACCCCCCTTTAAATAAGACGGTCTTCTAAACTGAACACCCATCTACGTCATTACACAAGACCGGGCTGGTGTGGGGCGGGTCCGCGGGGGAGAAAACCTCACCCCACGATCTCTGTGACAAGCTCGACTTTTCCCTCGATCTTGTCTAAACGGATGTAGATCGCCAAGATTGAGGTGCTGCTTCAATCTACTACGGGTGTAGACAGTGGCCGTAGCACCCGGTATTGTTAGAGACTCTGTACTGGCGCCAATTGGGTTACCGGAAAATGGAGCTGGCCCCATTTTCACAGAGTCTCTGCTGTAAGATGTTTATGTACTTAATTTACATTTAGCAGATATGGCTGAGCCCGAGAACCACCCCCCTCCCAGAGGGGCACTCAGTCAGATATTCGGGCTGGATTTGGGCCTCTCACTGAGAAATGCTTCCGCCTTGATCCCGCAAAGCTATGCATAACTCTAAAAGGCCTGTTGGGAAATATTGAAATCTGTCTTCCATAGTTCCTGAAATACCTCTCTGCGTATGATACAAGACCTTCAGCCCTACTGTCAATGATACTTTATTGGTAACCTTTCCATTTCTTGTGCGGAGGCTTGATCATAGGATACAATCGTCCCAAATGGTAATTGATGTTGTTCTTCGTCATCGGGGGTCCTTTCTGTTTCGCCGCACGTAGTCCAGTCAGCTTACACACCTCCTTTCTGTCCTCAGGTCGCCCACCTTAGCATCCATGCAACTCCTTAATTGTTCTTCTATCTTTCCACACCCTTCAACAGCATACCCTTGGGACGCCCAGCAACTCAGCAATGTCGCCATCACCCCAATGCACGGATTCCTTGATGCCTGGTTGGGGTTGGTGACCCGGAGGTTCCGCAGTGGCGGGAGACGCATTACCTATCGTCATTGAAAGTGAATAGGTTTCTGGACATGAGGGAAAATATTTCATTACCTCTTGAACCATGTTTTTGATCTTCTATGGGTGCTGTGTATGAATAGCTGTGTTGAATGTCCGTTCAGTGGATAGTGCCGTTGGGTCGAGGAGAAAATTAGCAGCAACTGAGTCAGCAAAATCACGTGAGTGGAGCAAGCGTTGTGGCTTATAATAACGTTTCCGGACCGGACTGGGTCTGCATGGAAGTGTTTTTGAGTCAGTAATTGAAATTGTTCCCCTGCAATACAGGCTTCGATCCTACGGAGCATAAACATGTTATGTTGATTGGTCTTCTCCACTGTACTGAGAACTCGTTGTGCTGCAGCAGGGATATTCTACACCCCTGCTCTCTCGCAACGAGTTTTCTCAGATTCTACGGTATATAATTTCCATTCATCTTCAACAACACCTCTAATTCCTTGTACAGGAAAATTCTGTAAGGAGGGCTCTTCTTCGGAGTGCGGCCGTGTACTCTGGGCAGAATAAAGAGGAGAGACTATTTTTGTCCCATTGGGGTACTCTTCCAAAGCAAAAGGAATAGTATAGAGAGAGTTTCAAGAACAAAGATACATGTAACTTTAAGGGGTCCCGTCGCTACATCAGCAAAAAATTGAACTGCTGATGGACTAGGTACAGAAAAATTACTTCTCGGCGTGCCCGCTCATGCTTCGTCCTTGTTATCGTCTGCAAAATGCTCTTTACCATTCATTGATATCGATGATAATTGACTTCTACGCTTCCCCTCACTTCTACTTTTGATACTCACAGCCAAGAGATGCAAGCATGCGCATGCATGTACTCGCATGTGTTTTCCTTTCACTTTGAAAACGACCGACCGGGGCGCACTGAAAGACGCTCGAACGCCCGTGGATAAAAGACTCAAATGGACAATTGGAGGACTTTTTCTCAGCCGCCAACAAAAAGGGTTAGTATTTATTTAACAGGTTCATTTTACGTGCTAAGGGATAACCAACGGTCCATAGAATTATCCCGCCAGATCGATCATTGGTACCCGCAAGTGGTTAAAATCCAATGGGGATTGCATGTTTTTTTTTACCAGTTCAGATAAATCGCACAGCGAAAGAAAAAAAAAACGGTCGTAGTGGTAGAATATATAACGAAAATAGCCCTACCACTTGTAATAGGTGATCTGGCTTAAAATATATCTTATTAACCACTGAAGAATCTTCACATTAGGATTATTCACGTAGAGCTAAACCTTATAATAATACAGCAATTTTTTTCGGTTACTAAATACTGGAACAAATAATACTTCCCGCTATGTCTGGGGTTAGCGTAGCGATCGGGGTAGGAGGTATGGCCACAAGTGCTACTAGTAGTCATCTCCCCGACTGATCACCTCCTTTACCGTGGGTCTAAGAAGGATTGTCTAAAATGTAATATTAGTCGATAAAATTCGGGAATATATTATCATAAATCTTACATGTTCGAATTGGGCAGTGTAAGAGCCCTTAGCATCACATAAAGGTGGATAAGCTTCGACAATCCCGGTAGATACGAGATTGTTCAACTGATCTAGGTCAGTACGCATATTGTCTCATAACAGGCAAATAACAAACCCCCAAGAGATATTTGTCCTGTCCAAGACGGTCAAGATATCTTCTACAGAATGGTAGCGTTCCAAAATTCTTCTGAATGACACTAAGTATGTTCTTCGCCGATGAAAGGCGTAAAGATACGTTAGGCGCGTCTAGATTCTTAGCATAATGTGATGTTTCGAGCTGTAAGGCAGTTAATAAACCACATAAGAATAAACAGTGGGGGAGGGGGGGGGGTATTTGAAGGCTCACATCATCTCTAACGTATCCTTTACCCGTACTTCCAAAGGTCTCAATGGCAAATGTTTCCCCCTCCTCCATCTTTGTCTGGTCCGTACCTTTCACTATAGGGACACTCTTTCCGCCGTGGATCTGGAATTGGTTGATATTGTGACCGTTGAGGTTACGAATAGGTTTAACCTGGTGAATTTGGCCACCGATCTCTACCTCGTAACTTTCCATAACTTCTTGGATCGCGGCACCTATGTCGCACATTCGGACATCAATACCAGCCTCTCTGATACCGGTATTTGTCGCATCTTTGACTGCAGCCAGGAGGTTATCGTATACAGGGTCAAATGTCATGGTGAAGGCACTGTCAACAATCCTTCCATTTACGTGAACACCAAAATCTACTTTCATGACATCCTTCTCGTGCAAAACTATAAAGGATTATTAAGATGGGAGCAGAAGCCCGTTTGTGGGGTGGGAAACCTACCCATTTTGTTTCCGGCATTAGGTGAGTAATGAGCAGCACAATTGTTGATGCTCAAACCGCAAGGGAATCCCATCCCCCCAAGAAGGGAATCTCCCTCAGTGAGTCCGTCATGGCCTACCAAAGCTCTAACAGAGTCCTCGATCCCCTCGGCAATCTGTGTAAGAGTCATCCCTGGCTTCACGGTCTTTTGGGCCCATTGCCTCACTTGACGATGAACTTCTGATCCTTTCCTGTATTCGGCCAAAAAGTCGTTGTTCATACGATCCAAATGTCTTTTCTCTTCATCTGTCTTCCTTTTCAAATTCTCATCCCTGTAGTCACACACCTCTCCTATGGGGAAACTTCCGTTTGGAAATAGTTGATCTATCGGTACTCTAGGAGGGTTGGACTGGGTCGTGGCTCCTGCTTTTGTCTTCTTCTTTGTCTTCTTCTTCTTCCTCTTCTTCTTTGCAGCTCCTAGTAATGCCTTAGAATTGAAACTATGAATACTAAATGTAGTTATCCCAACAAACCTGTTACTCCAGCAGCTGCGTCCACCTCGTCCTCATCCCCAGAGTCTCCGTCAGCTGCTTGGCCGTCTGGTGTGATTTCTTTATTTTTCTCCTCAGAAACTGAATGAGAGGTTGAAAGTGTCAGTGCATATATCTCTAAATTATGCGGGGTAGCCGTAATATTTCGTACCCTTAAGTGTCTGTTCAAATTCCACTGCAGTCGCTTCCATGCTGCCCATTTTCAGCGAAGTAATTGGCGTGCAAAGGGACTGGTTTACGAAAGATGAATTGCTTACTAGGAGGGGAGGAGGGAATAGGCGATGTGTGATTTCTTTACTTTTTCTCAAGGGTGGGGTTGGGTAAGAACGGCATTTGACGCACCAGCCACTGAGCCTCAAACAGGAGCCTCCTCCATAGACGTCATACAAAATAACTCCCCAGGAATAATATATAATCTCATAGGAAACCCCCGCATCGATACATCAATCCGGTATGATCCATAGGTGATGCTACCGCGCTCGATTTCCCGCACCGTCCCCGGAACCCATACACTTTGCCTCAATAGGCATCTTCTACACACGTCCACTGCGTATCGTTCAGAAATTGGGGAAAGCAACCATTATGAAACCCTCAATCTCCCCAAAAGTTCAACGCGTGCAGAAGTTAAAAAGTAACGGCAGCTATTCTATACTCGCTCTCTCACCATCTCTCTACAGGAACTGACCCACACATAGACGATACTTTGAACTTAGCAAAGCTCACCACCCAGACCGCAACCGTAACGACGCCCAGGCATCAAAGCGCTTTATTAAGATAAGCGCCGCTTATGCTGTTCTTGGACACGAGAAACACCGCGCGAAATACGATGCTGAACTCGCGAGGAAGCATGGAGGTAGGCCTACTGGTCCTGTAGGGGGTCGACCGGCGAGCGGATTGAGCAGGAGGCGTGGCCAATTTCACGGGCCACCACCTTCGTTTTTCCGGAGTGGTGGGAAGTCTGAGCATGCAGGGAAAGGGAGGTCGGGCTCTAGCCCAGGCGCTGTGCCTGGGGCGGGCGGTCCAAAGGCCACGGGGACTGATGATATCCCTCATTTCAACTACGAACAGAAGTACCGGCAATATGAGGAGCAGCAGAATAGGTGGGCACGGAGATCTAAACAGCAACGATTCGAGCCTAATAGCAGCATACTATTTCCATTAATCGGGGTAACGACCATATTAGTTGGAGTAGTATCAATAGCAGGTTATGCAACCCCGTAGATTGCCCGGGTTCATTTGTGGGTTTATTTAGAGGCTTGCGCTAGCAATTGATATACACTGAGGCCCTTTGAGTTTGGTTATTAACGATATCACCTTCTGATGGTAATTGGAGCTATGAATGATTGGGGGCTCTATTGTTAACTTATTAACTCTAAGAGTTAGGAGAAACTTCTCTCAAGGGGCATGGAATATGACCCTAGAAAGCTTGTTTGAAAGAGATGTATTCCCAGTCGGCTAGGTAGCGGTTTCTAGGATGCAAAAATACTCGCCCCCCTATCTTAGCACTCTAGGTACAAGAATACTTGCCTTGGGTCGGAACTGGCGAACATTATTTCACAGAAAGTTTGCTTCAAAATTTTTCAAGAAAATTGCCTATAGATACATTGGATATTAAAAGAAAATGCTGGACGGAAGAACTCTAGAGAACTATGAATGAAATCTTCGTTTGTTTTCAAGAACTTCAAATACTGTACAAACGCCAACTTTGGAACCCCATACGTATCAGTATAGTCCCGGATTCTTAATTTAACCTGGTATCTCTAAGTGTTGTTAGTAAGAATCCTTACTAGTAGGTAGAGATCTTACAAAGTTCTACACAAACTATCTTAAAGTTCCACGCTTAAGCCTCGAAAACGAAGTTAAGACCGACTTTGTGAGCAGCGGCAGACTCATTCAAGTGCTGAGTGTCAACAGACGCACCGAGACCGAGAGTTACACCGGGGCGGAGGAGCTGGTTGTAGGCAAGAGCAGCAATTCCCTGATTGTTGATCTTGGCCTTGACAAAGGCGGCGGAGTCCAACTTGTACTTAGAGGCAATCTCTAGACCTACACCACCAGCGTTTCCACTCTTAGCGTCCCAAGTAGCCTTGGCGCCAGCCTCAACCTGGGCGTTGACCTTATGGTAATAGGACGCGGCGAAAACGTTCAAGTTGTTGGTAGCAGTGATGGCAGCAGTGTATTCGGGAATGGAGTATCCAACAGCGGCAGAGTAGCGGGTGATTCTGCCATTGACGACGTCATACCCAACTTCGGCACCAGCAAGGAATCCATCATGCCCGAGGACAACGTCACCGTTGAAGGATGGGCCCCTGAGGAGATCGAAGAAAGCGCGGGCGTGGAAAAGAGGTTGGCGGTAGTGAAGGTTGAGCTTAGCACCCTTGGACTTACTAGAGGGGAAGAAGTTGGTGATAACCTCGGCCTTTAGGCCTTTGGCAAGGGTGTTGTCAAGCTCGACCTTGGTGTCGAGGGCGTTTGCGGTGGTCCAGGCCTGGGTCAAGGTGACACCTGCAAAATCCATTCATAAGTTTACGAAGAGCCAATTCAACTGTGTGGAAGAAGCTCACCGGTAGGCTTGTCGGTGTACTTGGCCTCGATCTATTAGAAGAACTGATGTTAATTCCGGCTCCCAACTCAGACAGGGTCGGGCGGGGGGGCTATATATATACCTGACCAGCGATAGCTCCTGTCTTCTGGTCGCTCTTTCCTTTAACAGTGAATGCGACGCCATTGGGAGCCTTTGACTTGACCTCAAGGTTGGCTGGGATATGGGTTAGACTCTAAAAATCAAAAGAAATAAAATATGGGAACAAGACGCAAGATTTAGAAAAACCAATGAAAGACCCACCAGAGGCAGTGTGGTAGAAATCCCTAGACAGGAGCTTTATATCAAAATGGTTATTAGCACTTGTGGAGGTAATAAATTATGGAGAGAACATACATCGTTTGAGGGCTTAGCAATGTCAACAAAGGCGGGAATAGACATTTTGAAAGTATTTGCAGGGAGTACGATGAAAGAGAGGATGAGATTATGGGGTTGATTATGACGGCGGGGCTGAGGGGAGAGGATGTGCCTTTTCTTCCTCTAAGAAAAGAAACCGGGTAGGGATATTTTTCGTTGTGGTTACTTCCTGATCTGTGATTCGCTCTTGATGAGTTGCATTACCGGCAACGGGAAGGATAAAGGGCAGCGGGGACAGGGCTAGGGCTTTAGATCAAATCTAAATATTAGAGCTGTTTTTAGGGTCTGTTCGGTTGACACAAAAATCCATAGATTGGTTGCAATCTATCAACCGAACGGAGCCTTAGACTACTCGCAACTTCATAGCGTTTCCGAACACAACCACTATTACATGCCATACAAAAATGTAGTCTTGGCGGTTTTTTTTGGGTGTATTGGTCGTGTTCAAAAACGCTATGAGATTGCGAGTAGTAATACTCACTTACAATAGTTTTTTTTTTTTTTTAAGTCATATAGTTCTATTAATTCTAGGTACAAGAACATCGCATGCAGGGTAAACTCTATGGCGTAAATAGCACCAATCCCCAAACAACTTTTTTCCGCCTATAAAAAAAAAAGAATACCCCACACTAGGGCCTCGTTAAAAAAAATTGCGTAAAGAAAAAAAGAAAAGTAAAGAGTGTCAGCGGCTACTAACCGAAGTAGGCTGGAGATTGTGAGCGGTAGCGAGCCTGAGTGGGCATGTGTGTGGTACAGGACACGTCACTGCAGGAGAAGGGTGGGTGGGATTCGGTTGCAGTCTAAAAGAGGATAGGAGCCACGTAGAGTGAAATCTCTGCAAAAACATCAGCAAGACTTCATTTGTCTCCTGAAGTCTCCTGAGCCTCAGGAGACTTAAAAAATATCCAGGGGTCTCAGGAGACTCTCAGGAGACCCGGGAGACTGTTAGACTCAGGTCGGAAGTTGAGTTCTTGATGAAGAGAGAATCGTGAAGGTGGAAGGGAGGCTTTTCCCCATCATCAAGTAACTCAACTTTGGAGTCTCAGTCTCTGGGCCTCCTGAGAGTCTCTTAAACCCTTGATATTTTTAAGTCTCGCAGAGAAACGAGAATCGAAACAAATAAGCATGATGATGAGAGGGCTTGAAACTCAACAGAAGAAACGTCTTAGGGACCACCAAAACACGCTGTTATTAGAATACCTGTCTCGATAGATAGTAATCTGCCAGAAGTGATAATCTTGAGGCTAGAGGTAGGAAGAAGCGTCATGAAGAATGGAGACAACGTCCATAGAGAGTGGAACGTCGGAGAAAGGGTGGAGTTTTTAGATCTTCGTAGACAATAAAGCCTAAGAAAAGTCTGTAGGAGTGAGTGAATTCTCCTATTCATCAGCAAACTCAACTTGTGACTGAAGTCTCCCAGCAGTCTCCCAGGTCTCCTGAGAGTCTCCTGAGACTCCTCAATAATTTTTGAGTCTCCTGAGGCTCAGGAGACATTAGGAGACAAATGAAGTCTTGCTGATGTTCTCAAGTCTTGGCGGTGTTGAGAACGGGGCTGAAAGGAGCAAGAGGGTTGTTTCACTTGCAATAATTTCTACTACTAGAATAAATACATTATTGGATGCATTAACTACTAGAAAAAGAATGCATCTAAAAACACATTAAATGCAATGAAGGTGATTAATGCACAGCAATGAATTTATTAGTACTTTAGCTTTAAAATATAGTATAATAGATTAGCTCTTGTAGTATCTAATTACCAGTCAGGTATTCTGGTAGTAGAATCTTAAAGGTAAAGATTTAGCAGGAGAAGCGGTCGGCAGTGTCACAGACTATCTCGATAAAATCGTGAAGGCGAAGTACCAGTGCGGATCGCGACATGGACAAAACAAGGGACGAGTAGGGGTTAGAAAAGGAAACGGTCCGAGAATGCAAGACAACCAAGACAGACGGCAGTAAAGCAAGATATATATTGTACTATCAACAGTGAAAGAATAAGCAAGAAAGACAAGAACAGAAACCTAAAGGGAAAGGTTGATAACAGGAGGTTGCCTAGAGAGAAAAGAAAGAAAGAGAACGACAAAGGAAATCCCAACCCATATATATAACATATCATTCCATCGATGACTAATCAATCCGCACTACGTAAACCCATAGAAATAATAATCCTAACCGATCTACATACTAAGGCCGATATAAACCCGAAAAGTCCGACAAATTACTAATTCTTCCGCCATTCCAAACATATCAATACGTGACAGATTCACTCCTCTAGCTCTTAGCGAAGGTCTTGATGGAGTCTGGCGTGGAATTCTGCAACGTCTGCGTCAAAGTCTCATGTGTAAATTTGGGTTCGGCGTAAATAACATATGGTCGAATCAGAGTTGTTTGCAATGAGTCAGGATCAGATCCACTTCCCATTCCTCCTCTCCTCGATCTCTCGCGGTGGGGGTGGTAGTTATCACCTGGCGACAGGATCGGATCTTGGTATGACACATGAAATGAAATCTGGGATGAGCAACCGTAGATGTAGGTAAAAGTAAAAGATAAGCGTAAGGGACTTCTCTTAATTTCGTGAGGACCGATTTTTCAATCCAGAACTTTGGTAGCGTAGTATTGAGATTCTTCAGATAGACATACGATCTCCAACAACATACCAGGACTTGGAGTTCGATGGGCGTTAACGATTCTTTCTGAATCACCGCACTCTTCATTTCTCTGCGGAGAATTCAAAAACCTGGGACATATCATGACGGGCCGATCTGGTCTTGACCGTAGTGGTTCCACGTGTATAAGATCCGAAGGACATACGAAGTCTTTGCAGTTATCCTGGAAGAATTGAGTCGTTGTTGAAACACGTGATTATTAGGTCGTGAAGGCAGGAAGCTCCGTCGTCATCCTGTTGAGTAGGACGTGGTAGATATTCTTCCGTAATAATTGCGTTCATCTGTTCTGTCTGTCCGTCCGTTTGAGGATGGAAGGCGAAAAGCGGGGAGATTTTGGCGGAAAGAGATTTCAAAAGTCCGATGTAATGTCCTATCCGGTTACAGTGGCCGTCTGATTTCAGACGTATTCCACAAAAGATCTACCAAGGCGGGCGTTGATATCCCGGTCAGGTATCGTGTCGCGTTTTAAATGGTCGGTCCTAGAATCGCGTTATCGTGAAACTTTCTGGCGATTCTAGTCCGAGATATCGGTCAGGGACGTTGGGATTGGGAGGCGGAGAACTCATGAGGCTATTCCGCGGGCTTCTTTGCCGACAGATATTACAATTAACATAGCATGTCGACGATTTCATAAGAGTAGGTAATAATTGCGACATAGTTAGTCTTGCTTGTGGCGCAGGTGTCCGGAAGAAGCGTCGTGGTGTTCTTGTAATAGCCAAGTTTCAATTCATCGGGCGACATAAACGGCATTCGCGATAGAAGGCGCCTGACTCGGTCGTTCAATGAAATCTCTCGATTAACTTAACGTTAGTCAGACGTTGTTAGGGCGCTTCTGGAAAGCTATCGATCTGGTAAACGTTGAGACTAAAGCAGAGATATCTGATCTTTTCAGCGGAGTTCGTTTAATGAAAAACCGCTATAACAAACTTCCTCTGCTTTCAAGATTTTTTCGCTCAAAATTATGCATTCCCCAGTCGTAGTCATTTCATCCTCCTTGAATCTCCTGATCTCCTTGTCAATGCATCTGGTTTGCCCCCTTGCTTCCCTGGACGAAATTGGATAACATAATCAAATCGGGAGAGATATTCCGACCACCTGGCTTGGCGGCGGTTCAGATCTCGTTTACTCATGAAATATTCCAAATTTTTGTGGTCCGATAGAACTGTGATAGGGAATCGAGCTCCCTCCAGATAGTATCGCCATTCTTCAAACGCCCGTATAATTGCCAAAAGTTCCTTATCGTATATTTCATAGTTGCATTCTGCCGGGGAATGTTTTCCGGAAAAGAATGCGACCGGATGTAAAATACCCTCGTCGTCATGTTGGGACAGAATTGCGGCCGAGACATAATCGCTTGCATCGGTTTCCACAATGATCTTTCGGTCCGGGTCAAAGTGCCTTAGGATTAGGTAGGTAAAGAACTTCTTTTCAGTTGTCGCTTGTCGCACAGAATTAATATAAATTTTACCTTCTTGGTCGATGCCGTGAGGGGGATCTGCGCTTCTTATAAGTAAATAAACGCCGTAAAATTTGCAAATCACAAGAAGCCTTTGACATCCTTAAGGTTCTTGGGAGTTTCGCTAACCGCTGAAACTTTTTAGAGTCTACGCCAATACCATCGAGATAATCATGCCTGGTATTTTGTTTCGACGGGCGTAGATTTTTCCCGCTTCGACGGATGTCTCATTTCGTTCAGGATTTAAGATTTTCGGACGTGTTCGCTACGCTTTCACGTTATCGGAGAGATCAAAATGTCGTCCAGATAAGTAGTCAAAAATCATCAGGTGGGGCGAATAGATCATTAACCCAATGCGTAGGCGTCGTAAAGTAAGCGTCGCAATCTTCAAAGTGGCGTGGCGGCCCTAAAACAGTTTTCCACTCATCACCTTCTTTAATCCGGTGATGGTACTTCAACGAAGATCGTTTTAGTATAAGATCTTGGCGTAATCTGTGAGGTTTGAAGAGGTGGCGGTTCTTAATCGTAATTCGTTCGGCCACTAAGTCCACACAGAGACGGAGAAAGCCATCGGTTTTTAACGAAATTAGACCGTGGACCGGAATAAAGCTTGACAGGTTTTCCGTGATATAGTCTCGAGTCACGGAATTTCATCCCGGGACATGTATCGTTGCGCGAACGGGGGTTGCTTCCCATCCTCCAAAGTCTGATAGATCGTGGGGTATGGTGACAAAAGCAGGCCGAGATTCCAGAAACATTTTACCGAATCTGTGGAGCCGACGTTAAGTGTGGGAGTTCGTGGATATGAGCGTTATCGATCATCCGTCAAGACATAGAAGACATTCCAGCTAACTGCGTGTTAAGCGTCGAAAGGGGTGTATAACGCCGTGGCGGCGATGGATCGAGGCCGAACAGAGAGACCTGGGCGTAATTCGCGCCATAATCGCCGCATGAGCGAGAAAGATGGCGACAGACGGCGACGAAAAAGAACCTGGTTTTGGCGAGAGCTTGTCGTGGTCATCATCCAGTAGTAATCATCGACGATTAGGTAGTTCCTAACTTGTAACAAAGAAAGCATACTTCGCGGTGATTTATGTTTAATTCGACGACAGCGTGATCTGGCCAGATTAGTCGACCGTCGATAATCAAGTGTGGTCAAGAGGCGAAGAAAGCCGATGGGGCTTGAAGCAGCATCAATAAAAGCGTCTGAGGCCCTGTATCCATGAGGCATGGGTGATAAATGCTGCGGGAAAGTCTGCAGGAGATCAAACGTTCGAGAATGGTGATCGTCTGTCGGTCTTCTCCGTAAAGGGTTAGAGACATCACGAGACGACAGGCCGGAAACAAACAACAACGGTGTGGTGGCGTGGTGGCCTCCCTGGTGTCTGGATATTCTGTAGGTGGCCTGCTTTTAACTCACAAGTCTTGGCGGCCAGTTCGCGCCGATTCTCATCTGAGTCACGGGAGGCGGGAGCAGAGGTAGCGGGACTTGGTGTGGCGAGGGAGAAGGTGGCGGCTCGATTCGAGTTCGCCCAGCGTGGGTTCAGCGAAGATCTCAAAGAGACAAAGATTGTCATGATGGCGATGGCGAGAATGGTGGCGGTAAAACAGGCTGGATTCTCCAAGTCTTCTTCAAGGTCTGAGGTCCGGATCAGCGCCAGCGGTTGAATCTGGCAAGGTGGTGGCATAGAGAGTCTCGAGGTCGTGGCGCCGCCAGATTGAAATGGTCTCGACGACCTTAGATAAACGAGACGGTGGGTTCGGATCTTTGAACCTGGAATGGTAGACATGGGTTCGAGGGGACGGGCGAAGCAGGTTAGAAATATAGAAATAATGGCAACAATCTCGATGGTCGTGAAGCTGCACCATTCAGCATCCAAATTTCGTCGGGGTAGGTAGGTCGATGAAATGCTCATCGAGGGTCGGGACGTGGTATGGTTGTTGTCTTAGGTTGGTTAGAAGCGGAGGCAACCTAATTCTGGAATGGAGATCTTAAGGTAAAGTGATTTAACCGGAGAAGCGAGGTCGAGTGTCACAGATTATCTCTCGATAAATCGTGAAAGCGAAAGTCTGGAGTAAAGACGGATCATGAGCGTGGGACAGGAACAAAGACGACAGGAGGTAGGGTTAGCGAAAGATTCGAGGCCCGAGTGCAAAGCAATGAAGGCGAGCAAGACAGTAAGAAAGAAAAGTATATTGTCTATCACAAGCGAAAGAAGCAGAAAGCAAAGACAAGAACAGAAACCTAAAGGGAAAGGTTGATAACAGGAGGTTGCCTAGAGAGAAAAGAAAGAAAGAGAACGGCAAAGGAAATCCCAGCCCATATATATAACGTGTCATTCCATCCATGACTAATCCGTACCACAGAAACCCATAGAAAACCATAGAGCAAAGACCCCATAATCCTAACCGATCTACATACTAAGACCCGATATAGCCAACCCGAAAAGTCCCGACGCAATTACTAATTCCTTTCCGCCAAATTCCAAACATATCAACATGCCGTGACACAGGCCGAATTGCAATCTGAGGAACCTAATCGTTTCCTGTAATTGTGATATCAAAAACACAAGAAATAGAAATAATGCTATAAACCGACACGCATGCCAGAAACTACTACCTGTATATTCTGAATCAGCAAACTCAACTTGTCACTGGAGTCTCCCACATCAGCAAGATTTCACAAGTCTCAGGAGATTACAAGGGTTTTAGGAGATTCAGGAGACTCAGGAGACTGTCAGGAGACTCAGGAGACTTCAGTCACAAATGGTAAAGCTTGCTGATGTTTCTCCCCGGTATCTTTTCTAATTATATTACAAATTCATCATGCCATACAATTTCACAGAACTTAATGACAACAATTTTTTTCTATATAATCCCCTCCTCGCTTAACATTACCCTTTCTCCCATAACAGGCATTCAACTACCAAATCTTTGGAACCCATGCTAGGATGCCGAGACAAGTAGTGGAAAGAATAGTTGTATATATAGAGCTCTATCACATCATCAAACTCAACTTCTGACTAGAGTCTCCCAACAGTCTCCTAGGTCTCCTGAGAGTCTCCTGAGACCCCTGGATATTTTTTAAGTCTCATGAGGCTCAGGAGACCTCAGGAGACACATCAAGTCTTGCTGATGCTCTCCTCCATCTCTACCTTTTTAAATAAAGTCTTCCTTCTATTAAGGAATCTATATTTTTAGCTGTTGTTTTCTATCTCCGATTCGATCCTGAAATTCAACTATGAAAGAAAGAATTCAAGACAAATCAATGGCTGTGAATGTAGGAGATATGAGACAGATAGATAAACGATGTCATGAGTAGGCTCGAGGAGAACAGCCTTCTCTGAGGGCCTTCTTGAGGACAACGAGAGACGGTATAGCCAGAGCAGAAACAAGCGAAGCCAGCGGCGAGCGAGACAAAGCGAGCGAGAACAAAGCGAGCGAAGCGAAGCCGGATGAGGTCGTCGATAAAAGGAGAAGAAGTATGAGGTCTCCGTGAAAGCGGGTGGGCGTGTGGGAATATGGTATGGATAGAATTATATTCACATGTCTTGAGAGTTCTGAGGAAGAGCGAGAGAGAAAAGAAAGAGAAGAACTAAAAAGAACACCCCCCCCGTACTATTTAACACCATCCTCCGCCAGTCCGCCAAGACCACATATCGTCATCCACAGAAACCCATAGAACCCCGTCGCACCCAAACCTCGTATTCCTCCCCACCATCTTTCCTAATTATATTACAAATACATCATGCCATAGAACCTTCTGGAACCTTGCAACGTCATTTCTCCACCGTGCATCCCCAACTCACTTAACCTTTCCTCAACCGTCGCAACCTTGCATCGCCTATTGGATCATCGGGACCAATGCCCAGACGCCGGAACACAAACTCAACTTCTGACTGGGGTCTCCCAACAGTGTCCCGGGTCTCCTGAGAGTCTCCTGAGACCCCTGGATATTTTTTAAGTCTCCTGAGGCTTAGGAGACCTCAGGAGACAAATCAAGTTTTGCTGATGCACAATGTAACAGATAAAAATAACGCACTGGCAGAAAGACTTAGGGAGCAAAGCCAGGAACAATGAAAGCACCGGGTGAGCTCAAAGACAGGCATCAGCGAGGTGTTACGGAGCAACACGGAGACAAGAAACAATAAGTGAGTCTGGGCCAAAGAGGCAGAACGAGGGACGAGGTCGGACGAAAGGCTAGCTAACCGGCGAGTTGTGGGGCAGAGGGTTCAGATGGCTCTCTAACGAAGAGCGTGGACGGAGGTACCTGGAGTGGGACAGCAGACTGGATTACGTGGGTATGGGTGAAGTGGCGAAATTTGGCGAAGTAGGCGGGCGGCGAGACGGCGAGGACGAGGAATAGAGACGAAGCGAGGTACTATGGAAGACCCAAGGGGGTCTTGGCGAAGACTATGGTTATGACGTAATTTATTCAGAACTAAAGACACAAGATGAAGCGAAGCTAAACCGTAGGGTTGATAACAGGAAGAACACATGAGGAAAGAAAGAGAAAGAAAAGAACAAAAGAAAGGTCGTAGCAACACATATATATACCCATCTAATCCCTGCACAGTCATGACTCATAACCTCGTATAAATATATGAAACCCAAGAAGCAAAAAAGAGAAACGCATACCATAAACCCGTCTTGAATATCCTCCTCTTGATCCATGCAGCCGTAATCTGAGGGCAAAGGTAAGGGCAAAAGTTAAAGGCACCGGATAGAGCAAGGAAAGTTAAGGTTAGATAAGGTCGTGAGCGAGAATAGCAGAAACTATGAGATCATCCTTTGTGAAAATGTCTCAGCGTTTTGGCATCTGTCCCAACATTCTGGTAATCGATGTATAATTGTTACGAATAAGGGAGTGTTAAGCGAGGTAGAGATACGCGGTAGAGGAATGACGTTTTGGGGTTCTATAAGGTTCTATGGCGTGATGGATTTGTAATATAGTCAGGAGGAAAGGTAGGGAGGAATACGAGATGTGGGTGCGATGGAGTTCTATGAATTTCTATAGATGACAATATGCGGTCTTGACGGACTGGTGTAGGATGATGTTAAATAGTGCGGGGAGACTTTTCCTTTAGCTTTTTCTTTCTTTCTTCTCCGTCTCGTCTTCCTGTAATCTCAGTACGTAGGAATATACTCCTATTCATAACCATAATCTTTCCCGTCCAAACTTGCCTTCGCAGGAGGCAACTTTATAGTTCTCTTAGCTCTCGCTGAAGTCCTTATGTAGTCTTCACTTTTCCTGCTCTATTTTGTTCTGCTCTGTGCTCCTGCTCTCTGTTTTTGCTTGTGCCTCTGCCCTTGCTCTTGTCTCTGGCTTTGCCGGTGTCTATGCTTGTGCCCGCCCGGCCCTCGTCATCCTCGTCAGTGTCTTTACTGTATAAGACCGTGCTCCTCGAGTTACCTTGCGTCATCGTTATTATCTGTCTTGCTGCTTTCGGTTACTCCATCACAGAAGAAGAATTTGGAGGTTGGGGGCATCAGGAAACCTAAGTTATGACTGGAATCACCCGAGACTCTCTCGTGTCTCCTGAAAGTCTCCTGAGACTCTTAGTATCACAGTGTAGCCTCCTGCACTTTCCCTCCCATCAAGGCGTCTTCAGAACAGCGTTATTGGATAGTATCGGTTGATGTCAGAAGTAAGGAGGCAGGTTAAGAAGGAGCTCGAGTGATAGGATGTAAGCGATAGGAAGGATTGCGTGTTAACAAGGATAGAACTGGGGTTATCGGGAATAGTATGAGTGGTGCGAGGGTGTAGGAGTATCCATGGGATTCTATGGTATGAGTCATCAGTATGAAGAAATAGTTGTATATATAGGGCTCGTTCTTTCCTATGCTTCTGCCTCTCCAGGCAACGTCTTCTTTCTGCTAACAATACAATACTTCAGCTTCGGCCCTTCTGTCTCCACCTCGTTCTGTACCTGAACCTGAACCTGAACCTATCTAGCTTCGGGTGTCTCATAAGCCGACCCTGTCCCTTGTCCTTGTACTTTATGTCAGCTGTGAGAGCCATCTACTAGTATCTCCGTCTTCATATCCTAATCAGAAATTCTTTGTAGACTCTCTGCTGAACCCTACACCTACTATAACCGATATTCTGCCCTGTCCCGTTGGATCCGGATATTTTTTGAGTTCCCAGTGTGACTCTAACAGGGCGGGGTCGAGTTAGTGACAATGTCCCAGCTTCTTGGCATCTGTCATGACGATCTGGTAGGCAATGCACAGATGTGATGATGGAGGGAATGTTAAGCGAGGTAGGGATAAGCGGGGGACGAAATGTCGTCATAAGGATTCGATGAGTTTCTATAGCATGAGGGGTTTGTAATGTAAATGAAGGAGATGGTGAGGAGAAATATTAGGTGTGGGTGCGACGGGATTCTATGAGGTTCTATGGGCGGATATAGGAGTCTTAGCGAACTGGCGGAGGATGGTGTTAAATAGTACAGGGAGGATTTTTTCTTTAGTTCCTTTTTTTCTTTTCTATATGTCTCGTCTTCCTGTTATCTCGATACATAGGAATACTATTCCTATTCATAGTCATAGATCCTTTCATCCGAACTCGTCTTCACAGAAGGCATCCATAGTTTCTTCGATCTTCGTTGTAGTCCTTACCTGGTTGTCCCTCACTCTTTGGCAGCAATAATAGCACCCCCAATCGTACGAGGACCACCGCCTCTACCACTGAAGAATGCAACAGCAGCCCATCCCTCATATACACCTGAGGGAGCTGTTCCTATGGACCTTTTTGATAGACGTCGTCATCCGGATCCCCAGGAGAGGGAGGCCCGCCGAATTGAGAATAGATGTCATTATTGTGGGGGAGTTCGAGTTGGACATCTGGTTAGAAATTGTAAGTCGGCACCTTCGGGAAGAGCACCACCCAGGATGAGGGGAGCATTGTTGGAAGCAAAGAGGGAAAAAGAGGAGGAAGAAGTATCGGAGGATGAAGAGTTAAAAGATTTGTCCTTGCACTAAGCGGCATAGTAGTCCAGGAACCTCCCAAGGTTTTTTCTAAAGTGTCGATTTCAACGTTTTCAGTATCAGAAGGGGGGATGGATGGGAATCAATTGATTGTAGTTTGTTCTATTTTTCAAAACAAAAAATCTATTGTACCCACTTATGCCCTGATTGATACTGGAGCATCGGGATATGCATTCATAGATGAAGACTTTGTGTGCCGCTATGAACCAAAGATGAAAAATTTGAGGACGGAGAGGGAGTTTGATGTGATTGATGGAAGACCTATCGAATCAGGAAAGTTGACCAGGAAGGTGATGTTGGAATTGGAAATTAATGGACATGTGGAGGAATGCCCTTTCTTTGTTACTAAGCTGGGACATTATCCGATTGTGATGAAGATACCTTGGATGAAGAGACATAGAGTTCTTATCGATAGCGGCAGGAATGAGATTCGTTTTCAGTCGTCGGTATGCCTTGCGCACTCCATAGCCAACCGTAAACCTATTGTTGCTAGATGGATTTCGACACCACCACCAGAGAGACTGGTGACCTATATATCAGCCATTACCTCTCGATCGTTTAAAAAACTTTCTTGGGATCCCACTGTCCAGATTTACTCCACTACTCTATATGCCATTAATAAAATATTGGAATACCCGGCCAATCCTGATAGAACGATTTCAATAGACTATCAGCGCTTCCGACAGCTTTTTGATGAAACCAATGCTTTGAAGTTACCTCCGGATCGTCCTTACGATCATGAGATTAAATCTCAAGAAGGAATAGTACTACCCTTTGGACTGATGTATAGTATATCTAGGGAGGAGTTGAAGGCTTTAAGAGATTATTTGGCCGATAACCCGAAGAAAGGATTTCTTCGGTCCAGCAGCTCTTCAGCGGGAGCTCCTGTGTAATATTTCAAGAAAGCAGATGGATCCTTGCGTCTGTGCGTAGATTATCGGAAGCTGAATGCCATAATGGTTAAGGATAGATATCCTCTTCATCAGCAAGACTACATTTGTCTCCTGAGGTCTCCTGAGCCTCAGGAGACGTAAAAAATATCGAGAGGTCTCAGGAGACTCTCAGGAGACTTAGGAGACTGTTGGGAGACTCCAGTCAGAAGTTGAGTTTGCTGATGGAGGATCTGTTATTCTCTCTCAAGAGGCCGCGAGATATCGTAAACCTCCAAACTAGTAAGAGGTTTTCGTTTAGAGAGGCTTCAGAGACGCTCTGTTATAATGAGGATGAGTTAGGCGTTCGTAGAAACTCACAGCTGATATTCAGGGGTTGGGTGAGATCTTCAATCACTCTGTAATCCTGTCAATCTCGCAGGAACTCTCCTGGAGGTTTCTAAAGTCCTCCTGATATCTCCGGAGACTCTTGAAGCTTAAACCAGATCTCACATGCTCTCCTGTAATTCCTGCCTATCTCCTGAGCACTCCCAATATCTCCGAGGACTTTTAAACTATTACTAATCTATTGATACCTCAAAATTCACTTTGATTATTCATACCATAAATAAAAATAGGAGTCCTCCCCCAAAATCACATATCCACCGTCGGGGTGGGAGGAGGCTCTTGAGATGCCTCTCCCGCCTTCGCCATGCCCACGCCCCCAAATCACTCAATCGGCTGCATACTTTTCACTTTCTTCATGGCCTGCAGTTCTCCGTCGGCTATATCCGCACTAATTGAACATCCTCCTTCGACTCTGGATATAACCTCTTTAGGCACTCTTAACTCATCGACCTAAAAGGCATTGTTAGTATATAGATACTTTGAGACTTTTTATTTACCATACCATGAATTGATTCTCGTATTACTTAGGTGTCTCCTGGTTCTCCTTTCTTCTCTTCCCCATGTCTTAACATCCTGTTATAGGTAGCTGGAGGTATCCGTCGAGCGCTTTTAGAAACTTGGTCTTCTTCTTCCGTATTATCCGGATTCTGATTCAAATTGAAGTTCAACCTTTTGACGTATATGCCTGTTATCCAAAATCGTAAGATAAACTAGATTGCGGTGCAAACTAAGCTAATAAACGCCTGAGATATATCATCAATGAAACCAAAATCGCTGTCCCCACGCATTTTATCACCTTTGTAATATTTTAAAAATATTACTTCTACGATTTCCGGAGCCCAAAAGTGAAGCCGGCCTGTCTAGTTGCTGACAGTACCTTGCTAAAAGTTCATAGAACGGCAGAGAGAGCTCTCACGGTATAATTATCACGATTGCTAATGAAACGGTCATTCTCGAGGAGAAAGAATAAACTACCGCCTTTCTCTAGCGTTTCTCCTCGCCATTTCGAAAGCTATCTAAAAGATCGCCCGAGCACGGTCCTTCAGTATAAAAACAAGGTGTGATCTCACCTGAGAACAATTTATTTAAACCTGTGACGGAGTGACCGAGGACAGCAGGACAGACGAAAACGATAACGCATGGTAGGCTGAAGAAGCCTTGGCCTTCTAGCGATAAGGACACTAACAAGACGAGGCAGGCGGAAGCACAGCGCAAAGCCAGAGACAAGAGCAAGGGCAAAGGCATGAGCAAGAACAGAAGGCAGAGGGCAGAGCAGAACAAAGTAGAGCAGGGAAAGCGAAGACCGGAGAAGGTTGTCGACAAAGAGGAGAAGAGCTATGGGGAGGCCTCCTGTGAAGGCGAGCTTGGACGTATGGAACTATGGCTATGGATAAGAGTATATTCCTATATACCGAGATTACAGGAAGACGAGACAGAGAGAAAAGAAAGAAAGAAACTAAAGGAAAACTCTCCCCGCACTATTTAACATCATTCTACGCCGGTCGGCTAAAAACGCATATCATTATCCCTAGAACCCCATAGAACTCCATCACACCCACACTTCGTATTCCTTCCCACCATCTCCTCTAAATATATTACAAATCCTTCACACCATAGAAACTCATAGAACTCCATAACGTCATCCCTCCGTCGGCTCTTTCCGTATCAGCCTACTCATCGTCTACAAACTATCGGGAACTGATCTTGGGACAGTCTTACAATGGAAGTAGTTATTTGTCCTGGCGTCTTAACTTGATGTCGATAGTTGATGCGCGATGCGTGGTTGTGTTGGATGTTTGTAGTATAGTGAGAAGAAATGGTGGAGAGGAATACGAGGTATGGGTGCGATGGGGTTCTAGGGATTTCTATGGATGATGATATGTAGTTTTGGCGGACTGTCGGAGGATGGTGTTAAATAGTGCGGAGAGGTTTTTCCTTTAGTACCTTTTCTTTCTTTCTTCTTCATCTTGTATTCCTGTAATTTCGGTACATAGGAATATCCTCCTATACATAGCCATAGTTTTATACGTCCAAACTCGCCTTCACAGGAGGCCTCCTTATAGTTCTTCTCCTTTTTGTCGACGACCTCATCCGGTGTTCACTTTCTCTGCTCTGCTTTGTCCTGCTCTGCCTTTTGTTTTCTGTTCTTTTATGGATACGCTAAGGCTGGAAGATTGGAAAGACTGGCAGGGCTGGGATTACTGTGCATTGGGAGGCGAACGTGAGTCAGAATAAGTTCTATGGGTTTCTGTTACGCAAGGGAGTGAGTCATAGTCGGGATTACGCGAGGGTATAAGTTAGGCTTGGCGGTGGAATGTTGGTTATATAAGGAAGGCTCTGACGCCTACTCCTGTACTTTCTTTCTCTTCCTTTTCTCTTCTCGCCACGTCTTCTGCAACTAGTCTTCAATATACTTTATAATCTCTATTTCTTTAGTGACTATCGCTGCCCTTTCTACCTTTCCTTTTATACTTCCCTCGCACTTGGATCGTATCGCTGCAACCACTCGTGCCCTGTGAAACAAAGCTACACCGCCACCCCCTCCTTGAGATGTTCCTGCTTGTGCCTTTGCCTTTGATCTTGTCTATGGCTTTGCGGTCTCTTTTTGTCTTGCGCCTGGCCTGGTTGTCTCGTCGATCATTGTTATTAATAAGCTATACTCCTCGAGCTACCTTGCGTCATCGTTTTTGTCTGCCCTGCTGCCCTCAGTCACTCCGTCACATTAGCGAAGGCTCACTAAGCCCTCCGAAAGGCGCGCGAGGCACTCACGTCGCTCCTAGCTAACTTAGTCATTGGTGGACTTGTATTAAAATGATCGTTTGCCTCACTTCAAAACCAACGGACGTTAATACTAAGAGAATCAGATTGAGGCCAAGGCTCCTCGAGCAATGTATAACGTCCGAGAAAGTATCCCGCATGCTTGATTACAGACTTGGCCTCTCCTGCGTTTTCATTAATGAAGTCAGGCTCTGGTCTTTCCATCTTTGCGTTGGGCTGAAGAGTTAAGGCATCTGAAAGGGCTGTGAATCTGAAGGGGTTGTCTCGTTCTCGTAATTATTTCTTGTCATGAGTCTTCTTTGGTCGAGCGAAATGAGAAACTTGTAAAGTCAATGCTAGCCCTTTCGGAGGCTGCTCCAGCCTTCCGTGGAGTTTCCTGTCTTCGTGAATCCACGACATGACGGTTTCCGTGCTTCGTTATTATATCAGCGGTTTGACTCAGATGAGGGGGATTTCAATATCACATACCTGCATCATATTTACTGCAAAGAAAGAAGAAGCAATTGCTTCGGCCGCCAGTCTACTAGGTCTCCTTCAAGTGGCTCCAAGAGCCCCGGTAGAGGCCGTAAGGGCCTCTCTTGGTGTTTTTCCAGCTCGCGACCCCTGGTTTGTTGGTGGTTGCATCAGAAAACTCAACTTCTGACTGGAGTCTCCCAACAGTCTCCTGGGTCTCCTGAGAGTCTCCTGAAACCCCTGAATATCTTTTAAGTTTCCTGAGGCTCAGGAGACCTCAGAAGACAAATGTAGTCTTGCTGATGCGTTACAGTAGTCGTGATAGTGGTAGTAGTTGTGGTGGTTCTGCTGGAGATTGTGTGTGGCGGAGTGATCGAGAACAGTAGAACAGACGAAAACAATGTATAAGATAAATTTCGAGGGCGTAAGCGCTATGAGAGAACCATGACGAGACTGACGAAGGCGGCGACAAAGCGCAGGCACCGGCAAAGCCAGAGACAAGAGCAAGGGCAAAGGCACAAACCAGAACGGAAGGCAGAGGGCAGAGCAGAAAAAAACAGAGCAGGGAAAGCGAGGACCAAATGATGTCGCCGACAAAGAGGAGAAGAGCTATGAGTAGGCCTCCTGTGAAGGCGAGTTTGGACGTGTGGAACTATGGCTATGGATAGGAGTATATTCCTATGTACCAAGGTTACAGGAAAACAAATGAAGAGAAAAGAAAGAAGAGAACTAAAGAAAACATGCCCCCGCACTATTTAACACTATCTTCCGTTACTCCGCCAAGACCACATCTCGTCATCTATAGAAACCAAAAGAATTCCATCGCATCCACACCTCGTATTCCTCCACACCATCTCTCCTAATTATATTCCAAATCCATCATGCCATAGAAACCCAGAGAACCTTATAACGTCATTCCCTCGTCTTCCCATTCTTAAGCCTCTTCTCTCCTCCTCCTCAATACGGACTATCGGGACGGAATCTTAAAACCAGAAAGAGATGAGCGAGACAATCTGTTCTGATAAATGCATACGCTGGGGCGATAGTGCATTCTCATCTCCCATCTCCTCGCTCTCATAGTCATCCTCATAGATTTGGACGTAGTCTTCCTCCTCTGAATGATCATCAAAATCACTCCAGGTTTTTGGTGGGCCCTGTAGCGCTCCGTTTTCCAATATTGCCCCGTCTGAAAACCTTTCTGGAGGGTTCAGGGAGCCATAATAATCGAGATCAGTATCTGGTTCTGTAGTACTGGAATTCCTACTGCTCGCAGCACTCGAAATACTTATCACCCGCTTTAGACCTTTCTTAATGGAGGAGGAGATCGGGGCTTGCATGCTATGTCCTTCCTCAACGTCACGCTTGTTGATTTTTGCTCTCTGCGAAGCCATGATGGTGGTTTGTAAGGCTGGAAGAGCCTTCATGAAGGCTATCAACTCCACTATATATGGTTCGATTCATACCATATCACCTTTGCATTTTCTCAGCAATTAGAGGTTTTTGGCGAGAAGCCTTCCGGACGGCTCACTAAGACAAAATCAATTCTATAACCAACCTAAATAAGATAACACGAATACTACCCAAATAGGCAACCATATATTCTCAAACAGGCAAAGTTGCAACTGCATCTACAAAAACAAAAAACAACTGGAGTCAACGTATTTCTTGCTCCGAGCGCCCGGCCTTTGTCAAACGTCTTTGCAGATTTATCCGACGTCCGATGGAGCTATCGTAAGTTTGCTGACGAGAGGAAAGGTTAATGGAGAAAAGGATGTGTTATGGAAGGGATGTCGTCATGAGGTTCGATGGATTTCTATGGCCCGATAGATTGGTAATGTAAATAGGAGAGATGGTGGGGAGGAATACGAGGTGTGGGTGCGATGTGGTTCTAGGGATTTCTATGGATGACGATATATGGTCTTGGCAGACTGGTGGAGGATGGTGTTAAATAGTGCGGGGAAATTCTTCCTTTAGTTCTTTTCTTTCTTTTCTCTCTGTCTCGTCTTCCTATAATCTCAGTATATAGGAATATAATCCTATCCATAGCCATAGTTCCACACGTTCAAACTCGCCTTCACGGGAGGCCTCCTTATAGCTTTTCTCCTCTTTGTCAACGACTTCATCTGGTCTTCGCTTTCCCTGCTCTGCTTTGTTCTGCTCTGCCCTCTGTTTTCAGTTCTTGCTCGTGCCTTTGCCCTTGCTCTTATCTCTGGCTTCGCCGGTCCCTGCGTTTGTGGCCGTCTGGCCTTCGTCGTCCTCGTTAGTATCCTCGAAGTGTAAGGCTGTGCTCCTCGAGCTACCTTGTGTCATCGTTTCATCTGTCCTATTCTTGCCGATTCTCCGTCGCAGCCGTGAAATTTCAATCAAAGTCTTCTAGCTGCAATCAATGCACTCGAGGCCTTCCTAAACTTTCTAGGTCGCTAGAGTCGCCGGAAACGCGGTCGTTGGTATCTCCGCCTTCAGCGTTGATGTCTTAAACAATTGATTTCTCGGCCTGGGTCCAAACTTGAATCGTTCGCGATCGTAGTGAAAAACTCGAAAGGTAATGGCATTTGGATAGAGTCTTCTATAATCTTCATCGAAGCCTTCTTCATCGCGTACCTCTCGGAACACTCATTCACCGAACATCTGGCATCCGATCGGCGGGCGTAGAGATATTCAACCTGTTTGATCAGCCTTATGTCCTGAAGCGTTAGCGTTGCCTCCTCAAGCGTCAAAATTTCTATTCCATCGATGTAAATGCTGGTAAGATCTTGATTACGCTTCTAGTGAAGGTGTTTAAAAGCATTTAGATCGTGATAACGATTCTTGAAGGCACGTGAAGCGCGCAGAGCGTAGGGTTTCTTACTGTGGTTTGAGCCAACCTTGAGTTCTTCAGAATCTACGATCTGTAGCGTATTCGGTTGGGGATAGGGTCACTGTAGAGGAATTGGACAACGCCCGTAGAAGACTCAGAAAGCGCCATGGTATTCTTGGAGCCACTGATGGGGCTCGCTTTATTGCAAGTCTTTCTAAATCTTGCATAGACAACTCCTAAAGGATGTTAATAAAGGGGATAAGCTATCTGGGACTGTACCAATCATAGTGGTGGTACATCATCAAACTCAACTTCTGACTGGAGTCTCCCAACAGTCCTCGAGGTCTCCTGAGAGTCTCCTGAGACCCCTGGATATTTTTTAAGTCTCCTGAGGCTCAGGAGATCTCAGGAGACAAATGAAGTCTTGCTGATGTATATATCGCTGGGGATGCCTGTAACCCTTTCTAGGTCAATGATGTATATGGTTATTGCCGGCCTGTAGGGTATTCCCAAGGCCTGCCAGAACTCCAGTGTGGTCTGCAGTTTGTTTGTGCGGGCAGGAGGTGCCCTGGAGATGGATGTATCTTTAACTTCATCATCTGCACCCCCCAAAGCCCCACCGTGGCGTTGGGCTGTCCTGTTTCCATCAGCAAGACTTCATTTATCTCCTGATATCTCCTGACCCTCAGGAGACTTGGGAGACTGTTGAGAGACTCCAGTCACAAGTTGAGTTTGCTGATGTCTCTTCTGAGATCATCGATAATGAGGCGGAGGAGGCTGCTTGGATCTTTATAGAGTCTCTGAAGCCTTTCTTGACCATATATAGTCTTTAAGCGCCTTGATGGCTCTGTGGTCATACAAAATTAGCGGATTGTTGAATAAGTGTTTCTTAGGTGACCTCATTCTTATTCTTACATCTCGTCTGCGAGATTGCTATGGAGAGCCTTATAGATAGCATCTTTTCCAGTCAATTGTAGGATTCTTCGGCAGTCGTGGATTGTCGTGCACTTGTACGCAGTAGCTGGTCTCCTGCGTGGTGGCATAGTTGGAGCCTTCTCGGGATTTGTGGGACTTTTTTGGAGGTTTAGGGTAGATGTTAACATTTGCAGGGATGTTTAAAGAGCCTTGTTGTCGATGGGCAGAATATAGATCTTTAGTGGATCTTGTCTGTCTTAAATCTTTGTATAGTAATTCAAGATCGAAGCTTTGAAAGGTTTCAAGTGGCCTGAATAACCGTATGTTTGAAAGTGGCAGGTTTGAAAGTGGTAGGTTTGAAGACATGAAAACGGGTGAGCGGTATTTATCTGTGATCAAATCTCACTACATAGCGAATATCATATCACATGATATCACTCGAATCAGGAGAGCAGAAGCAGCACGCGCACTAATTAGGGCTTTTGAAGCCATCTGAAGGCTCGAGGAGCCTCCTGCCTAGGAGAGCTTGGGAGGTTTCGTTTAATCATCAGTGGTCTCTGGAGATTGGCAGGGATTACAGGAGACAAAACATAAATCATATAATTATTCTTAAGATCCAAAAGAAGTGGCGGGGTAAAATTAAGAACTGTATGTGCAAAACAAAAACTTCCAATTCAAATAGAAGGCTCCTCAAGCTTCTAAACTCTCTGAGAGGTTTGAAGCCTATCGCGTCGTCGCTGGTTTTATCCTCTACACCTACAGGTGGTTTCTCTCAGTTAGAATAATAAAATTCATATAAATCTTTATTCGGGAAGAAGCGTTCTATAATCTTTCGATAAGTTCATGGATAGGGTATATTGAGACCTTCAAGTTCTAATCCAAATCTTCTATATCGTTAATATCGTCGCCAGTCAGGTAATTTCATCCCACTTGTTAAAAGCGTTTAGGACCTTTGGGTACATTCTGATTCTTAGAAGGTCTATGAAGCGTCATATGAAAGTCTCAAGTGTTTTTGCCTCTGTGGCCCTGAGTCAACCTTAAGCTTTTAATCATCTCGATCGTAGCGTATTAGATCTGAAGGATAAGGTCTCTTGCGGAATTAGACGTCAGCGCCGTAGAAGGCTCAAACAAGCCTTGTTAGGCGCAGAATGGATGGAATTTCGGCATTGAGGCTGCTAAATCATATATAAACGTCAACGAGAATCTTGGGTAAATGGCGTAAGCAATAATCATCTGGGTCGTATGGATGATGCGTGTATCGACAGGATGGCAGTAGCCATCTCTGGGTCAATAATATGTACGGTTATTGCGGGCCAAGGAAGTATTCCTAAATTCTCTCAGGGATTGAGTACCATCTTGTAATATCTAGATTATCTCTGACTTTCCAAAACGTCGTGTTGTTTTATCATCTCTTCTGTGATAGATCTATAATGAGATGAAATTTGGGCTGCTTGGATCTTTATAGAGTCACTCTGAAGCCTTTTCTAACCAGGGCTTCAAATTCGTGAGCGCTTGTGATATATGGCGTATTCGCGCAAATGATTGAATGAAGAACCAGCTAGATTTATTCACACTGTCCTTGTCATCGTGTAGCTCTTTCCGTAGAGTCTTATAGATACCATCTTTATCTAAGTGCAAGATTCTCTGGTAGTCGTATGTGGTCTGGCAAATGTACTTGATGGGCTGTTTGTATCGTGGTGCGATTTCAGGGGCCTCCTTGGTCTTTTGAACCCGCTTCCTGACTTGTGAGTCTAATCTGAGGAGTAGGGAACGTCGAGTTTTATGGGTAGGTGTCGTTGGAGGGGCGTCAGGGGCCACCGATAAGCCTTTGGGAGCCCTGGATCCTGAAGGCTCAGATCCTGAAGGCTCGGATCCTGAAGGCTCAGATCCTGGAGGGCGTAAAGCAGAACGGAGGCTCCTCAGAGCGCTTTCGACTTTCATACGGATCTTTCAGGTATCTCTTCCTCTGATTTCGATCTCTACATGTAGGATGCAACACTTCTTCTTTAGAGGCTGAACTAATTTGGAGTCAGCTCTCCTATCAATATCTTGTCCAGGGATTAATGGTCAGACCTCCTGTTTTTGGATGCGTTTTTATCACTATGGGAGGATATCTTGACCGTTTTAGCGCTTGTATAGGGAACTTGCGGTGTTGTCGGGGGTTTTGATGAGGTGCGGTTTGGATCTTATAGAAAGAGGAAAAAAAAAGCCTCACTGTATATATGTCGATTGATTGAATATAGAAGCGATAGAGAGGATAAGATCTTATCTTATGTAGTGTATATATATCTTGGCAGAAGGCTTAGGAGGCTTGGAGATAGTGTAGTAAGCAGTAGGTGTGTCGATCACAGGGATGGATAGAGATAGAAGTAGAGAATAGGAGAGCAGCGGTATCTTCAATCAAACTTCACTACGTCATATATTGGAGTAACAATTGAACATCATATTGAATCATATGATGTCACTCGAATATTGTGATCAGAGTGTTAGTGCGATAAGATATAATCTATCAGTGCACGGGCCCATTTAGAGTGCCAACCTCCCCAAAGCCTCTCAAGCCAAAGATGCTTAGGAAGCCCCCACATCAGCAAGATTTCATGTGTCTCCTGAGGTCTCCTGAGCCTCAGGAAACTTAAAAAATATCCAGGAGTCTCAGGAGACTCTCAGGAAACTTGGGAGACTGTTGGGAGACTCCAGTCAGAAGTTGAGTTTGCTGATGCAGGGGCTCCAGAGTCTCCAAAGCCTTCACCAATATTGACTATCAGCAATGAGATCACGATGTCCATTTTGCATACGGAGCTACGCCAATGCTGGTAGTTTTCATCGACATCTCTCAAAAGTCCACCCATCGCGGACCCGTGGGTAGTACGACAGGCAGCTTTCAGGGACTCCCGTTGAGGGCTCATGAAGAAGGCTCAAGAGGTCCCAATGAGGGTGGATATTTGAGCATCTGGGCAGCGAATCCGATCTTGAATCAAATGATGATCATCTTTGGAATCCAGCGGTTCAATCTAGCAACCACTATATCTGAGGTGCTTGAGGGCCTCTTTTCACCTTGACGGGATATGATGAAGGCTCGAAAGCCTTTTGATCAACCCGTGGTGTTCTGAACGAACCTTGAGCAAAATGAGTCTGTAGCCAAAGGCAGGAATGAGGGGCGGGGCAGTCGGCTGACGTGAGGTCTAGGAAGCAAGGTTGTAGGGCAGAGGGTTCAGATGAACCTGCTTACGTGAGCGTGGAGGCGAAGAGTACCAGTGAGCGATCTGATTCTGATCGTAGGTATGGCGAGGCGAGGCGAGCGAGCGGTGACGAAGCGAGCGAGGCGAGGCGGCAAGCGAGCAGGCGAAAAGGCGAGCGAAACGAGAAGCCAGAAACTATAGTAGGCAAGTCTTGGCGAAATATGGTTATGGCGTAATCTATTGAGCCCAAAAAAGAGCGAGAAACTAAACCGTAGGGTTGATACAGGAAGAAACAACGTAAGGAAAGAAAGAAGGAAAAGAAACGAAAGGGAAGGTCGTATATATATATATCTCCTCTAATCCCTTACAGTCATATTCATGCTTATAAATATGTGAAAGCCATAAAGCTCAAAACACAAGGAAAAAACGCAATATGCGGATTCATAAATATCGCCATGCAGTCCAGTGGTCTGGCCGTGATACATATGACCTTTTGAATCAGCAGAGAATTTCAGTTATCATCATGGTTCTCTGATCGAATATATCTCAGGTCAAATAAACAATTTCTTCCTTGTACGTCTCTGAGCTCTCTGTGGTAGAGGCTTGTACTTTCTTCGGCGAGATGTCGTCTATAGGGGGTTAGGAAAAGAAATGGATACACTGTTCAGAGGTCGAAATGGGTGGGCGAAAATTCCTTTACTACTTCTGAGGAGCACTATAAATATAGTGTGTTTTCTTACGGAACAGCGTCATTTAAAGTCGCTTGTGTATTCACCTATTATGGAATCTGAAAAAATGGGGGAAGCGAATGTATGGGGAGATCATCTGACAGACTAGTGGTGAGAGATGCAGGTTAGCATTTCTTAGAAATTCGAGGGCTCCTTGCTTGCATCGTAAATGTTATAGAATACTATTAGAAGGATCAGCAGTGGTCGCCAGTAATAAGTCATCAGACGGAACACCTTTCAGCTAATTTCAGTATTGACAAGAAAGGCTTGGCCAGTATCTAACGATTGGCAATATCGCGCCGAAGCGGAATAAATCTTCAATTATGCGATCATACTCACAGCCTCTTCTTAGTGCCATGAGGTTCGAGTCTTGTCTGAATGAGCGCCGTTAGGGAAAATGGATGATCATGTAGGTCTCTCTAAGATTCTCGAAGGCTTTCAGGGCCCTGCAGAAAGGGGTGAGCTTATAACATGCGCTGATAGCTATGTGCGTCTATGTTATCCAATACTATGTGCATGGATTGCAGATCAATAAAACAGCGCCATTCTAAACCTCAACAATCGGCCTGAGTGCGAAGTTGATTTCAAGGGTCTGGAGAGCCTTCAAAACCCACCACTCGTTGAAATGGTAGAGTGTTATAAGGAGGATCGTCGAATCTGTGGCCGTTGAATACCTGGTGTCGAAATCGCTAAAACTACATGCAATCTTTTGTGGCGCTGAAAAGGCTCGGTGTATGATTTTATGGCCAGGATATGTTCGCATAATATTTATCTCGGCTATTGAAACGTATGATGGAATGGATTCAATCGTTTTTGAAAAAAATGTCGGTAGAAATTTTGATCGAGAACTTGGGCGTTCATCAGCGCTTTAAAGAACTTGCTGTCTAAAATAAAGAACTTATCGAACTACTCTTCGATGGCAAGGTAAAAATGTGTCATCTTGGCGGATAGTTCTAGGAAGCGCTGCGTGGCTCTTTGGAGCAAAAACATGAGGCGGCTGGGAAATTCTTGAGGTATGTTCGGTCACTGTCGATTTCCACTTGATGGCGCGTCTATTCTATCTGAAAAAGCTAGACTATCTTCAAGGGTATATAGAGGATTTCCACAAGTATAAGGATGTGTTTCTGGAATTCAGAGCCGATAAACGAACAAAGAAGGAGGCAAAGGATCAAACAAAAGCGCTGCAAGGCTCAAGAAGCATTGATAGAGGCTTGGCGGAGCTTAAGGAAATTCTTGAAACCTCATTTCAAGCTCCGTTAAAATCGTCTTCTTTCACCAGGAGGCGTATAGAAGCGATTTGGTAATATTCGATGTTTTCGATGTGGCGAGTTAGGTTTCATGGCAACAAATTAATATGAACTATCGTCGTCCAATAAGGTTATATAACAGTTCAGATCTTTCGATTCTGCTCAAGCTATATATGGCTAAAGAATCTGATGCTTAAATCCAAAAAGATATCGTTGTCGATCTTAGGAGCATTCTGAGGCGCCAATCGAGAAAGTCTTGGGCATGTTGGAAGTATTAACGAGGACCCGCAAAGACAAACAAATGATCGCAAACGATGATAAACTGAAACCTAAAATAGCGATCACGAAGGTGGACGTATTATCTAATATCATGGAAATATTATTAAAATGAATAGAATACTTATTTATGAAGCGGTGTGGAATATGGTCAGGGCGCGAGCTGGAAGAACAAGGCTTATTGACAGGTCTTGGGTGGGGTCTTTAAGTCTTTCTGAAAGTCGATAACAATTTTTCAGAAGCGCAGCGATTCTGAGATATCTGATATCTGATTGTCTGTGAGGCGTTATTTAGGAAAAAGGTCATTTCAAAATGATTAGTCGTGGATTGAGGTGGCCTAGCGAACCGTGGGGCGCTTTCGGGGACAATACAGGGGCATGCAGCAATATTCTAGATCGTGTGACAGTATGCTCGATGAAAAAATATCGAACTTTGTCTTGCATCAGCAATAATCTTCGTTTGTCTCTGAAGTCTCTGGCCTTAGGAGACTTAAAAAATATCAGGGGTCTCCTCAGGAACCGAGACTGTTGGGCTCAGGTCGAAGTTGAATTCTTGATGTATAGAAATTTCTTGGAAGCCAGGATAGAGTGCTTACAGAAGGCTCATGTCTTCTTAGAGTTCGGCAAAGGTTTTGGAGTAGTTAATATCGGTAGTGTTTTGGGAATCATTTGTTCTATATTTAGAACGTGGAGCGAGTTCGATATATAATAATGATATGTCTGCGGTGGCGTAGGGGAAAGTCTGTAAAGGCTGTATTTAGAATAAAATTGACATGATAATAAACGAAATAATATGGTATAGATTGGGGAACATGAAACAGAGCATACTTCTACAAAAGGCTTGAAGGAAGAAGCTCAGAAGCGGCGGGGTAGCAATCAAGAACTGAATATGTTTTTTGCGTGAAAATAGGTTGTTGGTGGTAGCCTCCGAAACTTACTAATCAAAGCTCAGAAGGCACCTGGAAGGCTCAGGAAGCCCTCTGGAAGGGTCGGGAGGCAAGAAACAATTATCGAGGTATCAGGAGAGGTCAGAATGGTAACAGAAGGCTCAGGAGGCTCTCTAGAAGGCTCGGGAGGCTATCTGGAGGCTCGGGAGGCTATCTGGAGGCTCGGGAGGCAACAAATGGTTAGCGAGGTTATTAGGAGGGACGGGAGGGTAATTGCTTTAGCAACGGCCTCCGGAGACCCAGTCAAGCCTCTGGAGAGAGTTTGAATCTTGCTGATGGATATTCTATGCCCCTTCTTGGACCGATGTGCCACCGCCTATTTAGACAATTTTTTTATCTATTCAAAAACTCTCGAACAGCACTAACAAGATGTACGGCAGGTGTTGGAAGTCCTTAAAGCCAATAAAGTTCACTCGAAGTCGGAAAAGTGCGAGTTTAGCATACAAGAGACTAAATATCTCGGTATGATTCTAACTCCAGTAGGAATGTAGATGGACCCAACCAAGGTACAAACGATAGTGGACTGGGAGGCACCAAAGACCGTTAAGGAGGTTCAAGAATTCCTTGGGTTTCATCAGCAAGACTTCATTTGTCTCTTGAGGTCTCCTGAGCCTCAGGAGATTCAAGAAATACATCAGCAAACTCAACTTCTGACTGGAGTCTCCCAACAGTCTCCCAGGTCTCCTGAGAGTCTCCTGAGACCCCTGGAAATTTTTTAAGTCTCCTGAGGCTCAGGAGACCTCAGGAGATAAATGAAGTCTTGCTGATGTATCTAGGGGTCTCAGGAGACTCTCAGGAGACCCGGGAGACTGTTGGGAGACTTCCATCAGCAAACTCAACTTCTGACTGGAGTCTCCCAACAGTCTCCCAGGTCTCTTGAGAGTCTCTTGAGACACATAGATAATTTTTTGAGTCTCCTGAGGTTCAGGAGGCATCAGGAGACAAATGAAGTCTTGCTGATGCCAGTCAGAAGTTGAGTTTGCTGATGTTACGAATTTTTATAGACGGTTCATATATCTTTATTAAAGTATTTCAAGCCTCTAGCTAATGGCCAAAAGCATGTGCGATTTGAGTAGGCCAAAGCGAAGCGAAACTTTTCAAAAGTTGAAGGCACTTTACGATTCTTTCCGTGATTGATCTTGTACAGGAAAGAATTTATTATCGAGACAGAATCTTACGATTATGTGTCATTAGAATTCTATCATGACGGGATGAAAACAAATTTTCTGGCGATAGCGTTCTTCTCAAAACTCGTTCACTGGCGTGGTGCAATTCTGAAATCTATAATAAGGCTACTAGCATATCGAATTGTTTTAAGGAATGGAGACGCCACAAGAGGCAATTTCGATTAGGATTAAAGTATTAATGACCATCGTAAAATTTCGAATACTTTATGTCAACCAAATTGCTAAACCGACATCAGACTTGTTGGGCAGAATTCTTGTCTCGGTTCAACTTTATTATTCAATAATCGACCAGGGAAACAGCGAAGGAAGGTGGATATATTGACAAGGAGGCTGAAGGACTTACCGAAGGAAGGAGATCAGAGGCTGGAACAGCAGAGTAGGGTGGTTCTGAAGAAGGAAAATTTGGACCCTAAAATAAGTTTGTTAGCGGGCTCTTTGGCAAATGAAACCGCTAAAGGATCGTCTCCCGTAATTGAATTATTTATGAAGAACTGCAGGTGTGTGATAGCTTTTGAATAGAATTTTATCTCTCTTTCAGATGGTGTTCGACAGTCGAAGGAGATTTATTTGGTAGTCTGAGGAAAGTGAAGAAGGGTTCTTCTTCTCTTAGGAATCATACATGTTCTGCTTCACGATGAAATTTAAAACTTTATTTATTCTGAGACGTTATGATAAACCTTCTGCTGGCCACCCGGGAAGATCAAAGACCTCACAACTTTTGAATTGAGACTATTATTGGCCGACCATTTGGAAATAAACAGACCGTTATATTCAAAATTACTATATATGTAAATAGCGAATCATAATCCTCTTGAGGAGTTATCTTGGATTATCGATCTAAGGGCCTGGACGGATGTTCTGATGGATTTCATGACAGGACTCCCAGAAAGCAAAGTTCTGTCAATGAACCGTTTGTCTCTGAGGTCTCCTGGCCTCAGGAAACTATCAAAGTCTCAGGAGACTCTCGGGAGACTTGGGAGACTGTTGGGAGACTCTAGTCAGAAGTTGAGTTTGCTGATGTAATGCCATACTCATGGTTGTGGATTGATTGACAAAAATGAAACACTTTATCGCCAGAATAATGTCTTAAGGCGTCTGTCTGCGTCTATCACCAGAACAGGTATGGAAGTTCGTAGACTCTTGGAAATTGTGTTTCAGATCGAAAGCAGTTCTGGTGAATTTTGGAAGGCTTTATATGTCGGCTGGAAATTACTCTGCTATTCGCGGCGTTTCAGCCTCGGTGATGAATGACGAAGAAACCGTCACGATTATGGAGCAGTATTTGCTTGTATGTGTAATAAATATCAAGGATAAGCTGGGTGGATTTCCTTCCACTGGCAATTTACTTCTAATCAACCTGCAAAAACCATAATATATGCCGCCAAAGCGGTATGGGAGGCGGCACGAATAGCATTTGGACTTCTTGCGTGGAAAAAGATAAGCAAGGCTAATGGATTGGCGAGAAATGTTTCAAGTTTTGATTCTTAAGCGAGATATTTAGAAATCGAAGAATCTGAGGAGAAATAACCTCTGTGACCGCTCTTTATGTTGTTGGCGATTCGTCTGTTCTCGCAAATATTGAAATAAGCATTTACCGAAAAAAACGATTGGAAACAGTTAGCACTATCAGATTAAAAGAATCGTGTGCTTATCTTTCTGAGCTACAGCTTTCTCTATGAAAGTTCATCTTGTTTTCTATGTTTCACTTTTGTCGCTGACGGTCAACAATCCTGTTCCAGGGCAAATGATCGAACCACCTCCACCCGTAGAAGTCGAGGGAGAGACTGAATGGGAGGTAGTGGAAATATTGGATTCGCGGAAAAGAAGGAGGCGAGTAGAGTATTTGGTTAAATATGTTGGATATGAAGAAGCACTTATAGCGTAGTAGTGATCTTAGCAATTTCCGATCTTGACAATTATTTTCATGGTCGATATCGTGAAACCTCATTATCGGGGTATCTTGGGGAGGGAGGACCTGATCTGTCCCGGCGTCTTGGCATCTGCTCCGATAGTCCGGTACGGGATGCACAATTGTGATGGATAAGGGAATGTTAAGCGAGGTAGGGATGCGCGGTGGAGGAATGACGTTATGGAGATTCCATGAGTTTCTTTGGCGTGATAGATTTGTAATATAGTTAGGAGAGATGGTGGGGAGGAATGCAAGGTATGGGTATGATGGGGTTTTATGGATTTCTGTGAATGACGATATGTGGTCTTGGCGAACTGGTAAAGAATGGTGTTAAATAGTCTGGGGGGATGTTTTCCTTTAGTTCTCTTCTTTCTTTTCTCTCTGTCTTGTCTTCCTGTTATCTCGTCGTAGAATATCTTTCTGATACATGTGTAGATTCCTCTTATCCAAGCTGCGGCATGGATTTCTCGGCCGTTGAAGCGCTTATTTGATGTAACCTGTAATCTGTCGCGTATCACGGCGGCTGTTACCGACTTGTCTTTCTTGCAAACTTTTCTTTTCTTTTCTTGAGTCTTGTGATTGTCTTACATGCATTTCTCGTCGTCTCGTCGGTGTCACTCGTTAATGTAAAATTTATCTTTCACCGAATCGCGCTTATGTCATCGTTGTCGTCTGTCTGATTCTTTCGCCATTCTTTCTGTCCTTGCGCTTCTTGTGCTGGCCTTGTCTCTCGCCGTTAGTGTCTTCGTTGTCTGGTTGTCTTTCCTCCTGTCGCTTGTGTCGTCGTTATCGTTTTATAGCGTTCTTTCTACCATTAAAATTCGCGTCTATCTGTTTGTGATTCTGAGCAATGAAATGAAAAGCAAAGAAGAAGCGAAAGCGAAGCGTTTTCGTTTCTTTATTCTTGTCTCACGATCGATTTGTGATGAAACGTCAATGAATTCAATATCTTTAGTTGTAGTCATCGCCGTCTTCATCCATGAATTTCTTGAAACTACGTTTGTAAATCTTATATCTTAAAGCCTAATAAAATCGAATAACGACGGTCTGATTTTCCGTATTACCGTTTAGTCTTATTCAATAGTCAGACTACTGTTTGAGTCTGAATAAAAGGACCGATTATAAAATCTTTGAATGCTGTACTGCGTTTCTGTTATATTTATTTATATTGTCGATATTATATCTTTATTATTTATATCTGTTTTTTATGTTGTATCTTATTAAAATCGCGATGTAATATAATAGTTTCAGTAAATAAAGGGATAAGGAATTCTGTTCTGAGTTATTGCTAGATTTTATAAATCTCTTAAACTATTAATAAACAGCAAAGTTTGTACTCGCAATCTCATAGCGTTTTTGAATACGACCAATATTGCATACACCCAAAAAACCGCCAAGACTACATTTTTGTATGGCATGTAATAGTGGTTGTGTTCAGAAACGCTATGAAGTTGCGAGTATGGCTTTATTAACAGATCCCATACAAATCTAATTCCTCTATTCTAGGGGGTCAGCATTGATAGACCAAGGGTTAAAGTGGTAGATTCGTATTGAGTAATATGATTAGTCATCCCAACGCATCTTAAAAGGTAGTCAAGCATCCCCTTTAAGTCGTCCGTCATCGAACACTTATCAAAAACTCCGACCTTTTAATTAACGACTGAGTACTAAAGTATCGCTATAACTTGAAAAATCGGCCGTGCGTATGAGATCAAAATTATTATTAGCAGACCTGATTTACATCCTTCAACTAATCATTAAGGAGGTAATCCCTGGCGCGGTAGTCCTACATGTTTATAAATTACGTGTTTAGCGGCAACATCTCCACATACAACGACGCCCCCCTCCGCCTTCTTGAGATTTCAGAATAATTCTATATATGTTTTCATATAAGAGGTAAATATATTACAGGGACGAGAAATGGGTAGGTAGATCTTAACCTGTAAATGTGAAGAGTCAGGGTGTGAAGAGAGAAACACTGACTAAATCCAATAACTCCTGGTTTTGTCCCCGGTATAGATAGATTACAGAAGCGCATAAAAGAAGGGCCTAGAAAACTGCCACTATGGATTAGGGTTTCTCAGAATCCAAAACAGATGCCCAAATCTATTTCTTCTTGTTAGTGCTTGGAAAGTAAGAACTTGGGGTTCCAACATACATCTCTACTACCCTCATATGCATCGCTAAGTGTCGGTGTGCTTGGGGAACGATGGAACGGTGACAGCGGGGGTGTCTTGAGGAAAGAACTCTGTGAACTAGCAGCGGTACCTGGACGGAGAAGACCAGCTTTCTCACGTTGTTCTAAAGTACCCAACTATTATCAGCACTACTATCCTTTCACTTTAGGCGTTGTCGACGTAAGGAGTGGTGCTAACCATCATTCCAGTCAAGTACAGAGGCAATTAGCTGAAGAATTTCGTATTTCTTAGAATCGCCTCTTTGTATGCTAACAAACTGAAGGAAAACATTTGTCACAAGATTTCTGTAGTTACCAGGTCAGCAGCATATCAGACATAGATAGGTAGTTATGCTATTGCATAGGGTAATACTTGTCAATCTTGTCATCGGCGTTATCACGTTTCAGCATACGAAGTGCCTTTCTAAGATGATCGTTAAGAGTGACAGCTTATCAAATGTGATGTTAGTCTTTATATGTTTGAGATGATGTTTTTCAAAACCTACCCTCATGGCGAAGTTTTCCAATTAGAAGGTTCTTCTCCTTAACCTCTTTTTCAAATGGTAGGACACGCTCAAGGTCCTGCCGAGCCATGGTCAACTCTGCTTCAGCTTCCTTTACCTGTTTTTCTAGAGTTTCTCCTTTCGATGATAGCTGATTTATTTGCGCTTCCATGGTCTCAACAACCTCCCGCAATTCTTGTTTACGTGCTGAAAAAGGGTTAGTGGGAATGGATTTTATGGGTCAGGGTACTATCAGTACCGTTTTGTATATCTTGCAATGCTCTCTGAAGACCATCAACTGTACTAGACTCTCTATCTCTCTCTGAGAGAACCTTATTATATGCAGCTTCTTGATTTGATAGCTGTTCCTCCAGTTCAATAACACGATCCCCTAATGATTCACGCACAGATCGTTCTTCCGTTGCTATAATTTCCCATTCCTGCATCGCCTGTTTGGCAGCTTCATACTCCTCGCGAGCGTATTTTTCTGCATTGGTTAAATCGTTCCTTTCTTTCATCCAATTCTGCTGCGAGAGATTCAACCTATTTCGAAGCATTGAAAGCTCCTTTGAAACATCATAACCTTCCTCATTCGCTTTTTCTAGGTCGGCCTGAAGATTATTTATGGTTTGATTGAGGGCTCGGTTTTCCTCCTCTAAGCTTTCCACCATATTTCTAGTACGTTCAAGCTCTTCCTAGGTGGTGTGTTAGTATTTAGTAAGTTAATTGAACTCTCTACGGGTTTACCCACTGCATCAGACTTCAGCTTGTCACTAAGAGTTGTTCTGATATGCGCAACTCTTCCAAGGAGTGCTTTGTATTGAGTATCTAGTTGTTGTTTTTCTTCTTGTACCGCCGCGAGTCTTTGCCCCGCATCAAGACGGTCCTTCCCCCGAGATTCTTTCTCGCTCTCGAGGAGCTGTCGCAGTTTGGAAATCTCTTCCTCCCCCTGTGCCGGGGGCTCTTCGCCCAGTTCTTGAACGCCCCCCCGCATAGTTATGTCGTTTACTAGGGGCTTCGACTTCTCCAAAAGCTGAGCCTTCAGCTCTTGTATAGCTTTTTCCAGCTCCTGCGATCTTGACCTTTCCTTCTGTAGCTCTTCGCTAGCTGGTGCTGTGGTCTCTACTGAAGATGAACTCTCCTCTAGTTTCCTTTTTAGAGCTTCAACCAGCCCCTCCAACTCCTGGGCTCTCTTAAGTCCCTCCACAAGCTTTTCCCGTAGCGCATTCTCGTCGTCCTCAGGAGACTTGTCGTCATCCTTATCGCCGTTCGTATAGTCCTGGCTCTTAGAGGCATTAGGCGCGCAATTCTGCGTGTTCCTTGAGTAATGAAGCTCTATCGCAAGGGAAAAGGGAACAAAAATACCGTGATTTCCGATACATATTTCTTCTCCGTTTCTACATCGCAATCCCCAAGATCACCATCCCCGTCTTCTATTTCTTGAGTGGGGCCCGGGGAATTTGGTCTAGATACCGATAAGACTTGCTCTTCACTGTTTTGTTGTTCGTTCTTGTTCGCTGTCTTCTTTTTGTCCGAGAGTGCTACACGCTACGTTAATGCTACACTGTTAAGGCCCATGAAAAGAACTCACCAGAATTTGCCGTTATAGCCGAGGTAGTTTTGGTGTCCGTGGTATCCATATCGGCGGAATTATCAAGAATCAAGAGGTGTAAACCTATCTACAATCTGGCGTCTTCAGCGAGTAAGTTGCAGTGGAACAGGTACAACATGCAAAGCAACGGATATAGAACTACGCAACACTACATTTACGGCAAAGCACTACAGGATTCCTTGTAGCCGCAATGTACTACAGGTGTAGGGTAATCTAAGACTACAGACTTACCCCTACACCCGTAGTACTAGTGATGTTTACAATACCTGAGATTGCTGGTACAATTGTAATGTACCTAGTACAAATAACGCGGATATCGCTTGAGGGATATCAATACATCCATACAACATATATGTGGCACGCTTTAGGGTATTTCACCTTTTCCGAGCAAAAGAGTGATGACGGGTTCAAGGGCTACGGATCAAACGCAGATATTCGATTGATGTATTCTATTTTTTTTCTAGTAAAGAAGGTGGGGGGGGGGGTATGAAGGCATATCGTAAAATCTAACTAATCAAGCCTCCTGTGACCCCTACAAGTGCCTGGCGTCCCCAAACCTTCGCCTATGACCCTACGTAGGGCCAACCCAGTTTACCCATCCATAACCAAGAAAGAAAGGAAAGAAGGAAAGGAATGTAAGCGCCCTTAACCCTACACCACCCTAAACAACAGCTGAACCGTCGAGCTTCTTCTCTTTGTAATAATGGAACTGCCCAAAAATCTGCAGAGACGGATATTAGCAGGCTACAAAGCAAGCCATGGCTTGTACGAGTATCATCAACCTACAATAAAGTCCTGGGCCATTGTTCCCAAACTCCCAATCAACCAGGGAAGGTTATGAGTCACATAGTCGTGCTTAGTGGAATGAAGTAGAATCTGAGAAGTAAGCGAATTTTACCCAAATATTCTAATGATTGAGGTTACTTACTCCGGCTCCATAGGAAATATTCCCTAACAGCGATAATAAAAAAAATAAGATTGAAAGACCTTGGCTAAAATATCAACTCTGAGAAAACAGGCTAATAACATATCTAGGAGGTACCTTCACAAGACTGGTAGCGGTGATTCTTGATGATTTGGGGAATCCTAGCCCTACAATGATGTTAGGCTCTGTATTGATAAACGGGGTTACAAGTTACCAACCCAAGGTATAATATAGAACTTATATATCCCAGGATTACGCCAACCAAGGAGGTCTCGACGCCATTTCCATCATCGACTGTAACAGACCATGCACCACTCTTCCAAGCAAGAAACCATCCCAGGCACCCAATAATTATTACAGATATTACTGAAAGAGAATTCCTAGTCACTTCCTCCATGGTGCTGGTCTCTTTCTCAATAACGGTAGAAAGCGCAGGATTATTAGGCATAGTTCCAGATGGCCTACTACGGGTGTTTGCGCCGGAACTTCTACGACGAGCAAACAATGGTTGGGTGGGATCATCCGCATTGCTTGAACGAGATTGACGCCGCGCCTCCTTGACAGCTGTCTTTCGCATGTTGACATACTTATAATAGAAGGTCTGGGATATTATGATGATATCTGCGAGGCAGAAGTACACAGCAAGGGTAACGACGGTGGACAGAAGATTTGACTTGATGGCACCTACAATAGAGGGACAAATGGGGTCAGCATTTCCCAGTCATAGTAGTAGCCATATGCTTATACAGCCTACGGCCCCCGGGCGAAAGAAATATCAGAGGGTTGGGGGGGGGGGGAGCAACAAACCAGCCAAATTTGCAATATCGCCAAAGAGCCATATAAGCAGAAAGGCTGTGGATACACCGTCACCGCTTTGGTTCTTGTAGTTTTCTAGAATTTGTGGTACCTGCAGCACAGGCAGAATGATGTCAGTCGAGACACGGTCGCAACACGGGACGAAAAGTTTAACGCACGAGCAAAACGATCCATGAAACGAGTGACACGGTACCAGAGATACCAGATAGAGCTTCCCGGATGGTCAGTGGGGCAGAAGCTTGCGCAGATAAAAGTGAATACAGGTTCATGGTGATAATAGTGAAACAAAGTATTAGGAGGTGAGAGTGTCGCGTATAGAAGTGGATAAGGAGAGTTCATGAGATGCCTGGCTAGAAAAAGATGTTGGGAGAGAAAAAAATTGAGCGTCAGCTGCAAAAAGCAAACTGGTATTTGGTGTAGAGTACGGTATGTACATGTAGTTATCGGTTGATACTATCCCTGTAGATATAGAGTACATGCGAAATGCCCTACTACTCGCGCGTTAACTACATGTATGTAAGTTCAACCAAACGCTTATCAAAAATTCCGACTTTTTAATTAAAATATGATAGAAAAAGAAATTCTTCGCTACTCTCACATCACTGATGGAAAGTCTCCGCGTCCTCAATACCCTCAACCTATAAAAATCACTTTTGCCCACACTTCAGTCGTTGTAGTGCGCCAGTAACAGGCGCAGACTCCCACAGGTAAGGGTGCACACTAACAGAGTAAGGCCGATGGGGTAACGGCGTGCCGGCTGCGCAGCCCAAGAAGTTTGGGGTTTCACATGGCCGTCAAAGCTTCCATTACGAAAAGCTGGTTGGTTGCAGCGACGTCTGCTCCTGCGACTTTATTTCCTTTTCCTGTAAATTTAGTAATTACATGTATTTGCTCCTACGGCTGTTCCTGGATTCCCTTTGCACTTTCTCTCTCCCAGGGTATTGGGTTATTGCATTTCTCTTGTTTGGATTCTAATCAACGTAAGTGCAAGTTCTAATACCCCTTCTGTACAAGATCCGACCTTTTCCTGCTTGTTCTTCCCCCGGCTCTCAAGTTCCCGAGGGGTGTTGTCAGCGTCGTCGCCACCTCTGCCGGGGCCCCCCTGCTGCCCTTATACCTTCATCTTCAGACTCGATCCCCCCCAAGCCAGTTCTACATACTCCACTTCCCTAATTTTGTTTTGAAAACCACTGTTTTGTCGCAGCCGCTCACTCACTCACTCGCTCACTCGCCTACTCACTCACTTACTTTGTCCACCTTCTCCAGTCCTCTCCATCTCTTTCTTCAGCGCCTGAAACCACTCACGCCTCTCGCTTGCTACGGCGCTATATAAAAAGTATACTATATATACATACATAATATTCATAGCAAATAAATTTTTGCTTCACTTCGCTCCTTTGTGTTTGTCTGTGGCCTCCGATTATTGGCGGCCACCTCCCTTTTATCCATCCCCGACCGAAAACCCCCCTCCTCTTTGCCGTCTGAAAGCAAAAGCTGGATTCCACTGGCCCGGAATTACATAGAATCGGGTGTAAAATCGCCTGAAGTCACACGGCCTGCTGGTACAAAGCATACCCACCCCCGACTACTTGAGTTTTCTCTTCCGGCCTGGGGTTTCCCCCTAATTAAATTTTGTTTTTCATCATACTGCTCACCTTCGGTCCATCATGGCCAAAATATCAACCCTTCTCATCTGTTTCTCGCTTCTATGTCTGCTAGCGGGGTCTTCACTAGCCAACCCAGCACCAATGCCGTTTGATGACTTGGAATTACCCGAACTTGACAAACGTCAAGAGAATAGTAACTCGACTTCCACTTCCTCGGAAACCTCCTTCACGTCCACTAGATCAACTACTTCGAGGACTACCTCTATAGTAACTCCCACAACCACAACAACCACCACTAGTCGAACTACACCGACAACCCCCACGACCTCCTCAACTTCTACAACATCCACAACTCCTGCCCCTCCAGTTACAACATCCACGACACCAACCTCAACATCGACAACGCCGAGACCGCCTGCGGAGACCACCTCAACAGACCCTGCGCCCTCTACCACTCAGCCTGAGGATGTAGTCACTGCTAGCCCGACTACTCGCATAGTTGTAGCTACGATCTATACTACCCTCAGCAGTAACGGTCAGGTCAGTTCGTATGTCACATCAAGTACCACCGTTGAAACCCCGACTGGGACTGCCCTTCCGTCAGGTAGCAATAACGGCGATGGTGGTTCGGGTCTCTCAACTTCAACGAGAAACACTATAATTGGGGTTGTTGTTGGTGTGGGTGGTGCGCTTCTGATCGGTGGGCTTGCAATTGTTGCTTGGCGCCTAAAGAGGAAGAGGGTCAATCCAGTCGATGAGGATGATCTGATGCGACGTGATGGATCACCACTCGCTGCAGGGAGGGATATGCATCCTGCAAGCCCTGAGACATCTCCGTTTAAGGCTACTCTGGATCAGTACCACAAACCTCCTGGTGTTATTAACACCTCGTCCAACTTTTAAGTCGATAACCCGTACATGCGGTACCTTAACGAGGGGGTTATAAAAAATCGATGTGCGCCTTTTTCATTTTAATCAATCCTTCGATACCCGGGTATCTTTTTTTTTGTGCTGCGATAGAATTTTTGCTTCTATTTTAATTCTTGCAGGGTTAGATTGACGCTGCAGGATTCTCCCGTTTCTCGTGTCGTCAGTGCGTTTGCGGGGTTTTTATGAACGGATTGTGACTGATACGAGTGCTGTGAAATGCTTTTCTGATTCTCTATCTCTTGGTCAATGGATAATTCAAGGTACTCTGTGTATATCAACACAGGCTCCAACTTTACACTTTTACTTGTAGTATCTACGATGGGACACGGTATGGGGTTCGTTTCTAGCGTTTATGTATTTTGCTTCCGAAATGTTGATTACTCAACCTGTTTTATTTTAAGCCCATCACATCTAATACATGGGTATAATAATATGTATGACATGTACGTATGTAAGAAATCTACATATGACATTTTTGGGGTAACCTCTATACTAGTATCCCTCTTCAATACCGTTCCGAACACTTCGCGTATCTCCCCACAAAGGTTGGAAAAGAGAAAAACTCTCTCATTCGAATTGCCTCCATCTGAAAGTACTGGTACTCCAATAATTACTTCTCAAGCTTCCTTCTCTTCCATATTGACTGTCTTATCTACAAAGAATCCAGCCCCACCTCGATTTGACCTTACTTGAAGTCTACAGAACACTCAGAATACTCAAACCAACCAATGCAACCAACTTCGACAATATTAGGAAAGTCAAGCTGATATCTTCATTACAAACAATAGGGTTATTCCCTTCCCCATCTTTGTGAATAACCAAAATTAATATCAACTATATGCTCTAGTAAATGACTACATTAGTATAACAAACCCATACCAACGGATGGGAGTAATAGTACTCTCCGGGCCTGTTAAGACTCAAGGTTATTGACAGGAAAAGTACCTGCAATTAGGATCACAACCTGCTGCAAGTGTACCTACCTTTTGACCGCTAGGATGGAGGTTCATGCAAGAATAGACTGACAAGTCTAGGCCTCGACAGTGGATAGAAAACCGGCTGGAAAAAGGTCTCTAATTGCTCTACGACCCTAAGTAATGAATCACCATATGCATCTAAAATGAATCATTTCATATCATGAAATGTATGTATCAATGTCGAAATCATCAGATGATCAAAATCTCAAATGTATAAATCTGGTTGAAATATGTAAAGTTCCGAAAAAAAAGAATTGAGCGCGAATCGTTATCTTAGATTCTTGAAAAACTAATCTATTATCTTGTATAAATTAATTATATTTAAATGAAACTTCATTTGTCGAAGTCTCGCAGCGAGGCTTAAAAAAATCCAGTCTCAGGAAATTTCGGGGCTGAGGCTAGGTATTTCAGGTCGAAGTTGAGTTCTTGATGTTAGGAAAGTATCGATTAATGTGTTGTTATCGTGATAAAGCTCGTTCATGTCATTCTTCATTCGTTTAATCGTTCTTTAATATATTAATAAATCTCTTTTATATTAATAAATCGTGAATAATGTATTAATTATAATTAGTGGAATTGTCGATCATTTAATCCTTGATAAAATAGTCTCTTATAAATAGGATATTTGTGTGAATAAGCGTGGACAATGAATGAATCTTAAATGCTTCGAGGAAATTTGGTAGCGAAGACGATGTCGGGCAGGTAGTATAATAGCGAGAGAAGCGAAGCGAAGCGAGGCGGAAACAGCGAAGCGAAAGCCAAAAGAAAATGGTCGTCGAAAGATCGAATATGGCTCCTGTGAAAGCGAGTTTGTGGAAGGCTTTGGTATGGATAGGAGTATATTCACATGTCGAGATTCTGAAAAACGAGGCGAAGAAAAAAAGAAAAAGCCCGCATTATTTATTCGTCATCCGTACCGTATAAATAATATCGTCATCCAGAAACCTAAAGAATCATCGCATGCTCGTATTCCTCATCTCTCTCTTATTTATATTACAAATCATCATGTAAAGCAAAAAACACCAATAACGTCGTCATAGCATCCTCCCGACATATTTCATCATCGTCGTAAATCATCGCCTCGGACTCAAGGAGATCTTGCAAGCAACCGGAGCGTTATTGTGACGAATCTAAATGTTGAGTGGCAGAACGTAACGAGATAACCAACGATGTGAGATAATTCGAGGAAGCCTTCTAATAAAATATGAAGCCGTCAAGAACTCAAACATTCTTGGGTCTCGGCGTCAGTGAATTCACAAATCTCGAATCTGAGGGTCACAGTCGAAATTTCGAAATCATCAAAAGGTAAAAGCTTCGATAGCTCCGAGTCTCTGAGACAATGGATATTTTTCAGTCGCGAACAGGAAATATCAGGAGACAAATGAAGTCTTCTTGATGAGCAAAGTCATCTGGTATGCGTAAAGCGTAACAACAAAGCGATAAAAAAGCGAGGAGAGAGGCCAGAGTAACAAGGAAAGTAAAGCCGTAAACTTCAACGAGAATCGCGAGAACTATTGAAGTCTGCCGAGTTAGGAGGAGAAATGATAGTATGGATAGGAGTATATTCTATATCGAAATCATAGGAAGAGCGAGCAGGAGAAAAAAAGAAAGAAAGAAAAGAAGCGTCTCCTATCTTTATTAACATAATCCTCCGTGATCGATAAGACTCATATCTGTATCTCATAAAATCTCTGACCCACACCGTATCATTTCATGTCAATGAACTTTCTGGTTGTGAGTCTCTCTGAGTTCACGATATCCTGAATTTCCGAGACTCGCATCTTCTGAGATTTGTAAAATCTTCTTGATGTCTATTAATATCTGTCGGTCTTTTGGATCTGATAATATCAGTGAAACCGTTTTGTCTCGAGGTCACTGGGAGAGTTAAAATATCCAGGCTCAGGAGAGGCTGTTGGGAGCTCAGGTCAAGTTGAGTTCTGATGAATAGGCGTATACATGAAGAGGGTTGTAGTTTCTTTATACTTGTAAGCGATTTTAGACATGTGATGTATATCTCCGAATGATCGACCAATAATAATCTCGACTCAAAAGTTTCAACATCTTTGATCATTTAGGATGCCCAGCAGAAGGTTTATCATAGTGTTCCTATAATAAATAAAGCTTAGGTTTGTCATAATCGGGGAAATAGAATGTATTCCAGTCAAGCAACAATTCTTCCTCACTCTCCTTTCACTCGGCCAACAAAATTTCTTTTGATTGTTGTCTCTCAATGATTCTGATTTTCTAGGAAAATATCGCGTTAGTAAAACTTTGTTAAACAACAGTATGGAACAATCTTGGCGGGTTTATTTCTTTAAAAAGCATTATAACAAACCTATCTTGGGATCCAGATTCTCTTTTTTCAGAACCACCCGACTTTGTTGTCTCAATCTTTCATCTCCTTCCTTTGGCAAATCCTTAGGTCTCCTGGTCAATATATCCATATTCCTTCCTTAATTCCCCGACCTATATTGAATAACAAAACCAAATCGAGATAGAAACTCCGTTCAGTGAGTTTGACGTCAATTCAGCATTTTGGTCAACATAAAATACTCAAGCTTGCGATAATCTGTCAATACTCTGGCTTGGAACTGGGCCATTTCTAGGTGAGGTCCCTTGTGATGGAGTAGTTGGGAACAATAGGACAGATGACAATGATGATATGAATGCTCGAGGAGAATAGTCTTGTGATGAATCTGTTGAGGAGGATAATGAGCGGGTATGAAAAGAAAGCGTAGAAAGAAGCAAACAAAGTGACGAGCAGTCGAGGCGGAGCGAAAGTGAAGAAGGTAAGTATTCCATTGAAGATCTGAAAGTATGAGGTCTTTCATAGTTTAGGCGGGAGATATAAATTTATAGATAGGAGTATATTCCTATATATAGAGATAACAGGGAGGCGGAGCAGGAGGAGGGGGGAAGAAAAGAATTAAAGGAAAAACTATTTAACTCCTATATCTGAATCCAGAGATCGCGTGTTATGTCAATAGAACGATAACTCCATCCTTTCATGCTCAGCTCCTTGCTTGTCTTCCAGCGGCAGGCTCAGGTTGTTGGATAGTATTGGTCGATGTTGGAACTAGAATGATGGTTTAGGAAGGAACTCGAGTAATGCGCTAGGAAGGATTAGGTAGTAACGGAATAGAATTGGAGATATTAAGAATAGTACGGGTGGCACGGGGATAAAGGGTTTCTATGGGATTCTACGGTATGAGTTATCGGTAAGAGGAGATAGTTGTATATATGGTGTTCGCTCTTTCCTATGTTTCCGCCTCTCTAGACAACGTCTTCTTTCTGTCAGCAATATATTACTTTGGCTTCAATTTCTTGTCGCTTCGTATGTCTGACGCAGGCAGAGTCTCGGGTATCTCCGGCGATCCTATCCTGTCTGTTCGAACCTCCTCCTCGTCCTCTCCCATTAGACTACAGCTCATATTCCTTCTCACCATCTCCTCTAACTATATTATAAATCCATCACACCATAGAACCTCATGGAACCCTCCAACATCATTCCTCCTCTGCGCATCCTTGCCTTCTTTGTCGTTATAACAGTATATCACTCTGGGATTTGTCGGACAGAGATCTTAGACGTCGGACATCCCTATTCTTCAAAGCAATGTATAATAGCTAGCAGTTCCTTGTTGTAAACCATGTAAATTCAAAGTGTGTGAAAAAGAATGTAACGGGATATAAAATCTATTCTCGTCTTGATAGAATTCCTCTGACACATAGTCGATTCTGTTTTCAATAAATCTTTTCGGGTTGGGATCATCGATTATTGAAGCGATAGTAAAAATTTATTTTAAGTTCGAAAGACGCATTAATTTTCGATTCAAAATGCAGAATCCTTTTAGTGAAAGTAGTCGATAATGAACCTTCGAGAATGCTTGTAAATCGTCGGTAGAAATTAACGAAACCAAGAAATTCTTGAACTTTCTTAACTGTTATCGGCGTTTCCCAATCCACTATCGTGTCCTGATGTCTTGGCATCAATTCTAACGGTTTGGTAGGCGAAGCGCAATTGTAATGGTTGCGGTAATATTGAGCGAGGAAGAGATACGATAAGGAGGGGGTATTGTGATTGAGTTCTGGGAGTCTCCATTGTATAATTGATTTGTAATGTATTGTAAGGTGACAAAAGTTCCCGTTATTTTGTAAAAGGGTGGGCCATGAACCAACTATAACTTGGTGACCACAAGAGATTTAAAAAAAGATATTAGTATTGTTAGAGAGCTCATGGTTGATAGGACATAGTATCTAGGCTGAAGTCCCTATTACTGGCTTTGTGGGGTTAGACTTTTAGGAAGTTTCTGCTGCATCAGCAAGATTTCATTTCTTTCCTGATGTCTGGCTCAGGCTCAGAAATTATCTGAGTCTCAGGAGGCTACCGGGAAATGTTAGGAGACTCTGGTATAAGTTGAGTTCTGATGTGGTAGTATCAGAAACTCTGAAATTGTTCTGCTCTGATAAATAAGGCGAGAGTCTTTGTGAAGGAATACGAAGTTTGGGTGCGAGGGGATTCTATGAGTTTCTACGGATGGTAAAACGAGTCTTAACGGACGGGTAGAGGATGGTGTTAAATAGCGAGAGTAGGTTTTTCCTTTAGTATCTTTCTTTCTTTTCTCTCTGTCTCGTCTTTCTGTTATCCCGATATATAAAATATACTCCTATCTATAAATTTATAGTTCTCATCCAAACTTTCGCAGGAGGCACCATCATTCTCTTGAAACTCAGAAATCCTCATTATTCTTGCTTTCCTCTTCTGGCTTGACTTTCTTTCTCTTGCCTTTCGCTGTCTTTCTGTCTTCATGCATTCTCGTCATCTTCGTCGGTCACCGTTGTCTTGAAATTTTGTCTTCTTGAGCTATCTTACATCATCAGTGTCATCTGTCACGTTGCTTCCGGCCACTCCGTTACATATCATTTGTACTTTGGCTGGGTCCATCTTCATTCCTCCTACGGTTAGAATCATGCCGAGATATTTGGTTTCTTGTTATCACAGCTCCATCTTCTACACCTCGCCTTCCGTCAAGACGCCTTCAGAATAGAGTTGTTAGATAGTATCGGTCGATGTCAGAAGTAGGATGATAGGTTAGGAAAGAGCTCGGGTAATAGAATGTAAGTACTAGGAAGGATTGGGTTGTAACAGTATAGGATTGGGGTTATCGGGAATAGTATGGGTGGTACAGGAGCATGGGATTTCTATGGGATTCTATGGTATGAGTCATCGGTATGAAGAAATAGTTGTATATATAGAACAGATTCTTTCCTCTATTTAAATATCGCCGTTTGTTAGAATCGTTATTTTGAGCTTATTCTCTGATACCATTTCGTCACTCAACTGAGCATCTCAGGTGTCTCTGAGTCGGCCTGTCTTAACCGTCGATCCTGTCGCGTCTTCTGTCTAGTAAATTGACATGCGATAAACTCGTATTGTTCCGGTATAAGATGAACTTCATTGGCTTCAAGAATTTCCAATACTTGATATACATCCTGCTGATATTGTTCCAATATTTCCGAATAAATAAATATATCATCCAGATAGGTGGTCGTATATTGATCCAGAAAGGGACGTAGAATATCATTAATCGTCGTTGGAAATGGCGAGGCGTTTAATCCAAAGCGTTCTAAATATTTCCGTGTCATACCGCGTTATAAAAATTGTTTAATTCGTCCGTATCAGATTTGATTATATCACGTGTAGATCTAATCTGGTAAAAGTATATTAAATTAGTAGTTTAATGTCGAGAAAAGAATATCTATCGTAAAAGTTATGGCGTTCAAATTTCGGTAATGCTGTACGATATAAGTATCTATCCATTTCTCCAAACAATTCGAGCTCGTAGTTCTGAATCGAAGAAATCCTTTCTTCAAGTTATTGGTTAAATAATCCCTCAACGCCTATTTCACCAGGCATCTTATCTGCGAGGAAAGTAATCGTTCCTTCACAACATCTAATGATCATAGGGACGATCGAGTAAACGGGTATTAGTTTAAATCGAATAGTTGTTCTGTGATGGTAGTCTATCGGAATTGTTCCATCAGGATTAGCCAGTGTCTCTAGTATTTTATTAATAGCATATAGAGTAATGGAGTAAATCTAAACGGTAGGATCCTGAGAAAGATTTTTAAACGATCGAAGGATAATAGCTGATATATAGGTGTAACGAAGTAGTCGGGAGCAATGTGACAGATAATGATGATCTGAGAATGCTTAGAATGGCCTTGCTGATAAGAACGAGAAGAAACGAGGCAAGTGGGTATGAAGTCACGAATGTGTCGGCATCTTAGCATCGGTCTCTGAGGAAGCGAAGTATGGTTCTGACGGTTGGTAATGATAAGGGAGGAAGGATGTAACGAAGAATATTTTTTGGATCTTAAGTTCGGACAGGTAGAAGGATTGGCGATCTTTGGGATTATAGTCTTGTTAGGAGGAGAGAATAAGTCGAATAGGTTACATGGGTTTACATTCGAATGAGTCATCTTGGAGTTAGGCGAGGATATGAGTCGAGAACGCGATAGAATAAGGAATATATCGGAAAGGCAATAGCGCTCTTTCCTTTCTTTCTTTCTTTTTTCATCTGACGTCTTACGTATCTCTTATCAATATATCTTATAGTTCTTATCTTACTAGTATTATCATCTTCTCTTTCTTCTCATCTTTTCCGCTTTTGGGAAATGTCATTTCTTACATTCTTCTGCGAACAGTATCTATGAGATTACGTTCGTCGTCATCCATGTGCTAACTATGTCACCTCTTCTCCCTGCCTCCTCCTATTCACATAGTGGATGGGGTCATACCGACAGCATTCTTCAAGATTCTTCAAACCTTGGAGTTTGAAGCGATAAAGATCTATCTTACGTCTGTCTTAACTATTATGCAGAAGGAGATCGATGGAAAACAGAAACGGAGATCTTTGGCCTCTGTCCAGACAAAGTTGACTGAAAGCCTCCAACAACCATGCAGATCTTTCTGAGTCTGTTCTGGAATCTGTTCTTGGTCTTCTTATATTCTGCCTTTTTTTTAATAGTTCTCCATCCATTATCTTCCGGTATTTCGAAGAAATTTCCAGACTGTTAATGGGGCGCGAAAAAAATTATCAGATCAGCCTCTGCAGCTGAGTCAGCATGACGAGTTCTCAATAAGCGAAGGTTTTCTATACAATGTTGGAAGAAATCGTTGAATCGGTCGTCACTATAAGCTGGAGATGCTCTATTTCTTGGTCTTGCCGGATTTTTAAGCCGTGATCCAGACCTGTGAGGAGACTCAAAACCTCCGAGCAAAGAAAACTTTCTTCTACCTCAATTCTTGCATGTCGTTCTTAACTCAATTACAATGAGGAAGGATCTTGCCGAGAATGAAATTTGTCTGACGATTTTAAGGATCTGTATCCGGTGTCTTAGCATCTGTTAACGATCCAGGTAAAATCGAGTTGTGTTGGTTGAGAAGTGTTATCTGGCGAGATGAATGGTTGAGGGATGTTGTCATGGGTTATGCTACATGTGATGGATTTGTAATATAAATAGAGGAGATGGTGGGGAGGAATATGAGGTGTGGTTGCGATGAGATTCTATGAGTTTTGGGGCCGGTTATTCTGAGGCTACGAAATGATAACAATGGTATGGCGAGGTAAAAGAGGCGAGGCAATAGATACTTAAGGAGTAGGGTTGTAGGCAAAAGTCAGATGGCCTCTCTTCTGAGCGTAAAAAAGTCTTAGTAAAATGATTTATGGACGTAGTACATGAAAGCGGAGGCGAGGATGACGAAGTAGTGGGATCTTATGGAAGGTCTAGGAGGCAGACTATGGTTATATGAATATATTAAAAACTAAAGAAGAAATAACAAAACAAAACCGTAGGGTTAATGAGGAAGAAACAGCATAAAAAAAGAGAAAAAGAAACGAAGGAAAGGTCATATATATATATACTCTAATCACTGTCATTTCATATAGCATGTAATGGAAAACCATAAACTTGAGCAAAAAGAAACCATATTTGAAAATCATTCTCAAATATCCTCTCTCATGAAGTCCGTAGTCTAGTGATAGATAATATGAGTTTTAATTGGACTGGTGGAGGATGGTCTTATATGAGGACTTTTCTTTCTTTCTTTCTCTGTCTCGTCTTTCTGTTATTTACATAGAATATCTTTCTATCTACTATAGTTCTCTGTCCTCACTCATTCGGGGACATGGTCTCTCGATTTCTGTTGAAGTTTTTATCTAGTTTTCGTTTTCGTTCTCTTCTTAACTTCTCTTTCACTCGCTATTCTTTATTTCTGTTCAGTCTGCTTATTTACGGCCATTTTCGTCTCGTTAGTGTCACCGTTGTCTGAGCTGTCTTTGAATAATCATCGTTGTCTATCATCATATCCTTTACCTACCTTCTGCTCAGTTCTTAAGACAATCTTCAGAAGAATTGAATCTGTCGGAAAATGTGTGGATAACAAGATTGGAGCTAGGAAGGACGCCCATAAGGCTAACAGGAATCCAATAGGACAATTCTCTTCCCCATCTGTTTCTCCACAATCGTTGTATCATAACTTTCATTTCTCCGTGTCAAGAATTCATTTCTGATGTCTCGAGCTCAGACTCAGAATTATCGAGAGTCAGAGACTCTCAGAGAACAGGAGACTGTTAGGAGACTCTTGGCGTAAGTTGAGTTCTTGATGCGTCCATCTTCCTTTCTGGGAGGATATATATTCTTAATTCGTGACACGCTGAGAAAAAAATGGAGAATGGAGAATAGCAGCTCGTCTTCATGCACGTCGTCTTCATCTCTTTTTGCTCATCGTCTAAATGGCCTCCAGGTTATGATTCTATATCTCTTCTATTCTTCTTTTTTCTCTTCTTCGTCTTCGTCGTCGTGGATGTGATTTTTCTTCTATGCTTCGAGTTTTCAATAGTCGTAGTATTTATGTGCATAAAAAACCCAAAGGATTTTTCTTGATCTGTTGTTATTTTTGGTTTTGGTTCGGTTATGGCGGAGGAGAATTAAATAGATCGGCTTAGTTGTAACATAGCTTTCATTCCACTTATTATTATCTAAAGATTTATTTATTGATGAAACCTTTCCACGCCATCATACTTTCCTCTTTTTCAAATCTTGAAGTCGTTGATGGAAGACTATAGCGTCGGACAAATTAGTCTTGATGTCCTCTTCGTAATTTCGAACAAGTCTCTTTTCGTTCTGCATTTAAACGATCTGCGTGGTTCGTATTAAGCTAATTTCTGTATTCTGATCTTGCTCTTAAATTCAAAGACAATGGTATTTATTTCGAGTTCATAAACAGAACATGATATTATTCTCGTAAATCTTATTTAAGACGTCCCTCACTACATGTAAGGCTCCGTCAAATTTAGTCATTCGCTTTATCATGAAACAATTCTAATTCTGATGTCGCCTCTGAGATTGAAAAAAGAATACTCGAAAGGATGGAAACAAAAGATTCGCTTATCGCATAGGTTGAATATGTTTTGGTAATGCTTCTGTCTGTCTTGCTTCTGATCAATAGATGACAAGAAACAAAATCCCTACGGCGTTTAACTGGAAAATTCTCAAAAGCGGGTGATAAATTGGACTTGAGGCAAGAATATCCCGTCAAGTAATGAGTAGAAAAAGGCGTTAGGGCCACTTCTGGTAACGAATCTGTTCTTGCATCTGGCCCGCGCCGCTACCTTCCAACACTTTATTAACTTATTGCGTTAAGAACATCTGGATCAATTCTGATTTGCGTATTTGGATGGCATTCTTTCATATAGCGATTCGCGGAAAACGACAACACGCGTCGAAACAATCTTGGGGTATTAGCAGGATCTCTTAAAAAGCGAAATCTGGTCAATATCCAAATCTGCTATCTTGAGTTGATTATCGAGCCAGCGCATCGCGTGACGCCATGGATGTTGGCGATACTGAATGAATAGAAGGCGACGAGGCATCTGTGACTTTTCTGACAACTTCTGCCATTTTAATTTTAGATTTTCAAAAAACTGCGGCTCTTTACTAAACTTACAGTAGAGAACGTCTGCTTTTATGGGCAAGCGGAAGGTGTGTTAATCCTAAAAAGTCTTTACTACTACTTTGATTCACTTTCGAAGCTAATTACGGTCGAACCGATCATCGGATTACATCGGCGGTGTCTCAAGATATAATGGCGAATGGCGTTCTTTTAAAGCATCTTTCTTGCGGAATGCAATTACGAGATCTATGACAAAGAGCTACTGGTGATAATCAGATGTTTTGAGGAGTGGAGACCGGAGTTGGAAGGGGCTAAACACCTCATTGAGATTATTTCCGACCACAAAAACCTCGAATACTTTATGTTGACCAAGCAACTCAATAGGAGACAAGTAAGATGGGCTGAATATCTATCCCGCTTTGACTTTGTCATCAAGTACAGACCGGGCAAGCAGGGGAGAAAGCCAAATGCATTGACTACGAGATCACTGGCAGGAGATCTCCCTAAACAAGGGGACGAAAAACTATTGCACCAGAGTCAGACGGTCATGAAAAGGGAAAACCTCGACCTCAAGCTAAGTTTGTTAGTGGGTTCTTTGGCAAATTAACCCGCTGAAAAGAACGCCCTCTTACAGAAATTATTCAATGATGGAAATCTGATGAACTTAGCGATGCTGATGCCGATGGTAATACCGATACTGAAGATATAAATCACTCTCTCCCAATTACACATGACATCACCATCCATCATTTAGATGAACTCTCCCGCTATTTTCAAGCACTCAAAGTGACTGAAATCATTACTTCAAGTTCCAAAAACTTCCGATATCGAATATATTAAAGGATACTCTTCAATTACGCTCAGCACCACTATTGTAAGATTCTCCATCAAATTCTGGCCTGTTTGATACTAATAAGCCCCCCCAGGCATAAAAATCATACTGCGCGACATCAACAGTCAAAGATCGACTCCTTTTTTACAAAGGCATTGGGTACCTAGCGATTCTCCTGAGGAGGAACCTACACAGTTTCCAGACAACGTACCTCAACAAATTCCAGAAGACGGGTCGGAGGTAGAAGGATTCAAGTCTAGGTTTTGGAGTCCAGATTCATATGAAAGTTCTGAAACTCATAGGGTATGGACCGCTAATATTGTTCCTACAAAGTGGACCAGTAGAGCCGATGATATTGAGTCTACATACAATAAGTTATTAGAATAGATTCAGATTTAGATAAAAAGAAATTGTAACGGGTCACTTCACCATGTTCTGTAATTCTTTGAACTCAAAAGTAGAGACCGCTGTTATCCAAAGGCTACATATAGCATGAAGGTGATGCTATCAACCTTCACCTGTGGATCCATCAGGCGCCGAGGACTCGGCGCAGAGCTTGCTGCAGAATCGCAAGAGTGTAAGCAGCATATAGCGATACCGCACTCCAAAGTTGAGATGGTGGCAAACATCTATAGTAGCAGTAGTTATCAGTGTTTTGATGATTTGCTGATCTGCTATACTGAACCAAAACCGGTCCAATATGCACGTTCGTTATAGCGGAGGGCAACTGTATAAGCAGACCTGATCTACGCCTTTCAACCAATCGTGAAGGAGGTAATCCCTGGCCGGAGATAGCCAATTTGGTATTAGTTTTCGTTAGACTGAATCCGGGTAAGTAGTCTGCGCAGACCCTTAAGAAATAAAGCCAGTTTGGAAATATTGCGAGTGTCAAAAAATAATGGGACGCAACCGCAACAAACTCCCGACCAGGACCAACCGGGAGAATACCACAAACAAAGTAAATACTTACATGTAGTTATGATACAATACTAGAGGCCCGAACCATATCAGTATTTGGTATTGCGTTTATTGGAACAATGTTCGTTGAGCCATGTCCCACTATTTTTGACAACTCACAATACAGCCATACCTCGCTATAAGAAACCTCGCTATAAGAAACAAAAACCTCCGCCACCTTGGCGTTTCTTATAGCGAGGTGTCGCTGTACCTCCCATCGGGATTTCTCGATGGGTTATTCTGATTTATTTGATCAGTAATTTCGGATAGAGGAAATTTGCCAAGTCGAGACTTCGAAATTGGGTGTGTACCAAGGGCTACAAGCGCTAACAAGCCGGTTCGCCGTAATAGAGATTTTAGGCCAAGAATCAATTTTGAGAAATGCTGTTTGCCCACCCAGCAAAAAGATCCCTGCAACTAGTAATTTTGACCAAAAGTGATGGTTGGCCTAAGGTTTCTAATAACATTGGGGATGCTACATGTAGTCATGTGGGGAACCAACTGACATCAGTGCCCAGAGTGTTCACACTTAGCTGCTACAGATCCTTATTTGTTCGTTTAATTAGGTCACTAATACAGACGAAGTTGTCCCCCGGTGTTAGGGGTTTCATGTTAATCGCGGAAACTTACTCCTTCATCTTAGATCCCTAACACTTTCATACATCAGTCCCCTACTTCCCAGATACCGGACAGTCTAAGTAGTAAATTGGGACATGACAAGATGTGCCCAGATAATTGTGCAAGTAATATAATGTTGGGCAACTTCAATACCCTAGTCGCTGGCCGCAAACCCCTACTTCTGAGCCCAGAATGAAGAGCCCCGAACTTCCTATCTGCACCTTCTCACCCACCCTTTCCTTCTTATTCTCGACTCCTCCCCTTCCTCTCTCTTTCCTCTTCACCTACAACCTTTGAAAGCATAACGTTTTTCTTTTCTTTTGCCCACGTTCATTACCGCTTTGGCTTCAATTCCTTCGGGTCTTTGTCACTCATTTAAACCAACAATATCAATCTTTCGTTTTCCGTTCTAACAGCGCATTGATTGCTTCGTTTTCAGTGTTTCTAGAATAAAAAGATTGTCATTTCTGGCCCTTTACGGACGTCAATCAGCTACAAAAAATAAAAAATGGTCTCCTTTAGTAACCTCGTCATCTGTCTCACCGCCGTTGTTTCTGCTTGTAGTGCTCATGGCCACAACCACCTGCACCGCCGTGGCCATCTTGCAGCTAGGCAAAACTACAACGGGACTGAGGCCACAATCACCTACGGAGCTGGGACTGCTGCCGCTACTCCTTCGCTGTACACTGTCACTGTTACTCAGACAAATACCAAGCTTGTAACCGTTACTTACACCTTGGGCGATGGGCGTATCAAGACTACTACTATTACAAAGGTAAGACATTGATCTGCAAATATTTGCACGCGGCTAATTCTAATAACTATTATAGGCGGAGGAAACCACCCAGACTGTTGCGCACGTAAAGAGCACTGTCATAGTGTCTCCTATCGTTGAGGCTACGCCTGCTTCTCTTGCCTCTGCCAGTTCAGTTGAGCCTGTAGTCTCCGCTGCTGCTGTCCAGGCTACTCCCTCAACTAAGTCAAAATCTACAACCACCACGACTATGGTAGTTACAGTTCCCAATGTTGCATCTACCGTCACTGTTGAAGATGCCTCTGCTGCTGCTGCCGTGACCCCTGCAGCTGCTTGCTCAGTGGAGACTGTTTATGTCCCACAGTATGTCACTTTGTACAGTACAATTGTGGGTATCTCAGTCCATATCTTTCTTATCATTCTCTAACTTGTCTTATAGACCGTCTCCGCCCCTGCCGCCGCCCCGAGCGCTATCCATTCGCCTATCATGCCTCCCTACTCTAACAACACCATGAGCACCATTTCCTACGATAGCACCAGTACTACCACAATGAGCGTCTACACTACTGTGTTTGTCACTCCCTCAGCCCCTGCCTCGGCCTAAATTCTTAATACGTGGTTGTGGCTGCTCCAGTCTTTGAAAGTTGGATGCAATTGAAGGCTGGCATCCTGTTGGAAAAACATTCTTTTCTTTGTATTTTAAATTTATACAAACCTTCTTACATATGTTATTATTCCAACAGAGAACACTTCTTTTCCAGTGGAGAAGGGTAGTTGATCAAGATATTTAGTAATCTGGTATAGCTTGGAATTTAACCTTATCTTTCAGATAAAAGAGTCTAGTGTGTTCGAATTACTTGAGCTGAAATTAGATGTGGTTTAATCATATCGCGTACATGGCTCTATGATATTGAAGAAAATTTAGGTGTTTCTAGTATATCTAAACCCCTTGTAACATCCCGTAGCTCAAGTGACCACGCCTACGGTTATTATTAGCATGTGTTATCTTAGGTTTACCGGAGTAAATAATACTTAATGTAAAGTATATCATGCACTGATACGTGCTTATAAATTTCAAAGTTTAACTGTGTTCTTTAGTTGCCCCCCTCCCCTATATAATACCAATATGTACCTTCATGGATCTTCACTCGAGGTAGCGAAGAAGCTTGTGGAAGATAAGTAGGCGGTTGCATTGTGCATGGTTGCTCAGCGGACTACCGACGATGTCAAAGCAGCCGCACACGCCCATAACCCCATGTTGCTCATCACGTAACAACATAACTACATCCTTTGCTTCACTCCGTAACATCAACGTTATCTGTTTGACCAACGATCTTTCACTTTTAGCTACTTTGCAGGATCTATCGGATAACCATGTCTTCAAACTCAGAATCCGAAGCCGACAAAGTGAGTGGAGTTGCTCAAATTGAAAGCTCTATTTTTTTTGATGTCTCAAAGCACGATTTAACACATTATAGATTCGTAACAAGCGACTAGCAAGACTTCAGGCCTTATCACAGACAAAACCCCAAACAGAGGATGATGAAAGCAGTCCCTCCCCTACAAAGGTTCTCCAAACAACGATACCCGGGCCTCAAAGTGATACTGCGCCAAACCCGTTCACCAAGCTAGGGTTGAATCAGTCGTCGAGTTCAACGCCAAAAAGGACAGCTACATCGCCACCTCCAGATGTCCGTTCTCCTGTAAAACAAACACAGCCTACGCCGCTACCAGAGTCCCCAGCGACTCAATCAACTTCCGTGGGTAGCCTCAGTGCTATAGAGTTATGGGAAGACAAAACTTTGAAGCACATATTTAAGGCGGCCCTGGAGGTTGGTGCCTGCATATCTGTATGAGCATTTTTGTTATCTTCAAATAATAATAAGTTTAATTTAGCCTGGGCCACGGGCAATAGGATATCACATCTTGGATGACCTGCGGCAGGATTTGGAAGAGCAAGCAGTTGAAGGAAAGCGTACGTCTGCCCCCTCACATCGGCTCTGGAACCCATATTGACGCTTCTAGCGGCGCATATTTCCGTGGGTACATTGGACCAATTGGTATTGTCAGTGTGCAAAGACTCTAATGTCATCCCTATGGACTATTTGGTCAGTTGTTGGAGGCGGGCCTCTGCTATACTGCGGAATACACCTCCGTCCAGATTAGACGAGAAAAAGCTCAATATCTTGAATACAGCCAAGAAGTTCTGTATCAACTTTGGAGAAAACTGTATTACCACGCCAGAAATCTTCGAGTAAGTTACGGAAAAGCGATACCTTTGGGTTACTCTAATATCACTATAGGAATGACCGCGCACTAGTCAAACTCGAGAATCGTTTATTAAACGATGCAGAAGATGATCTCGGCTTACCCCAAGAATTTCTAAATGAACTTGTGTCTCGCCAAGAGCTTGTGGGGTTTTTACGGCAAGCAATTCAAAACCTTAGTGTTCGACTAAGTAAGATGAACATGACAGACAACTATAAGCCATTCATATCGGCTTTAGGGCGACTTTGCCAGTATAAGTCACTTGTGGAACTCATGATTGAACTGCCTTCATTTCTACCTTCTCTAGAGCAAACCCCGGCACACCTTGTAGAAAAGGAAACCTTCTTAGGCCCTTTTTTTCAACTCTCTCCTCTTCAGGTATTTAATACCTCTGAGTTAGACGACATATAACACATGGCTCAACTGACCACTAAATAGTCACAAGTATGTCGTACATATTTCACTGGCGCAAAGACCAAAAGTCAAACCGCCCTAAATGATGCAACCAGGGCCCTCCGATTATCCCTCCAAACGATACAGGTAAGTCCCAATGTACGGGATTCAGTTCGTTTGCTAAAACTTTTAAGGATCAATTATACCAGATAACCATGTGTATAATTCGGGCATCTCATGAAGCGAAGATCAAGGTTCTCGACTTCTTTGCTTTAGCAATTAATTTGAATAAAAAGCGTGGCGCTATACAGGTAATGATACGCTTGGAGACCTCATATAACTATCAAATATCCTAATCTCTTATTATGAAGGTGGATCCGGCTACAGTAGCTTCAGATGGTTTTATGCTCAATATAACAGCTGTACTAAATAAGTTATCTGAGCCTTTTATGGACGCATCTTTTTCGAAGGTTTGTTTTACAATATTATCTGCTTCAAGGTTTCTAACCCACTGCAGCTTGACAAAATCGATATCAACTACTTCCGACGTAACCCCAGGTTGGACATCGGCGATGAGACAAAAATCAACGCAGACGAAGATACCGCGTCGGAATTCTACTCAAAGAAAATTGAAGGACCAAACAATTTCATCTCGGAGGTCTTTTTCCTAAATGCTGCAGCCCATCATTACGGACTTGGCGCTACTGAAGTTAATCATGACCAACTGGCAAAAGATATTGGAGATATGGAAAAACACTTGGAGAGAATCCAAGGCGAGAGATCTCGCTGGATTAACGTAAGGGTTTTGGCACACCCAAATCCCAGTTTAACTTATTACTGATTTGAATTATAGACGCCACAGATAGGGATTTGGGATAGGAACATAGAAAAATTGAGGCAGCGTATAGACGAGGGAATCGCATATAAGTTCGCACTTGAAGTATTTCTCTTTGATGGTTTATCACAAACAAGGTCGCTTATGTTTATGCGATACCTTACAACCTGGCTCCTGAGACTTGTTTCCCCAGGAAATAGCTTCCCGCAAAGAATGATGAGGTGATTGACTTAATATCCTGGTTGTACGATGTAAGCTGACAACTAGCAGCCTACCCCTACCTGAAGACGCACCTCCTGAGTTCAGTACTTTGCCGGAGTATTTTATCGAGGATATTGGACTTTGTTTTGGATTTGTAGGGAGATATTTACCAGAGTGCATAGCAACGAGCCAAGTAGATGAACTCGTCATCTTCTGCACGACCTTTTTGCGTACATCAACCTATATAAAAAAGCCTAACCTTAAATCGAAACTCGTCGAAATTCTCTATTATGGAATTTCACCTTACCGTGGCAAGGCGGCTGGCATGTTGGGAGATGTCATAAATACTCACAAATTCGTGTTGCAACACTTTCTGCATGCCCTCATGAACTTCTATATTGGTAGGCTAGTCCTTCTTTATCCAAGAGCGCGTACTAATTAATCGCAGAAATCGAGAGGCAATATTACGAAAAATTTACTGTTCGTTATCACATTTCTGAGGTCATAAAATCAATATGGCCAAACCCTGAATACAGAGCAAAGCTGGATCAGGAAAGCAAGTATGTTTTGTTCTCTGGTTCTAGATCCATACGAAGTTAACATGACGAATTAAGGCTGAACGTTGATTTTTTCATCCGATTTGTGGCCCTTCTTCTCAACGACGTAACATACGTGCTAGACAACTCACTTAGTGCACTTGCCGAAATTAACAAACTGCAGCATGAGCTGGAAGGCGATGCAGCCTCTTCCATGAGCCCTCAAGAAAAGGCAGAAAAAGAGAAAGCACTAGCGAAATCTGAGCGAGATGCAACTTCATACATGTCATTAGGCAATGAAACGGTCACGATGCTGAAGCTCTTCACGTCTGCGATCCCTAACGCTTTCATTATGCCAGAAATTGTCAATCGGTTGGCTGGTATGTTGGATTACAACCTGGAGGCTCTAGTCGGGCCTAAATGCAACTCCCTTAGAGTTCGGAACCCTGAGAAATACCGTTTTAACCCCAAAGCCTTGCTGTCAGAGATTACAGATGTTTATCTAAATCTTAGCAACTCCATACAGTTTGTGGAAGCTGTTGCGAGAGATGGGCGTTCGTATAAGCCAGAGCTCTTCCAAAAATTACAGGCCGTTTTAGAAAAGAATAGTTTGAAAGGCACTCCTGATATAGCAGCGCTGGCTAAGTTAGCCGCAATGGTTGAAGAAACCAAACGGCGTGAAGAGGAAGGCGAGGAAGAGCTTGGAGAAATCCCTGATGACTTTTTGGGTAGACCCTCCCATCTAGTTACTTATTAAGTACAAGATCTAACCGCAATTTCTAGACCCACTGATGGCTACACTGATGGAAGATCCTGTAATTTTACCGTCTTCCAAGGTTACGATTGATCGACAAACCATCAAAGTTCATTTGCTCAGCGATCCCAAAGATCCATTTAACAGAGAACCTTTAAAAATTGAAGATGTCATTCCTAGTAAGCATGGTTTCTTCCGTGGACTGTCCATCGTGTCCTATCACACTAACCAATCACTTTAGATACGGAGCTCAAGGGGCAGATAGAGGCTTGGGTAAAAGAACGGCGTGCCGGAAATTCATTGACGGCGGACACAATGGATGTTGATGGTTAGAGGTCCTAGAGGGAAATGTCTATAATGGCTTTGTCTTTGTGTCGTGTGTAATCCCTACATGTGGAGTAGTTACCAGAGATAAGAAAGCATCCGGCTTTTACAAATAGACACTTGGATCATTGGATACTGGCCGAGGCTGATCTTGCCGCTGATAAGCGATATTCCTTTATTCGCCAATCGGGCTTCTCAGCCTCGCTTCAGGCGGATTCGCCTCGAAGTATGATGGGATTGGTGTGGGAATTTCACGATTATCACAGAGAGCGAGTTCGCTGGTAAATGGGTCGTACGCCAGGGGGTGAGTTTTTAAAAAGCACACCTGTGTTCGACGATTATCCCCCTCCTAGCGGCAGAGGGTAGAAGAGAAAACAAAAAACAGATTGTAAAAAGACAATACCAAACCAGGACAACTCAAATGGGGATAATAAGGAACCAACACAAGAAAAACCGCACCACTTCAAAAGAGATGAGAAACAGTAAAAATAGAGAATAAGAAAAGTACATGTCCCAACAATTGTTTCCGTTCCTCCCTTACTTTGCTGTCCCCATCCCACAATATCCGTAATTGCTTCCCCGGCTTTGACTCAACTAATGCTTCAATCTCCCGCTTCAAAAGACGCTTGAACAGTACACTAAAAGTGTGCCCATTTACTGCACCATGTTGGGAATTTCGCAGAACGGAAGGGAAAAAAGCACGCCACCGTTGATTTAAAAACACCAGAGACAACCACCCTACTCTAAAGACTTTATCAACTTACAAGATACTGCACGTCTTGCGATGCTTTGGCTTTTTCTGTAGTAGGGCACAACGAGTTGCGTGCTCAAAAACCTCACGGACACCCTCATTGGTCTTGGCTGAGCACTCAAGGTAACGATCTGCGTGGATGACCTTTTTAACAGCATCACCCTATTTAAACGTTAGCTGTGAGTTTTGTTGTGAGAATGGTAGAAAACTTGCCTCAGCTTCGGTTACCGGCTTCTGGGAGGTTTTGGAGAGCTCCTGGACGGTCTTCTGGTCATGTCGGAGATCCTTTTTGCATCCTACGAGAATGATAGGGAGGCCTTGACAGAAGTGAAGGACCTCAGAAATCCACTGTTGGAGTAATCTTGACGTTAGAAACCAGTTTGCCACCTCGGGATTGACCTTGTAAGAGGAAAGCGGCAAGATGTACCTTCTCTTGAACGTTGTCGAGCGAGTCGGGTGAGTCGATCGCGAAACAAATCAAAATAACGTGAGAGTCGGGGTACGAAAGAGGGCGTAGACGGTCGTAATCCTCCTGGCCGGCAGTATCCCAAAGAGCGAGTTCTACATGCTTTCCATCGACCTCTACATCGGCGACATAGTTCTCGAAAACAGTGGGAACATACACCTACACAAATTTTGTCAGTACTACAACAATCCAGTGCCAAGTAGTTACATTAAGTAGCTGAACATGCATACCTCGGGGAAAGTTCCCTTAGAGAATACACTATCAGTAACATATTTGTTAGTAAAGCTGTTATTGAAAAGGCGAGCCTTAAAGCTCGCGAAGATTGTGAGATTCCTTACATCAACAAACAGGTCTTTCCACAGGCACCGTCACCGACGATAACCAACTTACGTCTGATTTCGGCCATGTCTGTAAAGCACGCAGGATATGATTAGAGAACCAAAGATACCAAGCGACCGATAGATGTAAAGCGAAGCATCAACCAACAACTGTGTAACATCACAGATAACAGGTAGTAGTAGGATGTTTACAAGCTCTGTGCCATCCATTTTGAACAAGGGAGGAGTATGATATACAGGGACAGGTCTGGGCACATGCATAAACATTGGTATAAGGATCATTACTCACCGAAGGTTGTTTATTTTGCTAAGAGGGGGGGAGGTGGAGGAGGTGGTGGTGGTGGTGGTGATGGTGGTGGTGGGGGGGGGGATAGTGTAGATGTGTTTGTAGATGGGAGAGGGTTACAACAGTATTAAAAGGGAGAAGAGCAGGCAGTAGCGTGGTAGGAGACTACGCAGAGAGGAACGGTAAAGATGCACAGGGTGTGGTGGAGAGAAGACAGAGGATGAAGAGAGAGGAAGCGCGAAGGGCAGTTGATGGCTCAGTGGTCTTAGGTAGTGGAGTTGGCCCAGGAGGATTGTTGTGAAGAGAGAGAAGGGGATGGAACGGAGGGCTGGCTGGTTGGACACAGGCTGAGGTCTTGGCCGCAGCTGAACGAATAGGGCTTGCTTGCCTGCCTACCAGTGCCAGTGCCAGTGCCAGTGCTGTTACTATTGCCTGTGTGCATCGTTCCCCATCCATACGTGGAAAATGGACGTGCGCCAGCGCGAGAGACAGTTTGTCATAATTGCACTGTATGATAAATAATACCTATTGCCCCTCTGGCCTCATAAATGTGCTTCACGACAACAGCCCCGAATAATAATTCAGAGAATCAGTTGGTCTGGTCCTATCCCCGAAATATCTCCTATTTGCATATCTGCGTACCATACAGGTAAGATATGGTTCTGTGGTACTGTAACTGCAAATCCTCCCCGTAAAGTAATCGTTATGCTCCACACACCACTACTAAATTGTTATGTTGCTATGCTTTCTGTCTCCCTGCCTGCCGTATTTCCGCCTGTTCATATCCCTTCTCACCATCACTATTTCCGCGTTCATTTGGGTCTGGTCCTTTCGGCGTGCGTGGCTGGTACATGAACGTACGTACTGCTCCTTGAAGCTGAAACCTTACCACTCCAGCTCACAAACGGGAGACCCAAATACAACCCCTGAATCGCTTTGTCCCCCAGAAAAGGCCTTGCCCGGGAGTTCGCCCACAGTATATTATTTTATCTACAGCTAGTACTTGAAAGTAATTTAATTACATACCCTATATTTACTTACCTACTGTATGATATGTATATGCTATGTATTGTATGTACTTACATGTATGTATATGATGTAGAGTACATTTATGTGTGCATGTAATACAATATAAAGGCAAAGTTCATGGAATTTTGCAACATGCTCTATCGCGGCAAGTCCCATAGATCCCCGCTAGCGAGGACTTAAACTCCCGACTTGCCGCACCTCACACAGAGAAGAGTCAGACGCATGGGCTAGTTGGGAACACTACCTGAGTCGGAGTCGGAGTCGGAGTCGGGTCTAGATATATACTCGCGACAGGTAACAAGTACCCGAAAATGCAGCTGCACTGAATTGGTGTATTTCCCTCTTTTAATCCAATAAGAATTACACCCCAAGACTTGGGTATTCGGGTACCTCTTACCTGCCACGAGTACATGGATGTAAGTGAGTATGTTGTACCTACTAATGTACCTACATGTACATATATATTTTTACTACCCACCTCTATATCAAAAAAATGCAGCTGACACAGAACTACATTCGGTACAGAGAAGGGCAGTCTGGTTTTATATCCTCGGAAACTCTCAATTCAGAACTAAAAACGACAGTTAGGCAGTAGGGGGTTTGGTAGAGATAAGAAATAGAATCAACAAATATGGCTCTCACCTTAACCCCCGGGCGTACCGAATTCAATTATATGTGTACTCCGCATACCACAACAGAAATGCAACCACCTATGGCTTCTCTTCCTAGAACAACCCTCCAGCTTTCGCAGAATCCCCGGTACTGGAAAATTCGCCCCATTATGTAGGTACATAATATACTCTATGTACAACGAGCCTAGGTCTTTCCATCTTCGCACAACTGACCTTAGTACAACCTCCGAACCTGACAAAGTTGTGGCTATTATCATCTCTAATGCGCTATCCCATATGTAATATTTCTGGAGAAACGTGATAAAATATATTATACACAAATGATGCTATGCCATGTAATCAAAATCCAATTTCTAACACAAACCGATGCTTGATTTTTAACACAACATGTCTTTAGGAGGTTTCTGTCCCGTTGTCTTCACTATTCCGTAGATCCTCGCAAATCTCAAAGCATTCTGCCAATAGGGAATTAACCCTTCCCTGGCCCTCGGGGATATCCGTCCCCACCATAAATTTGCCATCGACTCTCATATTATCAATAGAAGCTAACTATAATCAAGCATTAGTTATACAGGGGGAAAAATAAGCGCATAATAGGTATAACCCACTTTCATGCTATACGGATAGAGGTCTCTAGCGTTGCTTATACCGAATTTCTGTACTTCTTTTAAACAACGACGTACTGTTTGGAGCTGGTTAAAAACGGGCGTCAGGGCTTCGCTGACAGGCTGTACGTTGTGTTAAACTTTGCCTAGGAATGTATGCCAAGGGTGTGCTGCTTACTTCACTTGAATCTATCAGACTATATATGTGTGCATAACACCGCCGAACCATATACAATAATATCTGCATAAAATGATTTAGCTTAAAGCTCAAATATGAGTTATGAGCCGTTTGAAAGTCTTACGCCTTGGCCTTCTTCAGGTGCGTTTCCTTCACTATCCATAAATTTTCCATTCACTCGTCCCTGGTCTAGAGCTAAGACAAGCTTTTGGAACTCATAAAGATCGGTCTCTCTCAGCGACCAGGCTTGAGTCAGTTCTAGTTTCTCTAGTTGATTCTTCGCTTGAAACAGTGCTTCATATGTGGTTTTCAGTCCAGATGCTACTGCACCTTGCCTAGAAAGTTAAGGAGTGTCAGTAAAACTTCAATAGTACATCATGATCGATGCATTTGTTGCCCACTTTTCCAGGGCATTTTCTGCTACTATGTAGCAGCGTTTAAGTAAGGTGTCCAAGATATCCTGTCCTGTCTCCGGAATACCTCCGTCCTCTGATACAAACTTCCCATCCACTCTCGTCGTATCAATTTCTTTGATTTGTGATAGGTATCCCTCGACCTCAGCAACTGGAAACTGAACAAGAAACTCAATAAACCTTCCCGCATAACTCTGCAATACGACATACCTGCTTCTTGGATTCGCAGGCCTTGATGCTCCTCCGCAGACTTACAAGTCTCTCTAGTATACCCTCCAGTTCCGCTGGTACTGGCTCTAGCCTTTCCTTTAATTCCTTTAAGGATTTTTCAGAAGCGGAGACTTGTGATTCAAGCATAGATATGATCAGAGAATTGTAGAGAGGACGGCCATGTTCAATGTTCTCGCGCATGTTTGTTAGCGTACGCTGAAGTGGCACAAGATCCTTCCTAGAGAAATTTCCCGATTCATTTAGGTGCTCTAAAAGTCGCTTTGTAACTGTTAGTATGATATATAGAAAGGGGGGTTTTGCGTAGCAGAACCTTGATAATGACGCTAGGGGCATAACTTAAGAACAATTAGCGTAGTCGAGCTTAAATCATAGCAATCTTCACGATATAAGATTCGGCCGGGTCATAACACATGGCACAGCGCAACTTTAAAACCCCTGGTGAATTCATGAGGATAGCCAGTTCGACCGTCAAGGTCGCACTGTACCTACATGTTACAACGCTTTACCGAGTCTAATATTATGAAAACTGCCGTAAGCGTTCACATGTTGACTTACACTGCTGGTGGTTCGTTGTTTCTTCCGACTGTTAGGAAAAACAGTGAGATTAACTCGTAGCAGTCGGTCACAAGCTCACCAACTAAGTTGCATATAAATAATTTAGTACAATAAATTCAAGGTGCCCTTGGCAGCAAATAACATTTCCAGAGAAGTTGTCTCACGTTTGCTCCCACTTTCCCTCGGACCATTTAGAAGTTCACTCTCAAACTCCTGTGCTTGTCGGATATATTCGCATAATTCATCGTAGAGACGAACCACACTACTAGACTTGACGTATGTTGTTCGATCCTCCTTAAGCTTTACCAAGCTGTCCCGGAGCTTAACGAGTTTCTCGGCGACTGCTTCTGGTGTAGTGAACATATTCTGATTGAGTATGCAATAAGACCCTTGATGCAAAAGACGATGTTTTCAAAACCACAGCTGCCAGTGGTATAAGGTACACAGGGGTATGATGGATGACGACTTGGAGCAACAGTCAGTCGAAGACCTGTCATTCTCAGAACTACGCGCTTATCGTTATCGCTAGATTTTGTCGGGTGACAAAGTAACCATGATTTTGCATCGCAACCAGATTTTGCATTGCAACCAGATTTTGTATGGAATGCGTCTTGAAACAAGTATAACTCCACAACGGTAGATTAAAAAGCGTTAGATTGATAGAACCTATCCCTTGGGTATGAATTTACTTTGGCAGTTGGTCGATTTGGGCAATTTTTGCGCAAAACCACGATTACTTTTATCACCCGACGATACATAGTAGAAATGCAGAAATACGACATCAACCCTCTTAATTTTCGGCCTCGTGCCTACAGGTCCTACTGTTCCTGCAGCTTATGTGATGTCCATATCCCGTAGCCCAGAATTATCACTTGTGTTTCAGAGAATGCAGTTGCTTTGTCATCTAGGCTCGTGAAAAGCAATATAGGCTTGAGTTAGATTCTATGAACGTGAGTATAGACAACTATAAAGCACTATAATACATACTTAAGTGAGAACCAAACAGATGTATCTAAATGTAAGTACATGTAGTAAAGGGCCTATAAAATTTGATCTGAGTATTTGGTACAATGCTATAAACACTGTATTTATGCGCCTTAAATCTAGAGTGGCGTCTTGTGGCTGAGGCGGACCTGATCAGACACCGGCTGTGAAATGCTGCATGACTGCTTTTTAGCCCACACAGGGCTCAAACCCACTAGAGCCACCGAATGTTCATTACCATCATCTAAGTACCCACCCTTGATAATCTCACGACAGTAAACGCCGACAGACGCCCTGCATCTCTATCAACATCCAAAGAATAAGTGAGTAAACACTTCGGCAGACCTTACACCTCAAAATCGGCCAGCTCCTAATCCCAAATTCCGCAGATATCGAGATGTCTAACACCGAACTCGCCGTTTCATATGCCGCCCTCATCTTGGCCGATGATGGTGTTGAAATCACCGTACGTCCTCGCAAGGCTTAAAACATTACTCAGTGACCTTTCGCCGGCCCCAAACTAATGCTTGGTGATGTAATTATAGGCCGAAAAGCTGCAGTCCCTCATTAAGGCCGCAAGCTGCACCGAAGTCGAGCCCATCTGGACCACCCTGTTCGCTAAGGTCTGAAACCAACAATGTAGATATTGAGAAGGGATTGAGGAAAGATTGGTTGCTGACCATTTTCCCTTTTACGAAATAGGCACTTGAGGGGAAAGATGTTAAGGAGATGCTCCTGAACGTGGGATCTGGTGGTGGTGCCGCTGCTGCGCCAGCTGCTGGTGGTGCTGCTGCCGCTGGTGGTGCCGCCGCTGCTGAGGAGAAGGTCGAGGAGAAGGAGGAGGAGAAGGAGGAGTCAGACGAGGATATGGGTTTCGGTCTTTTCGACTAAACGCCGTCTCCTCGTTTTCTACCCCTTCAACAATCCATAAACGTCCAGCCTGTAGATCAGAAAAAAAAAAAAATTCTAAAAAAAACAAGTACTCAAAGTGGGAGTTATGGGCAGATTATTCTAATTGAGCAAGTGCATTTAGAATAACTTTACATTAATAAATTTCAAATATCCCCTTTTTCTTAAACTATTATGTAATTGTAGTAGTAGTAAATGTATGTCTTAACAACTCTATGCCATGTATCTACTAATGCCAGCCGAGTGACCGCCCATGAGTGGACTATTTCAATCAACAAGCAAAACACCATCAACACTTCCAAATCCTGCTGCCACCCCACCTTCTTCACTATCCTTTCCTTTTGTCCTGAGTAACCACCCCGACTCCTCATTCATAACGATTTCTTTTACCCCTTTGCCCCTTTCTTGCCCCTCACCGTCTCTCCAAAGCACTGTCCCAAAGACACCCAGTTCACAAACAACATCTCCAGTCATTATGTTGCCATTCCTGACTATGCTATTACCCAAGTTCGGCGGCTCAATCAATTTCATGAGTATGTAACCGCTCCAGTGCGACTCCGGAATTGATTTGAGGAAGTCTGGGATCTTAGATCTGTAGATATTATTTCCGCCGCCTTCCCGCTGCGGCTTCAGGACATACTCTTCCGGGTTCTTGAGTGCCAGCTCGCGAGCGGCTAGACCAGCCGGTGAAGTATCGAGTGGGTATATGGCTGCGAAAGTGTTCCGGATTCGAGTTGAGGCCGATGTGTCTGGAAGAAACCTTTCAACCGTACCTTCCATCGCGAGAACTTGTTGTACCTTTTTGGCACCAGCTAGCTGGGTGATGACTGATGGGCACTTGATGGCCTTTGAGCGCTCAATCATGGTACGAGATTCCCAGTCGACCTCAGAGTGAAAATCCTCTGGGCCGTAGCATGAGCGGAAATATGCTATGGATATCTCTACATGGACAGCATCATCATGTGGTGGGTGATATATCAACGCTCGTGTTACGGGATCTAGAGTAATGAGGTCCGGGACTTGTTGTATAGTAATGCGATAGCTGTGGATGTCATGGTTTTCTAAGAGGTTATATTCTACCAACCTCTGATCAAAGATATTCCTCTCATCACCCTGAATGATGAACAATACTGCAGTATTACGTCTCAAACCGGGGCCATATGCCTTATGTGCCGCTGCTAGACTACCGGCTATCTCTTTGGCCGAGGGATCTAGCGGTATATTCTCCTGCGTTAATAAGCTGGCCGTCGTAGATGGATATGCGCCCACCCGCAGTAAGTGTCTATGGAGCTCCGAAACACGAGTCGCAAGACCCCCGAACGACACTGAAATGGTGTTGAACTCCACCTGGCGGATAACTGGATACGGTGTCGCAGATGAAGGGTCTGCATGAAGCAAGTAGTCTGAGCGGAATATGCCGAGCGAGAGATCCTGAACAAAGCCTTCCTTCTTGACGTCTAGATGCACTTTGTACAGGCGAGCCATGAAGTCGTCCGCCTCGATCAATCTGTAGACAGGGAGAAAAGAAACATCTCAGCCACTTTCAAAGCCCAAATTTTTCTTCCGTCCCCCAACCGTAAGAGTTTAATCGGGAAAGCGAGGGACTCCACATACTCGTCCACAATCTTGAATAACCATTCCTCGTCCGATGCAATCCGCACATATAACTCATTGTACCATTTTTGGGTTGCTTTCGCCTCCTCAAAGCAAGCTCTCGGAAAGGGGCTTGGGAATAGGGTTACTGGCGCATGCGATGCTAGAGCTCCATTTGTGTTTTCCGCATGGGGCGGACGGATACTAAGACCAATGAACAACGACCAATCTATGAAAGACTTAAGCAAATGTAAAGACTGTTCGGGTGATATTGAGGGGGGGTACGAAGGAAAAATCGAGGCAGCCATTGTTGCGATTGTTGGACCGTATTCATAGCCAGGAACGTAAGAGGAAGTGTTTAAATACAATACGGAGGGGTTGCGATACCTGATTGGAAATCACCAACATCCCCGCAACCATAACACGTGATTGACAATGGGATTTAATAATTGATGCTTACGGCGAGTGACCACATGAAAGAATATTAATAGCCAAAATCAGCCAGTCTTTTCATTGGTGCTCCTTAAGGATATGCAGTACATGTAACATGGCCAGACAGCAAATTCAGAAGGGAGAGAAATAACAGTATGAAATAAAGAAAGGAACCCAAAATATGTAATTCGCCACGGAATGCTTCAGTCTCGGAGCGTAAACTCTTATCTCATTTAATCCCATTCAGGCGTTTCGGTAGCGGGTGGCCCACGGCTTCTTCGAGGTATGTACTTATTTGAACTCCTCAACCCCGAACCCCGAGCCGTCCTCCTGAGAACCTTTTTCTTCTCCTGCACAACCCTCCCGGCACTATTACCACCGGTTAGCTGAAGCTGGTTTATGTCGGTCTCATCCCCTGTAATAACACCATTCGCATCATAACCCCATAAGCTAGAAACATTCCCTCGCTGTGATGAAGAAGATAAAGCCCTTTCTCTCATAGAAAACGATGACGAGGTGCTTGACGATATGCTTCTATGTCCTCTATTGCGATAACTCACACGTTTCTCTTTCTCCCTCTCAGCACACATCTTTATCAATTCTCCCGCGAGGTTCGAAACAAGCACAGCATTATCCTTTTGCGCCAAACGGTAGATAGCGTTATACATCCCATGTATTCTGACCAAGGATTCTTTCTGCTCGCTTGCATCACAGATGGTTCTTAGTATCCTGAGAAGATTCAATCGAACAACAGCTTTATGGTGAGATAATTTGCTGAGAATTCGAGCAAAAAACTCTGGTTGGCCAACGGCATGAGCAATCGGTAGGCTTAAACGCATTAGTTTCTGTAAAGGATCAAGGATGTTTTCGAAGGCGTTTGTTTTCGAAGTGGTAAAGCAGTTGATAATAGCTGTAGTAAACGACTCGCCAAGGAGCTTCTCCTCTACCCTTGCTGTCTCCTCTTGGAGCCTACCGTACTGTCAGTCATGAGCCAAGCATTCTAGTGCAAAAAAGGCCTACCAAACGAAGATAGCATCAAGTGCAGTAACCTGCCAATACGGGTCCGATAGCAATGATATATAAAACTGGAGACCCTTGTTTTGCCAAAGTATCTTTCTGCAAACCTTTCCAGAGTGCGCCATATCACAAAGTATAGGTAGTGCGAACTCCTTAAGTGGCCGCTCTGTACTAACAATACGCTGGAGCAAAGGAATAATGCCATGGAGAGCAGCCTCCTCCTGTCGAGATTTACTCAATCTACACAAGTTAAACATCGTATTCAAGACTTGATTTGAAATTTCCTAGAATAGTGTTAGAATAGCAAATAAGCGCATGATGGGCCTAAAATAAAAACCTTAAAATGCGATGCATTCATACTGGTAGTCAAAAGATCGGTCAGAACCTCGATTGCATTGGAGTTTTGCAAAGTGTCCAGGGTAGATGACAGCATAGACAGGTTTTTGATGAATTTTAGCATCACCACCTGATGAGACGGCGCCATCCGTTTCAGATCCTTCAACACCCCTTTATAAACCAAAATGTCAATTTTGAGGCCGAATGAGGGATATAGGAACGACACACTTTTTAAGACAATTCTATCCGCCACCATTTCCTTGACATGGTTTTCTGCTTGTGAAAATAAGTAGAATATGTTGACTATGCGATCCACGCATAGATCCGACAATTCCCCACTCTCATCGAGGACATGACACAATACCAGCGATAACGGATGCAAGACCGAGCTTCGGGAAAATATCCGGCAAAAGTCGTTCTTTGGCGTAGGACCCTGCATTTCAAAGACGTTCCAAATGCCATTCACTCCGATGAGTACCAAGTCCTTCTGAGCGTCATAATCCTCCTCCAGAAACTCTACGAGAACATTCAATCCTCCGCAGCTGACAAACATCTGCAATGTCAGTGTAGAAGTCTGATACATTTGTCTTACAAACGCTGCTGCTTCCAGACGGATATGCCCAGGGTATTTTTTCGACGCAAATTTCGTGATGATGGGGATCCCTCCAACAAAACACAAGTTCTCTTGAATTTCAACATCATCAAAAATGATCTAAGATTCGTTAGAATAATGCCGCAAAAAAGAAGCGTTCCGACTTACAGCATTGACAATCTTCAACAGTTTGAGAATGACTTCTCGTTTCTGGCAAGTCTCTAAGACCTCTAGTATTGGTAGCATACCATGAGCGCCAATAATTGTATTTCTTGTTTCTGGGGATTCTAGAAGAACTTCCATCTACTAGAATTAGCTGATAGACTTGTTTTTGCTGCTTTAAGAGGTCCGTACCAATTGGGATGAGATGTCATCAAGGTCTTCTTCCGACTGAGTTTCTTTTAATGAGCCAACCAAGGCCTCGACCTGTATACAAAGGCGTGCATATTTATCTCTGGCAATATTGGCCTCGAGATCTATAAGCATGTTAGTTATAGTTCCTTATCCCAGCCTAATAGAAAACCTCACCCATTTCATCAAACCCTTCTTCTAACTGGGCAAATGGATCATCCTCATCCGGCTCCTCGTCCCCCAGCTAACAAGTCAGTAAAACACAACCCAAGGATAAGATAATGGCTTACCCAGGAATTATTTGAAAGCTTAGTATTTAGTAATAGGCTATGATTATCATCACTAGTTTCTGAACCAGCCTCATCGGTTCCCCCCTCGCTACCAAATATATCTGAATAATCGTCCTCGCCCTCAGGCTCCGCAAATCTCTGTATTTCCATTGAAGACCGTGACCTCCGTATCGCATGTGCTTGCGTTTCTGTATCTCCCAATGCTAATGAGATTTGTCTCCTTAGACTGCCATGCTGTGATGAATTTGCGGATCTTGGGAGACTTTTAAGGTCACTCGGGTGGAAAAGCCGCGGACTCAACGACGCATCCTTCTATTTATAATCCAATGAGACAAAAGCATACGACAGGGAAACGGGACATATACCTTCATTAAATCAACCTTCCTAGCAAATGTTGCTTCATTGACAGGTGCAAGGTCGGAATAATCTTCGGAGGCGTCTTCTCTGAATACTGACGGATGCCGTGACGTAGCCCGAAATGGCAACATTAGCTTTCGTGGTTTCGACTTTGTAGGTGTTGTTGGTAATGGCAGGGGCTCAGTAAATGGGGTCGTCGTAGTCACTATCTCATCACTGGGCAGAAGAGGTTCGCTTTGTCTACGAGGAAAGTAAGGTCTTATTGTTTGCATAGGATCCGCCTCAAAGTCCATGACTGTATTTACGTTAAAACAACCGTTGATATGGGTTTAGCTCATGGATCATCACTCACTAGGCGGACTTTTGATAGTTATATCCCCTTCGAAATCATCACCCCAATTCTCATCCGCGCCATCGTTTGACGCAAAAGACTTCAATCGAGCAGAAGTTTGTTGTAGACTTGCTAAGGCCCCCTCCACAGGCTTATTTACATTTCGGGGAAACTGGAGAGCTGCTGCAGATATAACAGACCCGAAATCGTCGTCCCAGTTATCATCCTCCACTGTAGTAAATTTAGTAATCCAGGAAACACGAAAAGAGAAGGGATTGTATACTGACGGGTATTCTCTGGAGACATGAACGCATCGGTTGGTCGAGTCCTTAACGCCAATGGTCCTTTCCCAGGGTCGAGACTGTACACATGTGTACGTCGGGGAGGATTTGGACTAAGGACAGAAGGCCTAGTTGTTTTCGGAGCATTTGGAGACTGTAAAGCTGCGTTCCATTGCTGCACACTTTTGACAGCCTCATCATACTTTGTGGTTGGTGTCCGCACCACAGAGTCCGACCTCTTCGCATTGATAATCCATGGATGTTTTAGCAGCTTCCTAGCCGAAACTCGAAGATTGGGATCCTTCTGGAAACACTGCATAAGGAAATCCCGAACAGCTGGCGAGGCACCCTCCGGAAGTGGCGGGTGGTCATCATTGACAATTCTAAACAGTGCTTGCATGGAAGCAAGCTTGTGATATGGCGGTTTTCCATCAAGAAGCTCAACAACTGTACAGCCCACACTCCTTCACCTCTATAAGCCCCATTCAAGAAATCTCAAAAGGCTAAGAAAGCACCTTACCAGATATCTGACGATGTAGTAGCTCCTGCAAGCTCAATAACCTCCGGTGCCATCCAATATGGCGTTCCGACGACAGACGAGTCACTAAGCCCAGTAGTTCTTGTGGCAACCCCGAAATCTGCCAGCTTGACCAATCCTTCTTTCGTTGTTAAAATATTGGCCCCCTTGATATCACGGTGTATAACACCCTGGTCATGGAGATATAGTAGTCCATGTAGAACTTGTGTCATATAGAGGCCAACCAAATTTTCGGGAAACTTCCCAAAGTTTTTACAAATGCTGTGAAGGGAGCCATTTTCACAGTACCTATCGATCATTAGCCCAGCAGTACTTGCCCGCCCTCGATATGTCTACGTACTCCAGAATGATGTACAGAGAATCCGTTGTCTTAACAAAGCCATGGTATTGAACAATATTCGGGTGCTGCCTTGAATTAGTGTGTGTAAGTAGTACCAGGGACAGTGGAGGTATAATTCCCATACATTCAGGTTCTTCAGAAGGTCGATTTCAAGCTATGCAACAGGAACTCAGTTACTGGTCCAACAACCCACACAGGTCGCGGAAGACTTACCATAATAACCCTCAGCTCACTTTTCGGCAGATCTGCGAGCCTCACCTGCTTCACGGCGACGGTTTCCCCGGTTCCCCAATTGAGTGCTCGATACACCGAACCAAATGCGCCCTTCCCCAGACAGTCTCCAAGGGTCTATTTCTCTCAGTGTCAGCCCAGGCATCCCCTTCCATTTCAAAAGTCAAAACCCACATAATCTGCCAGGGGCGCGGAATTTTTCGAGGATTCATTTTCTTTTGAGGAAGACGAGGTGCTGGGCCTGCTTGGGGTTCTCGGACGTTCGATTTGACGGCCATTCTGTCTGACCGGGATGGGAGTAAGGGTTGGCATTTCTTATTTCACTTAGAGAAGCAGCAGAGGCGATTTGTAGAGTTGAAATCGGGCGAGCAATAGCAGCAGCGTCTTCATTGCCAGGACACAGACACAAGGAGGACGAACGCAAGGACAATGGCCAGGACAAGAAGCGAGCAGAGACAAGAGATGGGGTCCTTGTGTAGGGGACAAACTGCGCGAAGGGTTGCGGCTCAAACACAGGTATGTATGGGCTTCCTGTCCCCAGTCGAGACGGGAGTTTCAACCACGGCCGTCGCAGACAACGGAAGAGAAGCGTAAACCACAAGTGCAATGGGTGGGGAAAGAGAAAGAGACACAATCTCTTTCTCATTCTCTTTCTCTCACTCTATCCTTTCTGTCTCTTGCACGGGGTTATCTTTAGCACTCTCGATCCCCCTCCCCCAGTGTAACCAGATACTAGAAATGACTTTGTCTACCTCCCCCCCCCCCCGGGGCCTATTCCATTACATGTATGTATATATCCACGAATCCACAATCTATCGACTGCAGTACTGTAAGATGCTCTCTATGTGAGGTAGATTAAAGGGGTTTCCCGCGAATCATCCCGGGCACTTTATATAAACAAGGACCCTTCTCTCCCTTTCTCTCATAAATTTACGAGATACATATATACTATAGACAGCTAGGTAGATACATGTATTTCCTGTCTACACAGACACATATTCACAAGGTCAAGGATCTCCCAACCTACAGCGAACAGGCTACCTATCAATAGAAAATTACAGACTCGAAGACTGGGCCAATCATCTTCGAATTCCAATTATCTGAATCATTCTCAGTAAGTTAAGCCCAGATCGAGGCTGCAGTTCCATTGCGAAAGATATATGTAATACCTAGCACGAATCTAAGTCAAGGAGCTGAACTCGCAGCTGGTATGTACCGATACATATCGTGATTAACCAACGGGTAGCGATGTCGCAATCTCCACCGCGGATCAGGCTGTCAAGCTTCCTCCAAAGTCCGAGCTACAACATGGGGTAGCTCTCTTTCACGTGATAGGAGTTTCGCGTGCATACTTCCCAGATTAATACGCATTTGTCTATGTTGTATTTTTTGTATGAACCCACACGCCAGGAAACCCGTAAAAAGGGAGGAGGAAAAAGAAAAAAAGAGAAACATTTCAGAGCCCAGCCTTCCATCTAAAACCGCTCCTTCTGCCTCGCAGCCACTGTTCTGAGATTCCCATAAACTTTGCCCTACAATGCCGTCAGTCCACCAAGAATTCGCTGCGAGGATTGCACATACCGGAGGGCTTCCTAGGATCAAAGAAACAATGGCCTCCCTTGCCATTCTGATATTCTGGAATCCTCCCAGAATATGGATTTTCTGATCCGCCAAAACGACTCTAGTCTTTGTAGTGTTCTCAATCGCGAACTTTGTTTTTCCGTCCTTTCCTGCTATCCGCCCAATTGCTCTACCCAAGTGCTCGCCAGTAAGCGTCTTGACATCCTTGATCTCGAATGTCTCAATATACAGATCATCGAGCCTGAGCAGAGCGATAGCATCATCCACATCGAACCCCAGTGCAAACGCCTTCACAAAGTCGGCACCCTTCTGCAGCGCCCCAGTATCTGTTGTGAGAGCCGAAGAGCGCAGCTCAACAGCTTTATCCTTGAGGTTCATCCTGACCTGGAGCTTCAGGTGCTCCACGAGGGGGGGGTAGATCTTGGGCCATGTCGATTTGAGAGGTGCCATCCTGTGAGGTGGGATACTGACCTTTCGCGACTCTGATTTTTGCCTAATTCTCTATATACCGTGGGGTTTTAGTGGGAGGGGGAGGATGAGGGGGGAGGGGAGAGGGGAGGGGAGAGGGGAGGGAGCAAAGCAAAGCTGGAGATAGATATTGTTATGTACCTTTGCTTTTGCAGGCGCAAACTTTGGGCGCCCCTCCTCGTCTATGTGCATCTCGATGTCCTCAGCTTCCTTCAACGGGGGGACCACAATGCTAACAGTGGCAGGAGCTGTGGATGCGGACGCGTCGATGAGAATTTCGTCGTCAACGACCTCTAGAGAAACAACCCCGCCATAGCTTCAGTTAGAACTTTCTTTTTTTCTCTCCCTTCCCTTGATTGCTGTATTTTATCTACAAAAATAAAAGAGAGGTAGGTGGTACCCATTTTCTGCTGCTGTTCCGTAGGTGTGGGGACAGGTTCAGGCGCTTTCACGAGAGCTGTAGGGGCAGGCATGTTTGACTTTTTTCCTTGTGGTTGAGGTGCAATTTTGTGTGGGGATCTTCTCGGAGATTTTCACGAAACCTGTAAAAAAAAATCATCTGGGCCAGTCAGCCACAGATGGCTGACACTAGCGGGGTTGCTTATCTAAAAGAAGCGAAGCTAGTACTGAACGGACTTTAAGACCTAGACCACTTCACGGGGTATGATTCTCACGGGGGTGTGGTGCAACGACCAAGGATGTCGAAAACGAATTCAAGGAAAACCAGCAGAAATACTTTATTATGCACAGAGAATTCTATTCATGTGTTGATTTATCAATTTGCCTTGTACCCTCTGTGGTCAATCTTGATGTTACTAGGCGTTGCACCATACCCCGTGAAGAGGTCTATCTACAAGTGATCTTCTTCTACTTCTACGGGTTTTGATCCTGGAGTAGTTTATTGACCTGATCTGTGGGAAAAATTCAAGAGAGTTTTTGGGAAGTACATTACTCTTATCAATCACCCAATTACCCAATCATCACTACATAAGTACCAATCATTCATCATTGCGTACTGTTAAAAGTACGTACCACCATGGTATATCTACTATACTCTCTCTACCCAGAGTAGTAGTAGATTCACAACCTAATTGGACCTTGTCACTCTGTGAACCTCCCCAGCTAAATATCTGCAAATAGGGTCAGTTTGCAACTCGGATGTCTTTGGCACGGGAGGGGAGGGGGGGGGGAGGTATATATATAATTATACTCACAAGCTGCCCGCAACGACCACATTCCCGCCAGTAGCACATGCAGTCCTTAGCGCTGCAGCCACATCGTTCCTAGAGCTCGAAACGTCTGCTCCACTGCCCAAAATCGCCAATGCTTCGTTCACAATCTCATGCGGGTCCGTAGGTGAAACCCACGGCATTCCGTCCACCGCCCCGAAAGCAACAGCAATAACGCTGTCCCCGTCCCTCAGGAGGCTCTTCAGCATTGCACTGACCTCTTTCCCCTTGGACGCAGACAACACCCATGTCACTGGGCCCGGGAACGTTCTATTTACATATTCGGCCAGTGCCTCTGCGGCCTCAGGGTTATGGGCGCCGTCAACCAACACTGACGCCTGCCTCCCAATCACGGGCGAGACGTCAACCCACTCCATCCTCCCAGGCCACCTCGTAGCTTTGATTCCCTCCTGGAGCGCGGCCACTGTTATCGCCGGGAATGTTTCCACCGCGTGAGAGAGCGCATTGACTGCGCACGCAAGATTCGCCGGCTGGTAGCTCCCTTGGAGGAATCTCATGAATCGCTGCGCTCCAAACGCTGGCGTCACGATTTCAGCAAACCCATCACCTACGGCCTCGGGCTTCGCAAGAGTGCACGACGCAGCCCCCACCTCTGCCGCAACACGCCATAGCACGGAGAGCGCCTGCGCAGCGTTTGATCCATCGACCACGCACGCCGCCCCCTCCTTCATGATGCCTGCCTTCTCCCCAGCAATCTCCTCGAGCGTATTACCGAGGAAGGCCTGGTGGTCCAACGCAATCTTGGTGATAACCGTTGCAAGCGGCTTCTCGAACACATTTGTCGCGTCCAATCGCCCGCCAACACCGACCTCGACGACGGCGATATCGACGCGCTGCCGCGAGAAGATCTCGAATGCCGTGGCAGTAAGGAGCTCGAACTCGGTGGCACCGATACCGAGATTGGCGTCGCGCGCCTTGACAGCGGCCTCAGCTTCGAGGAAGAGGGACTGTGGGACGGTGACCTCGTTGAGGGTGATGCAGTCCCAGCGGTCTACAAGGTGCGGGGAAGTGAAGCGGCCACTAGGGATGCCAGCAGCGTGAAGCACGGACGAGATGTAGGCGCAGACCGAACCCTATTTGCGCATGAGAATTTGTAACGAGGGAGTTTTATTTTCATTTTATTATTTATTTTCATTTTTTTCTTTAAAAAACACATTAAATCAGATTAACAATGGACCTGAGAGAATCACTCGCTTTTCCGTTCGTTCCTGCAACCTGCGGGATAGGGGGGGGGGTGAGTGTCAGAGAGCTGAAACATGTCTATATCTGCCTGAAGTCTGTGGTGCATGAGAGACATACGTGAATAGCCTGCCATGGGAAGCGGCCTTGGTTTTGCAGGAGTGCACCGATTCTTTTGAGGCCAAGATCAATCATTGTTGTAGGAAGTGTTTAGTTATCTGTATGAAGTGTTTGAGTGAGAGTATGAGGGTATGAGAGTATGATGGGTCTATAAACGGGGGTGGTTGATATTTGTAGAGTACAGGATATATACATGTAGTATATCACAATGAGGTGATGTGAAGCGACTGACTGACACACGTACATGTATGTATGTATGTATGCACCGGGTAGATCTGCAGCGGGAGCGAGCCGTCTTGGCTGTGATTTATCCCCTACCACAGCGATAACGTTGATAGGAGCAGTCGGATGAGGTGGGGGAGAGTGTGGAGGGGAGAGGAGGAGAGGAGAGGAGGAGAGGGGGGAGGGAAGGGAGGGGAGAGGGGAGAGGGGAGAGGGGGAGGGAAGGGAGGGAGGGAGGGAAGGGAAGGGAGGGGAGAGTTCATGTATACGTGTATAGAGACAGCTACTCACTGCCACGGTTACTGTTACAGTTACTGCCACTGTTAGTTAATACAGCTCCTACTGCCCCTACTGTGATCGTTCTGCTGGGCTATTCAATTCAACAACTACCATCATACAAACAATTGCAAGTCTTCAGTTTCGAAACATTGCATAGTAAATTTAGTAATAATAGTCTAAATAGCTCTATACTCGTGGTAAGTATCCCCCCCCCCCAATTCACGCATCACGATCATTACCAATATACAAATTAGCTAATGAACTCTCTAGATAGAATTCCCCCCCCCCTCCTCACACTTTTATTCTTCACCACCACCACCACCACCACCACCACCACCACCAAATAGCCCCCCAATATGATGGAAAATATAATCGATGACCTCGTGAACGCAACAAGTAGTATGTGTAAATTTTTCCACTTAATTCTCACCACAACTACCACCACAAAAAAGTCACTACATGTACAGTTAATCACCATCAATGATATATCATGATATAACAAAAAAACAAAACTCTCATCGCGCGTGCAGAGCTCCTCGCCTCCGCGTCCCCCTCCTCCCGCGTCCTCATCAGCGTCTCTGGCATGCCCGGCAGTGGCAAGACCACACTCGCCGGAAAGGTCGTCAACCGTCTCAACGCCGACACCCCAGGTATCGCCGCAATGATCCCCATGGTACGAGAAACACACACACCACACACAAACACCAGATTATAATTATAAAAATGATGAATAACAAAGCAATTAAAAGGACGGCTACCATCTTACACGCGCTGCCCTCTCCGCCATGCCCAACCCTCTCGAAGCTCACGCCCGCCGCGGCGCCCCCTTCACCTTCGATCCCGAAGCACTCAAGGACCTCGTCTTGCGCGTCAAAGCGCCAATTACGCCAGCCTCGGTGACTATCTACGCGCCCAGCTTCGACCACGCAAAGAAGGACCCTGTCGTGGATGATATTGCGATACTGACGACGCAGCGAATCCTCGTTTTCGAAGGTCTCTACTTCCTACCCCCCCCCCTCCGTCCGCCCGCCCCCTATGTGGGGAAGTAACAGGTGTGGTTGACTGTGAGAGAGTGTAGGAAACTATCTATCCCTCAAGACAGGTATCTGGGGCGAGATCTCACAGCTCTTCGATGAGTTGTGGTTTGTATCTGTCGAGCGGGACGTTGCGCGGAAACGCCTGATTGTACGGCATCTGGCAGCTGGCCTGGTAGACACAGAGGAGGCGGCGGCAAAGAGGGCGGATGAGAATGACTTGGTCAATGGGGACTATATCGTCGAGAACATGTGCAAGCCGACCAGGGTCATCAGGAGTGTAGAGGACCCGGAGTATGCAGGGTCTGAATAGATCGATTGGGTACATGATTAGGATATGGCCTTCCTGTATACAATACTAAAGTTAGACTGGATAGAGACATGGAACTATGGTGGTGGTGGTGGTGGCCATGAATAGAAGTACCTGGATAGAGGGTATTAGCTTTTCTGTTTTTCTTCGGGTGACCCCTCCAGAGTCCGAGTCAGAGCCGGTGATTAGATGGTGATTTATTTGTGCCGTCTGAGTGATGTCTCGTGTCCGAGCACAGAGAATCACGATACATAAGATGGAGACAAAAAAAAGAGGAAATGAAAAAAGCTATTGCAGACCCTCGAAATAGTGCCCATACCCCAAGCAAAAACAAATCACAAATATACACATCCATACATATATATCCCTCACACAAAGAGAGATATGAAAAGAAGAGAGAAAAACAAAAAACGTCGACACCCTGAGTAATAACCCCAACTGCCGCTCCAATCGTTGAGGAAAAGTGAAAGATTGAGGGAGAGAAAAGTAAAGAAGATAAAAAGACAATAACAACACACCAAAGAATAGAAGAGGAGGGGAAAAAATCATAAACTTCGATTCATTATTAATTTTGAACTCCTTCAACAAGCCTGTCAATGTCCCTACTACGTGTCGCGAATATACCGGCCACTCTTCTCAGTCTCTCCACCTCGGACCTATCCCTCTCAACTTCCCCTTCAAGACTCCCGAGAGCGTCCATGAGATTATGCTCATCGTCCTCACTGTCCTCGCTATCCTGCTCACAGCCTGGAAACCCAAGTTCAGCCATAAGCTCCCACTGGGTTACATCAGGACTATTATCCATTCCTTCGATTAGCCTAGTGAGATATGCAGGGAATGAGGGTATTGACCTGAGAGAGCGCTCCCGATCACCCAAGCCGTCGATATTAAACCGCGGCAAGTGAATCTCGCGGCTCGTGCTTGATGACGGGTCGGGTCGGCGGTCTTCGTCAACACTAGCGGAGTATCTATAACGTCCCGCCCGCGGAAACCTGAACCATGACATGTCATCTTGTGCATAGTCTTCGGTCAGGCGCGTCATCCTCTCGCGCTGCTCTCTTTCAATCTCGCCTCTTTCGTGCTCCCTTTCCAACCTATCCAGAACTCTACGTCTCTCATTTTCATCTCTAATACGGTCCAACTCTTCCCTGCGCTGCATTGCTATCTCACGATCGCCGGCTGGCGGGAACCATGGTGTGTAGACCTCTTCGCCCATCGCCACCGAGCGACTTAACTGAGGGCGTAGTGTCTCGGACCTGCCAAGGCCTCTTCTGGTGCTACGTGCAGGTGGAAGAAAACCGCTTGGGGGCGCGTCGCTCCATGTGGCAGGGCCTGTATTCAGGCCCTCGAGCGCATAATCACTGCGGAGGAGATTGAATAGCGTGCCCGAAGAGCGTTCTGAGCCGCCGCGTACTCTGGGGCGATTGATGGCAGAACGACGGGCGACAGCTTCTCGACGAGGTTCGAGTGCGGCATCGGGTGTGCGCTTTTCGGTAGGTTCGCGCCAAATTGGTCGACCCATGGTGTGGAGTTTAGTGGTGGTTGTTAGGCGCGTGAGGAAAGGTAGGTGGTAGGCTATTGGGGTGAGGGATGGAAAAAAGATTTTGGTTTGGTTGGATGTGAGAGTGTTGGTTTGGAGGAGGTTAGGTTATGACAATGCAGGAGAGAGAGAACGAGCGATAAGCAGATACCCGGATGTATGGGTAATATGGATTGTAGGGGGGGGGGGGGCGAGTGGCAAAGAAGAGTGAGAATTTGGCGTTTAAACAGGGGAGGTGATAACTAAGTATGATGGACTGAGAACGGCCGAATGGGATATAGTAGTAGTTGATGGGATGGATGATGGGGCTGTGTGATTTCTGGTTGGTTGGTTTCTTTTTGGCTGGTCTTAATAACTTTCAAAACTGAAGAACAAGAGGAAGAGAAAGAGCAGGGGAAGCAGGGGAAGCAACAGCAACAGCTGTCCTATTACTATTTGAAGATCCAATGTGTCCCGTGCTCCTTTGTACCTACAACCTACAAGCTACCGTTACCGTTACCGTTACCAATATTACCGCATGGGAAGGGCAATTTCCACCCACAAGTCTCGCTGTATATAACCACCACCACCACCCCCCCCCACCCCCCTGCCTGTCCAGTTAACAGTTTGATAGCCAAACCTCCCCGGCCGTTCTCCCCCTTGGCATTGTCTCATTAACACTGCAACCGGCTGGCTTGCCTCTCCCCCTCTACGCACTATGTGCACTTACTATAAAGCTACATGTATCATAGGTGAACGTGCCCGAGGAACAACTCTGAACATCGTTGGTAATCCAATTGGAATTTCATAAACTCGACGTCATCCATCGAAGACATTAAAATCTGTGGTGGGTACACCAATCTGGCCCAGAGAACACATTACCCCAAAGGTTATGTACTTACATGTAGGAAGGTAAGTTTCTGACACGCCAATGTCGATTTAGTGGCCAACAACCAAGGCCCCTTACCAGTCAGTATACATGTATCTAATGGAGGGCTCAAAGGTACATAAGTACATACATGTATGCCCCAACCCCGTAGAGCAATCACAGCACATCACTCGTTTACGCTAATCACTCGCTAAGGACAAGCGGGCCGGACCGCGTGAGTGAAAACTCTGAAAACGATATATGGAGTCGTGTGTATTTATGAGTATCCCCTATAACACCGAAGGGGGCTAGGGGACTGGTTTCCCTGGTGGCATGGGGCAGGGGTTGGATTGGATTATGAAGTTTGGGACAGTCGTGGACTTGATCATTGACTGTAGAACTTTGTGGGATGGTCTTAAACTCGAGGGTTGTGGATACTGACGTTAGCATCAGGGCCGTCTATGACTCTATAGAAGCTAGCCGTCCTAGGGGGTAATTTCGCACCTTCACACTGACTGGACTGATTGTTCAACGCAAATCCCCCTGAAGGAGATACCGGGTCACTACATGTACTTAAGCCCAGCCTACATGTAGATATGAACCCACTGTTTTTTATCTGCTGTGGTTGAGCTACCCCCGTTCAGCTGCTAGTGATTGGTGTGTTGGTGTGCACCATAGAGAATCACTCAATTTCTGAGCCTAGGATACATGTATATACCCCTGGTGAGGCCGAGGAGGTCCCTATCACTAGCACTACATCTACTCCTATCACTACTAAATGCAAGTAGTGCGGCGGCCGAGTGACCTCTCCCATATATGTGTAAATCTAACACATATATTAGATTGCTAGCCTTTGACCCTAATAAAGTCGACATTAATAAATAAGCATTTCAAGAAAGTAAAACCACTACCCTCATTCTCGAGCCAGGCCAATGATAGCTTTTAGGGAACCAACTAGTCTATAACCATGTCAATGATACACACACCCGCAAACCTCGATCATCCATCTACCACCCTCATTCAACGAAATTTACAACCCTTATTCCCGTTTTAAAGGCGAAGCGTAAAAAGACATGAAAGGCTTTGAAGGAGAAGAAAAGACAAAAGGAGAAGAGGCTATTTACTTATCGCACACATTGGGGGTGAAAAAAAGAGGAACCCAGTCCAAATCGCCCAAATGCAAACCAGCAACTTTATCGTTTTTTCGCCACCACTGTAGCCTGATTCTGGCTCTCTCGCATCGCCGCACGGGCTTGTCTGCTCCCTCCGAGTTTCGGCCCCCGCGGCTTCTTCGTCTCGTCTCTCTTCTTGCGGTTGTCGCCGCCCCTGCGGCGACGCCGCGACATGAGTGCGTCCAGGAACTCGCGGCGGAACTTTTCGGCAATGCGATCGTCTGCTGCGCCTTCTGTTTCGCGCTGCTCTTCAGATGGGTCGGGCTCGGTATACATTTCCACTACCACTAGTTAGATTCTCTGTATGTGGAGTAAATGGAATAGATAGAGTGAACATACATCGACTCTCCTTTAGAACTTCCTCTACTAGTTTATCTCTCTGAATATCCTGGCTGTTGCGTCTCCTGCGCCCCTTCATTTTCTTTTTACCTACACCATCTTCCTCTTCCACGGGTAGCACTGCGGTGCCGTCATCCTGAAGCCGTCGCGTAGCCTCCTGTGTCCGTGCAATATTGCGCTTCTTAGTCTCCTCCCCAAGATCAACCTCATGAAGTTTTCCCAGCGTTGCGCCCCGACCTTCAGGAACCACCGGTGTCCAGTACGCCGATCGACTTGTACTCTCGCTCGAAGGCGCCCTGCTATTATTATTATTACCGCCAGCACCCCCGGAGGTGTCGATGCCGCGCCGTCGCTGCATCTCACTGTCAATATAGGCCATCATGTGTTTGTCTACATCGAGAATCTGGCCTGTTTGGTGCGTGAACCTATTGACGACGGCCTGAAGCTCCTCCTCCTCCTCAGCGGCTTTTGAGGCAGCGGCTTCATCGTCGGGGGAGAGATGTGGTGCTGCTGCGTTGGTCTGAGGGGTGGGTTTGTGCGCGGTGACCTCAAGACCGCGGGGGCGCGTGAGTTTCTTACGGAGACGAAGAATGGTAGAGAGATCTGGAGCCTCGGAGTCTGCTGGAGGCGAAGGTGAGGCTGCGCTCTCGGATGGGGGCGGGGGTGTGCTCTGTATAGTCTCGGGAAGAGTGTCATCGTTGTCTGCCCGGCGGCGAATAAACTTGCGCTTCTTTGGGGGTGGAGGGGCAAAAGTTGGAGCTTCGGTCATGGCGATTTCGGTTGACTCCATGGTCATTGATGTATTTGTACGAATGTACGTGTGTACGTGTGTAGGTGCAGCGACTTTGTGAGGTATTACTGAAAAAGGAGTGACTTGTAGGGAGTGTGGGTGAGCGAGAGTAAATGAGAAGACCTGGTGAGTATGTATTGGAGGGAGTGTGGGTATTTTTTGGTGTTTTATAAAACCTCTAGATGTTTCCTTGTTGTTCACGGGTTGAGATTCGATGTGGTGATAGGTAGAAGATGAAGAGAAGGAAGACGAGACGAGACGAGAGAGAGAGAGAGAGAGAAGCTTGATGTCTCGCACATCACGTGGGTGGCGGTTAGCAACAGTGCATTGGGGGCAGGAAAGGCGGCTATGCAAGTCACCTTTCTGTGGCGTTGACTGACCCTGTGAGATGGTCAGAGGTGATATTCAGATCTTTCTCACTAACATGTACGTACCTTTTGGAGTGTGGGAGTGGTATCTTGCTTTATCCGCTGCTATGTACCTAAACTTTTAGGGACCTATGATCATCCAGTTAAGATTGAGGTGCTCTAATAATAATAATTCTGTGTGTCCAATCAACACCCCAACCTCTCACTATCCTGGGGTAGGATCTAGGAACAGTGGGTATGTCATGTGGGGGGGAGAGAGAGGCGGGGAGAGAGAGGGAGAGAGGAAGAGAGGAAGAGAGATGAGATGACTTCAAAACAGAGATACCTACATGTAATGTAGTGCTTTCTTGGTGCACAATCCTCTGGCAGCAGCATTTGAATAATATTTAACTCGGCTTGAGAGTCAGCGTTCCTTCTTACTAATCTCACAGAGAACACACAACTGTCACCCCCTCACGTGAGTGGCGTGCTCATCTCATCGTATCTCTCTCTGCAGAATCAATCGATCTGATAACACTTGGTCCCTCCATTACCTGGTTCCATCCCATCTCTCGCAACTTCCTTCTTGCTCTCTTTCCCCAAACTCAACTGGATTCTCCCTCCACCTCACCACCCAGCCCATCATGTACAGAGCGGTTTCCCGTTTCTCATGGCCAGCCCTCTGCGCCCGCTGCTGGCGTAAACAGCTGCTGCAGGAAAGGCACCTTGCGACCGCCGCCGTCGAGTCCCCGAAGCTTGCAGCTTCCTACAACCCTGTGCTGCATTCCTCTCCAGGTGCGGGCTGGGAAGACAAGACCTTGAGGGATATCTTGTAATTTTCACTCCCTCCAGTTGTTCGTTTTTTAAAAGCAAAAGGCAGAAAAAAAAGAGAAAGAAAGAAAGAAAGAAAAAAGCACCCAGATACCTACATACCTGCTTTGCCCACATATGTTTACATGTATTCTACAATTATAAATATAAAATGTCTCTTTCTAAAAAAATATCCAAAAAGGTATACCAGCTAAGTGGTTATGACTCTCCAGCGACAACCCCTCCGTCTGGCGCGACTTCTCTGCAAAATCCCACAACCCTACAGCCCAGCACACAGGTCTCTTCCAGAACAAAGACCTTACCTCCGCTGCCGGCTTCAAGGCATATGCAGATCGCACTCTCCAGAAAGCCAAACGTCAGGTTGAGAAGATCGTCAATGCTCATGCATCCGACGAGCTAGTCCGGGTTGTACGAGACCTCGACAGGTTGAGTGACCTGCTATGCAGAGTCATTGACATGTCGGACTTTGTTCGGGCGACACACCCGGACCGTACAATTGTTATGGCGGCGCACGAGGCTTATACTATCATGTATGAGTACATGAATGTCCTTAATACCACCACGGGTCTCTATGATTCCTTGAAACGGGCGCTAGACCATCCAGAAGTTGTGGCAAAGTTCTCAGACGAGGAGAGAGCGGTTGCTACTATTCTTTATAAAGATTTTGAAAAGAGCGGTATCAATCTTCCAGCCGGAGCTAGGCGAAAGTTTGTAGAGTTGTCCAACGATATTGCGGAGCTAGGTCCACAATTTGTCAATGAGATGACGCCGGAAAAGTACTTTCTGACGTTTGACTCTGAAAGATTGAGAGGGATGGACCCCATGGTTGTTCGGGAGCTCACGAAGCGGGGGAAAGTGACACTCCCCACAATTGGGATGCCAGCAAACCATGCTATAAGATCTGTAGAGGATGAAGAGGTGAGGAAGGAGATATACTTGGCTAGCCATACGAGTAGCGCCCGACAGATAGGTGTTCTGGAGGAGCTATTAAAGCAAAGAGCGGAGCTTGCGGTTTTAGTGGGGCGTGAGAGCTATGCTGAGGTCGCATTAGCAGACAAGATGGCGTCCTCTCCAGGTCCGTGATATTCTTCATTCTGCCTATATCTAACCCCCCCGATTTAACATTAGCCCGAGGTCTATAGAAGCCGTAACCAAATTTCTCAACGCCCTCGCAGATGCCAATCGTCCAGCCGCCCAGAAAGAACTCGAAGGCCTCGCCCTCCTCAAAAAACAGGCTGGTCAATCATTACCCCTCCAGCCATGGGACAAAGACCTCTACACGGCAAGAATGATGCATGCGATCCGCTCCCGGCGTCGTGGCTCAGACATCCTCTCGTCATACTTCTCCCTTGGCACAGTCATGCAAGGTCTCTCCCGCCTCTTCAACCGCCTCTACGGTGTCCGCTTGGTCCCTCATGAGACCCTCCCAGGCGAAACATGGAACAACGATGTCCGCCGCCTAGACGTAATCGATGAGACAGACGGCCACATAGCAGTTGTCTACTGCGATCTTTTTGAGCGCGAGGGCAAGAACCCAAACCCAGCGCACTTCACCCTCCGCTGCTCTCGCAAGATCGGCGACGAGGAGTACCTCGAGGAAGCACTCGAAGGCGAGCGCGAAGACGACGGAATGGCGTCTGTCCGTCGCCCTAACGGCTCTCTATACCAGTTGCCCACAATTGCACTCATCTGCGATTTCACTCGGGGGAACCCCGCGCTGCTAAACTTCCGCGAGGTGCAGACACTCTTCCACGAGATGGGGCACGCACTGCACTCCATGCTTGGCCGGACCGCGCTCCACAACGTCGCTGGGACACGGTGCGCGACAGACTGGGCGGAGCTGCCGAGCGTGCTCATGGAGCACTTTGCGAAGGCACCTGAAGTCTTGGGTCTGTTTGCGAGACATTACCAGACGGATGAGCCACTGCCAATGCATCTGGTCGCTGAGCGTCTGCAGCAGGAGTCTCTGATGGAGGCGACAGAAACGCGGACGCAGATCCTTCTGTCGCTGCTTGACCAGCGGTACCACTCTGCGCTGCCACTCCAGAATGGATTTAATTCCACTGCCGTGTATCACGACGTCGAGACCAAGTATGGGCTGCTGCCGCCGGCAAAGGGGACATCATGGCAGGGATTTTTCGGACACCTGTTTGGGTATGGAGCCACATACTATTCCTATCTGTTTGATCGAGCGATTGCGGCAAAAATCTGGAAAGATGTATTTGAGCAGGATCCGCTGAGGAGGGATTCTGGGGAGAGGTACAAGGAGGAGGTACTGCGGTGGGGTGGAGCGCGGAGCGGGTGGAAGAGCCTAGCGGGGGTTCTGGGGAAGGCGCAGTTGGAGGAGGGGGGTGAGAAAGCGATGGTTGAGGTTGGGGAATGGGGGAGGGAGCTGAGGTAGATACTATGATAGATAGATGACCTATGCAGTTATGTAGATATGCATCTTCCCTTTCTTTTCTGCAGGTCTACAGATCTTCTTTGTACATATAGATTGTACGTTTATGGCTTTGGGAGCAGGGTTCTCCAATTTGTTATCTCTTTCCCCGTCCCGTGCCCGTACCACTATGTAGCTAGCTAAAGTTATGTCTGATTTCATGAGAAAATGTTATATTCCTGCGAATGATTTTCTATGATTCATCCGCACTGGACCATGTTACAGCAAACCCTGAAACCCTATAACACCAAAAACTATTTAGATGTGACTTTCGAGGCCTGGGTGCATTCATTGTGTGTAGCCGCACTGGAATCTCAAATAGTCGAAGTGCCTGGGATTATTCGTTCTGCAGCTAGAGTACATGTATATATGAAAAAAGTGTCCCCGCGCGTCTTAGAATCGGATCATCACCTAAAATTATTCTAACCAAGCTATATGTATAGCCTCGGGTAAAACGTTCGTGTGTTTAGAGCCTTAAAAACAACCACTGTCACCATGGGGCTGATTTGGTCAACTCATGCAGTCAACTAACTCTATCACTACGCCCAACGCCAACATAACCTAGGGAAGGGTTACCAGCCTGGATTCCTTGGGCATTTAGTTCAAGACCGAGAAAATCTTGAGCGAGCCATACATGCAGCCGGCCCTTGGGTTACTGGCCTGGGAAGCTATCAGTTGTTCCTATATGGTCAGGACATCGCATACCTCTGGCGGGGGCTGAAACATCCCCACAATCCTACTTTCATCATCAACCCCTTCTTATTCATCTCTTGCTATAAGATCAACGACTGCCTTATAGCCTAATTTTCGACATTCTCATTGGATATCTCTTAGTTTAGCGGGTTTGCGCAGCAGGAGATGGGATACACACCCATTCGATGTAATATTTAAGCGGTAGTTTTTCGCTTCCAAGATAAGTACATGTAAGTAGCTGTAGCTTATCCTCTGGTATGAGTTTAAACATATCACTAGAGTAAAACTATCAGGTTCAAGTGTCAAGACTCGGGGGTTTGTGTTCAGGCCTAAGCGGAGTATCTTTCACTATAGATAGCGCTATAGCGCAGCAGGAAATGAGGGTATGATACCATTCCTTTTACCCTTTCTACAATAGCTTATCTTTACAGAAACCTCTTGCAGTATGCCTGAATATGGTACCTTTCAACAGTACCAAGGATTCTATCTCGGTTACCTCTACGGCTTGGTTGGGTTTCCATAGGGGCCGGCCTATCGGGTCTTTAATAACCTATTAAACCACTGTATACTACAGCTCTTTCACGGGCCTTTGAGTACGTCCCAGCGCTGCCAAATGTTTCAGCCCTCTATGGGCAAACTGCACTAGCTGCTATGACCTCCCTTTCTTTTGGCCTTCTGAGATTGCCACCACTCATATATAAGCAAAATAGCCAGAGGCTAAAAGCCGCGCGTGGAGACATTGGGCTGGCCGAACCTAGGGCGCCGATTTTTGGGAGGTGAAGGAGATCAAAAGGGGAGGGGGAGAAGGCCTGCGTAGTATCCAGAGCCGAGTAAACTTATGCCCCTAAATTCTCGTGTATTACGCCCCAGGGTGGTTCTGCCACTCTTTCCTTGTGTAAGCAGATTTTTAGTTGAAACGATCATCTTTGCCTGTGCCTAGGCGAGTGATAGTTTATGATTAATTTTACACGAGTGATATTATATGACCAAAGCGCGCCCGTGTTCGGATTGAGACTCATTAGTTTGACGACTTAAAATAACAGGGTATTTAGCTAACGCAGCCTTCACACTGTCCAGCAGCCCATAAACCCATACCCGATTTAGAGACACCAGAATCCGTACGAACGGAAGCAAGAAAAGGATACAAAAATACCTCCCACAGACGCATAACACACAAAAAACAAAAGCGGTCGTAAGCATTAAGACAAGATAAGGAAGCAAACAAAACGAAATTAGATCCAGTCCGCATCTAATAGACTTTTCTTCGCCACTCCCTCCGTCCTCATCAACAAGTTCATAAACCCTCGTCTAACTGATGGAAGTAAGCCACAGTCAGCACTATACTAAGAAATAGGCTTTTAGTGGCATATCACTGGCCGCATCTAGTCGCCTAAAGCGATCTATACAGGTTACAATTTGAAACTCCAAACAAGAACATCGCTGCAGCACTACATGCCACCAACAGGCCCATGCATACCTCCACCGCCTCCATACCCACCTCTCCCAAATGTTGCACCCCCACCCCACGGTTGTTGCTGCTGATGTGCCTGATATGGCAGCCCTCCGAATGATGGGGCATTTCTATCAAAACTTTGCATGCCCGGTTGAGACCTTGTCACATTCATTGGTACCCCTCCAAGAGCAGGAGCGCTCCAGCCGAATCCCGATTGCGGAAATCGGTGCTGATTTAAATTATTGTTGTTCACAGCATAGTTAGAGGGGGCATTATATGGATGCCTGTTCCCAGATGCAGGGGTAGGAGGCATGGGGTGATGAGGAGAGCTATGTGGTGGTTGTTGTGGTACAAAGCGGGGGGGGTTAGCGAATGAAGAATTGACCATCGCATTGTGCTGTTGTTGGGAAGGGCCTAGGGAATTGAAGTGGTTTGGCTGCTCAAAGAAATTATTGCGTTGCTGCTGTTGAAGTTGGTTCTGATGCGGTTGCGGCTGTGGTTGAGATTGCAGTTGTAATTGTAGCTGTAATTGCTGTTGCTGTTGCTGTTGGTGTTGCTGTTGGTGCTGGTGTTGCTGATGATTTTGAGGCTGTTGCTGATGATTTTGAGGCTGTTGCTGATGATTTTGAGGCTGTTGCTGTTGCTGATGCTGTTGGTGATGGTTCTGGAATTGCTGCTGCTGGTGGTGTGGTTGGAGCTGTTGTTGGGGGTATCCAAGATGCCCCATATTTACAGGGGTTTGCGCGTTGAACCTATCATTTGGTGTTTGGAATTGCCGGCCGGGCGCCACAGGTACATAAGGTTGTGGGTTGAAACTGCTACTGGCGGGATTGAAGTTTGGCATGTTTGGATTGAAACTAGGAGTACTTGGGTTGAAGCGGGGTGCTAAAGGCATGTGTGGGTTTTGAAATTGCAACCCCGGGTTCTCATATTGGGGGTAATAGTTTGGGTTGGCCGTAGGTGCCGAAGGAGATAATACAGGGAAAAACTGAGAGCGACCTGAAAAATCATCGGGCTGTTCTTGTCTCTTCTGCTTATCGTTCTGTTTAGTTGGCGGAGGCGTCTCTGGAGGCGATACGACAAAGTCTTTAAAAATACGCTCCCGAGCAGCCCTGTAGGCTTCCTCTCTTTCCTCTCTACTACCCGTTCGGGCCGAACCGTCTCCAGATGATGTCTCAGAAGATGGTTTCTTCGGTGTATTGGAGTTCCGGTGCTCGGGAGGTGTATCGGACCCCTTTTCGGAATGTGTTCGCCGCATAATTTTCATAGGGGCGGTGGGTCCATTGGCTGCAGAATTGAGCTGAAGGGCCGCAGTTGGTTTATCCCCTAGTTTCACAGGGGGGCTAAAAGTAAATCTAGTAAATAAAAATCCTTCAATTTCGGTTGGATTGGAACCCATACATTCTGGCATGTTGACCTCTGTAAAATCTGACGCTAGCCCCGGTGGCATCCGCAACATGGGTAAGTCTGTAATACTCAGCCATTTTATGAGCGAGTAAACGTTGATACGCATTGATGGGAGGAAGGTCATAAACATCGCAGCTGCATTTGATTAGGTTTAATCTTCCCACATATGACCAAGCTGAACGTACATATTCTCTTGGATGAAATTAATGACACTGTGCTCCAGCTTTATCACAAATAAACGTTCACGGGGGTTTTCCAAAGCCTTTAAAAGACGCTCATCAGGTTCGTCAATTAGCATTGCAACTGCGGGCTTGAGCTGGTCGACGAAAGGCTCAGGGGATTGAGACTGTGATGACACGACTATCACTGGAGAGGATTCTGCACAGTCGGATGTGACCGAGCTATGTTCACTGTCGCGGGACACAAGTTGCGGAACATGATCTTCTGGCTGATTGGGAGCTACGTTTTGTGACTGGGTGCTTGTAAGCAACAAAAACATGTTTTTCGGTCTCTCAGAAGTACCCACAGTAGCTGATTCAGTAGGATTCCCCTGTGTGTCCAGTAAAGTATCCCTAGTGAGCTGACACAGGTCTGAGGCACCGCTATGAGGTTCAGAGCTCACGATAGTGCGGCTAGTACCTAAATTTAGACCCTCCAGGGATTCTTGAATCAAGGAAATATCTTGGGGGCAAGAACTAGGCTGCTGTGCGCCTTGTTCGAGTGGGGTTGGAGTAGGGTAGACATCGCCTGAGATCGTGGGGGTAACGATGCTATTCTTGTTGCTGTCGAGAGCGATTTCGGCGCTAGCGTTTACTGTTATGGGGGAATCCACCTGGGATTCTTTCGCATCCATAAGCTTCAAGTGAGAAAACAATGTTAGTAAAAGTAAGAGGCTAGCGTGGTGTAGATGGAGATTTACCTCAAGACTGCTGTCAGGAGCGTTGATGGTGGCGTCAACCGCAGTAGTTGCAGTCGTGGTGGATTTTGTTGGGGCGTCGGTGGTGATGGTGGTGATGGTGGTGGTGGTGGTGGTGGTGGTGGTTGGAACAGTAGCAGTAGCAGTTGTAGAAGCTGAAAGAGCAGGAACGGGTGATGAACTAGACATCTCCGCCGAAAGCTATACAGCTAGAAAAGAACAAATACGAGAACTAAACCAATAAAGCTCAAAAGGAAGTTGTTGGAAATTGCGATGCTCCCGAGACATGCTCCAACGAACACATTTGCGAAAGATCGAAGCAAAGTGGGGTGTACCAGCAACAGGGGGAGAGAAAGGTCCAGATGAAGGGGAAAGGCGATGAAGCCCGGAAGGAAGGCCAGGTTTTAAGTGCAAAGAGAAAGGTAGGACATGTAGTAAAGATTTTAGGGGAATTCTTTTATTTAGTATATAACCAAGGAAGATAGACCTCCTTCGAGTAAGATAGAAGAATGAGATTGTGGGGGGGGGGGGTGGAGCAGGAAAGAAAAAAGTCGTTGCCTTGCCAAACTTTGGTGATTATTACTTGGCAACCGCCGCGATAGGTTCTTCTGAGATCTGATACATAGATCTGATTAGTCAGTGAATGAGGTCAAACAGTACATTTGTGCACAAGAGCGGGAGTCGCAGACTCCCGTTCTGGCAGTATTAAGGCAAAGCGAGTTATGGCTACATTCGCATACAGGTGAGCAGATAATAAATGCAATTTGCGATATGGGCTCTCTCTCTTTTTTATTTTATTTAAAATGGTCTTGGAATGGGTGGGTGAACATAAAGGACAGTGCAAAACAGACATTGTATTGTATCTACTACATGTAGTAATTCAGTCACTAACACATACACCTGCACCTCAGAATACCTTCCGTACATAATAAGTTCGCCTCGGATTATTATGCTAAGAGAGTGCGAAAGATATTTACTCCTTCAATTACTAAACTCTCTCGTATATTAGTACACAGATCTATATATCGTTTCATCATCAACAGCGTCCCTTCATTCATCGCCTTCCACCCCCCCCCCCTTCATCACCACCCACAAAAATTCCCTCTTTCCAGCAATGTATCGCCCTCGGGGTCCCTTTGCCCCTTCCGCCTCCTCATCTCGTGCTTCTGCTTCAACGAAGTGCCAGAAATGCCTTAAGCTTGGTACTTTACCACGGAGCTCTCTTCTCCATTATCTTGCCTTCACGCAAGACTATTTGCTGACAAAATTGGTAAACATCTAGGCCATTATAGTTTTGAATGCAAAGCCGCTGCTAGTGAACGACCATATATATCTCGCCCTTCGCGCACCCAGCAACTACTAAATCCCTCATTACGCCCAGCTCTTACAGACTCGACCCCTCCCTCCGATGCAGTCATAATTAAGAAAAAAGGGACCGCAGACGGCATCTTGAAATCGAAGCAGAAAGAAAGGGACAGGGATCGTGCACTAGACCGAGGGGATCGCGGTCGTAAGAGGCGACGAGAAAGGTTGGTAACTCCTTAATATTGTAGCATAATTATAGACTAAAATTTCCCCCAACTTAGTCCATCACCCGGCGCTGCATCACGTACCCGTTCAATTTCAACAGGATCAACATCCTCGTACTCCAGCATATCTTCAGGCCGCTCCCCTACACCACCTAACTACTCACAAGATCGCGCAGTAACCCATGGTTCCCCAAAGACTCGCCGCCGCAGTGACTCCCACACTCGAGACCATCATGAACGCTCTGTTCGTCGAAAGTACCGCGATTCGCCATCCCCCGGTCGAAGAGGCCGTAAAATGAGTCCGACAGATTTCTCCAAGAAGACAAGGAGCCCTTCCCCTAGACGAGCAAGACGAAGGTCATTCTCTCCCGCTGAAAAGATGTCCGTTTCACCAACGAGAAAAGGAAACGGGGGGCACGTATCGAAGAGGCCAAGTCCACCCAGAGAGAGGAGCTTGAGCCCGTTCACGCGGAGAAAGCTTCTTACGGAACAGATGCAGAGAGGGTCCGGATAGATAGGTCCCAAGGGATCATTTTTAGCAAGAAAAATATCTCTTTATACCTCATTTTTATTCTTATTTGAAAATCTCTTATTCACCCTAAGTACCGTTTTTATACGATTCCGAAACAGGCTACAACTGCCGTTCTTTTACCTGACCTCAATTACGCGTTTTAGCACAACACACATTATTGTACATTATTACCGTTTATACTCCTTGTCCGCTTGGAATCGTCACTGTAGTTTTACATGCATAAAAGGAAGAGAGAAAAGATGAGAGCTTAAAAAATAAAAACGGGAGAAACATGTCGCCAATGGAATTGGTTCAAAATACCCTCCAATTACTACGTTTCTGATCATAGTTCCTCGCTGTCACTGTCCCCCTCTCCCGCCTCCCTTTCCTTTTCGGCCTCTCTTTCCCTCTCTGTAACCATCGCCCCCAAGTTCCCCTCCACTCCTTCCATCTCATCTACACCTTCTTTGCTCTCCGCCTTCTTCTTTTTGGCCTCTTCAATCCTCGCCCGGATGATCTTTGCGATTGCGACTTCCGTTTTCATATCCAGCTTTTCCAGTTTCTTGTCAACATCTCTTTTTAAATCCCAGTTCGGCTTTTTGGGTTGTAGACTAAAAAGATCAATTGCTTTATCGTTTTTTTCGTCCGCCAGTTGTTGTTCCTTAGTTTTGGTAACAATGGCTGCTGCGAGGTCCTCTAGAGTTTCGACACCTTCTGTAGGGGCTTGTGCGAACCCCATCTTTGGTGCACGAGATTCTATATCATAATTGCGCCCAGAGAGGAGGTGAGAGGTATCTTTCTCCCCCGAGGGTGAAGGTGATTTTGAAATCGCATTTGAGGCGGGAGCATCTGGAATTTCTGTGTCTGTATCGGTAGAGGAGGATGGTTGTTTGCGTTTTAACGCATTGAGTTTTGCAAGACGTTCTTTGCGCGCTGCAGCTGCAGCATCGAGTGAAGCTATTGACGACATTTCAGTTTATTTTATCAAAGTTGTCTTGTTTTCTGAGGTGATTCCACAAAGGCTTTGGGGGTAAGCTCTGATATCCTTGTACACGCCAAGTCACTCGAAAACCGGGTAACGTTAAGAGTTTCCCACTGGAAAGCGGGAAGAAAAACTCTCACAGCGAAACGGATGAAAAAACTGCATGACGACGCCTCTTCCCCTTTCAAACAATGCGTCAATGTCGTTGGGCCTTCTCTCCTTGTCGACCCGACGGTCATCGCCGACTTTTATGCCCCCTGTGTCGAGTTGGTCTTGGAACTCCATGACAGTAGTGGGGGCGGGGGAGAGAATTCATATTATGAGCGCTTTGAGTCGAGGTGTGTACATATTTTCCGTTTTCCAATCGAGACAGCAGTGGTTTAGATTCAAGTTCTGGGAAACGAGAGACTAATGAGCCAGATGAAAGCCCGCCGGAAACCGAAGCCAAAACCGAAACCAACCCTAGCAGTACACCGAGTTAAACCAAAAATAATTCTGCGTCGTATAGCGAGCGTTCCCTTCACACCCTTCCAAAGTTCAGTAAAGGACTCAACTAAAAAATGGGGTCCGGATACGATTGTTGAATGGCTCCCAGAATCTTCGAGTCAAATGCAATCCGTAGCAGATGTGGTCTCAAATGAGGATGCAGATGATGGATTCGTGATACGCAGGGTGTCACAATTAGCTCGGAAACACTCTGATGATAGGCTTCGCAGGATTATCCCTTTGATTCTATCCGAAGGGCATAGTTTTGAAGCAATAGCCAAAGGTTGGACAAAATTGGATCCGACGGAACGTCGCCACGGGGTTTTAATGAGCATTGTTGGGTACCTCCTCGAAAGGAAATGCCCAAAGATCTGCATGAAATTAATACAATGTTGTATCCATAATACACATGTACCGAATCCAGAAGATATTTCATTGGTAATGGAGTTTCTAGTTGCCTCTGAATTTCGGGTTAGGAAGGGAAACAAACACTGGCTGCCATCACCGAGAGAAAGGATTGAGAAAAGGGCTTTCATGTACATCGAGCTTCTCCGACAGATACTACAGATAGACTACGGTGGGGCCCTCCATCTACGGCAGTCGACGATATATAGGCTCATTCAGGGTGCATCATTGGAGGGAGTTGAACGACTTTATGATGTTGTCGAAAATGCCAAGGTAGCACTCACCACCGACACTATTCTTCACTTCATTCACCGATTATCAGAACCTGAGCGATGGTCTAAGGCCTATTCAATTCTCGAAAACCTTGCAGAAGACCCGAAAAGGAGTTTAAACTTCCCGCAGGTTTGGAAAGGGTTTCAGACGATGTTCTACAAGGCGACCTTCATTGGTGAGGAGGAGAGTAGCAAGGTTATTCGGATGATGCTCCAGTGCGGAATTGGCCCTGGACTAACTTCCTATAATATACTCATGAGCAAGGCTGTTCGTGATAACGACGATCACAGCTTAGCCACGATATTTCGGCAGATGTTTGATAGTGGCTTGAGACCATCGATGGTTACATTTGGACTTCTTCACAACTTCTACAAAAATAGAAATCAAGAGCAAGAACGAGTAAACGTTATTCGAGATGCTATGCAGTTGGATAGCAGACTCAACCATGTCATCGCTACAGATATCTTACACGCCAAACTCCAGACTACTGAGTACTACTTTCCAGTTCTAGAGGAATACCTACGTTTTTTCAGCCCCGGACCACTTATTCCCCTTGGGATTGCTCCTACAGAACTCGGTAGTCCACAGCGACTACCCGTGGAGAACAAGCTTGAGCCAAACCACAAAACAATTGCCGTGATGGTCTATGCATTTACTGTTCATGAACAGGACTCTTCAGCGGTATGGGCAGCCTACAGACGCTACCGCAATATTGTTAGAAACGAAGAAAGTAAATATTGCGAACTCATTCGTAAAGCTGGTTGCCACATACCAAACTCGTACATGTTTGCGCTTGGAAAACATGTGAACACTCTTCAGTACGCTGTGATGATAATGGAGGACATGCTTAAACCTGACTCAGCTGTCCACCCAAACGTTCATTCCTGGTCAATTTTAATGTATGCAATGGCAAGGAATGGGAAGGTCGATCATGCAGAACAGGTATTGGGCGCGATGCGGCGAAAAGGTATCCAGCCGAATGTGGTCACCTGGACTTCATTGCTGTCAGGATATGTGAGGGTTCAGAGTATACGAAAGGCAGGGGGTGTTTTAAGAAGGATGGGTGAACATAACGTGGAGCCGAATAACCACACTCTCAACCTGTTGGAAAGCATTGTGGACTCAGATGAGCTTGTAAAAGGCATGATGCCAGTCCAGGAGCTGGAGAGCCTAGAGCAAAATCCTGGGAGCAATATCGATAGGAGGATGACGGAAGATGAGATCGATAGGCTTCTATTGAGGGGTTAGAGCAGAAATATGAAGCTACTACAATGTAAGATTCATTCTTTGTATACCTTTGTAATACTTGATGTAAATACGATGAGGTACATGGGAGGGTTTGCTACGGAGTATGTACATGTAGATTTTTTTGTCCTGTTTTATACCTCTCTACATATAGATTACGTTTTTATTTCTTCATGTTATTCATGCGCTCTTTACACCGCTGCAGCAGAACCACAAGATCCTTCTTATCAGCATTCTGCATTAAATCACCAACAAGCAGCGCTCTCCCAGCTAACGCATACGAGCGCTCAAAGTCCCGAGAGTAATAACGCTCCTCGGCCGCAGCCTTAATCTCAAGCGCTTCCTCTTTAGAGGAAGGTATGTCTGTGAGTGATATGGAGAGATTTAGTCTCCTTGCTGCCTGGTTTTTACACAATTCAGTGAGTCTCTTTGTCATTGGTATTATAAGTATCGTGCGTATTCCCCGAGGAAGCATACCTGCTTAATTTGACACACTGGATGCCATAACTGTTTCTCTGCCTGGAACGCCTCCTCGGTTTGGTTGAGTTTTGCTTGACGGTCCTTTTGTATTCTGCTCTCCTCTTCATCGGAGAAGTCAAAGCCGCAGAGAAGATCGTCCTCCATTATTTGTTTACTATGATGGCCCGTCTAATCGGTATGTTGTATGTACTACGGGTGTAGGGTAAGTCTGGCTCAGAATCTCACTGTCGCCAGACTTACATGTAGCACAATAGGTACATGTACCTACATATGTATGTAAGCAGTTAGCTGACACACTAGCCACATATAGACAAAGCTACATGTGATGTGTGGTACTTCGGGTGTAGGGTGAGTGAGAAGACACCCTTCACACAAACTTGGCAGCTTGGTGTCTTCTCACTTACCCCTACACCCGAAGTACAAGAGGAGAGAACGGTGCTACTCCATAAAATTATCCTTACATTCAGAAACTACATTTCTAGTTCCCCTGCCTACAAGCAAGTATTTATTTCTATCGAATATAAAGGCTCAAGTATATATGCATGCAGCAAATATCTTGGTAACGCTACACCGGTGGGGTGAATACATGTATGTACATGTACTCAAGGGGCTCGAGATCTAGGGACATACGAGAACTTTTGTATTATTTGATTCATTTTCTATACATATATTTACATGTACTTAAGCTAAAAAAGGGGGGGTGCAATAGGTACTGTGCTAGCAATATAGTACAGTGAAAAACTTCCGCGTCTATTTGGAATCTTAGCAGAAATACTACAGTGTGGTATTCTGGCAGATAAGGTAGGATACATACGCTGCTTTGATACTTTGTGTAATTATAAGTATATTGAAAATTGGAGTCTAAACGCCATCATGCCTACTACAGTATGAAAAGATGGGGTGAAATCACTACCAAATTAAACCCGTACTAGAGGAAGAGTACTGTATCCTTATCACACTATCAGCGGCAATACCGTAGTGATCCCACCCCTCTTTTAGGTACTGTAGAGTAGTTGCAATAAGTTGAGCAGATCTGGGCCAGGGTTGTTTTTAGTCTATTAATAAGAAAAGATCCAAATTCTTTTGGGGCTTGGGAAGATAGACTATGGACAGTCGGCTCAGTGGAAATTTAATCCATCAGATAGCCAAAATCAAGCTATTGGTCAAGATTTTATATAGTCTTTATATCAACGCGTATGGTTTAATTTTGTTTAGGGCGTTTACTCCTGATGGGGACCACTTCGTTTCCGTCGGTTCAGATCGCAAGATATTCCTCTATGATGGCAAGACTGGGGACTTGATAATTTTTTGCGTTGGGAAAACAAACATATAGGTAATTTCCTATATACATGTATCTGTACATGTATGTCTTTAAACAAATTACCGCAGTCCTGGATACATGTAATACCCAAATGTCGTTACAACACACAGTTAAGGAACAATCGATTTGTAAACTACATTCTAGTGTCACTGAAGCATTAACAAAGTCAGTCATGAAATGTCACTCGGTTATTGTTCAGGGAAAAAAAAAAAGAGTCAAGGTTATCAAGGAATGTCACTAGAACACGTGTTTGTAGGTAAAATTGTAGCTAGGTCGCCCAGTGACCTATTACCCACAGTACCTATATATTGGATTTCCAGACAACAGTCTGCCCCTCAATAAGAGTTCCCTGTGCTGAGAACGTGCTGCACGGCCTAAGTTCTACTCAGACAAGGACCCACCTGGCTGTCGTAGGAAGGTTTCTACCAAATTGAAGAGATTTGGATCACTAAAGCAGGAATAAGCGATTTCCAGGAAATTGCTACCCATTCATTATATAATTAAGATACTGACTTCCGACCAGTTCCTGCAAGAAGCCTAAGGCAGGATAGCTTTGATATAGATGGTGTTCAAAGGCACAATGGTCACTAAAAATGTTGCACTAAAAAACCCCATTACTTCCGGTCGAAACCTTTGCCAGACATTTCATTTATTTATCGTGAAGCAAAAGAAAAAAAAAAGGGAGGAAGAGAGGGAAAGAAACCAAATTCAAACGAAAATTGTTTAAGAACGAGGCTTCTCCTTCTTCTCTTTCCACAGGCTGTAACATGGATTAGCTTTATTTCCGCAGCAGAGTGGGGTTTGGAAAACTTACGCGGAAAGACCGACACCAGAAACCTTGACGACCTTGAAACGAACACCAGGAATATCACCCTTGGCCTTTCCCTTACGTCCGAAACCAGCAAGCAGCACTTCATCGTTCTCGTCGACGAAGTTCAAGCAACCATCGTTGGGGACTATGACACAAAAGTCCCCGTTAGCCACCAAATCCTAACCATATCGCATCTATTGAGCTCCAACCCCCAACCACAATTCGCCACCTACGCCCAGACAGAGGATTGCATACCGAAAGCGGTAACCTTCTTTCCATTCTTGATAAGCTGTACCCTGACACACTTTCGGATGGCAGAGTTAGGCTGTTTGGCTTCGACACCGACTTTCTCGAGGACAATTCCCTTGGCGTGAGAGGATCCACCGAAGGGAGAGGACTTAAAGGCAGTTCCTAAAAGTCTCTTCTTGAAGGACTGGTCGGCCCAGCGGCTGCAAGTGTGTCAGTGAATACCATTGAAATTGCCGACTGCGGGTTGTGAGAGAGATTCGTACTTGTCACGGCGGTGGGTGCGGAGCTTGCGCGCGGCATTGAGACCTCTTGGTTTACCTCTAGAAAACACGAAGAAAATTGTCAGTAACCCCCTACGCCATTTCACGAGCCGTTAGGTTTTCGCTAAACTCACTTTCCCATCTTGAGTTATTGGTAGTTGTTTCTGGCTGGGGGATTGTCGTGATGTCCTTGAGTTGTCTATGGGTGTATAGAATGTTCCGTGCGGCCTGCGTTATCGGACTGTGGGCTAAGGGTAGGGCCTGGGCCCTAGCAAGAGTAGGTGCAAGTCACGCTGAGTCAGGTACAATGTTACCCTACCATGTGAAACCTCATCACTGAAATGCATACATGTATGTCTACATACTTGTATCATTACGTTACGTGAGCCACCGAAAAGGAACTGAAGTCACTTGAGACATTGATCTTTCCTTTTCTACGTTAACTATCCGAGTGAGGGGGATGTTTCAATTAACCTCTGCACGCCACATGTAGTGATCATCTTTCAATGAAGCAACTTATGTAAGTTGTGCCAATGTAGCGAGTGATAGCGCGGGTAATGACAATTTGCCTCCAAAATACCACCCGGCAATTGATCAACTGCAGGTTCAAAGTCTTGGCGCTGATATTTTTGATGTGCTCCTCACATGGTGTTTATATAAATGTACTACGACCACTGTCTACAGACTTACCCCACCCCCGTAGTGCTCTAGCTAAATGTCTGTCCTACTCGAGAGGTGTTCTAAAATCAGCTTTATTAGGTCTGCCAATTCCGGCGTCTTTCATCCGAGTTCCGGCAATCATCATATGTACGGCACATCCTAAATGGTCTCTTTGCATTGATGCATTCAGTGGTTATATTGCTAATAATTTTCACAAGCCCTATCGGAAAAAGCATGTTCCATTGTAGCGACTCAGCAAGTTACGGACCTAAACGACGGAATCCCCTGAAGCCTGTCAAAGTGCGAGTACAACATAACAGCTGCATTTATCCGTGGAATACTCTACCTCAATCCAATATCTCGGACCGCACCAAAAGCATATTGTATAGGGAGCCCTGAGATAACGGGTACAAGTAAAAGCCAATAGGCCCCCTTACAAGCATTTGGTTCCCAGCTGCAGGCACTCGCATGTCTGGGGCATTTACGAATTCATAGCGGCCAATTACCGCTCATCATACAAACACGTGCCTAAACTTCTCTATGGAAAAAGCAGTTTCTATTTGAAAATCCGGGGAGTGAGGGTAAAGCACTAACCGTAATAACCTGGCTGCTGGTAATTTAGAGTATTCCCTCATGCAGCACCTATGGAATAGGTTTGGGGATTTACCGTTTGATTTCGATACCGACTCAATCGGCACATGTCGAATAATCAAATGTGCTCTGAAAACACTTATCCGAAGGATTGCCGACTGATAGGTGCTGCATGAATTGCTGGATGATGCTCGAATTTAAGTATGCAACCATCTTCCAAAGGGACGAGGCGGAACACTTACATGTAGTTGTTATCTTCGAGTGGGGATCCAGCGATAGAATAAAACCAATACTTTGTGGTTCGCCATGGAGGCTTTCTATGTACTAAACCATGTATAGTGCGGGATGACGATAAGTCATTTCTTGGCAGAGCCCTCCAAGTCCTTAGTTACCGACTAAAGTCCCTTTTTTGATGAGCGCATGATGCTATAGCTAGGGTACTGGCGATGAGCTTCGGCTAGCGGCTCAAACGAACAATGAATGTTATGCTTTTCCAGCTTTCTTCAAAATTGATTTAAGAAAGCGATCTGGACCAAGAAGAAGTCTCAGCCTCATGCTCAATAGCCTCACTCAGGAGTGTTAATTGCCTGCATCTTGGGAGCTCTGAATGGTCGAACTAAAAATATCGCTAACAAATCAGTGTCCGTCATCACGGGTAGTGAAGTCCCTGGCAAAGCTGAAATTAAGCGTTTACGTACCTAGTATTGTAAAGGTGATGGCAAAGCTCGATTCATATAGGTGTTTTTGGATTGGCGTTATGATCGAAGCCCGCCATCGACAAATACCACTTTTCTTTTGCTCTTCACGATTCAACCCCCACAATCAAAATTTTCGCAACAATCACCCCCAGTGCCAAAGGTATTGTCTCCTAATTTTCCTCTGCTTTCTTCTTGGTACCAGCTGACACTTTTATCTCCTGGGGGACCTGTATATAAATACATGTAATTAGCTATAAATCTCTCTGGAAACTCTAACATAGAAACGTTGTCTTTCGGGATCCAATACATCAGCTCAAGGTACTTACTTGAGCACAGCTGCACAGTTGCCGGAGTGTGTCCGTTACACCCGGCGATTCTAGATCATCCCTGTCTACCTTGCTGCACAACTGCGTCTTGTTGCATCTCTCACTCCCAGATTCTGCAATTGCTCCCGTGCTCTTCAATTTATCATCTCGCCTCTGGCACCCTATTTTTTTTTTTTAAATTGTGATAAGACGACAGCCGAGAACATATACTCATTAACACCCCCTCCCACTGCCCATCACACTTCTTTCCTTCAATCGCCGCTGGTTAAAGCTTATCCGGCCTTATCTACCTTTCACCGCTCCCAGTTCTTGAACGGAGCTAGAAATCTGTTTACGTTCTCTACTTACCATACATCCGATGAAATTTGGAGAGGCCCTTCCTCAGCGTTCCGTACCGGAATGGCTCACTTGTGAGTATTTACTTACCCCTTGCTCCTTATCCGGAAACCCATTACTGATCCGAAACCACTAGATAACCTTGATTATAGTGAAATCAAGCAATTAATAAAGCGATACACTACCGGGAAACCTCTTGTGCAGGTACCTGATCTAAAAACGGGGTTCGAGGATGAGTTCTTTCAGGTTTTCATGGATCAGTTGGGAAGGGTATGTTACTGTTCACTGCATTATCCAACAGCACAACTGATCTTTATCACAGATCGATCTATTTGTGAAGAGTAAAGCTAGTGAAATAGATCGTCGTATAGGTATGCCCGAGACTGGTCAGATAAAAGCCTTCTCGCTGACGTTCACTAGTTCACTGTAACAAACAAGTTGCACCACTTCGCAGACGGGATCCAACAGAAGGATTAACGCCCCGAAAAGCGAGTCGTTATGCAAAAGTTGAGCAAGAGGTTGAACGGTAAATTCGTCCCATCAACCTAGTGGCGACACGGCAGATTGTGTTACAATGAATTGACTTTGGTACCAGAGTGAGCTACGAAATTCAAAGTCTGTCCCGCTTCGTGAACGTTCAGCATACCGGCTTCATCAAGCTTTTAAAAAAATACAAAAAATGGACTGGCTCATCACATCTTACAACTCGCTTTCTCCCAATACTGGAGTCACCCACTTCCTTTCACAAGATCGATTTTGAAAAAAACGTGCTAGATCTCTCGGATCTATTGATTGTTGTGCGGAGTGGATTCGATTCTTTTAAACTTGCAACATTGACGGGACAGTACAACCGCCCTCCCAAAGAGACCTCACTTAAAGATAGCCAACCCCGTGACCACGCCAATTCCCATACAATAACGTCCGAAAGCCAAGCTTATATTGATACTGTCTTGGCAATGTCAGCTTCTAGTGGCGGCAATGGCGGAAAAGCGACGTTCTGGGTCCACTACGACCATCTTATCGAGGTACAGGTGCTTTTAATGAAATATTTAACATTGCAAACAACATCGCCGTCTTCCAGTATACCGTCAACACCGTTGGCGTATAAAGATTCATGGCTTGGACCTGTCGGGAAGGATGATGAGGTTGGTGTGGTAGTTCTGGATGATTTAGAGAGCTTTTCCGATGTGCAAAGCACTGCCACTATTGCCGAAGTCAACAAAGCTGGACTGCGAACTGCAGGGCAAATTAGGTGGTGTTCCAGAGATTCGGAAGCTGTTGTCGTAGTTTCAGATGCTTCCTCTACAATACTAAATGGCAACGATGCGAGTTCTGGGGAGACATTAGAGGTCAAAATGAAGCGAAAGCACGTCCAAGGGTTGCTTGAGATGGTGTCGCCCGGGTCCAATTCAAAGTTTGAGTTAGCGGATGCCGAAGAGGGTCCTAAACTAGAGGAGATCAAGGGGTGGTTTACCAGACACCAGAACGTTGTGCCTTTAGTCAAGATTTTGACGAAGCGCACAAGATTTGCAGACACCCCGGACGGTAGTCCAGTCTGGGCTCTTCTTGACTGGGATATCAGAATGTTCAAAATCACGAAGGGTATACAGTGGATGG